>OX419627.1:14848706-16048706 GCA_948473465.1 Lithophane ornitopus | reverse complement strand
ACCTATTATATTCGGAATTAACTCAATTACTAGATTTTATTTGATATCAATATGGTTTTTTTTTTTTTTTACCTTTGCCCTCCTTTTTTTTTGTTTGCAGATGAAATGTATAAAAAAAATATAGCCTATGTCACTCCCACAATTAGACGAACCTAACGAAACCTCGTATGTTAAAATCCATCAAGCCGTTTAGGGTACAAAGCATGCCAATGAAATAGACATACATACATACAAACACACATACATTACTCTCGAAAAACATTACCCTCCTTCTGGGGCAGTCGGGTAACAACTTTAATTTCGGAAGTCGGAAAAACGAAAAACAAAACTAAGTTGTGTCTTTGGTTTTGTTTTTCGTTTTTGGCCACCGACTTTAAAGTTATTTTTCTTTTTTTGTACTGTGTTATTGAAGTCGGTTATAATAATTAGTATTAGTTGAGAGTTATTTAATTAGGTACATAATAATAGCTTTTGAGGAAGACAAAGCATTCTAATATATAAGTAAGAAAGATAATTATGTAGCATGGTATCCGCTTCCAATAACTGTTCTGTATTCCTTGTTGTCTATAACAATATCCACATAAAACTTCAGCAACAAACTTGGCCAAAGTTTTTGATAAAAAATTAAATGCAATTATGTAGCTTTATCTTCTGTATTGGCAGTCATGCCACAGTAAAGTATTAGCCAGTCAGTGAGGGTAGGGTTGCTAATCATACACATTTAAGCCAGAGTCGCTTACATGTGTAAATTGTATTCATAAACTTTCCTGACAAACTTGTATGAGGCAAGTTTATTATACAAAGATGATAAACAAAAGTCATTTATGGTCACCAGGCCCGTGACGGTAGTATAGACAGCAGCCGCGAAGGGTCAGTGAGTCCAACACGGCGTCGGAAGAAAGCACGTCGCATGTCCAACGAGTTGCCGCCCGTACCGATCCCGCCCCCAAACGACAACGCGCAAGGCAACGGAGACGACGGCGCTTGTAAGGAGGAGTTGCAGAGGGATGGCGTCGAGGATCTCACACTCGACGAGGAAACCGACGATCAGCCCGTTGTGGCGCACAATGATGTTGTACGCAGTAAGTGTCGCATTTTCTTACCTCTAGTTCTCCAGTACTTGCTCTATTTATTATGATGACATGACAAGTGGCTTCCCCTAGACACGAATATCTTTGAAGTTTTCCTTCAAGTGTAGTTTCAGAGTCTGTTTGACCTCTGATTTTGTTTTGGTGTTTCTTCTCAAAGTATAGGAAACGCCGACCTCATGTAGTTTTATTTAAAAATATGATTGATGTGTAAAAGTGTTTGTGCAAACCAACTTACAGAAAAAAAAAAGCTTTTGGTCAGCTTATCTTGACTGACCATTAAGATTCATAAAAGCATTATTGTTGATTGAAGTGTGTATTTCCTTGCTATTGCTATGAAGGATCTTATTTGATTATTCATGGATTATTGTTATAGATTAAATTCAATGACAAAAACTCAACTAAATAAAAACGGCTTTCGGTGGGCTTCTTCATGAGGTAGTAGGTAGGGCCATTACTGCATATGAAAATATTAAATTATGACAAAATCTGCTAATGGATTAAGCTTAAAAACTGTGCTAAGATTCCTTCACTTGCATACAGCTATGACGTAAAGTAATACAAATAATATATTTAATTTCATACCATACTTTCTGACATTTCATACTTTCTGACAGCCTGCCGAATTTAATTTGTTGTCAAGTCAGCAGTTAACATAAGATTCGACAGTGTTAACTTTTGTGTTAATCACAGTTAGTAAGGTGGTTTTTATTGTTACGCGTTATTTGCCCGCATGCGTGCAACTTCCACATCCTATACGCATGCGTTCCGGTTTCCTACCCGTACGCAAGATACGCGCTTCGACGTGGAGTTGGACACCAGCCCGATAAACCACACTACAATGCGCCCTGCGTGCGAATTGCGAAAATAAGTATTTTAAAGAAAAAATGTGCATGTTGCATAGTGGGTGCCACGCATGCGGGTGAAACCCGCCTGGATGAGTGCCAGCAGGATGATATCTAATGATTGTTCACCCATTTTACAGTCATGCTTCATTAGAAAAACAACTAAAAACATATAAGTACACATGTGAAACTAGTCATAATACATGTCCAAATAAAATAAAACAAACAGAAGTATAGACATAACATTTTATTGTCCAAGCGCACAAATTATATACTAAAACCTTTCTCGCGAACCACTATCCATTGGTGAAAACCGCATGAAAATCGGTACAGTAGTTTTTGAGTTTATCGTGAACAGACAGACATACAGACGCGGCGGAGGACTTTGTTTTATAATATGTAGTGATAAGTAATTTTAGTATATCCAGGTTCGCGGACTGATACATATTAATTGATTGTAATATAGCTTACTATAGTAACTTGATACAGTCACAGAGCTTCTTCACACCGAAATGCAATCTAACCTCGATGGTATGGTGCACATTTGATAGGATTCAGATAGAATCGGATGGTCGCGTTCGGTTTGTTGAAGCTCTAAAATATGTTCATATGAAATGTTTCACTCAGCACCGAATTCTAACGTTACAGATTTCCAATGGCACATGGAACGATCTCAAGATGATATTATGAACTCGAGTGATGGCGCGCGAGAGTCGCAAGGTAAGCTCGCACACCTGTACCACGGCACCGGCGCACGCGGCCTGCCTGCCTGCGCCGGGGCCTCGCTCAGACAACATGTTGCGTTGACACTGCTTTCGATGTTTATTATATAATGTACCTTTCAACAAACAACGCGACATGTCACATGGGATTCAATTGATAGTCTGGGACAATTAACTTTTTTTCTGTAAAATTTTATCTCATAAACAGGTCTGTTTGTCATATAAAAAAAATATGAAAAGTTAATTGTCTCAGACAAACAAGGAACGGATGAAATGCGCAATGTCTTCCCATAATTTGAAATAGACAAACAGTCATTGCTTAAAATAATCTATTTATGTTATATATAAATATTATATTTTCACGACAGTGGATATGAGAGTGCTAGTGTTTTCACATGTGAAACTCCAATCTTATATTAATTAGTATCTAATACATATTATTATAAACTACTAATCTTATTACAGTTCTATATTTTATTACGTTATGAAACTTTAAAGATATTCCAGTGCATCAGGTAAAGGTATTTAATTTTGGTAATAAGGTTTTATAAAATGTAGCCTTTTCGAGGCGAGGTAATTGAAAGGTAAGTATAGGTTTACGATAATAATACACAGAAATTGTTACGCTTATGTTTGTGATATGGGATCTTAGTGAATGTAGATCATTGCATGCTTCAGTAATGTAAAATTGTCGTAGAAAGCACGCGTTGCAATTAACTTTAGCAATTAGTGCTACTATTTACTATTTAAACACGTTAATAGTCTAACACTGGAGTGGAATGGTTTATTTTATTGGTAAGTAATTTTTTACGTATTTATTGTCAATGATATCTTAGTTATTAAATATGTAGTACAATTTATTTAAATAGGCACAACACTTCACCCATGTTTTATTGGGTGTTTTAAATTAGTTGGTTCATCTTCGCTAAGCAAAAATATCGTGGAAAACATTTTATAGCACAAGTGTGAAATTGAATGTTTGTAGAAGATTGGACTGTCTGCACGCGGCGCCCCAAATTAAGGTAAATGTCAATTATTTACATTGTCCACGTAGTTGATGGTTATGTGGCTTATTTATTTATTTTATTATTTTCGTTTTTTTTTTTTGCATTCACATGTGATTTCACTGCAGACGTCTTTTTCTTAGCAATTCATGTTCAAAATTATAAGTTTTTTTTTTTTTCGTTTAATTTATGCATGTTCACTAGGTCTACATATTATAATAGAATAAACAAAATTATCGGAAGCATGGTGAGACACTACCAGTTCCTAGTGGATGCGCATTTCATTTTTCAATATACTTATGCAATTAGTTCGTAGGACATTTAAAAAATTAAATGTTTGAAGCCAAGACACCAGACTACAACAGGACATAAACATGGGGCATAAACAAAGAAGTATACATTTTTACCTTTTTACATCATCGTACATGACATTGCTAACAATACCTTACGCTTATTTACCTTTGTCTCTGCTATCTCCTACACGCACATTACTATAACAACACCCGCTTGTAAGCACAACATCAACTACAAGTCATCATCTTGACATCTTGTCTCTTGTAAACAACAACCACAGGTCAGGTCAGGGATCTTGACATCTAGGCTTCCTTTCGCTTCCTTTCATTGCGAGCTACTTTCCAACCTGTGTATCTGTGTCACTTATACACCAATGCTTTGTAATAATTTTTTCTTGCTTTTCATTTACTCTTCCAGAACTGGTAGAAATGTTTAACACTCATTACGCCAAAACTTCTTTTCCATTAACCCGTGGGTACTTTAAGAACAACGACATAAAGATCGAAGATGGATGTGACCAAAGTGTTAAAAAGAAAGTCAGAAAGATTGTTAAAAACAAATTGGTGACAGTACAAAAAAGGTCGAAAAAGAAACGAGATTTTGCCACAACTAAGGCAACTAAGTCTATTCGTAGAATTGAGAATAAAGATCGTTTATACGTATGTTCAATATGCAAGAAGAAACATTATAAGTATAGAAGGAACAAGTTGAGGCATGAAAAGTACGAATGTGTCACTGGGCCGCAGTTTTGTTGTGAGAATTGCGGGAAAAGATATTCACAGAAAAAAACATTGATCTCGCACATTGCTCAGAAACATCCCAACTGGATGAAGGAGCATCACACAGAAAAATAAACACTCGTTTTTGAAGCAATTTATTTTTTTGATTATGTTATCATTTAGTACTTGTTTTTCTTTATAAAAGAGTTTATAAGACATGAATTGTTAAGAATAAGAATATTAAGTTTAGATTTGACTAATGTTTGTTAAGGTTTAGTCATTTTGATCTCCCCTTTGAGATTTTTTTTTTGTTTATTTTGGCAAACAAAATTGTTTACCCGTAAGGATACAACTGATAGTTATAACACTTTGATTTTGTTAAATTGTTATACTATAGCCAGTTACTATCTCGTTATAGTTATTTTTCCATATTTTTTTCCTTTTTTTGAATATATTTCTTTTCGTTATTATAAATTTTGTTTTTATTTATTTTTGAACTTGAAATCGAATAATTAACGCGCAACCTACGAATGCTGATAAACGGACTGTATTGAACTTTTTATTGCAGGAAACACGTCGCCTCGGAATAATATCGTGACTCGTAGTAAAAAAGTAGACGAAGACTCAACAGAGACAACCACCACCACACTAGCGATACTGAAAACTGTGAAGTCTCCGCCGCCTCCGCCGCCCGTCAGCGCGACCGAGGAAGCCAAGGAAAACAAAAAGGTGGTGGAGAATAAGTCGCCGAAACCGTCGTCTCCTAAGTCTTCACCTAAATCTTCAACTAAATCTTCACCCAAATCTTCACCAAAATCTTCACCTGATCGGCCGCATGGCAAGCCTCGTTCGTCCTCGTCGCCGTACAACATACTACCGACGCACTCCGCCCTGGCGTGTGCGCAGTACAAGACTGAGAAGGGGTACAAATGTCCCAACTGTCAGAGATGCTACAACGCGCGCAAGAACCTGGTGAGGCACGTGACGCTGGAGTGCGGCCGCGACCCGCAGTACAAGTGTCCGTACTGCGCCTACAGCAAGCACCGCCGCAACGAGCTCAAGAAGCACATCGACAAGAAGCACCCTAGCGCGCACCAGCCCAAGTGAATGAAACCGCGCCGATATCACACCACAGTGCTTTACTAGTGCCTTATTACTACAAAACTATTTGATCTTCCTTTAGATAATATTAAAGTTAAATTTTATATGCGTCATGTTTACCTATGTATTGATAAATGATTGATATTCAATATTTTTTGAGCTATTAAACGATAAAAGAGTTCAGAGACTTTTAATTTTGTATCTGTTCAATGTCACCCAGTCCATTCCGATAATGTTCTTATGGGAAGATAAGTTTTAAAATCAGTTACTGTTATTTGGATTGTGCATGTTTTGCATGAATTTAGAAGCTTCGCCTTTTATAATTTCTAACAGAAATTATTTTTTTATATTTTTTATTATTATAACGCATTTCTTTGGTTCCTTAATTTTATTTTAGCCTTTGGTAGAATTAACAAGACTCAGTATGTAGTTCCGCTTAACTTATTATTTGCAATACCGTTAATGTATTGTATTTCAGAGTTGCACAAGGATAGCCACCTGCCGTCGGCCCTGCTGTCGCTGCTGTCGGCGCAGCAGGCGCAGTCGCAGTCGCTGGTGTCGCTGGTGCCCTCCTGCATCCAGGTCACTAATATCATGAAGCCCTCCGCCACTAAAGACCTCGTGCCCTATGCATCGCCTCTGCACTTACCCAAGCTGCCACTAGATACGCTCAACTCCATTCCGGAGAACATTAAGGCGCATCTCTTGCAGCAAGCGTTCATGCAAAATAACAACATGCCCATCAAACAAGACGACACAGAGTCAGACGCGGAATATGACGATACCGACGACATAGTGCTGCCAGAGGAGTCCGACACGTTCTACGACAGCAACGGTGGCTTCCCGGGCAACTCGGGCGACGACGTGTACGATACCAAACCCGACATGAAAGGGCACTGGAAGCGAGACGGCAACAGCTCGGACGACGCGAGCCGGCAGTTCGAATGTAAGCATTGCGGTAAGAAGTACCGCTGGAAGTCCACCCTGCGGCGCCACGAGAACGTGGAGTGCGGCGGCAAGGCACCATCCCACCAATGCCCCTACTGCTCCTACAAGGCCAAACAGAGGGGCAACCTAGGCGTACACATTAGGAAGCACCACAACAACGAGTGGTACATATACGCTAGCAACAAAGTTAGGCGGAATAAAAAAACGTCTATTTAGTTACATTTAAGAAGAGAAATATATTTAAAAAATCTTTAGACCAAAGTAGATACCTAACCAAATCGGTACTGCAATAATTTTATTTATATTTACATTATTATTTTTTTGTTGAAGACATTTTTAATATACACTAAAGAAATAGTTGTAATGTGCACATTCCCTAACGGCATTAGTGTTAATTTTGTTGTTTTTGTTTTAGAGTTTATTATGGTAGTTAAGACTGACCCTAAGTATTTTATTCAGAAGAATATGACCCAAGGTCGCCGTAATTTTAAATATTAGACAAATGGAAACTAGTATATAGGAGCTATCCTTTCCAAAGTGATTTCGACGTAACTGTCTAATCACCAAAGACCCATGAGGGTCCTAGCAACCAAATTTTTGGAATTTCCATTATATAACTCGAATTTGTTTAGTTTTAATGACCTATCATTCCTAGAAAGGAATAATTCCAAATTGATAATTTAGTGCAATGATATTAAATAATTAGTTGATATTACATTAACACTTACCTGCTCTGTGAGGTATCTGTAACATTAACCACGGTAGTTTCCACCACGGGTAGATTTATTTATAATGTACGACAACATAACATGTCGTGACGAATCGTTAGTCTCGCTATATCGACTATTATCGACCCTATTGTTCATGTTTATAATTTATTTAAATTGTTTTCTTCCATTAATTTGTTAGTACATGGGACCATTTTACCTTGTCTTCCTTACTTTCTTTGTAGCAAACCCAAAGTTATTTTAATGTTGTTTATTTATTAGGATAATGTTTTGAAGGACTCTTGTCCTGTGTAATGCAGTGTTCCGAATTTTAGTGCGATGTAACGATAGTTTACTTGTCGATTCGCACCACAATTCGGAATATTTGCAAATTAGTTAGTTAAAAGCTCATCAATAATGTGCCTACAATGTTACCTGTAGTTATAAAAACATATTTATTGATATTTTACAATATTTTCGGTTAGAATTTTTGGTGAACTGGGATATAAAATGTGTTCAAAATTTATATTTTTGTTTAAATGTGTTGTCTTGATATTAACTGATATTTACATGCAATAACATATTTTCATGTTTCGTTTAGCATATTGACTGTTGATATTTTTTGTTAAACTAGGATAACAAAGCTATTTGACCAAAGTCAGTATTAGATTTTTAACGTGATGATAAGAAATAAAGAATGTTATTTGTTGTTGAAACAAGTCATGGCTAAGCATAGAAAAATAATGTTTTTGATATATGCAATATTCCCTTCATATCATGTTACGATTGCGGTATGAGGTACAGATGTATGGATTTATATAAAAATTGGATGTTATTATGTTGTTTGTTAATGTTATTGGAGTAGTTATCGATTAGTGTGATTTTTATATGAATATATTGGGGTTTACTTGGTAGAAAAGTTTAATCAAATATAGCTATAGTATATCAGAACCAAATGTGTTTTCCTTGCTTAATTACACTTTTTTTTTGCCAATTCCAGTATTTTACATGTATCACGTTTGTAACTTATTATGTACAAACTTGTTATTAGGTAAGTCGTTTTGTCACGCATATTATATTTGTTCGTCGATTAACAAACGCATGTACGCATGGTCGTCAATAAAAAACATCAAAACCCACTTGCTTGAGTTTCAACTTGCGCATGATGCATTATTTTCTTTTCCTTTTTCGTTCATACTAATATAATTAATAATTTCAGGTAGACAAGAAAGCCCATGGGTCGGGAGACTACATTTCATTAACAAAATGTTTATTACAATGACAAAAGCTGTGTGACTAAAATGCTCCAGTAACACCATGAGATTTCTTTACATGCCTAGTATTTTTAAAGAATTTGTGAGTCGCTTTAGAAACCACTGTAAACAAGAAAGTATATTGTGAAACAGTGAATCCTCGATATAAAAGGATATAATTAGAAAAAATAAACGTTATTTCTTTTTTTTTGTTCTTTTTTTTTACTTTTCCTTTTTGCAAAGCTTTCATCACAGCACTCGGTGGACACTCACAGTAGAATATTATCTTTATTTATGATATCTATACCTATACATCTATTTATTTGTATCTATGTATGTATTATGTTTATTATGTATATAACATGTACTTATGTTTTGCTTGTAACTGTTGTTAACCTCACGGGAATGTTGAATGTTGCGTTTGTGTGCGCGGCCGCGACACGTGCCCATTTTATGATACATCTCCGCGATTTCAGGCGGCGGTGGCGGCGGGCCCGAAGACGTGTCGTTCACTAGGATCGGGGGACTGTCGTGGGACCAGTGGTCGGCCCGGCTCGCGCTGCCCTTCGCCGGCATGAGAGTCACGGCGCCTTCCTTGCCGCCCACGCCTGGCGAGCCGAGCTTCACTTGCCCCGACTGCGGAAGAGTCTACAAACTCAAGTCTTCACTCCGGAATCACCAGAAGTGGGAGTGCGGTAAAGAGCCACAATTTCAATGCCCGTACTGCGTGTACCGCGCTAAACAGAAAATGCACATCGCGCGCCACATGGAGAGAATGCACCGAGAAGTGCACATGAAGCCCGAGCAATACATAAAGCAGGACAACGTCGATGCTTGCACATAGCTCGACACACTCAGTGAATCTTAGTCACTAAATAAATACTCCATATTTGATAAGATGATGAACAATGAAGAAATTAGGTTTTACATATCAATTGTCTATTAAAGTTTACTATTGATACAGTTATGAGTAGATACCATTTTTGATATATCTATTTTGGCGTTAACGGATCGTTAGTTAAATTTAAAATGTACAACACGTATAGATAGAGAAGTTCTTACAAATTCCCAAGTTATCCCTATTGTGATAAATGTGATGAAATCTCTTTTGTGATAGTGGCGTCAGACAGTCACGTTAGATATAATCGCCATTCGTGAGGTCACAAACAGTGCCTTAAATCGTTACCTAATCGAGTAATTAACGTAACAATCGAAGTTATGATGAAATAAATGAACTTGAACAATTTGACGAATTACTAATAGTATTCACGCTGTTACACTCTTGTAGCAGTGTTTGCAACTATTGCATTTATCCAGTATGTTAAGTCGAAAAGTGATTTTGTATAGTTACGGTTTTACTCTCTTTTTATATTTTTTATGTACAGCATTTAATATTGTAAACTATCATTCCTGGTTTCGCGTACGTAGTTTGAGGCGGTAGTTTGAGTAAATACAAGTTGATTTTGGATTTATGTTGTTACCAATTGCAGTTACTATCTTCTGAATCTGAATTTATAGATAGTTATGGGTATCAGTTGTGATACAACACTGAGAATTGAGATATTATTATGACTGGAACTTCGATATGCCAAATTGTATTCAATTTGTAAAGAACAGCTTGTCGAGTTTTGATTGGGATGAGATGATAATGTTGTATTCGGGTGTACTTGACGAACACACGATCGTGTATAAGTTCTATACCTACCTACTGTATATCATAGTTTTAATGAAAATGAAGCTATTTTCGCTTAGTTAGCAAGCACTAGTTCTTTGCCATAAATGCATGTTCCATTATTATTGTAATACTCATAAGTTAATTTTTTTATTTCAATTTATTTTTAGATCTCTTTACATCTAATGCATTTATTTTATTTTTAATTTAAGCTTGATATGTTTCGTCGTAAAATGTGTGAAGATTGGTTACTGTTTAGTTCCTCGAGATGAATATCTGTTAGTATATTGGATGTTATATTTGGGGCCAATTTGTTAGTGAATACTAGGCCAGGAGAGTGCCTTAAATTGATTGTTGAATCTTTTGAAATTAGATACACTGCCATTACAGGTTTGTTACAATGAATAAATTAAGCACAATCATGTTGGTATGTCAAGGAAGTTCCGTTTATCTTCCAGGTAGTTCTAAGTATTTTTATACATTACCATTTAGAAATTATTTTAAGCTTAGGAAGTGGTAGCATGTATGTAAACTCATACCGTCGTAGCTCTAGTTAACCGTTTACAGATAGATATACAGTCACCAGAAATACCGAGTTACAATTGAGTGATTTTACCGACAAACTACCACATTAGATTATTATCCGCTGGAGTTACCATCATACAATCAAAATGTAGCGTTCACAAAGTACAACCATATAAATCTTGTCAGTATAAAACTAAGTGCCTTCAAAAAGTTAGTCATTAGGGTTTAAAATGTTTCAGATTAAAAACGTTCGGTTCAATCAAGGATGACTCGTAACTTATTAATGCAAAATTTCTAGGTTGTGATATAATAACCGTACAACGTCGTCATTAAAAAAAAAAGGAAAATGATAGACATAGTTCATTTGACTGTAGTTTTTTATAGAAAATATAATTATACTTTTGACAAAACATATACTTACAACTTATTTTTATACAGAATAATACACAAATAGCTGTGATAAAGTAAAAAAAAAATGGCGTTGGTAGATGAGGCAGAACAGAGGAGTACATTTTAGTAGACATTACGCCCCGCGTATCAGTATCATGACCCAAGTGATGTTGCGAACAAAACCTAGTTACTCTTATTGTATAAGAAATTACTACCTAGAATATTTTTGTAGTTATTGTAGATACAATTTACTGTCAATAAGAAGTTACAGTGATTAAAATGCATTTGATTGTATTTTTATAACCTTTTTTGTATTTTAAATAAAGTTGCTATTCTTGGTATGTATTTGTTTTAATATTTGTGATGAAAGGATTGGGTTTCTTACTCAATGACTTGAGAGATTGTAGAATGTCACGAGTCTCTACTTCATTGAGTAAGTTAATAATAATTATAATATGCATGTAAGAATCTCTTCGTTTTCAAAAATGATATGGGGATTTGTTGAAATATTCATTTCAATGAATTAACATAAAAAATATGTACTGTAACTAATTAATGGTACGCGCATGCTACTTTAAAATAGTCTATAAGGGAGCTAGTATTAGATTAATACCAGTAGTACATCAGCAAATTAATGGGAGACATGGTGCATTTTCCTTAGCTTTCACACGGTAGCACATTTCTATCGGTGGCTTCGCTTTACACACGGTGGTAGCTGTTATGTGCACGTATTTATTTTTATTTGCGTTTAATTTCAGTTGCACAGTTGTACACTCCTTATATATTGAGTTATGGTACGCCTGGGTTGAGCAGCGGTAAATCTGGGTGGACACTGTACGAATGCGTCGACTGCGGGAACAAATACAAGCACAAGGGCTCACTCCAACGGCATATAAAATACGAGTGTAGAAAACAGCCAAGTTTTAAATGTCCGTACTGTGTGTACAGGGCTTATCAGAAGCACAATCTGTTGCTACACGAGCGCCATCTACATAAAGATATGCCGGAGAAGGTGGATTTCGTATCGGAATGACCCGCCGCTAAAGGCCTCCAATGTCAGTAATTTTGTTATTCCTTAACTAACTTTCCGGCTAGTTTGAGTTTGTTACTAACGCGGTGCCAAATCACTCGCCGTACCTACTTTCGATTAAAAAGTATGTTACCTGCCTACTTACTCTTGATGAGGATTTATCTAGACCCAAACTAATCCTGACTAATGTTGAGCTTGTCTCAAATAACCATATGTTACAATTCTACTCCCAAGAGAACTAACTACAAATCATACCACTTTTGGCTACTGACAATCATATTGTGATTGGTAGCAAGACTACCCCAAAAATTCCAACTGCATACCTACGTATTTACCACATTTTAGTGACCTAACATTTTCGCATAACTGTATGCAACTGTAGCGAAAGTATCTCAAATTGAAAGATTTTTGTCAACGAAGATTCTCAACGTACGTATGTGATCTTTTCCCATGGACTTGCCTAAATATAACAAGAAATATTTTTGGAAAGTGACCAATTACTGCTATTTTTTCAAACTATATAATCGCATGCAATTATTTGAATATTTTTGTCATATAGAACAGTTCTGCTTAGCACTCTACCTACACAACATAAATATCTGTAAATACAATATCGTTTCTAGTCAATAACAAATTGTATCAATAGCATGACGGGATTATTAATGCCTTTAAAAATTCATCTGTTGCAGCTGTAACTGTTACCATGAAGCAAAACGTCTGGACCTTATACTTAACTCAAGACTTCAAAACAAATCAAGAGATTGGTGAGAATATAAAGAAAATACCGACAACATTAATTTTATTTTGTATCCAGTGCAATCTTCAGTGCCAAAGAATTTTGAGTAGGCAAGTTACTAGTAGATCTTGCCTTAATTTGTGTATCCTTATTTAAACGATTTTTTAATAATAATATGTTAGGACTGACAAACGCTACACCGTGTCGTGATGTGATTAATGGAACATTGCGTGGCCCTGGTTGTTGGCTACCTATATTTTATTTACGAAACCAATACCTACTTATGATAGAATGATAATTATACCGGCACAGTGCAGCTATTTCTCAGACCATAAAGCCAACACCACTCGGACAACGCACCGATGGCAATTTACTTCTGTCCTACAGAATTTTTGTAAGTTAAAACTTTCTAGGATGTTTAATTTCGCCTCGCCACGTTTTGGTTAGCTGTCAGCATGGAAGAATTTTGTTTTTTTATACTTAGAAGCTTAGAAGAGATAGATTATCACTAGGTGCTTCTGTTGGTCAACCATACTTCGCACTTCGCAGGAGAATTCAAAGTGACTGCTGAATATCTTAAAAATTCTTTTTTTTTATTGTGGTCTGGTTAAAACTTTTAATAATTAATATTATAATATAGAGTGTATGGGTAAACACCGTTGTCACTCAAACCATGGGTAGTTGGCTTAAATAACATAAATGACCGAGTAACAATAACAAAAAAAAACGTTATTTTCATTAACAGATTTTTAAAAGTTTCACCGTGCTCGCTAGCAAACAGCTGACTGACTGAGGGAGAGGTCGCGCTCGCGGCCGGTAAGGTCACATCCCGTGTTGAGACGCAAGTTCGTTGCCCTAGCGCCTTAGGGAGAAAGGGCAGATTTTCTTTATAAAAAAGTTGTTCTTTTCCATTGGTTTTACGTTCTATAAATAAACCCAAACCACTGGTTTCAAGGCTAACGGTGTTTACCTTAACACCCTGTATATGTTAACATAGACATACACAGCTATTAACATTTGTTAATAAATCTCTATGCTGAGATAAATTACTTATTAGTTCTTCGATTGACCGTTAGAGGCGCTGGTGAAAATCTATAAATATTTTCGAAAGACGTCAGTTACCAATATTAGAAATCACCATTATTTCAAAGCGAAATAATATTTATAAAATGTTATTTATATAATGTCAGTACCTAACAATAATAATTATGAAAGACAAAACTTGAAGCAACATAATAATGTACCTATCATAAAGCTAGCATTACCTAACACAAGTATTACGTCATAACTAGAAGCAATTACTAACTTTTTATTTAGGTTCCTGTCTACGAAACTCGGTAGCTAAGAAGGCAGCTCTTTTTAATTTTTTAAATACTTGTTTAGAAGAATATGTTGATTCAGTTCAGAAGAATATAAATCTAAGATATAGACAACAGTATATACGTAAGACATCAGTGTTTTTCGTTAATATTATAAAGATAGAGCATAATATTAATAGATTGTTATATTTTCTTGTTCTTGTTATTAATGTTTGTTTAGTGTGTGTTCCTTGTTACCAAAGAAAATTTATTACTACAAGAAAATTTGTCACAGAAGATGTTGATAGTATTTCTGTTAAAAATGTCTTATTTTATTATTTGCATTTGTTACTGTTAAATAAGTTACCTTAAAGAGTTCAAATTTTGAATCATGCAATATTATAAACCAAAGAATCTTCCAGATGATTCTTAGCCATAATAAGAAATTAGTGCCTTATATAATAATTATTTTATATACTATCGTTAAGTAAATTATTATGGTTATTTAATGTTAAGTTTTTGTAGAGAAACTTAAGCACTCAATATGTGGTGTTGAGAAATATGAATGTAACATCAGAAGTAATAATTATGTAATGAGTGTTCATGGTATGAGTACCTATAGATTAGAATTTTATATTTTACTACGAAGTTTAACCTAGAGACCCACCAACAAATTAGTTTAGATATTAACATAATCGGTGGTAGATTATCTGACTCACAATTATTTTAGTAAATAAATTATATTACGACCATGAGGTCACTTCTAATAAATATATCACCAAAGAATTATATTTCCAAAAAATATGTCCAAAGATGCGAACCAATGTAATTAGTTACATGCATTTTGCAATATGTCATGAAAGTGACTATAATTTCCAATTTAATTTATACTTTAATGAAGTAGTTCCTTTATTATTCTGTACAAGCCTGCCTACAGTATTTGAAAATATCTGAAAAAAATATTATTAGTCGTTTGTTATAACTTTGTCTAGAAAAATATCATCCTTAAAATAAAAGGCTAAGCATAGTTTTGGTAATAAAGTGGATATTACATCTTAGTGAGAGCAGCACAAAATAATGTTAATTATTATTAATGTTTGAAGTATTTTTTATTTTGTTTTCAGTGAAGTCGAGTGTGTTTGGTTTGTTCTTTTAAATTGGATTATGCATGTGAATAAATGTTCTTGATTCAATAAAAAACTTGTTTGTCTAACAAACACCTGGTACAATTGATTGAGTCACTTTCTACCAACGTTACCGTTAACGGCAATCCAAGTTAATACATGTAATAAAATTAAGTATCTGACCTACAAATCTGAGTCAGCCTTTACATTAAGTATTTTCAAATTTAACGCTTGCATAAAGTGACTATCTACACGCATTTAACCACTTCCGCTCTTCAATTAAAACAGTGGGGTTGTTGGATTGTTTTCTAAATTGTTGTTTTTTAATTCATAGGTAGGTAACTCATCGTCTTCGGTCCTGTAAATACCAAAGTGGCCCAAGTCTGGACGCGTTAACTTGATTTGGAATATTTTATGAATCTTCATTATTCTACAAAACCAAACATTTGATTCCAGCTCAAGGAGATCACGTTAGAGATAAAGTTAACGCGTTCAAGTACAAAGAACAGTATTTCGGAATAACTCCAAAGAAAAGAATCAGTTTGTCATCTCATTGTTGCAGGTGATGTGGATTTCTTTAAAACAATGATGCAAAACATGTTGCCGATTATGCCAATGAAGACAAAAAACTATTGGTCACATTACGACATGTCCTATCAATGTGAGAAGTGTAAACGGAAGTACAGGCACAAAAGCACTTACAGAAGGCACGTCACATACGAATGCGGTAAAGAACCAATGTTCAGATGTCCGTTTCTCGATTGTACATATAAAGCGTATCAAAAAACCCATACAGACGCTCACATCAAGACGAAACACAAACTAGTGGCGCTAGAATACAAACGATGATCCATGGACTTATGGAAGTATTAAGAATATTGTGATATTAAAAGTTAATTATTTTTAAATGAAGTGGGAGTTTTATTTGAAAAGAAATGCATAACTATTTGTGTATAGGTACTGCACGGAACGGTGTAGTTACTGTTTGCATTCCGCTGAAATTAATTCTTTTGACTCTCCAATATTTTTTTATGTTCCTCCTTAGTTTCACCATATACTTTTTATGGATTGACCTTTTTCCATTTAATTTAACTATGGTTAATACAAAAAACGTTATCAACTGGAGCTAGTAAATAAAATCAAGAGCGTGTAAAGAGATTGCTTTATAATTTCCCGCCATGGCCTACATTGCACAGATAACTAAGTCAGAGAATTTGTATTTGTACCTATTCTGTCGTTGTGCAAAATGCTTGTATTTTTCTTTCTAACAATATTTTTATTTCATTTAGTGACCTATGTTGTTACCTGTGACATGTTTTTGGAGTAATCTTGGTGGGTACCAGCTTGTAAATGCCATAATGGTAAAAACAACTAATCCGTGGCGTAGTCCTTCAGGGAATACAGTCGTGATGATAGGAAGTTTTTTTTTGCTAGCCTTTATTGCTCTACTCCTGGCCACTTCTTCTATCTTTCGCGACCCCGCGCTTCCTCCATCTAATTTTGTTAATTTGTTCCGTGCGTCCGTCAGCGGTCAGCGTTATCCACTCCTTTGTTTTTTGAGCGGGCCGTAATCCACCATGCGGGCCCAGTTGGTAGATTTCACATGCCTTCCCCACGATGTTTTCCTTCACCGTTTTGAGAGCAGTGGCGATGAAATAATTTACACAAAGTAAAGCGCCTGTCAGGGTTCGAACCTACGACCTCCAACTAGTAAGTCGTGGCCGTTACCACTAGGCTACCACTGCTCTCCAATAATAATTGGTTTTTACAATGTTTTCGATTTACAGTGTTAATAGTTATGGGAGGACAGTGTAGGCCTTTCAAAAAGTTTCAGGTAGGTTAGGCTAAGCCTACAATGTTCTCACAATCACAAGGTAGAAAAGAATATACCTATATAAAAGATAAATAAGATACTAAAAATAAAAAAACCTTTTTAAACCAAATGACATGATTGCCATTACAACTGTAACAAATCTGATTAATTATCATGTCCACAAAAGCCACTAATAAAGAGTTGAAATTAAATATTCTTAAAATATTCTTCACTACTAGGACACACCTTTAAAATGGTATAAACACCTTTAAAATGGTTATCATCATGATCCGCCGTCAGCAGTTGACTCTCGGCTGGTGGCATAGGTTGTCTCTTTTTTTTTGTGCCAGCCTCATCTAGGATCTACCCGAAATAAAAACAATGTTGTCCGCTCAAAAATGGTTTTAGAAGGATTCACCTTTAAAAAAATATTCTGTCATTGTCAACACTCGCTCGACTCAAAGCAAAGTACTCAAACTGTCTGGTGTCTGGGTCTGGTCTGCTGTCAATGTCAAATGATTTGCCTGTGACGAGAATGGTTTTTGCACTATTTTAGTAATTTAATTCATATGCAAAATGAAATAATTTTATGAAAATAGTACGTGTATATTATAGAGTTAAATAAACAAAATCAAAATGAACCGTCTTGTGTGGATGAACCGATGTTACGTCAATACATTTAGGAGTAATTTGAATATAAGTTCACCGATTCTAGCTCCCAAAAGACCGATACAACCAAGTTTATTTATTAGTCGCGGAGCCCATGACCAGAAGCATAAGATAAGATCAACACTCAATTATATGATAGCGGTCGGTGTTATGACCGTAGGCTTAAGTTATGCTGCTGTACCACTTTACAGAATATTTTGTCAGGTAAGCTAAAGATAACCTATGTTAGATAATCGCTTTATCATGTACTTCTTATGTGGTAAACATGTTAAGCGTGGCTTGGAAATGGGTCCCTATTTACCTAGGATAAACTCTATCTATAAAGCATCTAGGGACTAGGCCAATGGTTTTGGAACTATGTATATTATGATGCTGCAAACCTGGCAATCCACCTGATGAATGTAATATTACGCTAGTGTCCACTCACATGACTCCGATGGCTCACTGCACCAATGAACAGCGAAAGTATCAACAACATTATTTATAACAATTCACAAGAAGTAGAAATAAAACTTTACCCAACAAACTTCCAGGCATACAGTTATGGTGGAACGACAGGTCTAGTAGAGGCTGATCACAATGTTAGCAACATGACGGCTATCAAGAGTAGACCGCTGAAGATTAGGTTCAATGCAGACACCGCCTCCTCAATGCAGTGGAACTTTAAACCTCAGCAGCTTGACATTACAGTAAGTACAGACTTAAGTTTAAAGAAAACTCTTATTTTATCATTTAAGGTAAAAACATAAAGGTAGTCAACTTTTATGTTCTTTTCCGCCTTCTTCAATTTGAGAAGTTTATTCTTACATGAACCTTTGCTACAAAATACTGGCTAGAGATGAGTTGTAACGGTTTACTAATGTAAAGCATAAAATAGATTGTCATAATTTACATTGGCATAACGAATTCAGCATAATGTTATAAACGCATAATGGTATTTGCACATAATGTTCATTGGAATAAAAATAATAAATCCAAATATAACTCACTCCTTTGGTTTTGTATTTTTGGTTTATGCCTCCAAATTTCGAAATTTAAGTTATTTTACACAGGTTCCCGCCTCACCTTAATCTAAGCCAATAGAGTAATTCCCAAATTATAATAAATAATGTTACTATTTATGGCTTACGATTAAAAGACGAATAAATTAAATTATGCCTTAAAAAATTATAGCAACTCCAAATTATGCTAAAACAAACTAGGCCAAATGACAGTTATGCTAACCTTAGCATTATGCCAAGGTATTATTAGGCCACAGCATTATTATGCTAAAAAAAGTTATGAGAAAACGTTATGCCAAACAATATTATGACAAAAAAAAAATGCCAAGAGGGGGATTCCCGGTTGTAACAGGTGAAACACGATATCTGATAGCACTGTGACTGTGACAAAAAATAACAGATCCAAATATCTGTTTTTTAAATCACAGCCTGTTATTTTTGTACGGACGATAAATACGTATTGAAATCTCAATTGAATATCTTCTTTATTTCTTTTCGTTAAAGTCGAAAATCGTATCCGAAGTTTTAACAGTAACAGCCGCGGTAACAGTCTTGAGGATCTGTGATTTTAAGTAAAAGATATTTATTATCGTTAGGAGCAACTGTTATCTGCTATTTTTTAATATCTGTTATTTCTATCTGTGACGATAAATATGCCTCACTCCTAATACTGGCTAAATAGATAAATATCTTCACTGCGAGAAGGTGAGATAGTGGTCAAAGAGAAACCTATCAATTTTTTTTTTAAGTGTAAGCTGCTTTCTTACTTTTGAATATAGATGGCGCTAATACCAGTTTTAAGATTTCACGTCTGTTGGCGGTCGTCATAATAGCCTATTATTATTCTTATTTAAACTTTAACAAGTCAAAAATTAAGGAAATTAAAACCATTCCTGCATCATATACAATTCTATTTTCAGGTAGTACCCGGTGAAACCGCTCTGGCATTTTACACCGCCCTCAACCCCACAGACAAGCCTGTGACAGGCATCAGTACATACAATGTTATCCCGTTCGAGGCCGGCCAGTACTTCAACAAGATACAGTGCTTTTGCTTTGAAGAGCAGCAGCTCAATCCACATGAGAAGGTACAAGAATGTTTTTTCTATGTTATGGTACAAATGATTCATGCCTTTATTGGAGAGATAGCAAAATGTTACCTACTATTAACATAATTGATAGCCTTGTTGTAAGTACTCATGGAATAGGTCTCCTCTGATATTATAATAGAAGAAGAAGGTTGTAAGGCTCAATTCGCACAAGGAAAGCAGCGGCGCGGCGAGTACTTTTAGTGTGAAATAATTTTAAACTTTGTCTACATCATTAAAAGACCAGTATGGATTGAAAGCCTCGAAAAGGTAGCGCGGCCGGCCGCGGAGCCGCGTCGCCGCTCGCGGCCTCGCGGCATCGCGCGCGTGTCGCAGCGTGACGGCCCGCAGTGATACGCGTTATCCGCCCGCTCGCAGAGCCGCGGGCGTATGTAAAAACTAAACTAGTCAAGAGGAGACTATTTTAGCCGCGTGGTGTGGGTTTTAAATAAAGTAATTAAAATGCTGCGAATTGCATTTGCTATTTAAAAAAATGATTCTATTCTTAATTTCCAGGTGGACATGCCAGTATTCTTCTACATTGATCCTGAATTCATTGATGACCCAAGGATGGAGTTTGTAGACGAGATAGTGTTATCATACACATTCTTTGAGGCTAAGGAAGGCATGAAACTGCCTGTGCCTTCGTATGTCAAGTAAAGAGGTTTAGATTAGGATATTGAAATGAAGTGAATTATGTTTACTCGCTTGCAAATGTTAATGTGACAAAGTTATTCATGAGATTCGTATGACATGTCGTCATTTTCTGGATTAACCTAGAGCCAGACATAGATGACAAGAATTTAGATTTAGGACGTCTGTCCTCTTGGTACAAAATATGTGAAGCTGATAATGTGAACCTACAATGGCAGTACTAAAGATGAAATATATGCAAGTGTGGTTTGTATGTACAGAAATGCTACTGTTTTGTTAAGTTTTAATATTGAAATAGACAAAAGTCAGTTGGTCTTTATTCTGACTTCAGTTTTTAATTTTTATCTGTTCTACTTAAAATAGTATGCGCCTCGAAACGCTTGGGGGAGGAAAGGTATGTCATCTTATTCATTCACTGACAGAACACGCACAGCCTAGACCGCTGGGCCTAGAAGCATGACATTTTGCACCAGTTCTCAATGTAACGACAGTGAGAAATTCATGCCTTGAAGGGCTCAAACAGGGGATGAAATTGGCAATCTTATCGGGCACACGGTAAATACAAGTTACTTAAACCAAAAAAAGGGAAAACAAATCCAATTTATTATGTTTTATTGCATTTAAAATTTCTCCTAATCAAAACCAGACGTATCAGACGGTATTTGAACAAATATACATGGTCTAAAACCCCATGTACTCGACGCAATTTTCTTGTCTGTGGCCTACAATAAAATTGAAGCAACAAAGGTCACGCATCATCTAGATCACTGGTTCCCAACCAGTGCTCCGCAGGAGCCAAAATATGGTCCGCGAACGATTTATGTGAACAAGGGCTTTCTGCTTTGTCGGAACCTAATTAAAAACAAGGCCAGGAATCAATTGAAGTGATGATTTGCGTGTAGCTTGAGCAATAATATTGGTCCCAAAAAATTAGTTCAAAAATCACAGAGATTCGAAATTGATTTAACTTTCTACAAAAAAAATATGTTTCTATTAAAATAATATTGTTAATGCTGTTACTATTGGGTTTTTGTTTAAAGTTAATTTTCCGATTGGTTAAATAAATTTTTCGGATACCTACATCGTGGTCCCTGCTAACAATAATGAAATCAAAGTGGTTCCCGGTCAACTGGTTGGGAACCGCTGATCTAGACGGTGCAAGTTTTGTTGCTGCTTCAACTTATAGCTTGGCAGACAACGTGTCGCCGCAGCCCTAGGCCTTGATGGCGGCGGTGACGGGGTACCCGCGGCGCAGCCCCATGCACTGGTCGCGGTCGATGAACAGCGTCGTGGTCTTGTTGCGCAGCTCGGCCTCCAGCCCCGCGCGCACGCCCAGCAGCGTCTGGTGCGTGCCCTCGGCTGTGGCGATCTTGGAGCGCAGAGCCTCCATTGCCTCTTGGAGGTCGCACACTTCTTTTATTAGCCTGTAAGAGGAGAAAGTTTTATGAAGAAATCATTCACGACTAGGTTTTAGAGTGCTACTATGAGGATCTTTTGGCGCCTGAATGCTGAATGACAGAGGGGCGTTGTTGGTAAACATTTGTGAAATTGTCTCAGAAACTGACAAATGGCGTAGTTCCGATTTTGGCCACGCGCCTAAAGATCCTTGTACCTATAATACAGCCGATATAACTAGGTCTGAACATAGGCGCATATAACTTTCGCGCGTGTTCTCTCACTCACACTCGTCATGTCGCCATTTGGTTCCTAAAAATGTTACTGCGCAGCCCTATTCGCGAAGTTATATCGGCCGTATTGCACCGTAGTATAGCCACTGTCATGTCAGCTGCTCACCTGTTCTGTGCCTCGTCGCGGCACTTCTCGAGATGCGGCCTGTTGGTCCTGGCCTGCAGGCGCGTGTGGGCCACCTTCATGGGCTGCAGCTTGTCCTCGATGGCCTTATTCAGCAACTCCAGAGTCTTCTCCACGTCGAAGACCTCTTGTTGGATCTGAAATGAGGAATAATCCTTGGTCGAATATACTGATGTCAAGATAGTATTTTAGATAGTAAGCGTCAAACTTTATGGCGGATCTGTATTGCGTTCGCTGCGCAGTACCGCACCCACACTCCGCTGATACATGAATTTGTTACTGCGCAGTGACTCGCCTCATGTTCCGACAAAAATTGCGCATCGGGAGGCATGAATAAAAAAAAATTCACGATTAAATTGCAAATTTTTTGTGGTCGATAAAAAAAAAATAAGGATCGTATTTACCTTGTGCAGATGTAGTTGCAGTTTATTCTTGATCTCGATGGTCTCTGCGATGCGGCGAGTGAACGCGCTGTTAGAGTTGCTCCATTGGTCCCAGATCTCCGTCGCCGACACGTTGATGAGATTCTCCGTATCTGGGGCAAATGATGCAGAACAGTTATTGAAGTCTTCAAATTCATGCAAGTGTGCATGGGTTGAACGGTTTTTGCGAGATCAAGATTGCGTTGAAAAAAAAAAAGAAAACATTTAGAATAGAAGTCATTGAGTGGTTATACTTGTCTTTTATAGGAAAAAACCGGCCAAGTGCGTGTCAGATCACGCACAATGTAGTTGGGATGAATTTATCCCAAGAACAAACTTAACATTGTAGCAGACAAACATGTTCCCCCTCACTCACCGGACAACATCTGTATGGCCTTGGCGCGGCGTGTGTATGCTATGCTCACTCACCGGACAACATCTGTATGGCCTTGGCGCGGCGTGTGTATGCTATGCTCACTCACCGGACAACATCTGTATGGCCTTGGCGCGGCGTGTGTATGCTATGCTCACTCACCGGACAACATCTGTATGGCCTTGGCGCGGCGTGTGTAGCTATGCTCACTCACCGGACAATATCTGTATGGCTTGGCGCGGCGTGTGTATGCTATGCTCACTCACCGGACAACATCTGTATGGCCTTGGCGCGGCGTGTGTAGCTATGCTCACTCACCGGACAACATCTGTATGGCCTTGGCGCGGCGTGTGTAGCTATGCTCACTCACCGGACAACATCTGTATGGCCTTGGCGCGGCGTGTGTAGCTATGCTCACTCACCGGACAACATCTGTATGGCCTTGGCGCGGCGTGTGTAGCTATGCTCACTCACCGGACAACATCTGTATGGCCTTGGCGCGGCGTGTGTAGCTATGCTCACTCACCGGACAACATCTGTATGGCCTTGGCGCGGCGTGTGTAGCTATGCTCACTCACCGGACAACATCTGTATGGCCTTGGCGCGGCGTGTGTAGCTATGCTCACTCACCGGACAACATCTGTATGGCCTTGGCGCGGCGTGTGTAGCTATGCTCACTCACCGGACAACATCTGTATGGCCTTGGCGCGGCGTGTGTAGCTATGCTCACTCACCGGACAACATCTGTATGGCCTTGGCGCGGCGTGTGTAGCTATGCTCACTCACCGGACAACATCTGTATGGCCTTGGCGCGGCGTGTGTAGCTATGCTCACTCACCGGACAACATCTGTATGGCCTTGGCGCGGCGTGTGTAGCTATGCTCACTCACCGGACAACATCTGTATGGCCTTGGCGCGGCGTGTGTAGCTATGCTCACTCACCGGACAACATCTGTATGGCCTTGGCGCGGCGTGTGTAGCTATGCTCACTCACCGGACAACATCTGTATGGCCTTGGCGCGGCGTGTGTAGCTATGCTCACTCACCGGACAACATCTGTATGGCCTTGGCGCGGCGTGTGTAGCTATGCTCACTCACCGGACAACATCTGTATGGCCTTGGCGCGGCGTGTGTAGCTATGCTCACTCACCGGACAACATCTGTATGGCCTTGGCGCGGCGTGTGTAGCTATGCTCACTCACCGGACAACATCTGTATGGCCTTGGCGCGGCGTGTGTAGCTATGCTCACTCACCGGACAACATCTGTATGGCCTTGGCGCGGCGTGTGTAGCTATGCTCACTCACCGGACAACATCTGTATGGCCTTGGCGCGGCGTGTGTAGCTATGCTCACTCACCGGACAACATCTGTATGGCCTTGGCGCGGCGTGTGTAGCTATGCTCACTCACCGGACAACATCTGTATGGCCTTGGCGCGGCGTGTGTAGCTATGCTCACTCACCGGACAACATCTGTATGGCCTTGGCGCGGCGTGTGTAGCTATGCTCACTCACCGGACAACATCTGTATGGCCTTGGCCCGCTCGGACTGCGAGCGCTGCAGCGTGGCCGCGGAGGCGGCGGCCCAGCGCGCTGTGTCGCACACGGTGGGGTCGTATCGCTCGATGCCGGCGTAGAATTGCAGGCCCTGGGGCGGTAGGACTACAGTTGTTATCGCTTATCGACGGTATCGACCGCATTCAGCCAGTTTCCAGGATACTGGCCTACGGGCGAGGAATTGCTTTGCTTAGTCTGTTGTTGTTTTCCAAGGTATCTTGAGTAAATTCTCAGAACCTTGGCTTTCTTTTCCGCTCGATGAAATGTTAAATCCCATTTTTCGTAACACAATTGGCTTTAGCTGGCGTATTGCAATGGTTAACTATGGTCAAGTCTTAAAGCAAATTAAGCTGCAAAACATTATTATTGCATTCTTCAATGACCTTAGAGAAGTTGTTGAGCTACTAGCAAAAGTTTACCTTTGAGAAGTTGTTGAGCTGATGGCACATGGAGTCGATGCCGAGCGCGTATTCCTTGTTGCGCATGTCGGTCTCCAGCTCGTGTTGTGTCGCGCGACAGTTCTTAGACTGCGCTCGCACCTGCAGAACAAACACTGTCATACACCAAATGATATTACAATAATCATCATTCTTTTGCTCCAACAAAAAACTTATTTTTTTCAGTTTTTAGGGTTCCGTATGTTCGAATGAAAAAACGGAACCTAGGATAGGATCACTCATGTGTCTGTCTGTATATCCGTCTCTCACAGCCGATTTGCTCCGAATCTACAGGACCGATTCACTTGAAAGGTATACATTGTGAACATTGCCTAGAATGAATGTGAATGGTGGCACTCGTACCTTTTCGAGCATATTCCGGAACTTGTTCTGGCACTCGCGCAGGATGGCGACTTCTCTGAGCAGCGACTGTTCCACAGAGTCGTGCACCTGCTCCAAACCTACCGGCAGCACAATTCAACAAATTCTTCTTTACAAAATTTAGAGTTAGAATACACTTACATTGATATCCTTAAAAAAAATTAACAATAGCACTCAATTTTCCCGGTCAAACTTAAGAAATAGACTTTTTGTAAAACCGGGCGACCCGCTCTCTCCCAATTTGATCACTAGCACTCTCGAAGAGGTACTAACCTAGCGGACCTATGGTCCAGTAAAGGCGCAAAGTTCGATTGCAAAGAACTCGCCAGCACATTGTTTCGCTGATGATATCATCCTATGGGCGCCGAATATTCCGAGTAGAGTGATCTTCAAGATCAAGAAGAAGAGGATCAAGATCTTAGCACAGCAAACCTTGAGGTTGGAATAATGATGAATCGATCAAAGACAAAGCTAAGACCAATAGACTCGTGTCAAGTAAATGTGTTAGAGAACATTCTTTTGAAAGTTTGCGCCGGTCTCTGTCACGGACTTACCCTGCCTCTTCTCCCTGTGGTACAAGCATTCCTGCACGATATGCAGTGGGCCCTCAATGCCGGCGATGGCTCGCTCCAGCTGCCTTCGAGTTTCGTTGAGTTTCTCACACGTCGATACTAAACGTTCCATCTCTATTGAGACCTATTAACACAGCTTCAGTTAATAAGGATAAACTTACTAAAATTATAGTGGAAACTGTGTGTGTTTTCGAGTGAGAGAGAGTCAAGATTTCAGAGTCTTTTCGAGTAAATGAAAGTCAGAGTGTTTGAAAGTGTTGCAGTACTCCAGAAACTGATGTCTTTGTGCTGTGCCATAAACCAATTGCGTCTTCCACGCGAAGATGCAAGATTGATCAGCGAGTTAGTTAACTTATGATAAGGTGACCGTGAGGGGACTTTCTTCAGGAAGTAGGCCAGCGCGATGATTTATAGGTTCACTGCAACGTTTCTGAAGAGGATGTATGGCATAAAATCATGTGACATCTATCACTTACCTCATTCCTCCAAAAGGTAGTGTCGGTGATTCGTTCACCGATCCTCCTGCCGGAGTCTCTCTGTCCTTGTGTGCCGATCTCATCGGTTTCCCTGTAATACTCCCAGATCAGTCAAACTGTAGTTCCATACACAAAGAATTTTCAGAAATGATTTCGTATTTATGGAGTCATGTCATGGCGCGCTATGGTTTTCATGTTTTTCCGAAAGGTTTCGTGTTTTTCCTTTTTTTTTTTGCCATGCAATAGTGCTTACCTCAGCATCCTCATGATATCATTCCTAACACGTTCGGAGAAATTCCTCTTGGCATCAGACTCATTATAGTTCTTGATGCTGTTCTGGTTCCACTCGTACTGCGTGTATCGAGTGTATAGGGCTGCTCGGGCAGCGTGTTCAGGGCTCCGGTCGAACCCGGTGACCAGGTTGGGGAAGCGCAGCGGCTCCGCGGCCATGCCGGCCGGAGTATAGCACGGGTCCACCATGGTGTTGGTTATGGGCTGCGATGGCCTGGTGGAAAAAATGGGAGAGAAAGTATTTGTGTTACTGTGCAAATGAGTTACCTACATAGATAGAAGGCTCTTTAAAACCAACTAAGTATATTACAGATATAAATGTAGAAACTTTACATATAATGATACAATGGGCCGGTCATATCGCTATTAGCGATCGGCGATCTTATAAAGAGAGACAATATTTCCTTTTTTGCTTTTGCCTGTACGGACCCTCTAACTCGTAGCAGTTGTAGAGCCATGTATTGAAGTTATCAGAGACGGATATAAAATTAAAAGCAGGGAGTCTTACATGGGAGTCACCTCGATCTCCTCGTAGCCCATGATAGGCCTCCATGGGTGTTTCTTCGGTGAGTGGAAGCAGTAGCCGACTTGTGGGGGCACACTGGGAGCCCCCGCGATCTCTTTTACCGGAGACCATTGTTGGAGTTGCTACAAAAAACATAAAAGAAAAAGTCTAAATCGAAGTCCATTTTAAAATTAATACTTTATGAATTAGTTGTATATTACATTACCGTGCACATAGACACTTCCTTGGCCATTTTGATTATTGTTTAGTGAAAACGTGTAAAAAATTTTGAAGATTTGCTAATCATTTGAATCAAACAAAAAGAGAATTTCAAAATTGAAAATTTTCGTGTCGATAAATTGGACAACCTGACAGTAAGAAAAAAGTATTTCCCAATCCTACTAATACGATGCATTCGTGTTTCAAAAAATTCTAGGTAACTTTAAAATAGGTCAGCCTTTTTGTATTGAGCACCAACCTATATCGGCGATAGATCGGGGGGCACGGCAGTGCTCCCGCCAGACGCCCTTTGGCAGAATATGATCAGTAACAATAACAAAATCTGATTAAATATGCAATGATGAACGCAGCCCATAGTGTCCAACTTATAATATAATATGTGAAGTATGTCAGTTGTCAGTGTCAATCAATCACAATTTTTTTGACAATACCGTATCTGCTCTTTGGATTCTTCGACGGAGTTCGACGTTCAAATCATTTTAATTTATTAAAACGAATGTAATATTTAAGAATAGTTGTATGTGTTAAGAATAGCTGTAAGCAAACATGAGTGGCGTACCGGACAATGCACCACAGCGTAAGTAAATAACCTGTGAAAGTGTTTCATGAAACCCTCGACTTCTCAAAACCCTACACTTTTCGGATTCTGTTGTAGATTGTCCTGGGACCCAAAGTGACGATGCTGGGAAGGCCTCAGCGTGCGCTGGATGCCCTAACCAGAACATTTGTGCTTCGGGTAAGTGTTTAAACAAACATGAACATTTCATCATTTATTTGTTCAGTCCTTGTTGTTCAAGCTATAATCTAGCGCTTTTATTGGCTAATTGCAATGAAACTAGATACTACTATCAGGATTCGTATTACTTTTAAATTGGTCATAATGCTTGCATAGGTTGAGGTTCTCTATGTATTATGTATACTATGTAACAATAATTACTGTGAGGCACAAGTCACAGTCTACAGTCTATTAATAATGTATTGATTCACTGGTGCACAATATCACTGATTCTGATTAAGCTGTTGGCTGCCTCTTGTTACAACCACGTTTTGAAGGATGAGCTTCTTATTTAATGCAAGCTAATTCAATCAAAGAATGAAATTGTAATCAAATTCTAATTCATTCTTGAATTTGCAGAAGCATCTGATCTAAGTTATTTTTATTTTAAGCATGTTACTTTTATTTTAAGTATTAACTTTTGTTTTTTTAATATTCATTTTAAAGTAAAAAATCAATAACTCTGTGATCCTGTTTGAAATTACTCTGTCTTATCAGAGTTATCAGTGCTTGAAGATGAGAAAATGTTTTGTAAAAGTTATGTTTTTTTTTATCATTTTAGATTACAGATTTGTAAATAGTGAGTGATAAGAAATAATCAAAATTTGATAGAATAGGCTTCAATTGTGACTTTTATGATGATTTGTTAGTGGTTACTTAAATGTATCCTGATCATTATAAATATATAACATAATATTTTAAAACAGAACAAGACTAGAACATTCTAATACAGAATGAAGAAGTTGTTGTAGTAATCTTAATTTATTCATGACAACTATTTATGTTACTGCTAAGTCCTCAGATTCCCTGCTTCAAAAAGATTTGTCCATGTTTACTCTTTTGTTTATTTTATTACAAACATGTTTGTAAAAGACATGTTTAAAAAACATGTTTGACAAAAAGATTTGCCCATGTATTTATCAGGCGCAGTATCAGGACCAGACCCTGCAATTCAAATAATCAAGGAGCGGCTCTCAAATGTGAAGCACAAAATATTAATCCTGTCAGGAAAGGGAGGAGTGGGTAAGAGTACTGTCACATCTCTACTTGGACATGCACTGGCTGCTAGGAACCCTGATGCTAATGTAAGTTGAACTATAATACTTTTCTTAAAGGATATTATCAGAAAGCACCGCAAGTATTGCCCAATAACTGGGTTCTGGAGGTCAGATATAATTTCATTTAATATACTGATATTTAACTGCATCAGGATAGAAATGGACACCAACATAGTTGTGAAAGGACTTGGCAGATAATGGAATACAATGCCACAGAAAAAAAACTATCATCAACATCCCTGCAGTCTAGTATTAGTAGCATAAGACAATTATGCAGCTGACCATTCCATTGTTAAAAGCCTTTCAATCCTTAATCCATAGATGGAAGTGAAGTTGTAAACAAATAACCATTGAAAAGGTTGTCTAAAAATAAAGTGGAAAGTAAATAAACATAGATAACAATGTTTATTTACTTTCCACTTTATTTTTAGGGTTCCGTAGTCAACAAGGAACCCTTATAGTTTCGCCATGTCTGTCGTCCGTCTGTCCGCGGCTTAGCTCAGAGACCGTTGGTACTAGAAAGCTGTAATTTGGTATGGATATACATATAAACGACGCCGACAAAATGGTAAAAATAACTTTTTTTTAGCTCCCCTACACGTAAAGTGGGGATGGTTTTTTTTTCTCGTCAATCCCATGGTGTGGGGTATCGTTGGATAGGTCGTTAAAAAATAATGTGAGTTTGTAGAAACCATTTTTGGATTCAGAGATCCGTTTGCGGAATATTAAGCTTTAAAGTGCTAATTTTTGTTAGAGCCAAGTGTCCCCCTGCCGGCACACCTCACGGCAGTAGTATATATAACGAAATTAAAAGGAAAACTATCACCGCTACGTAGGCTCCACAAGTTACCGAGTAATAATCGACCAACTCAAATTTGCAGTTGTAAAAACATGTTCTCCCATACATTCTGTATCGGAGAACAAGTTTTTCAACTACAATGTTAAATTTGTTTTATAAATTCATCCCAACTACGGAACCCTTCATTGTGCATGGTACGACATGCGCTTGGCCGATTTTTGAGATACGTGTTATCTTTATGAGTCTTTATTGTGATGACCTTCATTGACCTAGCGATGGTGTACAGATGAAACTGAACCCAAGGATGGTAAAACTTATAATGTAAACCATAGCTTAGCAAGTTTATTAAAAAAAAAACAATCAAATGGCGTGAATCAATTGCCCTTTATCTAGGGAAGCCAGTGAACATAACATCAATGCACTTTAATGCACTTGGATGACTTCTTTGGTTTAATATATTTAATGGATGGGCAATACTTTTATAATGTGTGTAATAGGGGGCGTTTCTGACCCAGTGGATAACCCTCTGTTATCGACCGAGTTATATTTATACCGTATTTTTTTATAACCAAATAGCCAGTAAACATATTTTGCCATGATTTAGCAACTTAAATTAATTATGAATTAAAAGAATTTGAAATAATTTGTCACCAAATAATTGCAGAATTAATAGGTAATAATTCGCCAATTTGTTCCATGTTCAAATTTATAATTTCAAACGCTTTTGCCAGCTGTTCAATTACACACAAATTAAAACGTCACGATGCGACAAAAAGTACTCGAAGAAGAGTAGAAGTAGAATAATTATTGAAATAATTAACATTACCCTATTATATCTCGAGCGTCGTTCATACGCGTTTCCGAAATCCATTTTCGCGGTAAAATATTTTGTTTTTCAAATAGGGAACCGGGCACAGACAACACGTGTATTGATTCTAAAGGCGCGGTGGCAAAGAATTCGCATAGTAAGCTAGACGGTGGCACTGCCTGGTACAACCTTCGTCGTGGGTCGTATATAGGTCAGGTTTTATGGGGTAATTTATTATAGTCGATGCATAAGTAGTTGTATGCATGGTTGTTTTGTATACATCTACAAAAACATAGCTCCACAAGATATTTTTATATGAATACATTGGCCCAAAATCATTGTTTTTGTGAGTAGACTCAAACCACCTATAAGATCCCAGGGATTATTAAATCTTTTCCTATTTTCATTAAATGCTAACCACTGACTCAACAGTCATTATTGCGAGTTAACCACTTACTTGTAGCAAAACAATGTCTTAAAGAAAGGGTGACAATTTGGTGACAATAAAAAGAAATGAACTCAAAAAAAATGATTATTTTCAGGTGGGTATATTGGACGCAGACATCTGCGGGCCCAGTCAACCGCGAGTGCTTGGAGTAAGAGGCGAGCAAGTTCACAATTCTGGTTCAGGATGGTCGCCTGTTGTAAGTATAAATTACATGAATTGCATTTAAATTCTGCCCGTTCTAGCAAAAGTTTGCCATCTGCAATGTATCGAAACTAGCATAAGCGCTGTGTTTCGTGGAGTCTAACTGTACCTACGCCTATGCTTGTAGAAGACCCCGGTAAAAGATAAACTAGGAATACACACATACAATAAACAGGCTGAAAATGTAGGGATTGGCGTCGCCGAGAGCTATAAAAACCATTTCATTGATGAGCAAGAAAAAGTTCTAGTCTTTCACTCATTTAATTAGGCGGATCTAGGTTATTATATCCATGTTACGGGTACAACTTACAAGTACAACCATTATACATAATATGGTTCACTACGGTTTTTTTTTTTTTTTTGTAAAAAGTTTTTATGTACATTTTTCTTCATTTTTTAATACAAATTACCAAGATGAAAAGTAGCCTGTGTCCTTCTCCATATCTGTCCAAATCCGTTCAGCCGTTTTAGCTTGAAAGCGTACCAAACAAACTCACTTTCGCATTTATATTATTATATGATATAGTATTATGGATATTTGCATGCTTTCCGCCAGATCCGCGTCTGGCGGAAAGCGTGCAAAAATCCACACAACGCCTAGAGAAGCACCTACCAAGATGTGCTACCCTACGACCATACAGAAGAGCTTTTTCTACCTTAAATCATTAGCCCCTTTGCTTTACTGCGGACATGTAAATATTATATTTTTAATGTTGTCTACAGTATGTAACAGACAACCTGTCATTGATGTCTATCGGCTTCTTACTGGGCAGTCCAGACGATGCGGTCATATGGAGGGGGCCTAAGAAAAATGGTAAGACCCTGATTTTTACTAAACAAGACATCTTTTAAGAAGAAGCAAATATGTATGTTGTATGTATGTTCTGAAACATTATATTGTTTTTAGGTATGATCAAGCAGTTTCTAAGTGAAGTGGACTGGGGAGAACTGGATTATCTGCTAATAGATACGCCGCCAGGTAAATTTTAGTTATTCAGAAAAATAACAATTCATATCAATAGTTATAAACACTCACTAAAACTACTAAAGGTTATGGTTATAAAAGAGATCTTATTTATTTACTTTAATTAAAATGGTTTAAAAACCACTTACAAAAATTAAAGAAACAAAAAACACAGAAACAGTTTTTATATACCCATATGGAAAATATAAAACCATAAAGTACACATACGCAGTTATGGATAACTCTTGATTAAAATCAGCTGGTTTTGATCACAATTATTTCGAACTAAGTGAGTCGGGCTGGTTTATGGGTCCCCTTATATAATACACCTTGCAAACTCTTGGCATACAAGCTTTTACCTCCATTTCTCCTCCCCAGGCACATCAGATGAGCACCTGTCAGCGGTGCAATATTTAGCATCAGCGGGTCTGAGCGGTGCACTGGTAGTCACAACACCGCAAGAAGTGGCTCTATTAGACGTCAGGAAGGAACTGCAGTTCTGTTCCAAAGTCGGAGTGCCGGTCATAGGAGTCTTGGAGAATATGTCGCTGTTTATCTGTCCCAACTGCAAGGTAACAAACAGTGTTGACTTTTAAGCTGTGTACTGACTGGTGTTACGGGTGTAATGTAACATGTTACAAAGCGAGCATTCGTCCTGTCAGTACGTGGAAACTAGCACGAACATGTGAGCAACGAGCGCATGTTACACGGAGTTTAGAACACGGTGTAACGTAACATGCTCGCTGCGAACGGTACATTACGCCCCGTAACGCCGGTCAGTAAACGGCTTTACAAGCATGATGCTTTGCCTTCGAACGTAATGCAACTTTGATAACTATTTGTTTATGTGGGAAAAACTTGCACAATATTACAGACAAATCCAATTTATTGCACAGTTACATTTCAATAAAAACAAACATATTTACAATAAGGAAGGAATAAGAAGAAAAAAATATCAAACAAAACAAGGAAAATTAATTAGTTTTACGATAACAATCTAAAAATACTGGCACAATATACAGCACATCAAATTTATCACAAATCAGCAAACAAGTCACAATCCTGAGGGTCTAGACAAGTGACAATCGCTTCGAAAGCGTTTCGTATTTCTACAACGACTTTCAACAGGATTGACATAAGCTTTTCGATAGCTTATGTCACTCCTATACATTTTTGCCTTTTCCATCATCGTTATCGCTGATAGAATGTCACTTTGTCTAGGGCCTCAGTGTCGATGTCAGTAGAGCATTCAGCATTGTGAGCGCGCGAAACAAGGGCAAGTTAGAATGCTATGGTATTGTAGACGTCTATAAGCAGAGATGACCCCTTACTCTCAGAAAATGATAGCCTTGATTCACAGACTGCTGAGCAAAGACCATGTATGCCCATGATCAAACATGTCTCTGATCACAAATTTAATGTTCTCAGACCCGCAGCGAGATATTTCCGGCCACAACGGGCGGAGCAGCCCAAATGTGCTCAGAACTAGGCGTGCCTCTCCTGGGCAGTTTGCCGCTAGACCCGATACTAGCGCGCTGCTGCGACGACGGAAGAGACTTCTTACAGGAGCTGCCCATGTCACCCGCTGTCACGGCACTACGCAGCATTGTACATAGTAAGTTATTATATGCCTGTACAAAGATCTTTTGGCGTGTGGCCAAAATCGGAACTAACTTGTCGCCATCTTGTTTTTTTTATACATTTCACAAAACAATTTCTTATTTGTTTACCAACAGCGCCTCACTTTGAGCGCCGAAGATCCTGGTAGGACTGTACTTTGTCGATTACGGTGAATAGTTGAAGCTATCAAAACATTTTATTTATTTACTACTAGCTGCACCCCGCGGTTTCACCCGCGTAAGTCTCGATCCTGTGGAAATATCGGGATAAAAAGTGTCCTATGTCCTATTCCAGGTGGTTGTCTACCCATGTGCCAAATTTCAGCTAAATCCGTTCAGCCGTTTTAGCGTGAAAGCGTAACAAACAAACAAACTGACTTTCGCATTTATAATATTAGTTAGGATTACCACTTACATTGTGTTGATATAAAGTCGACGAGAAGTCGAGAAGAGTTTTGCCACGTTAGCTGCGCGGTTCATTTGTTAGCCAGCCATGCATTAGTGCGTAGTGTGAGCTGTGACTGTGGGTCGCAGTGGACGATCCCGCCTCGCGTCTACGTTATCATCATACAAAGCGAGTCTAGCGCAGCGGTGGGCTGCTGTGGCACGCCGCCGTTATGTTCTGCACCCCACCATACGCTACGCTACGAGATATAGTAATCCTCCTCATAAAACCATATTTTTTTTTCAAAGTAGATCAATTAAAAACTTTTTGTTACAGAAATTGCTGCCACTTGCGAAAACACCTCCAGTTGAGTACTTGAAACGACCAATGATGCCTTATAATTTAAGTTTAAAATATTATAATATTATTATTATTTGTTATATTCATATATTTATATGACCTAGTCAATTCTATGCTTTGTGAGAACTGAATAAAATCCGTCAGTACTTACTATTTTAATTTAAAATCAATTGTTCGCCGAAACTGAGTCGAATATAATTAATTTGCGAGAAATAAACAGTTAGTTTCATTAATTATTTGGTTTTTATTTATGTATGCACTTTTTATAAAAAAACATTTAAGTAACTGTATTGTAAGCTGCTGAGTATTACAACAGAAATTAATTTAGGTATAAATTTAGGGCTCCAGAGAGGGGAACCTAACAATGTGAGCTGTGTCTAGAAGTACCGCTTTCTGAAGAGCCTCCTGAGGTGATGGTCGAGGCTCTTGGTATAAGTCATTGGCTGATACGACTATCTTTTTTTTACCTCTCTTGACATTTCTCGGGACCTTGGGGTCGCGGTCCTTTGGAAGGCGTATGAGGCGCCGAAGTCAACTCGCAGAGGCCCGTTAGGCATTTTTAATGGAATGAGGCACCAACCGACGATTATCCCTGCGCCCAAGGACAACAGTCGGTTGGCTATGGCAGGATATCGAATCAAAAATTTTGGATTATGGGTTTGGGTGGCTAGTGATTTCTTTTCCATATCAGCATCTTATTGAATACTTCCTCCGAGCACGTTTTCTCTTGCAAATCTCTACTCAAGTCTGTCATTAAAGGCAAAAAAGAGGTGAGAGCTCTGTTCCTCGTCAGAGTTCACTCCAGCCGGCCAATACAGGCAAGCCAGAGGTGAGGAAAAAGACTTCTCCCGCAATAACTCTCCATGTGGTCGCTACTGTCCAATTGCGGGTTTCTGTAACTTTCTTGATCTGGCTCCTCAGTCGTCGCCCTAGATCTGATTCGGCAGAGTATACTCTAGCGGCACAGACTCTATGTGTACATATGCGCACGCAAGCCCTGACGGTAAACGTATAGATACGGCATATTAATATTATTTTTTTGTGATAATTTTTAAGCTGGCAACACTAATACAGTTCTGTCAACTCCACGTGCCAAATCGACTTTGACAACAGTACCACAAAATAAAAATATTCCAAAAACCAGCGATTTCACAAATTTATTCTAGAATTATTAATTTGTGACGACCCTACATTACTACACTACTGATTTTCAGTGAACGCACAGAGGCAGTTGTAATGTAGTGTTTGTTCGAAACTCAAACTTTCAATACTAAGATTAGTTACATGGGCATGACCGTATTCTCAAGTCACCGAAAATGCCTAATGCTCATGCCGATGAGGACAAGCCATGTAGGGCGTGTTCTGACTTCAAGAGTTGGGCCAAGAAACAGAATAAAGTGACTTTAGCAACGCCGAACAAAAATATACAGGTGAGGTGAGGTTATGTTTCATAATAATAGAAGCTAATTGTGAAGTTCTTGTCCATAACCCGGTCTGAATACAGAGTGATTTTTTATGAGTATATTTTTTAGATTCAACATAAATGGTTCTCCGTTTCGGGATAATTGTAACTTTGGTTACCAGTTTTTCATGTACTCTGATGGTTAACTGAGAATGATGCAACCTAGATGCAACAGCTGATTGTGACAACCGATGTCTTAAAAGCGGGTTAGGGGTGTTGTGGCCTAATATAAATATGGTTAAGTTCCATAATATGTGGAATTCATGCAAAAAATGGCGAATTAATGTATTTTTGTACAGATGTCAATCTTTGCCAGTCATCTTAGCTGTGCTATTTGTGAAGCACTTAATAATTATCCTTACTAAATAACTTTTTATTTGATCAGCCTCCAGCACGGCGGAAGGATTGTCCCCTAGACAAGGATGAGATAGGCACATCCACATGGTCGTTCCTCCACTCCATGGCGTCCTACTTCCCTAAAACACCAACTCAGCAGCAGACTGATGATATGGTGCAATTCTTCAACATCTTCGCACAGTTCTACCCATGTGAACCCTGCGCACTTGACTTCCAAGAGGAGTATGTATAAACAAAATAATACTATTGACCTACTATGTGTATTCCAGTTATTTATAATGTTGAATGTGAAGTAAGTTTAGGTAAACTTTATAAATGAGCTAAATACAATACTGGTAGTTGTAGTTACTGTTAGTTGGCCCATTTTGTAGGATTAATCAATTAACTAGCCCGTAAGTTAATGTAGATGACTTGAATTAATGTACTTACCTCACATTCACAATCATAGTTATATAAACTATGATTAATTTCTCTGTACTGACAAATGAAACAATATATTTTCAGCATAAAAAGAAATCCACCAACTGCCACCACCCAAGATGCGCTAGCGAAATGGCTATGTGAGCGTCACAACAATGTGAATGTCAAACTTGGTAAACCAGTGTTTGATTGCTCCAAGGTTCATGAGCGGTGGAGAGACGGCTGGGCCGACGGCTCCTGTGATTAACAAACATCTTCACAGACTAAATGTTAAATATAGACCAATAAGCATTCTGTTGCCAGATTAAGCCTTTTTGAGTTGGGTCCCACAAATGTGATATTAAAGTTTAGCATATTTATTTTATACCCTGTTAAAAGACATGATTGCTTTTAAAGAAATTATTGTTTTTCCTCATTATTGTCATGTTGACTTGTTACTCATATTTTATATTGATGACTTACCTATCATATATATTTTTTGGTCTTTATGAAACCTTATTGATTATGATGTAATTCACCATAATGTAATGTTACCGCAGTCAATAATTGTATCACCATACCCCTTTAATGCAGATATATTGGTACATTTGTCTGTGAACACAAGTTGGAGGCATATGAGGCTGTGAGCCTAGTATTAGAGTGGTGTAAGTAATGTTAGTTCTGTGTTTTAGTCACTATGTGATCAACCCAAGCATTTTATTGTAGCAGAAATTCGTGATTTTCATGAGAAATGCAGTTTGAACAATTTGTATGTGTGTTGCATACCTAATGTTGTTACTATTTGTTAATTTTAATATAATATGACACTCTATTGAGTATTTATTTGTTTTATTTTCGGCATAACATAAAATCCAAAAGTATCATGACCCTTGAAATCGTCACTATCAAAGAGTTGACTGAATGCCCTACACCTGCGATAATAGCTAGAGAAACATTTAAAAAAACTTGTAGGGCGAATGAAATTAAATAAAGTTTTTTCACAGAATTACTTCGCAATTTAATCATTGAGACCAATACAACATTGAAAATACTTAAAGTTTAGAGGAATTCAAGTGAGACACCGAGACAGTACAAAATCGTGCCGTTTACGACTGTGATGCGAGCCGGACTGCCGAGCGCGGAGCGGGGTGCGGACGACCGAGAGGCGCGGGGCGCGGGAGACGCGGGCGCGTGTATGCGTGTGTGTTAGCATGTTACATGCCTAATCTTCCTAAAACTTTAATTTCGGAAGTCGCCTCAAGCCGGTGTCTCCGATATGACAATAACAGTGACAGGAACTTATGATATCCTAAAACAGGGCTTGCCTCTCTCCTACCCTTTTGCTGTGCCCTACATGGTCCATAATGATCTAAATTATATAGTTACCACCTTAGTACACATTATGGTAAAGCAATCATCCACATACTAAGGGGAGAAAAATACGTATTATTGAAGCTAACTCAAAAATTGCCCAAGCAAAGTAAATAAAATTTATAATGGGATAACCGCGTAAGCTTCCTCTACCAAATGATTTTTTTTTAAATCAAAATCGATCCACAATATTGACGAAAATATCGATAAAAAACATAAAAAAACATAGAACCTCCTTTTTGGAAGTCTGTTAAAACAAATCAATATCTTATCAGTAAGTATCACACATTTTTGTCATGTAAGTCTTTAATCTAATCTTAGTAAACAATTTATCTTGTGTTTACATGGACTGGGCCTTCCGCATGCAGCCAAGTAAAAACCTTGTCATCTATGTTACTATTACTAAGGTACCGAAACAGTCGAAATCGGCGCATGGGAGATATATTACTTTTTCATATTTTGCTTTCCTAAAAATATGATTGAACACTAAGCAGTTTGTTACGTTAAATATTTCCCATTATTAACGTTACTATGTTAAGTACTCATTTCATTCCATTTTCCATATTACCATAAGGCGAATTCTTATAAAACCGTTCTTTTGAAAGTTCATGGTTCATGGCGGCGCCGGTGCGGCGTGACTGTCGCTGCGAATATCTCGCCTATGTTCGAATCAATAAAATATATCTTTTTGTGAAGTAAATAAAGGGCGCCGCGCGCGTCACGTCTCGGCGTGAACTCACCCTTAAGTGTTCACTTCTGTCGGCAGTCCCCATGACTGGTAAGGTTATTTTTTTTAATAACCACATCAAATTATTAGAAATATTTATTGTAAAAAAAGTTTAAAGTAAGTAATCAGTTCACGTTTTTACAATAATTGTAACATTTAAAAGATTCACAATCTTCAGTCCCCGGGCGCAAATATGACACATCGACTCGCTGGTGTGAGGGAGTGTTCCGTACCTGGGTGCTAACGGGACCCTATTACTGAGGGCTACGCCAATATACAATCATTGAGAGTGGCCGCTATCATTACAAAATTTGTATAGTTGAGAACCAAAAGCGAAGAGTCCTCGAAAAAAATATGCATTTTTTTCACATCATGTTTATCGGTACGAAGCCCTCAGTGCGCGAGTCCAACTCGCACTCTTCTAACGATCACGAGTCATTTGTTGCTGTCTGATATCTGTCCTAGGACTGTTTGGGTTGCTCTCATAAGAATTCCATTTCCCTCTCGATGCCGACGAACTTGAGTTGCTCGGTAGGTCCGTATCTGGAAAGAGAAATTGGCCATAGTATAGTAAATAATAGATCGAATGCGAATCTTACTTGTTATAACATGTTTGCAAATATTGGCCCAAGTAATTTATCAAGACGTAGGTACCATCGTCGTTACAAAAGAAAAAGCAAGTATTGGCTTTAATAGAAAGTTCTTACGATTGTTTATGTGATTCTTATTTGAATTGCATCATTGGATCATGCGTCATATAATTCTATGATAATATGACAAGCGATATAGAAAAACGACGCATGATGCAATCATTTACAGTTCCTATGATTAAATAACGAAAATGCACTAAGGAAGGATTTTTGAAAATTCATCCCCTAAAGGGGCTGAAAGTTAGTGTGGAAAAGTTCATCATTTTTGAAGTTAGAAACGTGGAAGTTGGTGCCAGTAGGGATGAGATATATATAGGTAATTTTAGTGGCATGAGGTCTGCGGGAGCGGGAGAGCGCGAGCGGGACGCTGTACGGCCCTTGTCAAGCTCATCTTTCGTGTCGCGTATTGTATTTTATCGTCTGTTTATCAGTCGAAGTTAGAACGCTCCTGATACGTTGGCTTGTAGCAATATTAAATGTAAAGAGTGTTCCTAGTATACCTGTAATCGAAGAACAGTTCCTCTCCAGGTTGAATGGCCCGCTTGGCGAAGATACCGATGCGATGGTCTCCGTTCACCATCATGACCTTCGCGTAACAGTTCGGGTTGATGGAGTGGTTCGCGAAACGAATCTTGTTGCCTTTGCGAGTGGCGTCTACCACGAAATCTGCAAAGAATGGTTCAGTATTTGAAACATGCGGTTTTTTCACCGAATTTTTTATTGCACAATGTACCCACAGTTAAGGCGCAGTAGATATTTAACGTATAACTAAGTTATTACATCTTGTAAGCAACGTGAATACATCAAAAATAGAAAACGAGAGTCGTTTTTCAACCCTATATCGCTCATGGCCCAAGTCTCCCTGTAAATAACTGCATAAGGGGCCTTGTTCCATTGTGAAAAAGGGATAATAATATTCGTCCTGTATAGCTCCATCTCTCTCTGACATTGGAACAATTATGACTTTAACACATCATAATATTATACTGCTCAAGGACAGAAAACAAAATAAAGATACCTTGTCTAAAACTGAAAATTCGTATTTGTTTCGAGAAACAATGATTTTTCGCGCTTTGTTTGTTGTGTGTGCTGCAAATCAAGATATTACTCAAAAAAAAAAAATACTTGGTAAGTAATTTTTTTTGTGTGTGGGAATTCATCAAGTGACTTCTCCCACTCTGGGCGGAGCAGAAGGGCGTGTCAGACTAAAACCCACCCGTGTTCCTTCAGTTGCCTGTTGCCAAGGGTACCCCTTTCGGACTTTCCCGCAACCCTGGCAGGAACCTATCAAGTCTGTATGTTGAACTTTTATTGCAATTAAATGAAAGAAAATTTGAAACTCATATAAAAAGTACACTTTGTAAACAAGCTTATTACAAATTAGAGGATTATATCCAAGATAAGAATGCTTGGAAACATGCTGGTCTTGCTCCATAGGACAATTTAGAGTCTGGACAAAATCAAACTTCTATTTCTTTGTTTTTGAACTTGTTCAAGTTGCGCTAACTAACTCACCGTTGTTAAGGTTGAAGAGGAAGGAGCACATGTACTTGTCGTACACCTTGCCGCGCCGGTCGGCCTCGTCCTGCGAGATGATCTCTCCGCAGTACTCCGATATGAACTCGTTCTTATGTGCTGCCTCCTTCAGGAAGATCCCCCAGCCGGCCACGTCGCTCGGCGCCAGCAGGAGGTGCTTGTGGAGGCCTCTGGGAATGATAATGATTGTGTCCTTTAGAAAATTGCGTGACGAAATTGACATGCTTTAGAATAAAAATCTGAGAAAGTAACCAATTCGTACTGCATATGCTGGATCGTTTTTATTTGACCCCATCGACCCCCTTCGTTAAGTGTTAATTTAGTGTTTTCATGGATTTAATTAGATTTGAAAGGGTGACATAGTATTGCAAGGGTGCATATCATATTTCCAGTGAACCAAAATATGGTTTCAAGTTTACCCAAAATTGCAAATTGCTTTTCTACCTGTGTATAAGACTTTTTTTTTTTCGGACGCAGAAATCGATTAAACAGTTGCTCAAAAAGTGATTAAAATAAAGATAATGGATTTTTTGACGTTCACAAAAAGAGGCGCGAATTAATATTATGTATATGCCGTAAAAAATATTTTCTTTTAATTATCTCTTACTTCAAACTTAGTAGTAGTTAGTCTACATGAGATGATAATATATAAGATAACCCTCACCTCTGTACAGAAACATTCTTGCAGAACACCTGAGCGGCGTGCGGCCGGGCCAGCACGCTGCGCGCGGGCTGCGTGCTGGCGTGCGCGTGCGCGTGCGCGTGCAGGGCGGGCGCGACCAGCGCGTGCGCGTGCGGCGCGTCGGCCCCGCACGCCGTGCACAGGTCGGGGTCGCACTCGCGCACGCCCAGGTAGCACGGGCACTGCTTGGTGTTGCACTGCGCCTTGCAGCGACAGCCGGGGAAACGGTTCTGGCCTGCGGACAATCGGCAAGGCATTAGAGGTAAGAATATACAACCGAAGCATATTATACTACCTGTTTATCTGAACGGAGGCCCTTTAGAACGTGGCTCTCAGTTTAAGTACCCAGGGCACATTGAGACAGAGACCCTGAATGACGATGCGGATATCGATTTGGAACGAAAAGCGTTGTCGGTGCGTGCTAACATGTTGTTTCATAGATTCGCAAGATACAGTCGACGTACAAGTAACACTGGTCAGAAGCTACTGCCAAAGCTTTTACGCATGCGCTCTATGGTTTACAACACCCGGCGGGCCTACAACACTCTTCACATTCATTCCCATACAATACAACTACGCCAGATTCTGATGAGGCTCCCTCGAAGGCACAATGTGCCTTCTGCAGTGGGTTGGCCATGTTAGAGGACATTATAATTGGACGTACTTATGCAAAAGGAAACCAAATAAATTTATTTATTTCAGACTCATTATTTGTCCCTAACAGTCATCATCATCATCTGTCTAGCCTTTTCCCAACTATGTTGGTATCAGCTTCCAGTCTAACACCGGATGCAGCTGAATACCAGTATTTTACATGGAGCGACTGCCTATCTGACCTCGACAACCCAGTAACTGGGTATAATTTGTCCCTAACAGTATTGCATCATTAATAAAATTCAAATAATAAATAATTCAATCACAAATAAATTTAATAAGCTGAGATGAAAAGTTCCATTGAAGTTGATACTAGGGAGTGAACTCAAATAGAAACGTATTGCTCACACTCATCTTCTAGCGTTTTGATCAACAATGTGCATTACTCGTAAGGCCACTATAACAAAATAGATTAAACTCACAATCACTGCTGCACTGACAGAACTTCTCGCAGAAGTTCTGCGACTGTAGGCACGGACACATGTTGTCGCACGGCTGGTTGGGGTGATCACACGGTGTGTAGTTGTAACTAGATAATAAAATACATAAAATTAAAGTACATCATACAGTTTCAACGCAATGCATGTCAAAACTGACATAAAATCCTTAGTTTGTTCGTTTGTTACACTTTCACGCTAAAACGGCTGAACGGATTTGGATGAAATTTGGCACATGGGTAGACCACGACCTGGGTAAGGATATAGGATACTTTTATCCCGATATTCCTACGGTATCGAGACTTATGCGGGTGAAACCACGGGGCGCAGCTAGTAAAATAATATTTAGAAAAAATCACCTGGCAGCTGTCCCTTACACTGAGATATTTTTATAATTAAATTCCTATTAGACTCTGATAAGAATAAAATTGGAACTGACTTCATCTTTCTGAATTACCAACTAATTTGGCAATTAAAACTGCCTGTGAATGGTTTAATTGAAATAAATGCTTGCAATGTCAGTGTGCAAACTAATTGCTAAACACAATAATAAATTACCATAATGTGACTCCTAAAGAAATTACCAACAATGTCTAGCTGTCGGTGGATTAAAATAAGCTATCATGATCTTACACGTGATGTGACGCGGAGTCCTTCTTGAGCTGTATCTTGCGGCAGTGCACGGACCAGAGGCGATGCTTCTTCTTCTTCTTGCGTGGAGGCGTTAGTTCTGCTTCCACGCGGCACTCTTCTTGACCTGTGTTGATCCAGTATGTGTACACCTGGAGAGATAGAGGGAAAGAGAGGTGGTTATGTAGCGAGATAGGTCGATGACATTAAACATGTCGCTACGGTTGAGAATAGGATGACCGAGGTAGTTGATCCGTGCCATAGGATGGGGTACGTATCTTGATACTTTGCTATCTTTAACATTATAATATAGGTAGAGGTTTAGTCTGCTTTTAATATTGTTTTTCATTTATTTTTTATTTGCCTTCTACTCTAGTAGTAATGTGTCAAACTTGTTAAAAATGCGAATGAGATATATAATTACGGGAATTGCCCCCTGGTCGACGGAGATTATTACCGGGCCGTTTGTCCCCACTTGGTATCTATGCTAGGCATAACATGATGTGAATAGTTTACCTGTTGGCAAGTCTTAGAGAGCATGACCTGAGCGATGGCGCAGTAGTTGGAGGGAAACACCTTGTGCAGAGCTCTAAACAGCGACTGGTCAGATCCCGTCCACTCGGAGTCTATGTCGCCCACTGTCAAACCTGAAACAGACAGGAAATTGTTATTTATTTGAAGCTGGGGAATATGAAATTGTCTATCTTACTGATCTATGTATAGATCTAGCCCGTATGCTGCGGGGCGAAGGTCTCCCTTTTCCACACACATCTGCCTCCTGCCATTCTAGGCCTTTTTACTGATAAATCTGATTATTTAAAACTGACTGTTGTATGGCCTATATTACCATCCCGCTTGCTCATCGCCCACGTTCGGACGGACGTAAAAATAACGCGGCGGGATTTTATCTCGCACTGGATTTCCAACTCTGGATGTTGAGCCGAGTGTTGAAAATCCATCGTGCGAAAAACCTCGCCGCGGCGCGGTAAACAATCCCCCGTGCGGACCTCGGCCAAGTTGCGTGCGAGCGACAGAAGCTAATAATAAATATCCAGAGTTACAAGTGAAATATAAATCGAACAGATTACGTGTGACTCTGGATTTTTAATTTGTCTGTCTGTCATGTCTTGTTTATACCTTTTTAGTTGGCGTTTTTGTCTTAGTTGGGTTTTAGTTTTTTCAAACGTGTGAAGGAATGCATTAGGAATTTCTTTAAAAATCCTTTGCATTGTGATTAAAAGTGTGTTGGATTAAACTAAAGAAGGGTGTTCAAGAACTCACCTAGCGCATTGTACGCCGGTTCAGCGGAGCCCTCGCCGTTCTGCTTGAGCTGCCCGCTGGTGCTCCAGTTGCTGTTACTGGAGTTACTGTTGCTGCCTACAACACAAACTATTAACCATTATATTCTTAAGCATCTTAAAACAGTAATTTGGTTACATTTAAATAGTCTCCCATTCATAAATATTCGGTTTAAGTCCTCTAAGAAGACGGAAAAATCATTTGATAGTGATGAAACGGATATTAGATATACAGTAACTATCAGACCCATTTTCGCACATAAAAAACGTTCAAATTCAAGACGCAGCGTCAGCGACAATCAATGTCTAACTTGTGAAAAGTGGGTTGCAGCTGAAAATCAGCGTCAGGTGGTACACTTTGTGTTGCCATCTGACAGTATGCTGAGCTGAGGCATTTTTGGCATTTTATTGATTGTTTCTGTTTTTATAGTTTTAAGGTGTATTTTTTCTGTTAAAATGCCAATAAACGCATTTTTCTTTCTGAAAAATGAAGGTAAATTACGAGGTTTTTTTGACTGATTAAGACTGAGTTTAGAATGCGAAAGTTCTTAAAAATTATTGCCCGTGTGGTACTAAATCGCCCCTTGGGAAATTGCCTCTTTTTACTATCGGGCCGAATACTAGTAAGCCAATATCCGTCGGATACTGGATATTCATAAATAGCGAGTTTTATAAAATCTACTTTCCTCTAAACGTAAATAAAATTGAAGTTGGTGATCTTTTCTTTGACGACTCTTCGAGGCTATGTTCGCCAGATGTCTCGGTCGTTCGGTTGGCTGAATCCGGTACCCGCTAAACTTTCAGTGTCATCTGTATATCACTAATATTAAAAATAAAAATTGATCCTTATAATTGGATTGTATTAATTACCAAACAGTCTCACCTTTCTGGAAGCGGTTGCTATCGTTGCTGTCCTCAGAAGACGCGTCGTTGGGCGAGTCGATGGCGTGCGTCTTGCCCTTGTCCTCCTCGCCCGCCGCTTTCTCGCGAGCCAGCTTCTCGCGCATGCCTTCCTGTGTGAATAATATAATAGTGACTGCACCACACATTCATATAACTCTCATCTTCGAATGTGTGTGGGACTTTACTATTGAACATAGAATAAATCCCCGTGTTCATCTACTGAAGTGCTACACTCTTGTCTGAATACTTTCTAAATCTCTCTATCGACGCCCAGCTCCTTGATCTCCTTATAGATCGCGACCTTCATTTTCTCCTTTATTGGATCGATGTAATCTCGTATACTTTTACAATGTTCGTAAATGTGAGCACCATGTATCTATCACATAATTAATTTATTTGTCATTGCTCCATTTTTAATTCTATTTACCTTTTATGGTACAGTAATCTTATTGTAGGTGCATCGTCTTCATAAATAAATTGATGCATAAAAAATATTGTAAAACATTTTTAAAAGAGTAACAGTGGAGTTTCTTGCCCATACGAAAACTACCTTTTGAAAGGGGCAACTAGAATCAGTTTTATTTCTTTGTTTTTGAAGTTCAAAAGTGCCTTTTATGTGCCTATTTGAAATAAATTATTTGACTTATTTGACTTTGAATTTGTCTGTCTATCTGTGCCTTGGTCCGACTATGTCTCGTTCTCCTTAATTCCAAGATGTTCCTTACAAATTGACAGTACGAATAAACTTATTAACTGGCGACTAGTAATTCATTCTACTCACCAACAGCATGTAGCAACTGGAGCCGCATGGTTCAGAGAAAGATTTGAGGTCGGGCCCCTTTCTCTTTGTCAAGTTGGGCCCAGGGTGGCACGCCTGTAAACCTGGTATGTACCATTATATTTGTATTAAAATCAAGTAGATTAATCTAGGAATATGATAATGAGAATAATATGCTTTTTGAATATTTATTTCTCTTGAAAAGTAAATGTAAGGTAGATTCCGATACAGAGAAGTTTTAAGCTTCAAAATAAAAATATTGTTAAGGAAATATTATATATTGGATTAGACTAATGATTCTGAACTGATGCTGATTGATGAAGCTAGCTTTAATATTAGGCAAATGAGCCGTATTTTTTTTTCTTCAAACAATGAGTTAAGACTTTATGATTTATATAAATGTTGGATAATTTTTACTTTTAACATTTTAAAGCAAAAGTTATAGTGAGTGTAAATAGTGTATATCTTATACATAAATGGATAAAATAATATGAGTGATATATGAGCAAATAAAAGCATAATATTTTGGGACCTTTTGAATATTACATTCAAAAACACAAATAAACACAAAATATGTATAAAATAATAATATGTTATGGTTGAGATAATATTTAAAAATTATAATAGGTGATATAATTCGTACATAGGATTATAGAGTGATTGGAAAATAATCTCATGACAATTAATAATTGATAGTTATAATGGTGCAAAATAATATTTTAGGATTTGGTGTACTAGAGATGTACTGTTCAAGATCTAGAGCCCCTTATAAACTACAGGCTGGCCGCAAGAACATTTTCCCAAAAAAAATGTAAGAGAGTTTCAGAAATATTACCGTATAATGTTGCATCATTTAAAACATCTGATGATCCTTTTTGTTTTACACAATAAACACAAATAACAATAAGACAATTTTGATGATCCATACTGATATTAGCTCGACGAAATTTGGCACACAAGTAGACTATGCCCTAAGTGAGGACATAGGATACTTTTTATCTCGGTAGTATGTTCTCGTTGGATAAATTTCGACCTCCACGCGGGAAAAAGCTAGTAAGGAATATTTTATAAGATACATCTCTAGTCTCGCATTTTTTATAGTGTTGGAATAGAGTACAATAGCATAAATAATAATAATAATATCGATGGTAATGGTTGTCTGTACGGCCTTACCTGCCGTGTGACCTCCTGCGCGCAAACAGAACAACAAACACTAGTCAGCCCTAGGAATACACAGCTTAGCTTCATACTTATAGTACCTTATACTAAATATTTGATGCTACAAATATACTGTATGAAAGTTATTATAAGTATAGTTTGGGAATTTAACAGACTACTCAATACTCATGAATATAACAAAAAATAGTTGGGTATTTCATTTTGCAAATTGAACTTTTATATAGTCAGAATAAAGCTTAATATTCTTTTTTTTTTTAGGAATCGTTTTCAGTTCTATCCTACTATTTTCTATCAGGTCTTACCAGCAGTTTATTATTATTAGTACTTATAAATTAATAATCTCATTCAAATGCCTACCAATCAGCGAGGTAATTGCGTAACACACATAAAATGGCAATATCTTTAATTGTGACAGTTCACGTTACACATTCATTGTATTGTTGGGCAGACGAAGTTTTCAAGCAAATTTTTTGCAGGAATTTCCTACAAAACTCTTCGGATTGTGATTGAAAGTGTGTTACGCAATTAGAGTGCTAGCAAAAACCCTAAAACGCAAAATAAGTGCTACCTACCTAACTACCGTCTCAAATAATGACATAAGAAAGTGACTCACGATGTAAAAAGCAGTCGTATTTGAAGCATCGGCGACAGAAGAGCGTGTGGAAGGAGTGCATGGTCTGCTCCCGCGACACGGACTCCGCGAGCGGCCCGTCTATGTTCGGCGTGCACTCCGGAGGCAACGCGTTCGGGTCGCTCCGGGAAGTCAGCTCTATGTATCTGTAAAATATTTTTATGAGGAAATAGTTGAGCATTTGGTTTTTGTTAGCTGTAACACTTTCTTTACGATAGACCCAGCAATTCAGCAAACAGTACCTACTATCAGTTTTTACATGCAAGTTAAACATAAAAATATTCTGAAAGTAAGCAACGTCGCAAATAGATTCCATACAGTAACATTGCCAAATTAATCAAAACAGGTAAATATTTGACAGCTATTTGCAATGTTGCCTACTTTTAGAAATAACGCTCTTAGGCTGAGTCCTGAATGACGGCGCACCGCACAAGGATTGCGGAGCGGATTTATCAGACGGGGCGTTCTGAGTGAGGGCACACCGCCTTTGTTTGTGAAAGAAAGAAAGACATGACATTGTAATAACGTCCTGTCAGAATATTAATCAACGATTAATTCGTGTTTTTGAGTTCATGTTTCCAATATAAAGTGAAACTTGGTGCTTTCAAATGATACTCATTGTTATAGTGTATGGATAACATAGTAATTAATGAGGATTATGAATTTGATTTTTGGATCTCTTACGTATACGTTCATACAAAGTTATCGCGGCATGTATAATGAGAAACATCAAATAGGGCGTGAAATGCGCGCGCCCGCTCGCACTCCGGACAAGTTCGAACATCGCGAACATTTGTTTTATCCGCCGTTCATTCCGCCTGCGCGGTGCGCCGTCACTCAGGAAAATTGTTAGCAGATACATATACCTATATAATATGTACCAGTAGGAACTTGCTAACATTTTTATATTTATATTTTTATGCTTTATATTTCTATACATGAAAAAAGAAGCAAAAAGTTTCCTATTAAAAAAGCCTTAAAATAACATGTAATGAAGCCTTACTTCTCTCTCAACTCCTGCGCAGTCCCCTTATCAGGGAACTGTATGCTGATAGCTTGGAATATGATGAATATAGGGAACTGCTTATCGTTGATCACTTTCTTATCGCCATCCTTGTTTACTTCTTTATCTTTCTCTTTGTCCTTGCTTGAATCTTTCTGGAAAAACAAATCATTCTGTTCACATCAAAAATAAAATTATAGTTTTTCAGCCAAAAGGCAAGAATACCACCTGCCGAAACCATTCTGCCTCTGTCGTTGTACGGTCAGCCACACGTCGTTAGTAAAACTTGAAACTACTAGCACATACAATTTCAAATTGTTATCTTTGCCGTGCGGTTGACTGTACTAGCAATAGAAAAGGCAAAAGCTTACCTCGACTTCATTGTCCTCCTTCCGAGATTCCGGATCCTTGAACTCCTCAGCTATTTCATCTTTAGTCTGGAAGGTCATCACTGGTACCTGTTTAGTATACAAGTATCAATAATATAACCCATCTTACTTCAATCTCCTTTTTCTCCTTAAATCTCTTCCTCCGTTCCTCCTTTCTTCTTGACATAAAACCTCCTCAGTGTACCTATTTAAATATTACATGCATCAAAAAAGTTTTATGTGAGTATTACTTACTGTTTTCTCCTTATCCTCTTTAGAGTTTCTGGACTCTCTGCGATCTTCGGTTGTTTTGTCCTTAGTCATCAGTACCTGGTCATTATGACATGTATCAGTAAACTATACTCTCATCTTTACTTACGCATTACATTTACGAGTACGTCGATCCCTTACGCTTCTTGAGCAGTTTGTTGCAGCATCCAGGTCATTATTATATATTTATTATTCATTCTTACTTACTCCTTTCTCCTTATCTTCCTTAGAGTTGCGAGCTTCTCTGTCCTTTCGCTCCAATATTCCTTTTTCTTTCGCCAAGGCCTGGAATGTCACCAATTTATTCAATAGGTCTACATTACTGGTATCTTTATGACACTCACAAATATCCCATTTAACTAACCATTATTTGAAAGTTTATTTGTATTTATAACATCTGTGTACAACAAAGAAAAATTTCGGATTATCGTAGTAGCAATTTAGCCCACCAAGTTATCACGCATACGCGCGTGATTAGGTTTTATCGCAGCATTTTCTCGGGTCGAAGCGAGATATGACTGAGCAATTACATCGACCTCTATTTACGGCGCGAGATGATGGGACGACAGAGTTCTGTCACACTGCACATGTTAAATCTCCTGTGTTTACTTACTTCTTTCTCCTTTTCCTCCTTCGAGTTCCGCGCCTCCCTGTCCCGACGTTCCTCAGCTACTTCCTCCTTGGTCTGAAAGGCCATCAGCGCGTGCACTAAGTCCACGAACAGCTGGTCGTCTATGAAGCCCCCTTCTTTGTCCCCTGAGTAATAATTTGACATATTCTTGTTATAATTTACTAAAGTTACAATAAAATGTAATTAGGTGCAATTTTCGCAGGGGATTGTACGAAATACGTAAATGTATTTCGTGACATTCTGCCGATTTGAAAGAAGTAATATTAAACAAATTATCAACTCAGACGAAGTGCGATGTGGGTATTGCATATCCTCCAATATGGCAATTGCCAAAATATCGAAAAAAGATTAAAGTATATCAGTTTGGTTACAAATCTTACTAATAATCATAGTTTCTAGCATAAGTTTGTTAAAAGTATGTGTAAATGTAATATCTATTATAATTAAAACTTTTTTTTTCAAGTATCCAGATTTGAATGTAAAAATAACTGTTTATATTTTCTTATAAGGTAATTTAAAGTGTCTTACAAAGCCTAATGTGCATGAACATAGAAGTGACTATTATCTATGAAGCACGACAAGCGTGACTGTGTGAGTGCGGAGGCCTATGAAGTGTACAGAGTGTATTTGAGTCTTATATCTAAGCATTTGTTTTTAATATTACAATAAAATGTCTATGTTAAATGAATATTACTTTCTTTAATTTATGAATATAGCATGAACCAGAGAAATGTACCACTTTAGCTAGATTATTTTACTGATGATCATTTCTGTGGATCATGAGCTCTGAAAATATATTGTTTTATTATCTAGAAGCATAGATGTGTGCACCACACACCAATGTGTATTAAATTCATGTGGGAGTCTGTGGACAGAGCCATTGTTCACATAAATACTGTCTTTTACTAGAGGGCAAGAATTAAATACTTTTTGCAATTCTCTCTGGGAATTCAAAAGGCTTAGTTTTGTAAATCATGGTAGAAGTTGTGTCAGACTTGTTATAGTTGCTATTAATTAGCCATGCATTGGTTGTTATATCTACAACCTTACATGTGCAACCAAATTAATTGATATTTTTAAACAACTTCGATAAATATTTCATGGCAAATCTATATCTGGCAGATGGATTTCTGAGAACACCACCTGTTTTGTCAGTTTGTAAGGCCAGTGACGTCTCATCCTACAAAATGATGTGTGTAGACATAGATGAGTACAGTACAACGTAGCAACACAAATAGCTAAAGACTTAAAGATCAATTTTGACCTAATAATTTAGGTCCAGTGCAACAACATGGCAGTGTCAAATTGTCAAAGTAATACTTGTCTAATTGAGTTATTCCTGTGTGCTGACCTTAAATTAGAAAGTTATAACAATCATGCAACAAAACACGGCACAGTCCACAAACATAAGAGTAATGATGTTAAGCAGATGTACCATGCACTTTCCCGTCGTAGTTCTTTATGAGCTCCTCGATGAATGTACCGTCCTGATCCAGGACCTCGTCCCCCATGTACGGGATATTGTGGAGAACTGTCTCATCTTCAACCATGAAGTTCTTCTGTGTCGGGGCCCATGTGTACATTGTTGGTATTGGGTTCACAGAGTTGATTATGCGGATTGGAACTTGCTGTGTTGTTACTATTCCTGAGCCTGTGGATAGTGTGAAAAATGAATAAGAAGAATATAAATATGACATTAGTATGTTTAGTTATTTTTTTAAGATACTAAGGGTCAGTTCACACCAAGACGCGACGCGACGCGCAATTTTCTATGATCCAATGCATCATCGGATATATTACTACACAATAAGTTGCTCGCGCTATAGCACCGCACATCTCAGCGTACTTTGACAACGCTCGAACCGAAATTATACCTTGTCGTAAAGAAAATAAGTTCGATAATTGTTAAAAAGTGCGCGCCGCGTCACTTCACCTCAAATCGCGTGAACGCGCTTCACAAAAAAAATGAGTTTATTCTATTCCTATGAAGCGGGCACTTATGAAACGTCAGAATCTAGGTGCACGGTTCCAATTGGTCGTTTCCTATGGAGAAGAGCCGGCAAGAAACTCCACGATTACTCTTTTAAAAATAATTGGCTTTACAATATTTTCCATTTACAGTGTTAATAGTTATAGGAGCGCCTAAGAAGCGCGCCCGAACTAAGAGCGCCAAGAGCCAAGGGGGAGAAAAACCCCTGGTGGAACGCAGAACTGAGTAAGCTCAGAGATCTACTACGGAGGAGCTTCAGCAGAGCCAAAAACACCAGACTCCCGGACGACTGGGAGATATATAAAGAAACCCAATATAAACAAATCAGAAACAGAAACAGAACCGCCAGGAGAACAGCATGGCGGAAATTCTGTGAATCCATCGAAACAAACAACGAACCCGCAAGGGTGAGGAAAATCCTATCAACAGATCAGGACCGAACTCTTGGTGCGCTGAAAAAAACCGACAACTCATACACGCTTAACGATCAGGAAACTAGTAAGGTCCTTCTTGAGACCCACTTCCCGGAATGCAAACTCCTAGAGGAAAGGACGTGGGAGGTGGATCCAGAATGGGCTCCAACGGATCAGGACTGGTCTAGAGCCCTCAACATAGTAACAGAATACAATAGACGTTGATATATTTAGTAACCTATTCCGCTTGACTATTCTTCAAGAGTCCTAAAAAACCCTGTAAGAAATCGACACGTGTGTCACCTCTCAACGAGGCATTATCAGGATGACGATTGACCAATTGCAAACCAGAACGCGACGTGTTACCATACCGAGCGCTGGACGCAAAGTGAATCAAATCGCCCGTCACCCCCACTTATATAGGATTGCTGCTCGGCGCTGATTGGCTAGAATCGTTATCGATTGGCTATTTGTTACGCCTGGACAGGAATGGCCTGCGTCTGGTGGCGGGGACCATTACAGGCCACTGCTCGCTGAACAAACACTTCCACACAATAGGCATAACGGACAGTCCTCTGTGCAGAGCGTGCATGGAGGCTGAGGAAACCGTCGCGCACGTGCTCTTTCAGTACACGGGCGTCGCCCAGATTAGAACTGAAACCCTAGGGTCACCCAGATCTTACACGGAGGTTCTGTGCAAACCGGGAGACTTAATAAACTTCTGGAGGGAGGTGGGCTGGATGGAATTACCCCCAACGGCCGCCATGGCCCATGCACGATGGTCCACCTTAGGGACTAAGTGCGGAAACTAAACACGTAACATAGAACATAGTTGAGTTTATTCTATGCGCCCCTTCCAAAAGGTAGTTTCGTATGGGAAAGAAAGAGAAAGTAACTCCACCTTTACTCTTTTAAAATGTTTTCCAATATTTTATATACATTAACTTATATTATCATTCCATGTGAAGACAATGCACATAGAATAAAATTACTATTAATACTTCTGTTCTCTGTTATTATGCCAGTTCCCTTGGAGAAGTCAATCTAAAATTAAAATAAGGTTCCTTATTTACCATCAGTATATGACACCTCAGCTCTCTTCATAAGGCTCTCATGATTGGGGATAGGAGCGGCAGGTGGCCAGAACGGTTTCCTCGGACGCTCGTTGCTCTCGGAGTCATGTGCTTCCACCGACTCCGACATAATCCTGAGGTTGCGGGCCCATGCTACCTTTACCTCGTCTACGCGTTTGAAGCGCTGAAATAAAAACAAACGCAAGTAATTTTTTTAGACTCCATTGATTTTTTTGAGTTGGTGAGAATGATGGCTCTTCAAGTTATTAAACTTTTGCAAGTGTTGAGTATAATACGTTATTCACGGGCAGAAACGATACTAAATAGAGGCCAAATATCGCCCGGTACATCTTATGGCGGGCACAAAACTCCCTTTGTTTAAACGTACCTTTACTTGGCGTAGCCTCATGTATTCCGACTTCACACGTTTCTTCCATTCTGCTGACACTTTAGATTTACTCATGAGCAACAGTTATTTCCAGAATTCGTTGAATTTCTGTAAAACAATTCGAAAATCGCTAGCAAATGCACTCAAAACAAAATGGCATAGCCTCACGCGCCGCCGGCTGACATAACACAAGTTTGACAATGACATGAATGAGAATGACAGTTACTTGACAGTCATAGAACGAGCGAGCACAAACACAGAAAATAAATTGTAAAAAAAAATGACTAAGCCTTATTTGCGGACGCTGGTGCACCATATTCTACGATATTTTGTCATCGCATCTAAAGAAAAGTTCATGATTCCTTTTTACACCACAAGAATCGAATCGAAATGTCGACTCTACTAAAATAGAGTAGACTAGAAGAGGAGATCGATATAATCTACATTTAATTATTGTTTATGATATTGTCTATGAATTTTGAGTAGCGAATGTGTGCGCTGCCATTTTCTATTGAAATAATTTTTTGAGAAAAGGCTATTTTGTGAAAAGGTGAGCATTGTAACAGAGGTATTCCGTTGATATTCTTCTATTAATTTACTCGCTTTAATTGTTACGCATGCTTTAGTTGTGCATTTTCTGCTCCGTCTTCGGGTTACGTAATTTGTTGTTTCTCGTCATAAAATTATTTATCTACGAAACATGAAAAATGTAATCGATGCGCGAGGGTGTCTCTCGAGCGAAGTATATGTAGAGCAGCTGTCTACACCAAAAAGTTATTCTGTTTGTAGGTGTGTGCGCACCTACAAACTGCCGCAGGTTATGCGAGGGGACTCTGATAAGTATGTCCTCGTATCGCGGCGGCGCGTGGGACGGCGGGCCGCCGGGCGCCGAGGCGGACTACTCGGGCGCGCCCAGCTACGCGCCCGCCGCCCCGCCGCGAGCCATGCCCACCACGGACCCCTGGACCGGCGTGAGCTACAGCCAGTACGGCGCGCCGCCCTACGACTACCAGGCGTACGCGCCCGGCTACACTTATACCTACGACTCTAGCTACTACCAGCGCCCTGACGGAACCTACTATGGAAAATACCCCGAATCTGGGACCTATCCACAACTGCTCCCAGCCGGTTATGAGCACCCAGCCCAAAAACGCGAAAGAACTCGGTCGCCTGTCGACTCCCACAGATATGAACGCCGAAGGTCTTACCAAACCAATTCTAGGAGTGTGTCTCCCTATGGCAGAAGGGACAGTGCCTACTCGAAAAAAAGAGATAGCAGTTATGAGGACAGTCGTCATCGTAGATCTAGAAGCAAATCAACAAAACGCAAGTATTCTTCCAGTGATCGTTCAAGTTCCCGATCACATTCATATTCACCTCAGAAGAGAGGGAAAAGAAGGAAATCAGTTTCATCAACTTCTTCTGCTTCCAATAGATCTTATAGGAAAAAGTCTTCTAAGACTCGTGGTCGCAACCAGTCTGTGACACCGAGAGAGAGAAGCTTATCAGGCTCTCATGATGAATTTAATCTACACAGAATGTCAAGTGTTGATAGGCTAAGCAAATCTTCACATGAAGGAGAAAAGAAAAGCAAGGATGCTAAATCTCATTCCAAAAAAGATAAGAAAGCCAGAAAGATTACAACACCAACAAGAAAACAAAAAAAACCTAAGACTTCACATAAGAAGGCTAAAAAGTCACCTATGACACCACCACCAAAAGTGCATAAAAAACATAAGGATAGATCTGACACACTTGTCAAAAAGGGGAGAGAGAGTTCGTTGACACCACCTAAAATGTATAGGATGAGGATGTTATCAAGTTCGAAATCTCGTTCTAGATCAGCGTCGCCATCGCCGCGTCACTCGAAGCGCAAACGATCACTCTCGAGGAGCCCGCATCCTTCCCGCTCACGCTCGTCCAGTAGGTCAGGGCTATCGACACCTCCGCGGCGATCACGGTCCAAGTCTAAACGGAAGACGAAACGAAAGTCGCGATCGAAAAGTCGTACGAAACGGCGCTCAGCAAGCAAAGCTAGATCTACGTCACAACGCCGATCGAAGTCGAGAGTAAAAGGAAACCGTTCGGTTAGTCAAAGTGGCTCTAAGTCCCGCTCCAGATCGAACAGTTCCCGCTCACGCAGTCGTTCTGGATCGCCGACCGATGAAAAGCGCCGCGGACAGTTCACAGTGGCAGATAGAAAAAGATTTTGGAAAATGCACAGGAACAGGCAAGAAGAAAAGGATAAAGAAAAAGAATCTAAAACACCACCCAAAGAACTGAAACCTCCACCAGGGGCTGTTGAATCAACAACAGTTGATGACATTGAATATGGCGACCCTCCTGAAGTGGAGGGCCCTAATTTTGCAGAATTGCTAATCCCTGATCAAGCCATGCAAGCTTCAACCTCCAAATCCAGGCCTGGTCCACTTCCTATCAAGAACGACGGAAGTTTCTTAGAAATGTTCAAGAAGATGCAGGAGGTGACTAAAAAGCCTGAACCAGAAAAGAAACCAGAAATAAAAAAGCCAGCATTGCCTTTTATTGGGAAGAGACGTGGTGGCAGGGTTCTTAAGACTGGATTAGTGAAAAAGGCTAAAGCCATAGACGAACAAACCGCGGACAATGCGCCGAAGGATGCATGGTCGCTTTACATGCAGGAAGTGAAGAAATATAGAGAGACTTCCTGTGAGGAGGAGCGGAAAACTAGACCTCTTGTGAAATAATATTTACTGACTAAATAAGTATAGGGTTAAGATTTTTATTGTGACCTCTGCAATGTATTTACATATATTACAATTTTTATTTTCTACTATAAACTGTGTTTATTGTATTAGTATGTATAGATGCCAGATTTTAATCTTATTTCATTATGAAAAAGATTCCAAATAAAGAATTATGTCAATGACTAGGTTGTGTTTCGTTGCAGCATCATGCCTGAGATGGTCAAATCTGCCGCCGACATCAAAACTGCACCTTTCGACCCGCGGTTCCCTAACCAGAACCAGACAAGGTAACATAAGCGTTATTTCTTTTGACGCGTACTATCTAAGGCAAACCCGGTGATGACCAAGTGACTGCTTTAGAGAGCGCCAGAGCGTAAGTAATTAAGTTCATAATCTTTTATCAGTCTCTAAACGAAACAAGAATGCCATGAGAAGCTGTCATCGCGCCTCGCAGTGTTTAGAGTCGCACGACAAAAACCACCTTCATTGTAAGTACATACAAAACAGTAATAAAGCACCATCATTGGTCAAGGAACGCTCATTACCGAGATTGTTCCATTGATTAAATAAATTAATTATGTCAAATTTTTTCTTCCGCCCGCGTGGTATGTCGATAAAAAGTAGCCTATCCTTCCCCGGGATGCCATCTATTTCCTTGCCAAATTTTATCGAAATACGTTCAGTAGTTTAGGCGTGAAAAGGTTACATACAGACAGACAAAGTTACTTAAGAATTTATAATTATAGTATGGATTGCTCATACGACATGGTTTGGTTACAGTTAATCTGATAACAAGATAGATAAATGATAACAGCACTTGAGTTCAAATATAGATAAAAACTAGGTTTTCGTTTTTATTACTTAATTTGTTTTAAATTCTTTTGGGGTTATTATTTATATATTTTTGAAATGTGCTTATTAAACCCTTTCATTTGATACCTAACATGGTACGATTAAACAATTTTTTTTTTCAAGTTCCTGACTTTGTCCTCTAGAGGGCGCCTCTTGATCGGACGATCAAGAGGCTTTCAACGATACCTCACTTGTCAAATTGTGATGAGTGGTTTAGAAGATATGAGGGAACAGATGAACATACATACATACCGGTCAAAATCATAACCCTCCTTTTTGCTTCGCCGTAGTCGGGTAAAAAGTAGAATCATTCATTTTAAAATAGGTACGTAATTACTTGAGCAAATGCGGTTCTAAATGATTAAAAACGCAGTACGATAACCGGGCGTAACTAACACCCATTGAAAATCATTATCGTCAATGCCTTTTAATAGTATCACGTCCTGTCCACACGGAAGTGGGCAGAAACTGCGGTAAATATCTGAAATACTTACTAATAATACTACATAATCCTTTCCACAGGTACTGTTACTCCAGCTACCTGGACTTCCACCGCTGCCAGAAGGTACGTGGCGAGAAGTATGAGCCATGCTACTACTTCCAGCGGTGCTTTAAGTCTCTCTGCCCCAACGAGTGGGTGGACAAGTGGGACTCCCAACGTGCTGAGGGCACCTTCGCAGGAAGGATCTAAAGTATTCCAATGTCGCCACTGACTTGTTAATTTATGCGAGTTTTATTTTTATTTAGGCCGAATTTGTGATTTAGGGAATAAATGTGTTAATTCCATGTTTTTGTTTTATTTAGTAAGTCGCGCAAGGAACCTTGTATTTCCTGAAAGCAAAGCAAATAAGCTAAGGCAAGCTAAGCAATCAAGACAAACAAAAAATGCTTTTGAAAAACATTTTATTTGAAGAGGGCAACACATTTTGTCTCATATTGGTCCTGGGAATGCTCCTTTCTCTCTAAGGTCGTCCCAGTGACTTATCCAACCGTTCGGGCAGATGGTCTCGAAGTATCGTTTGAATATTTTGCAGTCATCCACGTCGCCTAACAATCTTCGGCACTTGTAGTAGTCACAGTAATTGTCATAGCATGCTCTGAAAATTTTTCAATAAATAATGTTGGTAGGTATTGTACATAGAATAGAGGATGTATGTACTGTAAGGGCCTCTTTTTACTCATTTAATCATTGTGTTCAAATGTGTTAGATAAATAATTATACGTACATAAACTTACGCCTTCTTCCCACGGGGGTAGGCAGAAACTACAGAACACCACTTGCTACGATCCTTACATACTCCTTTTGCCTCGTTTACGTTCATACATCTGGTGACACACGCACACACGTGTGTTAGATACATTTCACATAGGCACACCCTTTTGATTAGCTGAATGAATGTATAATGAAGATATAATCTGATATCCAGTTCATCCTGATTCCAGCAAAGACAGAGATATAAATCGCATTCCTGTACCTTCTTGCCGTACAGTAAAAGTAGTAATTTCCCTGGACTTACTTGGTTTGATTCTGATTTGGATAGCGTGGGTCTATGCGCTGAGTCCTAAACTCTTGGTCACACATTTTAGAGTTTCAGTAATTCGTAATAAATTATAGGTAGGCAGATATAAAAAAGTTGTAAAATCTACGTGTAAAATACTCAAAAAATTGATTAGATGACAGCTGATGACAAATCCGGAAAAAAATATTCGTACTCTATGTGGTTGCCCTCGAGCTTTATGAGTGAAACCTTTGTCGAAGATTATCTTCATGCGGTATTTTGGTTTTTACATAGGACAGAAGTCATAGAGTGCGTTTCATCAAAATATATAGTTCATAAGCCGTATTACCTACTGGTTCCACTGCTGTAGGACCAATACGAATACGCTACGGTGCTACCTAATAGGTCCGTTTTTAGGGTTCCGTACCCAAAGGGTAAAACGGGACCCTATTACTAAGTGTGTCACCAGGTTTGTATCTCATGAACCGTGATAGTTAGACACTTGAAATTTTCACAGGTGATGTATTTCTGTTGCCGCTATAACAACAAATACTAAAAAACAGAATAAAATAAATATTTAAGGGGGCTCCCATACAAAAAACGTGATTTTTGCCGTTTTTATAAATAATGGTACGGAACCATTCGTGCGCGAGTCCGACTCGCACTTGTTAAATTTAACAGTGGAGCCAAAATTACTGCAATGGAACTTTTTGATGAAACGCACTCTAGTAGGTATCTTATGTGACCTAAGCGCACATATAACATAATAATTATGGCGACGTATTGGGACTTGGCACTGCGCCAGAAAATAAATGCAATCAATATCGGTAGGGTTTAGAGGTGACATTCTTGGCTACCGTTCGTCGCAGTACGATAATTGAATTATATAACGAACTAGATGCGACCCGCGGTTTCACCCGTATAAGTCTCGATCTCGTGGGAATATCGGGATAAAAGTATCCTATGTCCTATTCCAGGTCATGGTCTACCCCTGTGCCAAATTTCATCCAAATCTGTTCAATGTTTTAGCGTGAAATCGTGACATAGTTTGTTACGATTTCACGCTTAAACACTCACTTTCGCATTACATAATATTAGTTAGGATTAGGATTGTAACCATTCAATAAATATAGCCAGTTACGCAGTAATATATCTGTCAAAGCCAGTACCTGAATCTAATTAAAATTAAATGTTGTATTGTTTACTGACCTATCTTGTATGGAAGGGTATTAGCCTATTTTAAGTAAATTAAACTTGTATAAAATGAGAAGACTTTTATTAGCTGCTATTATTTTCTAAAAGTAGGTACAAATTAACCAACAGGTAGGTAGGCACCTATAAAAGCATAAAATGTATAGCTCGGATAAAAACCGAATTTACATGAAGGTGTAAATTTAAACACAATAGTGTAGAAAGATATCAACTATAAGTCTATAATTAAAATTAATTACATAAAATATTTACAATTTATTCGACACCAACAGTGTAGCTATAAGGAAAACATGAGGATATGTTAACAATGCTTGTCTTTTGAAGCTATAAATTATACATACAGTGTGGAACAATACAAAGGTTTCATCATGAATTTAAACTTTAACAAACCCCCTCATTCTATAGAAACCAGTTATGTACATGTATGCATGACTAATGCCCCGATTTTGAATGCTCGATTCAGCGCCAAAACTTGAAAATCCAACAGCTTTTAATTAGGCATTCATTTAGGTGTCGCTTAGTGTTAGTAAAAAGGGGTATATATCGCCACCCCCGGAGAACAAAATGATAACCGTCATTACCATAGTTTTAGTGTTATGTCATATTTGAGGTCTACGGTGCCTAATACATCTACACAATTTTTTTCGTGAATGTCCTGCCTGTATTTAAAAAGTTATAAAATATTGCAATAATATTCATCATCAATTTTCTACCCGAAAAATAATGTATCATAGTATTGGTAAAAAAGTTTCTTCATAAAATATATGCCAAATACTTTTACAATAGGATTCTCGGAAAATAAATAGATAAAATAAATTGTTAACGCTATTACCATTTTGTTCTCGTAATAATACATTTAGGCTCGGTGACTAACATGTCCTTAGTAAAAAGTACTGAGAAAAGTAAACACGGAAACATCTTGCCATTCTTTTCGGTCATAGGTGCATAGGTGCATTAGAGAGTGATAGCACGATAATTCATTGCGTGCGGCGCTCGGCACGTGGCAATGTTTGTTTACCTACTCGACCTTCTCTAGTGCACTTGTAACCGTCATTGCGTGAGCGTAATTTCTTTTTAGCTGCGGTTGTTTCTATTATTTTTGTGTAAATTCAGTCTTTTTTTAAAGTGAAAAGTGGTAAACCTAATTGCAATAATAAAATGAATAAACGGAATCCTCGTTTAGACGTTATTATGAGTATGGTGTCTAAAATAAGTGACGATTCCAAACATCTTACTAATGATGGTGAGTACCGACTGTGCCTTTTACACAGTATCATTGTCTTTTAATTAGTGATAGGTAGATAGAATGGCCATAGAATCTTATTTAAGTAAGTAGGTACTCGATCTGTGACCCGATGTTGATAGCTGCAAATTCGACACACCTACCTACCTAGATACCAACTTGCTTATTTTTAAATAGGTACCTACTTCGAGTGAAACAGTTGATCTTCCTTGGAACCTACCTAATGCTCATTACCTACAATGAAGTTTCTTTGCGTTAACTAATCTATATGCATGTCAATTTGTCATCACTGTTTGTTATTATCTAGGTATTAATTCAATGTCATTAAATCGTATCGTTTAAATGTTTTAGATCACAACCCACCCCAAAATGGTACTACAGATCAAGACAAAATAACGAAACATGAATATAATTTACGCGGTAAGTGTTAAATATTATTTTATGTTTTTGGTAGGTAGGTAAGTAGTAATTTTTGCCTGTATTTAAAATAATTATACTAAAAATAAACTCCTGCCTCGATGGTCGAGTGGCCGCAAGCGCGGGTCCTAACCTCGAGGTCCTGGGTTCGATTCCCGGGTCGGGCAAAGTGTTATTGGGTTTTTCCATTAAGTTGGAACTTCTCAGTAGCAGCACGGAGTCTGGATTTGTGCCCGGTAGATGACAATAGGCTCGCCCCCTATTACATGGGACTTAAAACATAACTGGCGAAACGTGGGTGTATTACACACCTCTGCCTAACCCTTCGGGGAATACAGGTGTGATTGTTATGTCATGACTGTTATGGTTATGTTAAAATAAACAAAAAGCTATCGTATTATGGGTACCTACCTACCTCATTTTTTTCTAGCTTAACCTAGCTTCTTATATTTTTTGCTTTTTTATTTAATGTAAGTATAAAAAAGCAAAAAATATAAGAAGCTAGGTTCACCAAACTAATCTATATTTCTATATTAATATTATAAAGCAAAATAGTTTGGTTGGTTGAACGTGGTAATCTCAGGAACCACTGGTTTGAGTTGAAAAAATATTTTTGTGTTAGATAGTTACTTAGTTCATTTATTGAGGAAGGCTATATCTATATTATATAATATTATAAAGAGGTAATATTTTTGTTTGTAAGTTTGTATGTAAGGGCTAATCTCAGAAACTACTGGTTCGAATTAAAAACTCTTTTGTTCTGGTCTGCAGAATTAACAAAGAAAACGTACTACAATCCAAATGATAAACAAGGGAATGAAGACTTCTCTCCGAGTTCATCCGGTGAATATCTGCCAAGTCCAGAGAGACTCCAAATTCTAAGACAGCGGAGTCAAAGCTCATTAAGTATTGGAGGAGATTCGGACTATTTAACATCAGCTGCTAATAATATTACAAAATCACCATCGAGCATATCAAACATATCTTCCATTTTTAATGAAGTAGATTTTGTAGCATCACCTTTGATAGTGTATGAAAATAGACCATTGTCAGATACAAAAAAAATGCTCGGTAATGAAAATATTAATAGAAAAACTTTATCAAGACGTAGTTTAAACTTTTCTGCTATCGCTGAGGAAGACAATAATATGGTCGACGCATCTTCCAGTTTTGCAAGCATTATCTACCCAGGGGAAGTTGAACAGAAAGACTTAAATATTTCTATGGGCAGTGAACTTACTGTAAATAAGGAAAATTTTATTTCTATTACTTTTGAATTAGAAGAGACTTTGCAACCATGTGACTCTTCCAACGGTAAATTGACTGAGTGCACCTTAGTTAGTTACCAAAATGTGCCATCAAGCTCAAAAGATTTCGATTTGACAAATGTTTCTCAGTCAGAGGTAGAGGTTAACCATTCAGCAATTAATTATAATATTATTAGTTTTAATGAAGATGATTACCAAAGAAATAACATAGACAGTTCCGGTGAAGTGATAACTCAAGCTGAAACTGCTGCTGCAAGCTTAGAACAGGTATTGTGTGCTACTAACGCGAAAAAATTGACAAGAAAACGGGTTCGAAATGAAAGAGAAAAACAAGACAATAAGAGTAAAAGGTTAAAGAATTCAGGAGAAGCTTACGTAGGTTGCAGGTCAAAGAAAGAGTTTAAGAAAAAAACGATAAAGGCTGAATGCAAGTGTCAAAAAAAATGTGGAGACAAGATCAACCAACAGCAAAGAGAAACTATAATGCAGCAATACTATCAACTCGCTGATCATGAGTTACAATGGCAATTCATCGCTAAGCATATAATAGCTGAAGACATAAAAAAAGTGACAATAAACCGAAAGAACAACCGCACTCAGACTATTAAATACTATTTTTATTTAGACACAGAAAAAGTGCAAGTTTGTAAAACATTCTTCATTAATACTCTATCTATATCACATCAAACAGTTTATACAGCCTTAGAAAAGGTAAAATCTGATAAAGGTTTGAGTGACAATAGAGGTTGTCATGATAATAGACCTCGCAAAATGTCACTTGAAACCGAAGACAATATTAAAGAGCACATTCAATTATTTCCTACTGTGGAGAGTCATTATACTCGGAAGAAATCGGCCAGACAATATCTGTCCGAATTACTTAATATATCTAAAATGTACCGGTTGTACGAGGCTTGGTATACTGAAGGGCACTATTCTTGCCGCATGGCATCTAAAAGACAGTACGAAACTATTTTTAACACCAGATTTAATTACTCCTTTCATCGCCCCAAAAAAGACCAATGTGGTCAATGTGCACTTTACCGACAAGCTGATCCTCGTACAGAAGAAACTCTGCGAGATAAATTTAACCAGCACCAGAAGAATAAAGAACGCGTGCGTCAAATAAAAAACGAAGAAAAACAATCAGCTGACCTTTCAGATACAACTGTTGCAATCTTTGATTTAGAGAAGGTGTTGAATATTCCTCAATCTCAAGTGGGAATATTTCACTATAAGAGGAAATACCCTGTGTATAACTTCACAATATTTGACAGTACTCGACTGAAAGGTTACTGCTATGTTTGGCACTACGCAATCGCAAAAAGAGGAGCAATAGAAATTGGTAGCTGTTTATGGCAATTTCTCATGGGTGAAGCAGGAAGAGGTATCAAAAACATCTCATTTTACTCTGACGGTTGCGGAGGTCAAAATAAAAATAGATTTATTTTTGCATTCTATATTTTTGCCGCTCAGAAACTGAAAATCAATATCACACACCGATTTTTCGAAACGGGGCATGGTCAAAGCGAAGGTGACTCAATGCACTCTAATATAGAACGAGAGCTAAAACATCAAGTTGTTTATACACCTGAACAGATTTACGCAATTATTTTGAATGCAAAAGTTAATGGTGAGAAGTACACTGTGAAGGAAATGACACAAAATGAGTTTAAAGACATAAAAGAATTAATCAAGAATAAGAACTGGGCCAAAGATGAAGAGGGACATAAAGTAGCATGGTCTAAAATAATGGAAGTAAGTGTCTTGCATTCACAGCCTACAGTTCTACGTTTCAAGTATGATTATGATGCAGATTATTCTCGGTTGAATGTCGAACCGCTTCCAAGAATTGCGCCAAGAAACAAGCGGGGTAAACATAATGCTTCAACCTCTCTTACAGAGATACAATTATTGAAACCAGCTTACAACAAACCCCTTTCAATAAGTAAGGCTTTACACGGCGACCTTATGAGTCTCTGTAGGGCAGAAGCAATCCCTAGCTACTACCATGCCTTTTATAACTCCCTCACATTTGCTAATTGCTCTGAAGAACTTAATCATGAGGATTCCGATGAAGTTCATGAAGACTGATTTTTTTCTTATGGTTTTTTTCTATACTTATTAATTAAAATAATAGTTTATTAGAATAACGTTGTTTCATTTTAAACCCTAGAATAAAAGTTTAAGTTTCTGTTACCTAATTATGCAAATTGAAAATTAACTAGAATAAAATTGCAAATGATCTTGTTTTCCATTAATCTGGCATCCATTTTTCAATGAATATTATTGTAATGTAATATTGCAATATTCATAGGTTCTGGTAATTGCCGCGATTAAAATTGTAAGTGTATATTAATAAACTAAAACAGTACAAGAATTATAGTATCTTTTTAAATTCGAAATATCTTTAGTTCAAATAACCTTAGTAAAACTTCTTTAAAAGCATTATAAAGCATAAAAAATTAGCTACCATTGTCCTATTTCTCGTTTCTCTACACAAATTAGTTGGCAAGATATAGTCGAAAATCAGTTTTTTATTTTTCCTGAAAAGTAGTGATTTTGCTATTACCATTTTATTCTCCGGGGGTGGCGATATAACAGTGGAACAACATTTTCATTTACTTGTCGCGGATCTGAACACAGCTTAGTGTCTGTATCATCAGGTGTATTTTTTTGCAATCTTTTTCCTCTCAAATACTCCAACTTATTTCTTTATAAATTCGACACAAAAAATTCCAAAAGATTTTTACTTATCAAACTTATTTTACATCATCCTTTCCACAAATCAATCTAGGATGTATTATTCCACATTGTATCGAAAATACTATCAGTACATGTACATATTACATAATAATTAATAAGTGAACAATAGTTGGTAGCTAATGGTGGTCCAGGTCTGAATGTTTACTCGACATGCTGACTGTGGTGGAGTACTGCTGCTGTCTGTGCAGAATGCCCAGGCATTGGAGAAGGCATTGCATGCTGGCAGCTGATGTTGCCTGGAGAATAAAAGTTATTTAGTATGTTTCATAGTTCATCAAGGAAGTCTGGCAAATCAGCTCAGAATTGAAAGCATAATTATAATGGTATGATAATATGCAATATTATGTATTGGTAGTAGAACCTTCAAGATGCAGTAAGTGAATTCAAAATTCATAAATTGGGCTTGGAATCTGGAAAATGGGTCAAAAATACAAAAGACAGCCCCAAAATTCCCACCCTCCTAATATTTTGGCTGGAAAAAAATGGTTCAACAATCTCCGTAGCAACACATTTTTATTTGTTAAGTAAATTTGTGACTATGCAAAAGTTTCTAAGCTGATAGGTGGTAATATTAATTCTTTATGATGTAAAAGATGAAAAAAATACTGGTATTCAGCTGCATCCGGTTAGACTGGAAGTCGACCCCAACATAGTTGGGAAAAGGCTAGGCTGATTGTACAAGATGAAAAACTCACTTTTAATAGTAATAAGTCAGGATCTGTGTGTGGGAATGGTGAATCAGCTGATTCTATACACCTAGCTAGAGCTGCATCACTGGAAAATTAATTCAAATTACATTTTATTACTTATAAATATTACTTACTATATACTACTTATTATATATCCAACCACTCTACAAGCTCCACATATTTTACAGAAGCGAAATAAATGAAAAAAAAAACCATTCAATCTGAATGATTGAATGGTTTTTTTTTTCATTTATTTTAAATGGGTAAAAATTAGGAATTGGGGCATTTCTTGCACTTTATGTTAGGCTGGCTGGATAATGTCAATAGACTATTGAGCTATGGTTACTAATTCCACCTTTGTACTATCTTGTTTTGGTGTTAAAGAATTTGGAAAATTATTTTCACAAGCACTGTATAGTTTGTACTTTAATAATATCTTTATTTATAGTTGAGTAATAAGATATTAACCTCAGCTCCGTAGACTGCAGCTGGTTCCTTGCTGATGCCATAGCATCGTGTACTGCTAGCTGTTCTCTTGGCTGCAGTGGGGGATTGGCACCCATGGCCTGCAAATTGTAACAAACAAATAAACTTATCAATAAGGTGAATCATCACATAGAGTTAAGAAAAATAAATTTAGAAAAACTAATTTTTCCAAAAAAACTTGTTGATACTTTTATTTAAAATTTTTGTTACAGAATCTTGTGTTCGTGTCAGGTATGACCAGCACAGCACTGCCAAGAGAGTGTGGGTCCATCCCTTTTGCTTATTGTATTTGCATTAATATCCCTGGCATTAAAAAAAACTACTATGTTCAAAATCTTACATCATAATATACCTTAGTGTGTATCTCAGCAATAGCTCTCAAGCCATTGACCCACTCCTGCCTGGCCCTGGCATCAGTAGCCCTAAGCTTGAGCATGTCCCCGGAAGCACAGTTGATAGTAAACGTACGAGAGTCTTCATCACTTGGGCATACTACAGCAGCTGCTAAATGTGCCTGAAATTAAATTTGTGTACTTATAATTTTATTACTTACCCATATTTTTTTGAAGAAGGCCATTTTGTTTCCAATTTTATTTGTTGTTATCATTAAATTTTATTATCTAAGCTGATTAACGACGACGTACGATAGTATACCGTTAGGAGTTGTGTGTATTTTGTAAGTTAGTAAACAATTCCAAGATTCATTCTTTAAAAATATCTTTTAAAATTCATTAGTATGCAGATATTATGGTAGGTACTGAATTTACAGTTAATTGATAACTCAACAACGCGTTACCTCGCCCCTGGCTGGTTGTCCAGGTTGAATAGTATCTCCAGGTCCATCAAAAAGGTAATAAGATAGAACTCCCGTTTCAGGGTCGACTGCAAACCAGCGCTGCTGCCAGCCTTTCACAACATTTGTGTATTTATATAACTGACCGGACAGTGGTCTGTGAGCTCCCGATCCTGTTGTTTTAATCATTTTATTTTTTACAAGATAATCAGTAAAGTACTTGAGTAAATATTCGATTATTTTCTTCTCAGATCAGAATTTTGACATCTGTCTGCACTGCCTGTTACGTACGTTTAGTTGAGTCATGAATTATTCCTGAAAATATTTTACTAGAATAATTTCTGCGAAGGTTTTCTCTCTCCAAAAAAACTAGAATTCTATTTTTAAATATTAGTTAAATTTTGTTTATAAAATATAAAGTAACTGCAACTGTTTGCAAATTATTTTTTAGTTTTGGTTTTTGACCTCTTTAATTATAAAAACAAAACGTTTCTTGTGCCCAAATTGGGTTGGGCGGTTCGGTTGTAGGTGGCGACGCGACGTTGGCCCCCATTCCCGCAAAAATGGACATGGACGTTATTTTTTTTCTTACTCACTGTACTTATCAACTTCGCTAAACACTTGACCCATGTAAATCGGGCTGCGGGCTTAACGATTTTCCAATGCTGGGGCTACATTGTCGCGTTATCGCGAACTGTGCTTCGCGCGTTTCCTCACTGTTGCTCAGCGAGACGTGGAGTGGTGTGCGAGAGAGAGTGCGTGATATTTAGTTCGCAATGACGCGACAATGTAGCCCGGGCATACCGATTAGTACAAAAGTTGAGAATAATTAAAGGGAGCTAAAGGGTCAACGACTGTCGACTTTTTAATGCTGGGGCTACATTTGTCGCGTTATCGCGAACTAAACTTGTTGTTCAGTCTGTGGCCTGTGGTGTCACAGATAACTATAGATAGTAGGAGATGTGGTGTGCACTGACTTGTTGTAACTTGTCTGTGGATTTGTCTTGTTTTGGTTCTTTGGTTGGTTTGTAAAATCAAATATTGTCAATTTTGTTTATCGCTTTTTTTCAGTTTGTAATTATATACAATCGTTTTAATGTTTCCTTCAAAACAATAAAATGGTATTCAAATTAGTGCGTATCGATTCACAGGAGCCTTGTAAAATACAGCTGACGATCGGCAAACATGTGATTGGAAGAGGGAAGTTTCTTCATGTAAGTTAACGCTTAGCATAAACATTGTTTTTCTTATTTTAATGAGTACTATACTAATCGGGAAATAGCCTTGTAAAGTCGTTTTCATATCTATGTTACATTTACCTTATAAATAATAAGTTAACAGATCTAAAATGTATTCCTTATTATGAGTCATCCTTTCATCAAACATTAGTAAATAACATAATTTTTTTCCTGTTTGTCTGATAGAATGATGAAACAGATAAAAGGGTATCGCGAAAACATGCAGAGCTTGAGGTAACACCTGATACTGTCAGTCTAAAATCGGTAAGTAAAAATAATCAAGTGGTTTGTTTCAAACTTCAACAATATTTTGCTTGCCATAGTAGTCTAAATTATTTTCACCATTTTTAGTTACATCAAAACCCATGTTTCTTCGTGAAGAAGAGCATAGAAACGCATCTATTACATCAGGATACCACAGTTTGCCTCTGTCACGGTGACAAATTTGGTCTCCTCCCTGACCATTTCTGGTATGAAGTCGTACATTGTCCTGATCAGGATAATGCAGAAGAAAAAGCCACCATCTCTGAAACTACTGAGAATGGAATAGATAATGAAGAAGATGAAAGAATGGATCAGACAGGAGGAGGAAGGGAACAGGATAGTGTCACTCCAGGTATCAGTGCAGTTGCTGAAGGAGGGGGAAAAGCAATCAATTTTGATGATGGTGAGGAAGAAGTAGATCCAATCAGATCTGCATCACCATCATTGTTGAGTTAGTAAATATTCTGATCTATGCTAAACATCACCAGCGAGCTAACTGTATAACACCCAGTAGCAATGGCTTTCCTTTTGACAGTTCAACAATATTCATTGCATTATATACATTACAAGTTTACAAGTAATTCAGATTGTGATTGAAAATGTGTTACACAATATTAGGACTTAATTTCAATATCATGCATAGGTAGGGAAATTGCTAATTATTAGCTGCCACATATACATTTATCTTTTTTGTAATTTATATTGAATATGTAGTGATAGCCATACAGTGATTTGCAAGCTAAAGAATCAGATTGTTCAGTTTAGAGGAGGTTTTTCTTCTAATAGAAACTCATCCATGACAATAGCTCTACAATTTTGCATAATCATGTTTTTAATAAGTGTAATTTAATTCCAGGTGCTGAAGAGGAAGTTGCAAAAAGAGTAACTGCTGAGCCGGAATCAGCAGAACAAGTCACCACTAAACAAGAACCGGTTGACCAGGATACCCAACAATATTCTACAGCAATTGAAGAACAAGTCAACACTGAACAGGACCCTGTTGACCAGGACACAGAACACTATGAACTGGGAAATAAGGAACAAGTCACCCCTAAAGAAGAACCTGTTGTCCAGGATACCGAACCCTATGACCCACCAGCCCAAGTGCCTAGAACTGATGATCCAAGATCTCCAGCAAAAAGATACCATAGCTCCACAGAATCCAGTCCTGTTGATGTGAAAAAAGTGAAAATTGAGAGAGTTGATGCAGCCGGGGATGCGGCAGCCGGACCAAGTAATGTTCAACAGGTAAGATTGTGCAAAATCTAGTTTCATTTATCAACTCTGCAGCATCAGCAGCTTTATTCTAATCTTAAGTCACCATTTTCCTCATGTTTTGGTCTCCTCTATACTAATTCTGATAGTATGTTGTCATCCAGCAGGTGACTGAACTTATATTGTAGTTTCAGAATGAACTCAATGGCTCAAAGAGAATAATGTCTTTTGAATGACACTATTCTATTTTACAGGTTTCGTCGGATACCAACGGGAAAGACAACATTGCTGCGCCTGCGTCGCCGGTAAAACCTGCACCACCTCCAAGAGAAAGGTGTATTTATGGAGCCAATTGTTATAGGTAAGTTAAATATGACTATGATATCATGCCACTTGCAATACGTTTTCTAAGTTATGAATATTGATAATGGCGCCATTAATTGGTTTGGGTTGGTTCTAGTATTTTAGTACTCTGGTATTACTTGTCATTATTTGTTCTCTTCTATAGTAATAATGAAGCTTAACGAGAAATATTCTGAGCCTGAGTTTCATCAACTCGAAATCGAAATCAGCAAGTCTATTTGATTGACATTTAAAGAGAAAACTGACTGAATGTGAGTACCATTTAGGGTAGATACATGTCTTAATATAACTGTCTGGTGGTTATGAGTAGGCACTTTTTAGGGTTCCGTACCCGAAGGGTGTTAAACGGAACCCTATTACTAAGCGTCCGCTCTCCGTCCGTCTGTGTGTCTGTCAGCGGCCTGTATCTCATTAACCGTAATAGGTAGATAGTTGATTTTTTTGTGCCTACGCTGATTGGGTAGCGTCGTGTGACTAGTTGCTGAGCTCCCTAAGATAACCCTATTTTGAGCTACACGATGACTAATGCATGCGTGTCGTTTATCTATCGGGACAGTTCAACTCGAAGCTTTAAAGCTTTTTTTTCAAAAGGCCCTGCATTGTTTCACTCACACATCTCAATAAATGTTTGGACTTTAAAAGAGACTTTTGAGTTCGTTTCGCCATTTCTTCTCAGGGATATAGGGAATGCCGGGTCAGCTAGTTTTAAAACTTTGATCAAATTGACTTGTATTAAAAGAGATCTTACAGAAATAAACATTCAATTTCATTGCAGACGTAACCCTCAGCACAAAGCGCAGTTCAGTCACCCTAGCGACTCGGACTGGGGCGCCGGCGAGCGCGGCGTGTGTCCGTACGGCGGCGCGTGCCGGCGCGCCGACCCGCGCCACTGGGCCGCGCACGCGCACCCGCCCGGCGCGCTGCCGCCCGGCGACCGAGGGCCCAGACCAGGTCAATATACCTTGTGTACAGCCCATTCAGTTTAAGTCTCGCCGTGAAAACTTAGGTGAAATGAGCTTGAATTGAGCTGTCAATAGTGACCCTAGTATTCCCTCTCAAAACGGTGAAGGAAAACAGCATGTCCTAGAACCAAAAAAATCGAAGACATGTGACATCCACCAACCCGCACTGGGCCAGTGTGGTGGTTTATGGGCTCTCGAAGAGAGTACGCCCGTGTCCCAGCAGTGGGAACATTATATGTACATACATATAATGTTCCCACTGCTGGGACAGCACATGCTTATTATGCTAAATGCTTCAGATGAAATGACAGCTCACTTCACCTAAGTTTTTTATTTTGGATTTTGGAACTCTTGTACAAAATTTCATGCTTCCAAACCAAGGCAGTGAATTAATGAAAATTTAAGATTATTATTGATTAAATATCTAAACTACACATGAATATATTTTAAGTACTTACATATAAACCTTCCAAAATAAATTATCTAAATGATGGTGAAAACTGCATGTACCTTGAGTACTTTAAAAGAAATAAGCGATCACAGACAGACACAAAACGCGACTTTGTTTTATAATACTTATCATGTATAGATTATATCCTTGGAACTTTGGGATGATGATGGCTGGATTGGCTGGTCTTTCACAATGTAGCAAGCCAAAGCCTAGGACTGAATAGAGAGACAATTGCATTATTTGTGCTGACAAGTTATTGTTATTATCACCATCATCAGCTTGCCATCGACAAATCCTCGCATGCTTTTATCACAGTGCCTTGTGGTCCGTCCATTCTTTGATTAATTTCTGATTCTGTGTCTAGGTTCATCATAAATAAAATATGATAACTAATGTTTTTTTCTTATGTCCAACAGGTATGCAAGTAGTCCAACGCCACGGCAACGTCTACTACATAAACGCACATTCCGTTAACTTTTACGACGACCATTTCCAAGTAGAAGACTCAGATGGCGATAGTGTTGACTTCGATTACGAGTTTTAAATCGATTTTATCGATGTTCAATCATGATTGTGAAAAGTGAAGTTAGTGTGTTCTGTTTTTAAAGTGGCATTAATTTAACCAGGTCACAGAAGGAATAGGAGGCCAAGAAATGAATCTGTCAGTGATGATGACGTTGAAGATTCTCCTGTCCGTAATCTCATAGTTACGGGGAAGAGAGTCCGGAAAACTGTAAATAGACAAGATTGGAGCGGCGCAGAGTCAGACGAAGAGATGGATCCATATGGGACAGATGAATCGGACGAATGGCAACCACCCAGTGACGTCACGACGAGCCAGGATTTTTCGCAAGATATATGAGTGCTGGGAATACCTCAATATACGTTATTTTTTCAAAGAACTTATCGGCGTTTTTTTTTTAGTTCAGCTTAAAAGTAATCCGATGTTACGTTATTAGGGTGCAGGCAAGGTAATTGCTGATATATACTTACACAAAATTATGATGTACATAACATTTAAAGAGAAGACTTTGTACAGATGCTGCATAAAAACGAAGTAAAATTTAACATGTCATGATTAAGCCTAGTATTCACTAGGAGATAACTAATGTCGGGCGACACGTCACGGGACATTAGTCATTGTGAATACGAGGCTTTATTAACAGAAACTCAATGAAACACATTAATACAAAACAACTTATTTTTATATTGGAACTTATCCTAATAAAACTGAGAAGAAGGATCAGGCGATAGGATGGATTGGCATACGATTTGTATCCCATCAAATGTCAATTGGGCTTTTAATACCGATAACAATTAAAATTCTATTGTCTCGTTAATGACCGTTGAAGGTTGGCTATCAAGAATGCTCCAGTATACCGACACCACTGCAAGTTGCCTCCAATCGATGGCATCAAAAATAATCTATAACCATCTTACTAAGGAATTACGTAACATGCTCATTGATCAGCTATTTTGTTACGCGATTATTGCTAAAATCGTGTTTGGTATCATAAGCAAGGGCTTTATACTTTTGAAAATATGTGGGGTATCTATATATACATAGATTTACCCCAAATAATTCACAAATTACTTCGTACACCACGACATGCCAATTCAGCCTATCTCTTCACCGCATGTAGGCTACAAGTACAGTCCTCAATAATATCCCTCATCGTCTGACATGTGCGGCGCCTCCAAGTCTGCGGGCGGCGCGGCCAGCAGTAGTTTCGCCGGCGTCTCCCCGCCGCGCACGCGCAGCGCGTACACCGCCATCTCAACCTTGTTCACGTTGGCGCGAGTTGTTGGGAGCTTGCGGCTTAGGAGACGGCTTCCTGTAATGCCTGGAATAAGAGTTGGAGCTGTTTTAGTAATTTAAACTGTGTTTTCTGCCAGTCGGCCATTAAATTAAATGTGGACTAGTGTGATCAAATTTGGAAAAAGTTTGTCCTACAACTCCTAGTGGGCAGGGATTAAATGATTGAAAATTTGAGGCAATCCTTTGATGAAGGGTCTATACAATATGCATTTGGAAAACTGGAGTCATCATCATCTTCTCCCAGCAAAGTTGCACATATTTAAGTATTTCATGTCTGTCAGTCTGTTTGGCAATTAAATAGTGTTGAACAATGAATTGACGTCAAGTCTTACCCAAATACCCAGTATACATGTGCCTGACCACATCACAGGCCTGGAAGCACTCCTCACTATCTCCACTAGATATACTGTTGATGGCCTTCCTCATCAGTTCTCCTGTCAGGTCAGCTAAACCCAGCATGTAGTCAGATTCTGGCAACAAAGTAATCAGAGGCCGTTGATTGTCATCATCTGCGATGTTATACTCAAATTCCTTCTGAACTTCAGGGTATGTGATGATCCTTTTGTCAGTCATAAGAGACAGAAGGGTCCTGGCTTCAATGTATTCCTGGAATCCAGCTGTGACTGCCCTAGAGTGCAAGTGTGCTGGGCTGTATTCTAGCTCTAAACCAATACTTCTGATTGGTCCATTGATTAGCTTCTGAATGCGTTCCCTGGCTTCAGTGAGAGTATTCTCTGATGAATCCTTTCTGAAAATGTACTATTATGTTAAATCAGAAGTCATACAACAAAGCAACTGTGCTATTTCAATGTATTTTGTAAGTAGGTAGTCCCTATCAGGATAAGTATAACAATAGGAGGCAAAAGTAGCCCCATAAATAACTCATAACATTTTATAACTTACAGGCTAAGTAAGGATCGACAGGCTAAACTTATGAGGACATAACTATTAGGATGCACAGTGAAAGGACTATTAAGTATACTCACGTTATAGGCGAATGTAACAAGAATATGATTCTCTTGCTCTCAATGGTGATATCGCGTGACAATTTGACGAGTCGCTCATGTCTGTCCTGGCGCTCATTCAGCTTGTTTGCAGCCTCTTTAAATATAGCAAGCACGGGGCTATCTGCTGGAAATGACATCGCAGTCTCTCGGGCAACGGAAGCCAGCGTGTGGTCAGAGTTGTTCGGACCTCTGCGATTGCCGCGGTAGTGTTTTCCTGAAAATTATTCTCTATTATATTATTTTCTGAAAAATTATTATCTCTAACTCCGCCCCTAAGACGACCCACTGCCCTGGATTGGTTTATTTATATAAAAAAAATATTGTGTAGCTGGTTATTGCTAATTTACACATAATTACTATTCCTTTTCTATTCTTACTATTACACTCAACATTGCAGAAAACGTGAAGCTGCTAAAATCAATACCATGCGAAACAAGTTTGTTAAATAAACTTACCTGGACCCGGCATAGTTGTTATCGATTTAGTTACAGAATTATCTCAATTGTTTCTATATAAATGAAGCTGCTTCGTTGATTATAGCTGATATTGAACTTTCTGCTAAATTAAAAATTTCGATAGCGCGTTTATTTATTTGCTACTGTCAACGTCAGGTGCAACTATTCTTATTTGACTTTGACATGTTTCCAAGGATTCTTTTCTTCATTGTTGCAACTCAAGTTGATCACAGAATATACAAAATATTCGTTCGGAATCGAATCGCAAGAGTGGAGTGACTCATTCTTTCTAACATTCGTTCGGAATCGTTCGTTTATCGAATGATCGAATCGATGTCAAATTGAAGTCAATTCGACATTCGTTTTCTGCTGACTTTGTGGTTTCGTTTTCTAAAATAAATAGGTAAATAAATGCTGAAAATCATTGTCAATGACGCCTTGTGAGGATTGTAATGTTCTTTGATGTGAAAAGTAATATGTGTACGCTTTCAGGAATTCGTGTCGACTGCCCAGAGTCCGCGAATTTCTGCTTATCAACTGATATCGTTGGGTGTGACCGACTTCCCGTTTGCTTAGAAACTTGAGGTAAATATTCACAAAAAGTAATATTTATTGGGAGTTTCTAATATTTTTGGTATTGAAAGTATCATCTTTAGTGTTTCAGATACTTAAAAATGTCTCAAACTCTTACGTTTGGTGACTCAGTGGCACCGGTGACTTGTCATGCATGGAATAAGGATAGGACGCGTAAGTATTGTACCGACGGGTCCTTTTTGAACCACTATTATACCCCATGTTAAGTTTCAAGAATATAAGTAAAGCAGCATATAAGCTATTAATTTTAGTTTTACTTAAACTAACTGAAAAAACACTAAGGCCCGTATTACAGAACCTCACTCAATACTCAAGCATTACTTAAAACTTGTTTACAGCCTTTTGATTGGTTGAAACTAGTTTTAAGTAATGCTTGAGTCTAGAGTGAGGTTCTGTAATATGGGCCTAAGGCTTTCAATTTGGGTACTTGAGTCAATCAATTAGAACAAAAGCCTTGTCCTAAAAATAAAATTCTACTAATATAACAATCCCATCCTTGTATTACAGAAATTGCATTTTCACCAAACAACAATGAAGTCCACATTTACCAGAAAGAGGGGAATGATTGGAAGCAGACCAACAACCTGGTGGAACATGACCTGAAGGTGATGGGCATTGATTGGGCCCCAAACACCAACCGCATTGTAACCTGCTCCGTAGACCGCAATGCTTACGTCTGGACTCAGGGAGATGATGGCAAGTGGTCAACAACTCTTGTACTTCTCCGCATCAACCGAGCTGCAACTTGCGTAAAATGGTCACCCATGGAGAACAAGTTTGCTGTTGGCTCTGGAGCCAGGTTGATATCTATCTGCTACTTCGAGAAGGAAAATAACTGGTGGGTGTCCAAGCACATCAAAAAGCCCATTCGGTCAACTGTGACCAGCATTGACTGGCACCCTAACAATATCCTGTTGGTTGCTGGCTCAGCTGATTTTAAAGTGAGAGTGTACTCAGCTTATATCAAAGATATTGAAGACCAACCAGGCCCAAATGTTTGGGGTACAAAGCTGCCTTTGGGACAAATGTTGGCTGAATTCCCCAACTCACCAAATGGTGGTGGATGGGTGCATAGTGTGTCTTTCTCAGCAGACGGGAATAAAGTCGCGTGGGTGGGACATGATAGCTCCATAAATGTAGCTGATGCTACTCAAGGGAGAGGTATCATAAAAATGAAGACTGAGTACCTGCCCTTCTTGGGGTGCAGTTGGGTGACCAACAACTCCCTGGTTGTGGCAGGACATAGCTGCATTCCTTTAATGTACTGCCATGAAGGTAATCAGGTTAAGTTTGTTGCCAAATTGGATAATACTCAGAGGAAGGAGTCTGGTGGATTATCAGCCATGAAGAAGTTCCAGTCCCTGGATCGCCAAGCGCGCATCGAAACTAACGACACTTTCCTGGATTCCATTCACCAGAATGCTATCACTTCCATCCGCCTGTATGAAGGCACCAAGGCTAACACCCGCAAGTTCAGCACCACTGGACTGGATGGACAACTGGTCATCTGGGACTTGGACTCCTTGGCGAGGTCTATTGAGGGACTGAAGATTGTTTAAATCAGACTTCATTTAAATTTATGATTTTTATTTTTAAGGAATAATATAATAATCAGTTTGCGTGCGAGTTCTGAAGTCACTCCAAATAATAAAAATGATAAACATGGAAAGCCGTGAGAAAGTAAAACTTCACAATCACAGTCTGATCAGTCTAGCTAGAAGAATTACGAAGCAATAGTAGCAGTGAGTGAATTCAGCTCTCCAGACAGTAAAAACTTTCAAATATACAGAATAAACTATTATAATTTATAGATACAACTTCTATGCTTTTATAATATACAATTTAAAAATTTAACTTGATAATCAAATCAATAATTTATAACATAAATTAGAAATAAGACTACTACATCCTATAAAATATGATAGATCACTTTAATACTACTGAAGTACTGATTGCTGTCAATATTACATTAAATTTTAAGGAATCAACCGAAGTATTATTTTTAACATTAACATCAAAGTCATACTTTATCCTAGAGAACTATAAGGCCATATTGTTTGTTAGTGTTGTGTTGTTATTGGGCGTTGGTGACGATGTTGAAAACTGGCCCAATGCGAATGAAGACGCGTCGCAGCACGGAGCGGAGCTCCGGCTTGAGGTCAAAGCAAGTGATCTCACACAGCAGCGGGTAGTAGCTTGATACGTGAGCCGCAAACTGAAACAAATTGCATCACTCATTACTGTTTGCATATTGATAACATGGACATGGTACGATGAGCTCATTTAGCGTAAGTTGATTGAGTAAATAATACGTAATTGTGTTATTGTAATCCGAAACTACTTTACATTTTCATGCAGAATTTTGTCGAGTCTCGAGACTGACTCATAAATTCCGATTCTATTGTTATCGATTAGAACGCAGATATAGACGTACTGATTAGTGCATATTACCTATCTATGTTTAGATTTTTATAAAAACTACAGAAAGAAATATCCTCAAGGTGATCTTGCGGGTAGAGACCACAGAACAAGTAATTTAATGACCTCATTCTCATTACATAAACGTGGCAAATCGATTTCGTCAGGTTACCGTTGAGAGATTCGTATGTAATAGGCACTCAACATATTTTTCAAAGTCGACTTTAGATGTTCTGCAATTACCTACTTGTTATACAAGTCAGAATGTTGTTATGAATGCAAAAACTTTATTTGCACATCTTGTGTCTACCTACCATAAGTTATGCTCATCAAATAAAGTAACAAAAGCGTGACGGTAGCGGTACATTATGCTAAATATAATCAATAACAGTTCTTACATAGTATCGAGCAACGTGTTTTCTATTTGCAAAAAATATACCTACAATCCTACGTATTTCATACTTTCTACAAAATATATTGTTGTTGCTAAACTAGTCTGTCCAATGACACGTGAATGTGTTCGTAATTCAAATCCACTCGACTCAAAATCGCGACACTCATAACATAACCGATAGCATCTACAATCTAATTCCATTATATTGTTTCGATAACAATAAGTACATATATACACGAGGTTATTGAACAAAGTGTACTTACTCTTTCGTCTGGCATCTTCAGTATTCTTGTGAGGATCAAAAGCAGGATGGACGTCCACGCGTCCCGGTGCGCTTCGCTCGTTACTCCAGCAAAGTACTCCAAAGCTTCACAACAAATGCTGATGAGACTCTTCTGGACTGCAGGCCAGTGGTCCCGGCGCGTCTCGTCACTGTACATCTTGAACAGTATCCGCAGGACGCACGCCAACGACTGCGTCTCTTGTTTCAACATATTCGGCTTCACAGAGCCCTTGAAATTAGCTTTCCACAATACATTTCTCTGCGCATTGTTAGTGTTAAATGTTTTAGCGAAGCGGTGACTGCACATCAGGCATTCGACGAGTCGCAGCAGATGTGGCGAGCTGAGCAGTCGATACATTCCTTGTTCTTCACGCTGACATTCCTGTTCCGTTCCTGGCGTGCCACCGGTCAGCTCTGCGGCTGCGAGGGCGAGCGTCTCGGCGTCTTCCTTCCGCGATGTGGCGGGATAGAACACGATGTTGTCGATCGTTTGTATCAGCTCCAACTGAACCACGCACTTGATCAGGAGACTGTTGAACACCCGGTTGGAGGACTTGATCTCGTCTCCGCCCTGGGGTTTCTTCAGAATCCCGTGTCGGACTTGAGGCGTGTCGTTGTCCTCGTTCTCATCTGGCTTCCAAGTGAGTAAGGTTGTGGGTAGCGTGCTGTTGAAGATGTCCAACATGATCTGGCACGTGTTGCTCCACGTGTCCTCGCTGAACTTGGTGCCGTTGGAGATCACAAGGTTCTCGAGGCAGTTGGTGCCGGAGCGCGCCAGCTGCTCGTTGTCCTGCTGAACACACCAGTGAAGCTGCGCATACAGCTGCTCCAACAGGAGAGATCCGAGAATGTCAAAATATTGCGTGAAGACATCGACGATGGCGTACAACGCGTGATTGCATGTCGTAGTCATCCACTCGTTCTTCTCTAACTGATGCTCAGGTAACTTCATGTTGTCGAAGATTCTGAACAGAATGTTAAATAGGTCTCTCCACCAATGTGGACGGAATGATTCACCGTGAGTTTTGATAATCTCGAAGAGGACTGTGAGTCCTCGGGTGCGTACGTCTAGCTTGCAGCGGCTGACGACGCAGGATAGAGAGAAGAGTAGAGGGAACCACCCCCTCAGCCAAACTCTGTCAACTTCAGGCGCGCCGGGCTCGCCCTCGAGCCCCGCGTGCTCTACAAACAGCTGCGGCGATGCTCCAACAGCCGTCGCACAAGACCTCACCAGTCTTATAGCTTCCATCGAAGTGTCCGGGAACTTTGCGTTGCATGCAAACTCTGATAAGCATTTGACTGCATCTTGGAAGGAGTCTATCATCGCTGGGAATTGTCTCTCATACAATTCATTTATAATTTTGCCGGTAGTCTGGAATGCTAAGTCGACGATCGCTTCATCTTGATCGCTCGCAGCTAAGTGAAATACAGAGAATATATTTTTCCAACCTGATTTGATGTTGGGCGCTTGAGAATTTACCATCTGGGCGATACAACGAACAACCATGTCTCTGATTGTTGGAGAGCTGTTTTTCTTCATAATGTGTTCAAATGGTCTCAAGAAATCTTTTTGGAATTTGAAATTAGAGAACTCGCCTTTTTCGATAAACTTCATGGACAGTTGTCTCAATGAATCCACTGCGAAGAAAGCTATATCTTCGTTGCTGCTGCAACCTACTTTGTTGAAGTGATCACCAAGCACTTGCCATATTCGAGACCATTGCAGCCTGATTCGCCCCATGTTGTAGTAAGATATTTCGACGATCTTCTGCAGAGAGAACATTCGAGGGTTCGTGGGATGGCTCAATTCATCTAGGGATACTTGACATAACGCTTTGACGAAGTCTACGATTGCGTCACCGTCTAGTTTCGTGGATCCTGTGAATATTCTATCTACTGCTACAACGACACTTTGCGAGCTGGTCTCCCCGATGTGTTCTTTGACGCTCGGATCCAGTGACATTAGACTAAATTTCAAGGAGTCCGGCTGAGGCTTGATGCCCGACCCTGATAGGAACTGTGGCCGCACTCCCGTTCCTATCAGCTGCGCTAGTTCTAACTGAGAAATGCATTTAACGACATCCAACCAACTGGTTCCTAAGTAGTTGCCGTCCGTGTGGGCCACGGTGATCAACGTCTTGATAGTGTCGATGTTCTTTGCCTTCATTTCCGTGATAGGAGAGTTAGCTGTAAGCAGTGTGAAGCGCGCGAGAGCTTGCACGTAGGCGTCTCTTTCGAGCGACATGTGGAAAATGCAGGCAATGCGGATAGCGCACCTAATGCCGTCCAAGCATAGCGATGCGATTTCAGGGTCGTCACAATCCTGCAGCCCCACTGAAAAGGCTGCCAGGAATGGTGTCCACGCCATCTTGAACATAGGACGCACATGTTCCACGTGTTTCGCCGTCGTGAAAGGAGTTTGCACGTGAGAGACAGACTCCATCAAGTTTTTCGCAGCTGTAGATATCACGTCCATCTCCATGTTCCAGATCAGTTTCCTCTTCTTCTCGTTAGCGATCATATGTTTCCCCGGTTTCGAAGAACTCTTCATCTTAATCTCGTGACCGGCTATTTCGTCGTAGATCTGTGACAAATATTCACGCGGCAGGTCATTATTGTCACTAATGCCACTATTCAACTTAATGTATTGTTCTTTTGTCATTTTATTCTTGACTTGCGGCGAATGTAAATCTGTAGTCAGCATTATTATGGAAAACGCTAAAACGTAGACAGTGTCGGCGCTCATGAATAGTGTGTTGTTAGGATTGCACTCACAGTAGCGAGATGCGAACTTTTCCATTAGCCTGTCAATCTTCTGGGCCTCACCGGGGAGTCTGAATCCTTCTAAGAAATAACGTAATGCAGCCACAATATCCATACTGGCGAAGTTCATTGAGTCTACATAAGAGTACATAACTTCCTTGGAATGATCCTCGTTCTCGCCTAAGTATTCACCAACGAAGGTTTTGTCAAGTCTTTCGTCGGTTAGCAACCATTCAGCGATTTCTTTTGTCGAAGTTCCCAAGAGACCTTGTTCTTGTAAGAAAGATACTCCTCGTTTTGGTTTCCTGTTAAATAGGTCGATGCCAGTTTCCCAAACCTCCTTTTGCTGTTTCAATACTTCGAATTGTTCTGGAGAATCTAATGTCTCTCTATTACCAATATTGCTGGATCCTGTCGAAACTAGACTTAGACTAGATCCTCCATGAGATTTGATGCTGTGATGGTCATGGTCTTCCTTCGCTATTCTCTCACCCAAAGTAGTTTGTAGATTTGGATTTATATAAAGCTCTTTGCTCCATTCTACCATACATTTTAATATCGAGACTAGACATTCGAGTCCACGAATACGCATGGACTTCTCTTGGTTGGGCGTAGCGCCCAGTTCCAAAGCTTGCCTTCCTTGGGCAATCTTTGAAACATCATTAACCAACCGCTGGAACAGATTGGCTGCTGATAAATCACAGTCGTAGTTCACGTATATGTCTACGACGCTTTGCGCATCTCCACAGATCCTTGTCAATGCTTGAATGACCATCCATTTGTGCTCGAAAGACGAGCTCGAAGTCTCCAGAATGTTCATAAAGATTTCTTTGAAGAAGACTTCAATTTGCTTCTTTAGGTGCACCTTGAAGTTTTGTAGAAGAGCTAAGAAAATAGCTAGGGATAGTTCGAATACTTCTGGTACAGAACTGACGCCATTCTTAGATAGCGCCACACAAAGATACTGCTTGATAGCTGTAATGAACATCTCATTGTTCCTGAATACTGGACCAGCATTTTGTAAGATAGATAAGAGAAGATGAAGAGAAAGAATTTTCGACCTTAGCTCATGTGATTTAGGGTCTGGAGTGCCTTCAGGTAGGGGCTTCATTGAAAGCTTGCAGAGAGCTCTGAATACTAGGAAAGCATCTTTCTGTAACACATGAGTGAACTTAGCTGTGACTGAGTTATCATTTTCTGAAATAACATCAACACTTTCTTGTGATGGTATTCTTTGTATCGTAGCTTCGGTCGGCACTTGACCATTACTCTCGTGGGAAACACTCCCACTGTCATGAGAATCTGATGGATTTTCATTGTTATCAGGACTATTTGTCACATCTTCTTCAGATGTTTTCTTAGTTGCAATACTTATGGCATTATCTATAACTGAATCTACTATTTGTTTAGCAATCATTTTTGCTTCTAATACTTCGTCCACCTCTTCACCTAGCGTTTGTTCGACTTCTTTAACTTTTTCTGTAGCATTATTAGGCGTTTCGTCAGACACAACATTACCATTCGGCATTTTGTGTGGAATTTCTGTTACTGTATTACTGTTGCCATTCGCTTCTAATTCAATGGCTTGATTCTCCATTTTCGTGAAAATAACATTCAGCATCTGTGTCAGGGTTGCTCTCGCTGTGGTCTGGTTGATAAGGTTTTTACTTGCAAGGTAGATGTTGTAACATGTTCTGACAGCAAGGAGTACCGTGCCCTCATGAACCTCGACATGTTGACTTGTGATTACTGTTAGTAGAGCTTTAATTATTTGTAGCTGCACGCCTTCATCAGTCTGTGGTCCTGTGAAACAGCTGCAGATTGTTTCAACAATTCGGTCTATCAGAAGTTTACGTGGTGTAGTTGAGTCAGGAATGTTTCCGGTGAGATGGCCATATGCTATTAGTTTCTGTAGGCAGTCTAGAGCTGTCACGACTATCCTGGATGCCTTGCTCTGGCATGCCAGTTCGAATGGTAAGAAGTACTTTTCTGCTGTAATAATGTTCGAAGCGTCATTCTTGGGTAGAGGCAGCGTCCCCGATGTAGGACTCTCTGATGACTCAGGTTGACCTCCATTTTTCAATTCAGTTTTTATTTCCTCTGCAAATAAAAATAAAGTTTTTTAAAGGAATGATATGTTAACCCATAAAGGGTTTCAATAGTTAATGCAAACACATTTGAATTAACTATCTTTAGGATAGTCACCATAAATAATGTACATACTCAGATAAAAACTAATAGGTCTTTCAATAAGCTGTTATCAATAGTCAATGTCAATGTTCGTTTTGTTAAATTTAGATGTTTAACAGGATAACCCAAGGGCGGAAGGAAAGGCCTTGGTTAAAATTATAATATATAAATTGTTTTCATGGAGTTAGTATTAACAATAAAAAAAATCTAAATTCTGTACTTTCAAGGGGAAACATTATGAAGAAATAAACTAACATTATTTTTATTAAAATTTGACTCAAGCTAACTGAAAAAATAGAAGCGTGAAAAATATAGTTTTCGTTCAAGTTGTATGCTGCATATTTTGAACGAAATTGACCTTGGTTTTTCATAACTGATGCAAAGTAAAAAAATACAAACTTTTGTTAGAAGCATCAGACTTATCATGACAAATTTTAATGTAGTTATTACTAAAGTGTCTTCATGTCATTTTAAAGGGATTCATAAAATGTGTACTAGTTGTCATTATAATATTAAGTGACACATACGCTCATATTGAATCACAGAAAGAACATCTGCATCAAGCGTCTTGAAGACGGTAGGAATGAACGATGAAACAGGAAAACCACCCAACAATCTTAAGTGCACAATTATCAGTAATCTTTTCTGAATCTATTACAATTTTCCTTAAAATGGCGATCGAATTGCCGCATTTTCATGCAACTAGAAACCAATTGTTTTAACACTCAATCTTCCCACAATATTAATACAGTAAAAGTAAGTCTCTCTAACAACTGAGAAGGGCAGGGTACTTTCCAGATTATTTCAAAACTTTTCAAATGTACAGAGAATATTCGTTTTTAGTAGACAAATGGAAAATGGTATTTTTTTTATGACTTTTGAGTTTGTGTTGAATCTTGGTTGCCATCTGCTGGGCCCAGAAAATTCAAGGTAGGTAATAAAAATACAGTACAGGTTGATAAAAAAGAAGAACTAATTATCATTGCAAACAATGTATAAATGAGTGGCTGACTGGCAATCAATGAATGAGCATTAATATACTAATTAAAGAAACACTTTTAAGAATATCTTAAAAATTGTTGCTCAGGTATTCAGCTATTGGTTACTCATAGGAAAATGTGTGTGGTTTTATGATATAAGTAATTTTAGATTAACAGTTAAGAGCTGGTTTTTCTTATTGCCATTTAAATTGAATCTGAAAATAAATAATAAAAATTGAATCTAAAAGAAAGACTCCTTAAACTATTCCTACTCAATCAGAGATTACAGTTACATTATGTAAGTTTTATTGGACATAAAAATTAATGTGTAGTTTCCTGCTGCATTGAGTGCCAAAATTACAAATTAACTGTCAAAGCTATGCATATAAGGAGGCTATTTACATAATAAAGTACTTCTAGTTAATCCTGTCACAAGTATACAGGAAGTATGATTGCATACTAAGTTAGTTATTGTATGTTATATTGTTATTCAAGCAATAGGCAGCATAGAGCTGCCTATTATTTTTGTAATCTCTTTTTGTGAAGTATAAAAGGAATGTGTTATTTGTTATCAATCATTCAATTTATTATGATTCATTTGGTATTTTGTTTATGCTTGAAGGAATACTTACAGTTTTTATTAAACTGTTAGAGCCAATATAGTGCCATCCACGAAGACCCGACCCACTTTGCGATTACTGCACTGTAAGCTGTACTTTAGTACGGAGAGCAGCAGAGTGGGGCGCGTCTTCATGGATGCAACTATCTATACAGCGAGTTGACTTAGGGGCTACTTGTAGCTGTGGAGTACTACAGGTTGATGATTATGTGGGCTAATAAAGTTATGAAGAAATAATATTGTAGTTACCAGACTTTAGAAACTGAGTCTCAGCTGTAGTGTTATCAGTAGAAATACAGAAGTTCTCATACCACATTATGCTTAGTGTAGTTTTTATTAGTACTTTGATACTAATTGAAACTCAGGTTGTTTTAGGCATAATAGCAACCTAGGTGTGATGTAATGTATGTATGCAAAGTTTTGCATGTTACTGTGACATATCAACATGTGTGCTCACCCAACAACAGTAAGAGATATTTACCACTGAACATTGTTACTACATACAATCACACTAGGCCACATAGAAATTATACACATTATTGGTTCCACACAAACCACTGACATTTGATCCACTGCCTGCCTCTCTCGCCACTATGTTGAAAACACTTCACAAGACTCGTATGATAACGTAAAGTAGGTTTCGACTTTTAAAACCAAGGTCAATACATTCACTATCTAATAAATTATCAATAACAATAAAACTATCGCATTATAGATTTTAACTTAATAAGTGACAGGTGATAATAGTTGTACTGCACAAAATACCTAGCATATTACGTTATTGAATACTGTAAAATGTCAGTAGGTCTTACCTAAAGCGATTTCACAGGACTTCTTCAGTTGGCTGTGGTAGGACCTTTTTATGTCCTTATCAGCCAAAATCTTTTCTAGCGCTCTGACTATAAACATTTCTTTAGTTTTCAAGTTGGTTTGCATCGTTATTTCATAAGTTGATCACTCCATTCGTTCCTATCGGAACCGACTTAGTTACGCGGTGGTTTTATATTCATTTATATTACTTATTGAGGCACTGTTATATTGTTATCGTATTACTGTATACTCGTATCGAGATAGCACAAATGGAACATCACAAAACTTTAGGGAACTATAGATTTTTGTGAAATCATTTCTGCGAGACGGAGATTTCTTTCTACGATTCACACCTCATCACAAACATGTCAATTATAAAGGTGCGTTCGTATTTTCGTAAATGTCACCAGATTATACAGTCCTGTCGGAAGTTATTTTTAAAATTATGAGTTACTTTCTAGTGATCTCTCTCTCTGTACTAGTACATAGAAATAAATGAGGAAATGCATAAAGCTTATATATGAATTGATTTTTTTAAAGAAACAAGGGAATTTTGATGAATTTATTTTGATGCGTTCACATTTATTTGTTCTGTGTGGATTGATGTATTTCGTTACGTCACCTAATAAAAAAATTGAGAAACAGTGTTTTGAGCCCTTTGTGGCATTGAATTGAAGAAAAAATAGTATAAACACCGAAATAAAAATAACAATTAATCATTTTCTAAAGAAACTGTTTTTTTTTTGTGACTGCCAAATCTGCGTTTGGTTTTTCCTATTTTACGTCAAATCAAGACAATACAAATTCAGTCAATTGTCATCTTTTATCTGTTGTGTCGCTGACGGACGAACTCGCTTGCGGTTAACCCGCTATTTACGTTAAAAATCGTGAAATTCTTCGTAAAAGAAGAGCTCTTTTTTATTTTTTGTGATATTTTAAATTAGCCAACAAAATTGCTTCCACAATGACAGTCACGCGGGTCGCGGAGTCCCGCACCGAGTTCAAATTGAAGAGCTTACCTGACGATGCTATATCGAGCGTTAAATTCGCACCGAAATCCAATCAGTTCCTGCTGGTGTCATCGTGGGACTGCTCTGTAAGGCTGTACGATGTCACGTCGAACACGGAGCGCCATAAGTACAATCACGAGCTGCCCGTCTTGGATGTTTGCTTCAGGGTAAGCATTCAGTTGTTTTTGCATGCTTGTTCGCTTGAATACAGGCTGTGAACTGCAAGCGGATAATTCTCTTTATTTAAATATCTGCAGTTATGTGGTCATACTATATGCAAAAAAAAAAAATTCATCGGAACAATGCTTGAAGAAAAAAGGTAACTTAGAGTTTCTGAGCAAGCCAGCAAGAGCAAACAGTTTGAAAGCATATTCTATTAATGAAACAGGCATCAGTAATTTAGTTGTAAATGGGCAGATCACCAGTTATGTATAGTAAAGCATGACATCTTGGCAACATTCCAAGTTTTTCCAGATTTTGGTAACTCCAAAGAGTTTTAAAACCTCCTTGCTGTGTTACAATAGACTACAAAAATTCCCTTAATACTGTTTAATCTAATAAAACTCTTTGCCAGATTCAGTTTAGTAACTGGAAATAATGATGGGTTCAAAAGACTCTAGACTAGAGTTACTTTTCATTTTACATTTCATTGGAAAAACTACATTGCCAGTTAATTTTCTTTCCAGGATGCTGTTCACACCTATAGTGGTGGGTTGGACCAGATCCTCAAGATGTACGACCTCAACGCAAGCATGGAAACAACCCTGGGTGAACATAAAGGAGCTATTCGATGTGTGGAGTTTGCTTCTGAAGTGAATGCTGTGCTAACTGGCAGCTGGGATGGTACTGTTAAGATGTGGGACAGCCGTGTGCCTAATTGTGTTGGAACTTACAATCAAGGAAATGAGAGGGTAAGATATAACAAACTCAGCTGTGTGTTGATGCAATGACCTTCTGGGCCATGTTTGATAGCTTGATAGTAGTCCCCGAAATTAGGATACTTACTTTGTGGTTTCACTCAAGGAGCACAAGTAGAAGATACGCTAAAGAATGTCAAGAAATACTGGACACAATGATGCTCTAGAATTAAAACCAGAAAACAATGAAAATGATATTTAAAAAAAAAAAATTAAGTAATAAATCATCTTTTTAATCTTCCAGGTATACACAATGAGTATAGTTGGCGAGAAATTCGTAGTAGGTACATCAGGCCGCAAGATCTTCGTATGGGATGTTAGAAACATGGGTCACGTGAACCAAAGACGTGAATCCTCCCTCAAATACCAGACAAGGTGCATTCGAGTGTTCCCTAACAAGCAGGGTTACGTCTTGAGTTCGATTGAAGGCAGGGTTGCTGTGGAGTACCTCGATAGTAATCCGGAAGTTCAGAAAAAGAAGTATGCTTTTAAATGTCATCGGATTAAGGATGGTGGTAAGTATACTGGATTTCAAGTTCTTCTAACATAAAATCACGCCTGTAATTCCCGAAGGATTACGCAGAGGTATATCTATATTACACCCACATTTCGCCATAAGTCCCATGTAATTAGGGGCGAGTAAGTTCTTTCAAATTATGTAGAAATTTTGAGGATGAAGTCATAGGGTGAATAAGAATGCTCTGCCCTTCTACAAAAACCTTTATTGTTTTCTAAGACTAAGCAGCCAGACCTTATACTATACTAAAACCACAAACAAAATTCTTATTCCAGGTCTCGAAAAAATCTACCCAGTGAATGCAATAAGCTTCCACTCGGTATATAATACCTTTGCAACAGGCGGCTCTGACGGCTACGTCAACATCTGGGACGGATTCAATAAGAAGAGGCTGTGTCAGTTCCATAGATACAACACTGCGGTCTCGTCTCTAAGCTTCTCCCATGACGGCTCAGCCTTAGCCATCGCATGCTCCCAGCTAGACGAGACACAAATAGAGGACCCCAAACCAGAAGATACTATCTACATAAGATATGTGACGGACCAAGAAACAAAACCAAAATGAGAAGTGGATTATGCCCGGCTATTCTGTTACTAAGTGGCTGTTTCAAAGTGTGTGTAGCTTAAGGTACGGGTGAAATTGGACTCCTGAACTTTGACTGACGATTTCAACGAATGATTCATTTCCATGTTGAGGAGCTAGATTATTCAAGATTGCTAAGTGTGTCCGAATTATTCCTCTGTCCATTGGATTCCAATTTTATTGCCCCAATAATTATTCCTCATTATCATAAGAATTTTTGATAATATAGGTACTTCAATTGAGAATATTTTGGTAGTTGATTGCATAATAAGCTTAAAATAGTTTTTTTATTTTGCGCTTGTTCAAATTAAGTGTTCTAATCGCGAATCGGTACTCACATGTCTTGCATAGCGAAACATTGACCAACTGAGCAAGTAAGACTTTTAAGGCTCGTACAAACAGACGCGAAATCGCGGGCGCGACAGGCAGCGGTACCTTTGTCGACAAAGGCACCGCTGCCTGTCGCGCCCGCGAGTTCGCGTCTGTTTGCACGAGCCTTTAGGGTGCATTTACATTGAAGCGGAGACGAGCGGAGCTGACCGGCGACGTGCAGGAATCGGCCAATCATAGACGAGACGAGAGACGCGATGAGGATTTCAACCATTGTGATTGGTCTATTCCTGCAAGTCTCCGCTTCAGTGGACATGCAACCTAAGTTTTACAAAAAAAAAAAAACATTTTGCCTGTAGCAGCCCTCGAATAGACCTCACATCCAAAAGTATCAATGAAGAAAACGCGCTTATAACGCTTTATCTAAGCCTATACGTATCCTATGTCTCAACGTCCTATGTGTGAGTACTCGGGAATCCTGAATATTGTCTAGGAATGTTGACAGTTTTGTAAATAGCAATTTTGTTCAATGAAGTACTGAATTTAAAGCCATGTACAGACGGCCGGGTGACAAGACCTTTGTGAACGAACCTAACAGTTCAATTAGGATAAATTTTAGTTGTAAGTGAGTAATAAAAAATAATTAAGTTTCATAAAAGTTTGTTTCATGACCTTACGGTGCCTTTCCTCGCTTTCATTATTTTATCATCGTTGTTATAAATAGAAGAAAATAATATTGGTTTTTCTTCGTCTCTCACGCAGCTAAGGGCTATGCAAGGATGTCGGAAGTGAATAGGCTACTCTCGTAAAACGTGCACTATCTATGCGTACAAGAGACTATAATAATCAACCGTAGATACGCATGCTAATAATCCCGAGAGAGAAAGACTATGGATGAAAAAGGTCACTTTCTCTTTGAAAAATGTCCTCTGCACTTATTCAATTAGTTGGGCAATTGAATATGTGCAGAGGACCGTTTTGCCCCGAAGAAACGTTTCAATTTTCGTTTATCATGTTCAAATCCGAAATCCGCCCTCGCAAGTCCTCGCCTCCGTGCAACTGTTTCAAAGCGCCTCACCATAGAATTAAAGCAAAATGTTCCAGATCCACTGCTTGCTTGATGACTCACGGATGTCTTTGTATCTCGAACAAAAGTGCGCTTTTATCAGCAAACTAAGTGCTGAGGAATGTGCACGCCATATAAGTGCATATTAAAAGCATACTGCATTGCTTTGAATTAACACATTCGCGAATACACAAGACGGGTGCGTCCGCAGTGTTTCGCAATTAAAATTTAAGAGCATTTATGCTGCTTTCTTTTGCGAAGACTGTGACTTCTTTGGGGAAGAAATAAAGGTGATTTTACCGTGGTTTGTTTATGAAGATAAGTTGGTAAGTATGAAAGCTCGGCCAGTCCAAATTGGCGCTCAAACAAAGCTAATGTTTGCGACCACCTAAAGGTTTCTTAGAAAATGTTATTATAAACGTTTGGTGCGTTCAAACCAAACGAGCGTTAGTTGTTTACAGAGCACGTTTACTGCTGTTGTAATTATATTCTAGTATACCTTCGAATACTTGTTAATTGAGGAAGTTGTAGCTAATACGGTACTTTGATCATATGTTTGTTTAAACACGGATTTCTTAACGTTTCACCTCATTGTTCAGTTTTAATAAGCGATGGTGTGATGTGGAATTAACTCGTACTTTATTAACTTACTAATTCTACAGTTGTGAAGATGTTGCGTTAGGTGAGGCGAGTATGGATGTCTAAATAGAAATTATTGGCTTGGTATTTATAGCTATTTTACTAGCAGTTAATGTGTTACGTAGGTTTAAGAGAAAATTGCAGGTTTAGATAAAGATCAAGAAACTATTGTGAGATGTTAGGCTTCTTTAATATAAAAACCGGCCAAGTACATGTCGTACCATGCACAATAAAGGGTTCCGTAGTTGGGATAAATTTATAAAACAAACTTAACATTGTAGTTATAAAACTTGTTCTCCGATACAGAATGTATGAAACATGTTTTTACAACTGCAAATTTAAGTAGGTAGTTTATTACTCGGTAACTTGTGGAGCCTACGTAGCGGTGATAGTTTTCCTTTTAATTTCGTTATATATACTACTGCCGTGAATTTTTCACATATCCAACCCAACCATTTAGCTGGCAGGGGGGGGGGGACACACTTGGCTCTAACAAAAATTAGCACTTTAAAGCTTAATATTCGGAAATGGCGAAACTATAAGGGTTCCTTGTTGACTACGGAACCCTAAAAACATACCATGATCACCACCGGTGCGAGGAATTAGTTGGCTGGCTTGATCCTCACAGGCAGTCACAGGTCATCAGCAACCGAATCAGGGTTGGCAACCCTTCATTTATGACGTGGCTAAGCGAAGAATAAAGACCATAATTTCTGAAATATCTTTTTTTTCCTTTTTCGATCACAAATAAAAGCACAGTTCGCGTCATCACACCATTAAGGTTCAACTAAGGAGCTTACCACTTCGACCGATTCTGTGCTTCTGTTTGGGGGGGGGGGGGCAATGTCCAGCTGTGGACGTCTATTTTATGCATCCTATGGTCTAGGATTGTCACCGTCCCGAAAGTCACCTTCCAGGTAACGAAACAATACCTACTCGTTACGAATTTGATAGGTAGGTACATGATTATGTAGGTACTTATAATATTATTTTGACGATTCAGGATTTGTCAAATCAAAAGGACTGCAAATATTTAGGCAGTTTGTGAATATAATTAGCGATCCATGTGATGCTAAAAGCAATCGCTTAGGAAGGTATACCTAATAGTTTCCTTGCCGATTTCATGACAAATCCGTAGTTTTCGTAGTCACTCTCACTAGGAAGAGATATCTACCTAGGAATCGGTAGGTATCTACTTGTTTGCTTATTCAGGTAGATACAGGTACCTACGTACCTAAATATAAAAAAAGGGATCCTGCCGTTTTGCCGAAAAGATTTTGCCAAATTTTCATTACCCAAACAATATTTGGAATAATTTTAGTACGCACATTTTCATTTGGTCAAATGTTTACTTGGCAGATTGTTACCAAGGATAATGTCATTAAGGCTTTTGGTCTTTAATCAAATGATTTATTACAGCAAACAATATTTAGACAATAAACGTTTAGTCAAATGATTTGTTATGACAAAAAATATAAAGGCAAAAATAAGATTTTTTTGGGAATTGTATAATTAAAAATGCAATTTTATTTTAATATAGGTAATCATTTATTAACGCGAGTACAAAATAGCAAAAGCTAGTACAAAATATTTGTAACTTACAATTTTAAATTTTTTGCAATGGACATTAGCAGATTTATTTCGGAGTATTCAGACTTGTGTTGCAGAACTCGATTAATTCTGTCGTCTTTATCCATATATTTTTTTTTCTTTTTTTGTGGCGGTTCACCTGATAGTATAATCTCAATGTCAGCTAAATTTGAAGAAACTTCATTTATTAATTCTTTAATTAAGCGATACACTCCAGGGTGGTGTTTATCAATGAGAATGTTTATTCTACGATGCCACGCCTCAGCTGAGTTTGAAGTTCTAGGTATTTGTCTTTCGTTTACAACATGGCAACTCCAAAAGCTTGGTGGATACTTCGGTTGCGTGTTCCATGATCCGCTAACATAATTTTCTTCAAACCAATTCGCGATTTGCTTCCAATCAGAATCTTCTATACCTTCTATTAGCTTGTTAAAATATAGAATGATTTCATTTTCTGGCAAATAACTTAAAGCCAATAAACATTTTACTTGTTTGTTAAATTTGATGTCATTTGCGTATTTTTTTGTAAGCTTATGTGCTTGAATTTGTCTGAAACAAGTCAAATTTATGGTTACTAGACATTAGGTTATTTATGGAACTAGTTACAGTAGGTTATTAATTTTAAAAAAATGGTTAGGTTAGGTTAGGTTAAAACTGTGACCACCTACGCACGAGCCGAGCGAGCGAAGCGAGCGGTGCCGCGGCAGCGGCCGGCGAGTGCCAGAAACGACTAGATTATATAGAAAAAAATATGGAAAAAAGAGATTATTTTTAGGAGGCTATCGAGATAAATAATATAATTATAATAACATTATTATTACCTGTTTAGAATTTGTCCCAAGTGGAAAAAGCACCCTTGTAATAAAACGTCTTCAAAGTTAGATCTTATGCTTGAAATGGCTGCCTTTTCGAAATCTAATATACAGACTTTTGGCGTCATGTCAATATTATTTTCATTTCCGTATTGCATTATTAATTCGAACATTACGTCATACGTACGTTTATCCTTGTTGGTACACATACAAAAACAAAGTGGAAATGTTTTATTGTTATCAGATAATACATTGCCATGTATAGTGTATAATTGTTTAAAGATATTTGGTGCCACTTTAAAGGTTCCGTCTAAAATCCAGTATGAACTGTGACTTAAAGTGGTCATTAAACTTAGTGTTGACATTACCAATATTCTTCTATTTTCATCATAAGTTTTATCTTTTATTATGAAGTTTACACCCTTGATAGATGTTTGTGATAAATTTTGCTGGAAATGTACATCAGTTGGTTCTATTGTTACTTCTTGTTTTTTTCGTAGTCGATACATCCTCTGCTTTAGAGCCGAAGTTGAAGGCAAGTTATCTACAACGTCCAAAGGAGCATTTGCTTTGTTATTTTGTATTATTTTGCATATTTTTGTTCCAGATGAAACCTCACTTTTGATCTTTTCTATAAGGTCACTGGTTATTTTTCTCCCAGGATTTGGTTCATGATTGTGAATTTCATTGCTCTTTAATACCTTATGAATCCCATCTTTTAGTGTAGTTTGTTGGGATGCAGTACATTTAAACAATTTATTTTTCCTGTACTCACAGTACCAATAATAGGTATCATTCACTTTGTTATTATTTTCATATGTAAATCCGTTTCGAAACAACTTTACACAACCTCGTGTAGATTTAAAAATTTCACACTCATCACTACATTCACTCATCGTAAACTTTATTTACGTTATACTTTTAACAACAATTATCTACAAAATAATATATCGTAACAATCTCAATAAACTTCCGCTACAAAACACAGTGATAGTGTTTTGCATGACTTACCCACATCGCGCGACATTTATTATTTACCATCTACCCACTTATTTACACATTGTAATTTAATTTGTATAATCTGTGCAACTAACATATAGATGCAAAATTTTTGTCATTGGCTACGCAATCGACTAAACAGAAATGGTAAGTTTAAAATTGACGACACCAAATATTTGGCTTATTTAATTTTGCGTAAAATATGTTATACCAACTGAAATATTTGACTAGATAAAAAATAGTAAAAGTACTAGTTGGTGAACAAGTTATTGTTCAAACGTTCACTTGCCAAACATAGGTTTTCGTAACAATTATTTGTAAAGAGATTTTTTGGTAAGTAATAATTTGGCAAATGAAATTATGCGAAAATTTGTTTGGGAAGTGATAATTTGGCAATTTCTTTTCGGTAAAACAAGGGAGACCCATAAAAAAAATATGGGCGCAATAGCGCATATGAAAGAAGATAAGCTACTGTACTGACCACCGTGAACACCTTTACGCCATTGTCTCTCTTTCATTTTACTTTATTGGATGCAATCAATATTCAACACAAATAAATATTCTGCGTTTCGACACACGCGTGGGCGGCTAACCTATGACTCGAAGATGCGACCTCTTCGGATCTACTCCTCTACAAACGAGGTTTAAGTAGTTTTTATTGTCCATTCATAACAAATGAGTAGCGATAGAAAAAATATGTCGGTAAGCTTGGGAACTCGGCTGGTTACAAAGGACATCGACCATCCATATATGGGAGTTGGACCAAGTGCTGCCCAGAATGAACACATAGTGCATTATGTTCCTTGAGCTTATAATAGTCTGTAAACCAAAGTTCAATAAAATGTATCCGAAGAGTTTTGAGAAAAACTAATTTTTGTTGAATATTTTTTATTGATGAATACCAACCAACCGATGGCGCATTTTATTAAATAATGGCAGTAATTATGTTAAACACACATTATTATTTTATTTGTATGCATATCATTTACATGTTACATATTTTTTACTGACCATCTATAAATGGAAGTTGGGTCAAGTGCTGCCCAGAATGGACACATAGTGCATTATGTTCCTAAGATTTATACTAGTCTGTAAACCAAAGCTCAATAAAATCTATCCGAGGAGTTTTGAGAAAAACTATTTTTTATTGAGTATTTTTTATTGATGAATACCGACCAAACGATGGCGCATTTTAAAGTGCTGCCCAGAATGGACACATAGTGCATTATTTTCTTTGGGCCTATACTAGTCTGTAAACCATAGCTCAATAAAATTTATCGAAGGAGTTTTGAGAAAAACTATTTTTTATTGAGTATTTTTTATTGATGAATACCAACCAAACGACGGCGCATTTTAAAGTGCTGCCAAGAATGGACACATAGTGCATTATGTTCCTTGGGCCTATACTAGTCTGTAAACCAAACCTCAATAAAAAATACTCAATAAAAAATTGTTTTAAGAAAATCTATTTTTTATTGATGAATACCAACCAAACGATGGCGCATTTTAAAGTGCTGCCTAGAATGGACACATAGTGCATTATGTTCCTTGGGCCCATACTAGTCTGTAAACCAAAGCTCAATAAAAAATACTCAATAAAAAATTGTTTTAAGAAAAACTATTTTTTATTGATGAATAACAACCAACCAATGGCGGAGGAGTTGAGGAGTTCCTATGGGTACCTTCCGGCTCCATGATCACAAACTTGGGCTATACTAGGTAATTGTCAAGACAAAGCTCACGAGTCCAAACACGATGGTGTTATCTTGTTTGGTTGAGGAGTTCTTATGGCCACCTTCCGGCTCCATCACTAGACCTTGGATACAACGAGTCCAAACACCTTCTAGCTAGCTATATAACTTTTGTCGGGCATTTAAGTATTAGGGACCGTTTTAAATAATAGGTAAGTACTACATACCTACATATACCAACCTGTAGCAGACTCGTACAATGTGCATTTAGTTATCGAATAGGTTATATAGTCCTGGTCGTTACCAGATGTTAACTTAACATCTTAATTAGTACTTAGTAAGACTAGAAAACACGAAGTTCTAGTATTAAAGACTGGATATTAGCAACATGTAAGTAGGTAATTAATAGTGTATCTACCTTATATTTCTATCTTAAACCGCAACCTGTGACATTCTACTTAAAATATATATTAAAATTAGGTGTGTAAGTAGTGTAAGTACTACCTACTTATGTGTAATTTTGCACGTCAATTTATCTAGTTATTACTATAAAACCATAATATTGGAACTAACTAAAGGGCAAAGTTATTAGATGAAGACTCATCGACAATCTAGATAGGACAGCGGACAACTGTTCAACAAAATCGTCCCTCTTCAATGCCTTTGTCGCCCAGAGATCAACACAATGCAGCACCGGAAATAATTTTGAATTAGCACTGAGTTAAATAGTAGAGAATGAGATAACATAGAATGCATAAGGGCTGCAAGAGCAAGACCATTACGACGCATAATCCAGCACATTACCTCCCATTTTTAATCACATTATACAAACTAAATACTCACTTATCTACATAGCTACTGCAACTCCCATTCCGAGTACCTATCTCAGGGTTATCATTAGTATATGCGCGTTAGATAGTGCGCCACTGAACGCGTTTACATACGATCATTGCATTCCTGCCACGTCGCAGAAACAACGGTAAGTTACGCGTTAATTGAAAAACATTAAGCTTTTAAATGCGTCACTGTCCTGCCTTTATCTTCATTAGAGGTAACACCTCTATCATGATAACTTGAAGTGTGGGCGAATTAATTAAGTGGGGATGGGAGTGTGAGAATGGCCTGGAATATATAGAAAAGAAAGGGTTGGGTACATTTTGCGATTAAAGTCACAATCACGATACTTTTGCTATTCTTAGAAACTTTAAAAATTCCCGGATCTAAACGTCATCTTTTCAGAATAACAACAGCCTGCGACAGCATAATTTTCTACCTCGCATTCAATTATAACCAAAACCAAGAAATATTTCATAATTATATGTAGTAGATAATTGTAACAGAAATGTTCCATAACTTGACTTTTCCTGCCGAACGCCACTGCTTCAGTTTAACGCCATAGTGGATTGAAGAACCAAAATCAGAATAGTTTTCCAGAAACTATAAGAACTTGCTGTTTAGCCGCCTAATCTCCTGGGTTACGTAAAATGTAGGTAGGTACCTGGTACAGTCTTCAGTTCACTAAATACAAGCTTCATCGAAACAAATGTGTCGCACATCTCGCTCGGTTTAGTCTTTATATCTTCATTAGAGTTAAACACCCTATATCATGTGATATAGAGAAGTGTGGGCGACATAATTAAGTAAGGAGCTGATTGTGTGACTTGTGGAATCAGGTAGCAATGTGAATGTTTACGATTTACCAATTTAAACAGATAGCCCTGCAGACCCGTACACTGACACGTACCTAGACGCCAGATTGGTCTTAAAATTAAAATAAAAAAATATCTTAAAATATCTTAAAATCTTGTCCCACCAAGGACAAGATTTTAAGATATTTTTCAGGAGTATTTATAATTTAGGAAAAAGTCTTTCATCCTGACTTTCAAGGCTTTGGAGATAAATTAAAGTCAAATATCCTTGTAATTTTAGCGGCACGGTGGTTTCCATACTCCTGAAATACAATCACTGCAAACTGCAAGTCTATTATAATATGCTAGATACAATCACTGCAAACTGCAAGTCTATTATCTATGAGAAGTTGCACATCTCGGAAAGAAGTTTTTCACAAGGAGTTCTTATTATTTACTTTCAGGACTTACCTAAAATAATAATAATGGGACGATTTACCAATTCTATAACATAGGTGCGTCAGACAGTCAGAGTGTCTAGATTTAAGATTCATGTGACCTTTGCAAGCTTCAGTGGTTCGTTAAAAGTACTTGTGGCCGACGCTAGTGACCGTGTAATGTTCACACTTACCTAGATGTGTTTGCGCACTTAGTCGGTCTCGAAGTGCCTTGTTTTTAGATTTGCATCAGTAGGTACCTACATAAACATGTCAGTTATCTAGTGTAGTGATGCTGACTTGGTTCTTCCACACTCGTGTTGGAACGAGCTCAGTGAGATTTAGTCAGGTAGCAAGGTAAATACTGCTGTGGTAATGTTGGGCCAGCCGAACGGTTAGCATCGTCAGTCGTGGAAACTATGGGTGTCCTGTCCAAAGGCATCCGATATGCGTCTATTCAGTGGCGGATTTACAAATTTTCAAGGTATAGGCTGTCAAGTTTTTGCCGCCCTTGCCAACAACAATTGTCATGTCCTAGATTATTTTTACAATCCAAAAATTTCGTTGAACTTGAACGTAAAATATTTATTTTTTATTTTTGAGCTATCTTGAATTTTTTTTCTCTAGAATATAGAAGTTTGCTACACGGAAAGCACAAATGACACGGGAGAGGGGAAAGTCTGTTGCAGACTTCTATCTGTAAAAGATAAGAAAACAGAAAACCGTAATGCAGAAATCTTTTTGATTTCTATGAGGTAGTAAAAAAAATCGAACCCCTTGCCGCTCTAGGCTCAAGCCTACTCAGCCTGCTGGAAAAAATCGACCAATAGTAACCGTGCACCTAGCTGCTGACCTTTCATAAGTGCCCATGTGAACGAAAATGTTTTAGATTTGAATTTATCCGGAGCAAAAGTTGGAGTTTAATGCTGTTAATAATGACGATGATCCTTGGAAGTGCTCTCTTGCTTTGTGTCCCTAATTAGTTTAGTTTCTTTTATTTGATATTAAGCAGGTATTTTATAAAATCATAGACGTATAGTAGGTAAGTACAGTAATTTCACTTTGAGTTCGAAATCATGAAGCAATCAAATCTGGGTATGAAGTAAAGTTGTAATATATTCGTATACGTTCCTACCGTATGTACTCGTGGCACTCGAGGCCTCTGTCTGAATATTATTGTAACATCACAAATTATCTCACAATGCAGAGACAAGCTAGAGTAGAGACAAAAACAACAATGGCTCATAACTTGAGTGATAGGGTGCCAAGATTTTATGTTATTATTAAACTTATGGCAAATGTGCACATAGAATTTTGTTATTTTTCATGTTTTGAAGTTTGATTATAATTGTTCTTTCATAACAATCATGATAATAAATAGTCGTAGGTAGGTATTTTTACTGCTGAACAATTACAACAATTATTTTATTCCTATCTTAGCACTGCAGCGCTGACTGTCAAACATCACTTGATGTTCGTTGTTCGGCAAAAGGCATCGAAAATCAATGGTTTTCAACGGATTACTTACTTGAGTGCGAAAACCGTATCATCGAATTTTGTTTCTTCGAAAACCTTTCATCGACATCTCTATACTGCGATGCTGATAATCCTTGCAGTTTTTTTTGTGTAAGAAAAAAGAAAATTATCTCATTTCAAACTCAAGGCTCAATAAATGTATGAACCAACGTGAATGAATGAGTAACATCCTATAAAACCTAAAAGCACCGTCACACTACAAAGCCCAGTCGAGTCCAGTCATCGCGCCTGGGAATCGCACTTATTACTCGCACCCGATCTTCAACCGACACTTGTGGATCTCGAAACACAGGCCGATGTCGAATCAGCCACTCGTCCAACTTTCCATCTCGAGTGCCCTCCACAACGAATATCTAATGAATACTTACAAAATAAATATGATAACAATTGTTTTATAAAAATGTACACTTTCACGCGTGGGTGTACGAAAATAAAGACTCGATCATTCGAGTGTGCGTGTTAGGTCATTTAGCTGGCGAATCGAAAGTGGATGCCTTTTTAATTTTAAGTAGCGGATTGCTTGAGGCGTGGGCGGGATAGGATCCGATATCTAATCTGACGAAGCAGGCTGAAACGAATGTTTAAATTAGTCGGTTAAGGAGATGATGAGTCTTATTGGCATCTTTAAGATATTAATGTCAAGTGAATACGGAGGAAAGTCAATAAAATTAATAACTATTCATAGTCCTCTACACGTTTCGTTGACAACGATGACAGTTGTTAATCAATTACAAGTTCTGTGTAGCGTTTTAACCGGAGCTATATGTTCAGAAGCCCTGAAATATAACATCCTCCAAACAGGCATCGACGTACCGAAGCTTCCACACTAAACATCGGCTAACAATAGCAATAAACAACCGAGCACCACGTCACAAGCACTGAGTAATATGTCCCGTTGTGTGCCAACAATAAAGCACTTTCTCACGTCCTATGACAAATAGCGAGTGAATTAATACCAACTCGCTTTTGTACGAATAAATCAAATGTTGAGCAGCGCGCGGCAGGTTGTTTTGACCGTCACCTAAAACCACATAACAAATGCAACAGCATCAACCTTTAACACAACGGAATAAGGTCTCATTACAAAAAAATCAACGATATTTTACAATGAAATCTGGAGTGTTACCAGCTGCATTAGTTCTGCGTTGCATATAACTCTTGTTTTTATATGCTTAAAGGTTGTTTCACCTTGTTTTAAGCCAGAAGACTGTTTTATAGTGTTAAATATACGCGTTCGTAGGAGGATGTTATTGCTCAGTGTCTTCGACAACGTGTAGGGATGGGAGCTTATTGGTGAGGTGATTTACTTAAGGAGTTATTGCGAAGATGATATATTTAAGCTTAAATGGTATGTGCTGTATTTTTCTGGGCTCTCTGTAATAATGTCAGAGTTTCTGTGACATTATGTCGAGAGGAAATTAGTGATTGTTGGACAGATTTATGGTTCTTGTAGCTATAAGGACCATTATTTCGTAGGATTAGGGTTCAAAAACATTTGGACTTGGGATCTTGGGTAGGTACCTATTTAAATTCGTATCATGTATGGCTTCAAACCCTTTTGGGTATTAAGTTTCAGCATGATTTTTATCAGTCGTATGGTGATTTGATATATCGGTACCAGCACTACGATTTAAAATCTCTGTCTTTTCGGCAAGAGCTGTATCGGACTAGCTCATCATGATCATAATTTCAGCCGAAAGACATCCACTGCCGAACATAGGCCTCCCCCAAGCACCGCAACTTCGACCGGTTCTGTGCTTCCCGCATCCAGCGGATTCCTGCGGCCTTCACTAGGTCATCGGTCCACCTTGTGGGAGGCCTTCCAACGCTACGTCTTCCGGTACGCGGTCGACTTTTAGCACTTTAGAACCTTTCGTCCCCATCGGCCATCTGTTCTGCGAGCAATGTGCCCTGCCCACTGCCATTTAAGTTTGGCAATACTTCGGGCTATGTCGGTTACCTTGGTTCTCTCTCGGATCTCTTCAGCTCTGATTCGATCATTAAAAGAACCTTTACCATTCAGCAAGATGCGTAGTTGGTAGCAGATTATCTCCACATACATCACCTTATTCGTAAGGCTCATTTGTACATCAAAAAAAAAACCTCAAACTATTAAAACGTTTTTAATTATACTGTTCAGTGGTTAGCAGGTACATCCCTAGTGTCCGCACAGGGTGTCCCCAGACAAATGTGTTGGAAGTTTAACAAGTGGTGTGCACAATTACGAGCGCTGTAGTCGGGGGTTAATAGTCTCAATAATTTGACATATTGGGTGGTCGCCCTGCCGGCCAGCGCCTCGCAGTCGATGCGAATTAATAAGGGATTTGATACTTTGAGATTAGATAACTTTTGTAGTTAATCATAGGTTATTTGAAACTTTTATAGACCTTTATCTATTTTTATGTGTGAGTTTTGTCTATTTTAGTACCGGGAATTGAACAGGACAATTCTGTCGACGGCAGATAGTAGCAGAAGGCAACTTCATAGAAATACCATAGAAAGCAGAGTGTCGCGGCGACACGTCGCCTGTTGCTGCTGCAGCCGGCAGTTGGCTATGGACTTGTAGGTTCTTTAATAAGTGGTGTGATATTATTAATTAATGTTGCTGTTCTCTCTGTAATATAAGAATATACTCTGAGAAATAGTAATGACACACACGTTAAGGATTTTTTTTAAACCTTTAAATAAAATTTTATTTAATTGTACCGTCACTTTAAAGAAGTGGTGATTTCCTGTTACTTTATCCAAGAAAGAAAACTTTCCGTATTTAGTCACAGATGTTCATATAAAAGCTATAATAAACTATTTATTCCATTCGTCATAAGGCAAATACAGATCTACTAATAAAAGTGATTTCAGTAGTTAAAATCACATGAGTCTCACTTTAAATTACTACTAAGTATAAGAGCTATATTTACCGATACCAGGAAATACCGCCAGATCAGGGAAGCACATATTAAGGTCAATCTCAGATCATGAACTTTACAATATTTGTGTAGCTCGATGTGCAAACAAATAAAACTTTATTAGATGCGACGCGTAGGTGATATAAAGGTGCGACTAGACTGCGGTCGACTGCGGCCTAGGCGATAATGTCGATATTGATCGCCTCAAAAATTAATCGATCGAAGAATCGTTGACTATCGATTGATATGGACCTTAGTTTTACTAGTTATCCTCTGACCTGCCCCGCCCGGCAAGTAGTCAATCTTTCTATTTTTTTTTGTTTCTTTATCCCTTTTCATCTAAGGACAGCTCTCTCGTCATCGTCGTCAAAGATGACTCTGTTCTTTCCTGATTAAACTCAAGGCGTTTTCCAAAAACTGTTGAGCTTTATTTTCTTGACGCTTTTCGTAGGTAGTTGTGATTCTGTTGATTCTGGCTTTCAAAATTTCAGTGGCTGCAAATTAAATAGCGGGCAAAAGAAGACGTGTCATTCGACGTCGAATAAACACCGTAAACGTCTATCATATTGGGTCGTTCGACGATCGACGGATCATTCGACGTCGATCGATCACCATCTAGGTGCACCTTTAACCGCTATGTATAGGTGACATTTTACTGTAATGGCCGCCATAAACCGTCCAGCTGTGACATGCGAGCTCTAATTAGTTTTACAGCACCGGTGACATCACTCGATATTGATGCCATAAAATATTAATTCAATTTGTGTGTTTGAACGGTTCGGACAACGGAGATTTTAGTTTTTTCTTTGTGTTCGGTTTAAAGTGTTTTTAATTATCTGTGTCGTAAATTGTAGGTTTTATATTGACACCATTTTTCTTGGAAGAGATAGTGCTAGGTGTTTTATTTGAGTAATTTTTATCTACTAGTTCGATTCCAGTCGACTGCATATTTTAACACTTACTTCTTATACTACACTAGAGAGAAAAAAAAAAAAAGGTATGTTTTGCAACAGAACGGATGCACGCATGGAGTAAACACAGCAATAAATTGGTTAGCACTTACACGACAGATTCTGATTTCGATATCGAAGGTACAATATGGAATTAACATAGGATTTCATTAACGCTTAACCCAAAAAAAACACATAGAAGAATGCGCTAATTTATATAAATACTTACCTAAGTGAATTGGACCCAAAAGTACATGCGTTTATGTGGATTATTATGAAGTGACTAATATTATAAACGCGAAAGTTTGTAAGTATGGATGGATGGATGTTTGTTACTCTTTCACCCAAAAATTTGGCACACAGATAGTTTATAACCTGGAATAACACATATGATACGCGGGTGAAACCGCGGGGCGCAGCTAGTAATCAATATTTGAGACAAGTTATTTACAAATAAATAAACGTAAACTAACTATATACCTAGTACATACTAATTCCACACGTCTTCGTTCGAAATATTAAAAAAATATCTCAGAGACAGAAGGCCTGTCCCAAGCTGAGGGAACTGATTACTGAGACTGATTATGCTATGTGTGTTTGACGAATAATTTAATTATAATTTACACTGTGTCAACAATTTTCCAAAATAGCGACGTTAAAACAAATTATAGCAATTTGAAAAAACTTGTATAAAAGCAAATAAAAATGTCACTTTATAAGAGCGAGTTCTTGATCTAAAATAATTTGTTGCAAATAAGTTCAATAAATCAATTTCACGATTCAATATCTTTAAAACTAATTTATCGTTTAGATTTAGCGGTAATTGATTATACTGTAATTAATGTAATTTATAACATCGTGATTCCATAATATAATTAGTTATATGAACTATTGAGGAATTAATTCCGCGTCTTTTACACGCCAGACTAATTCTGTAACCGTCATAACTGTCAATTTGTTAGTTTTATTACGAATCTGGATCATAAATATGTAATAAATATGATTTGATTAAAAAATCGTCTAAATTAAATCTAAATCAATGCAAATGCAACAGAAATTTACGATCTGTCAAAAACTTAAAAAAATCCTGTTAATGGGCTGGCAGACATTTCAAGCTTTCGAAGTCTATTAAAAATGCCTGATTAGACATTTTCAGTAGACTAGACGGAACCTATACCAGCATCTGTGTTCCTTTCCACTTATAACCCTAACGGGTTATAGGTATCTGACGCCTTCAAAACAAGAGGGATAAGGCATCTTCTGGGCACGCTCGTTCCATCATAGGCTGAGGCCTCTCGGCTCTCGGCTGCTGGAAAGCGATGGATGAGTCCATCGCTTTCCACCGGCCGAGATAGAGGTCAAGAGCAGGCCCATTTTGAAATAATAAAAAAATCCTGAACTGAACAGATTTTATTGATTTTATCACTAACATAATTTGCGTACTTTTCGCTTGAAAGAATTTAGTTTATTTGTAATCACCTTCATTATCTAATTATTACGTTTTGGTTGGTATTACGTTTTGTTTAAATTTCAAAATCCTTATATTCAGTCACTTTTATATCCATACGTTAATTAATTCATGACACATGTCCAACGTTTGAAATGTTAATCAATAGTACAAACAAAACAACTTGGTTTTATTAATTAAAAGGATTTGTAATAAACTGATAAAGGTACTAAGAACAGTTCAAATAAAATTGTTGATTATTACGACACATCTTATTAAAAGATAGAAGTATGTTGTAGGTATAACAATGCTTTTCTTGGAAAATATGGGTCAGTGACGGCTCGGCCCGGGTCAACTCAACCCGAATTATAATACCAGATAAAACGTCGTCAAAACGCCTAGAAAATATGCGAGAAACGGGAAAATCTCTGTAAAGTCTTACGTAATTCATTTTTTTTTTTTTTTTTCTCGTGTGTAGGTTATTATAACCTATACAAGAATATAAAAATTAACCAGTTGGTAGCGATTCTGACTGCCTCGGGCTCGGTGAAAGCATTTATGTATTGTCACTGTTAATGATTTTTTTTGTCTATAACATTAATTCCGCCTCTGTACATTTGTGTGCTTAAAGTAATAAATAAATAAATATTTTAGACACAATGGGTATGAGGTGACTGTAATATTTTTGTTACATCGCTACGCTTTGATTGCGGTCTTTGAGACAGCAATAAACTCAAGCGGTAAACTCATCAAGTTGTTGATAACCTGCACCACACGCTGGTCGCTTCGCTGGTCGCTTCGCTGGTCGCATCGCTGGTCGCATCGCTGGTCGCTTCGCTGGTCGCTCCGCTGGTCGCTTCGCTGGTAGCTTCGCTGGTAGCTTCGCTGGTCGCTTCGCTGGTCACTTCGCTGGTCGCTTCGCTGGTCGCTTCGCTGGTCGCTTCGCTGGTCGCTTCGCTGGTCGCTCCGCTGGTCGCTTCGCTGGTCGCTTCGCGGGTCGCTTCGCTTGTTGCCCTACTGTCGCTCTTGCCTTACTCCCGCCATTTCGCAGGTCGCAACCTGTCTTTTATTATCTCCTACGATACGAAGCTGCTCTATAAACCGAGTCCTATCTATCATTTTCCTGCAGCGCCGGCATTTTGATAACACCACAGATTTACGAGCGGCTTACGAACCTATCTTAAATTCTTAATAGATACAAAACAAAATAATAAATATCCCAGCACATTGTTGCGGATACTTTGTTACTGAATTTTGCCTTGATTGTGAAGCTTTATTGCCCCTTATTTGAGAATGTAAATGAATGATCCTTCGATGATGTAGGAAGAAGGTCCTTCATCTATGAAATACTGAAAGCAATCGAGGACGAAGTTAATCGGAAAACATAATTATACCGAACGGAAATTCAAGGGAGGAGAAGACATTTTAGTTTGACATAAAAACTCTTTTATTTTTTATGTAGGTATGCAGAACACCTGTATTCACCAACCTATGGATCAGGCGTGATGCAAACATTCAGGGGCGTGTCTATCATTCAACAAAAAAATGTTGATAATTGATGCATGAACATAATACATGACATAGGTGGGTAGTACCCACCCAGTTGTTCCTTCTATAATTTTACAGCTCATTAAAATATCACCCTTGATTTTGCTCCGATTTACACGGAAGATAAGCCCACCGTTAATTAACTGTACAGATAACTTAAACAACGCAACATAAGGTGCGCAACATAAGGTATTATAAGCGACGCCACCTTATAACTCAGGCTTGCAACCGATAAATACCCCACACACATAGTCGCGAATATCATCCGCCACCAAGATAAAACCTTCTTAGTTCAGTTTATATATCCTCTTAATATTTTTTCCTATATATCCCATTATCTTCACAGGTTCACGTAACAAGACCAACTTTTCAACTTCAAGTTAAGAACGTTGTAAATTGTACGCATTTATAGAGGCTGTGCGCGCCCTGGGTGGCGAGCTTAAACCAGCGAAAACTTTACCGCCCCTGAAAAGACTTGTGACTCTTTAAGACTTTAAAGATAAGGGTGGGTTTTCTTTGAAAGTTTGTGTTGTAGCTGCATAGTTATCATGGTGTATGGAAGTAAGTTTCAGAAAGGATTATGGCTATTGTAAATCTATCTGTGTGCTAATGACTGTGGTCGCGGATTAGGTCGATACTCGCGAGTTTTTTTTTACAATTTTATTGCTTAACGCCTTGTTATTGTTGAGAAATTTCGATTGTAAAGGAAAAGTGTGTTGTCACCTTTATTGCGTACGCATGGGTGTAAAATTGTAATTTGACGGCGGATCATAATGTGTCAATGTGTCAGTGTTGTCTTTGATCGACCGCAGTGATTGATTATGTGGCCTTCGACGTGGAAATATTTTTAGAACTGTTTTGAATTAAATGTAAGAAGGCAATTGAAATAGAAAGATTTTATATATTTTATCTAGGGTTTGTAGAGCTGGCATTAGAATTATAGTTACCTTATCTAGATGAAGCTAGCCAAAAACAAAGGCCCCTCACCGCACCTGTGTGTCCGTCTGATTTTCATACGGTTTTCGCCAATAGACTGAGTGATTCATGAGGAAGTGTTAAGTGCTGCAACTAGCTTCATCTTTCTGACTGACCGACCCCTTGACAATTCAAAAGTACCTGTAATTGGTTTATTTGAAATAAATGCTTTGAGTTTGAGTGTGTAAATGGGCTGAAATGACGATGATTGTTGAAGATTTCAGAAAAAATCATGTCGAATGGGAGTAGTACGTTTCCGTGGGATGATTTCCGCACTCCACGCGGGCGAAGCCGTTGGCAACGGCTTCTTAAATTTAAATAATTAATTCTTCAGAAACTTTATAGTTCACTTTGTGAAAGCAGCAAGTGTAATTATAAAGATTTATGCAATTATTTCGATACAGGATGTTCACGTTCACAAACAAGACATTTCAAAACGATAAGACTAATTAATTAGCATTCTTTTAAGCACAAAATCTTTTTCATTTTTACAAATTAAGTACAGTTTCATTTTATTTTTTGAACTAATAATACAGATATACGAAGATCGCAAGACGAGATTCTGTTTTTATTAATTATTTAACAAGATATCTTATTAACGCATTAATAAGACAAATGTAGTACAATGTGAACTGACAGCGGTAATTACTACCAATCGTACTCGTGCATTAATCAGAGAGAAAGAAAAAAAATGAAGCTTTCAGAATGAAAGGGATCCTACTTAGTGCTCGCTGTCTATGCATTGATAATAATTAAAAAGTCGATATGTTTAATTATTCATTTAAACTTTTCGCACTAATAAAAAAGGTACAAACGCGGACTTAATGCCTTAGGCATTCTCCAGTCAACCAAGGGTGGTGAAGATGGCGGGTGCTCTGATCGAGACGTTTCGATATTTTTTTCGATAAGTACCTTCTTTCCTACACATGTAAGATCTTATGGACTATAGAGTTTTTTTGCACTATTTTAACACAGTAGGTATTATGTACCTCGTTGGTCTAGTGGCCGCAAGGGCTACTGCTGAGCAAGAGGTCCTAGGTTTGACTGGTAATCAAACCTCGTCGGTAGTAGTAGTAGTAGTCGGGCAGTGTTAATGGGATTTTCTATCTGGAAGTCTAATGTGTTGATTATCAAAACCTATGTATATAGACACTTTAAACAGTAATGTGGGAAACTTAAAAATTCAAGTGTTTGGTTGTCTTAATTTTCCCACGAGCATTACGAACCCACTGCACTTTTAAATAACTTAAAACTTTAATTCCATTACTAACCTTTTCACTCAAGTTTTAAGAGATCAACTTGACAAGTTCACAACTTAAGAGCCTCACAAGTACCGCGCCCATACTCCGGTAGATCGCGACAATATCTGTTAACAGTTCCATCATAAAACCACGAAAGCTCTTTAACACAACATTCCTATATGACAATTTATTGCCATATTTGACCCTAAACACAATGACTCCTACGCAGAGATAGCTATAAACTTTACATTGAAAATCAATTTTTACATCACCCAGACAATGTGTGGTGGACAATAAATATGTATGTTGCGGTAACAGGTTGGGCTGTTGTAAGTGCAAGAGTTTCTAGTTACAATATTTTTTGTAAAAAGAAAGACAGAAATAAAAGAAAGAAAAATTGTTTGTTCTGCATAAACAATTCTGTCATCATCTGCCTTTTCCCAACTATGTTGGAGTCGATTATTTGTTGCACTTACTTTAATAATAAAAAAATGGCTTTTTACAAATAAGACTGAAGGTTGACTACGTTTCAAGCTTTCACAGTAACATGTCCCTTTGACAGTTTAGTGGAACTATAGTACCGTTATGGACATAATTGAATTAACATAAGAGCATAATGCTAACAGTAAATGATTTTTATTTCGCTACCGGGTAAGTGACGCTGTGATCACGACAGGATTTATGGTGTAGTTATGTTCAGTTTGATACGTTTGGACTTTTGGAATTGTACGAAGAGAGATATGTCACTTTTACACGTGAAAATCACTGAACCTGACTTGGTTTCCCGCGGTTTGGCCGCGGCTTCACCCGCGTGGTATGTCGATAAAATGTAGCCTATATCCTTCCTCGGGATGCCATCTATCTCCTTGCCTTTTATCGAAATTCTCTCAGTGGTTTAGGCGTGAAGAGGTAACATACAGACAGACAGAGTTACTTTCTAATTTATAATATTAGTATGGATGGCTCTTTTCTTCTGAAATTTACGGATACTGATAACTTTTAAGGCTGTTTTTTCGACCATACTGATATTTCAACAGACAGTTTTTCTCCTTAGCTTTTATAAACTAAAAAGGATTGAAGAACTTGTAACATTTGACTTTCTATTTTTATAAATGATGATGCCAAACACCATTAAAAAAAAAAAATATGTTAACTACACAGATTCACATTTCTATAAGTATACAGTTAATGAGCAAGAGTTTTCATTAAAAAAAACTAGTTATTAGTGAAATTATCGTGCCAACCCTACCCTGCTCTGGGAAAACTCGGACTGAATATAATATATAAAAATATATATTTATAACTCGTCTGATCCTATTCGAAACGGTTGGGAGCGAACTGAGCATAAATTACGTTCAAATTGTTGCGTATGCGCATCGAATAACTCGGATAGGATGTCGCTACTGATTTCAAACCATCTTTATTTTACATCTCATTTATAGGAAAATAAACTTTTAAAGAAAGTAATAAGGGTGTCGTGAAGTGCCTGATAAATTTGTTCGATGTGATAACAATATTGGGATGTAATATGTAAGATAATATACCGATTATGCATATAAACTCAATACAATCAATTTTAAACGTTATTTATGATAAACGCTAGATTATTTCACTTTGAAAAATCTTCTTGTAATCCTACCTTAGAAAGTGTATGTTTCATAAAATTACATATTAATATCATACGGTGTGTTCCTAGCTTCAAATGATTATTTTATGGACTCGTAGGTACTAAGCTTGTAGATTCAAATTAGCGGGTCTGAGATAGGTTCTCACGGTTTCTTATCTAATTATGCAGAATTTTTTGTAAAACTTTTGTTTTTACTTTGAGGTATGTACTTTTTATGGCTCTCAAAACGGTGAAGGAAAACATCGTGAGGAAACCGGCATGTTCTTGAACATCAATCAATCAATCGTTCAACACATCTATCTATCTCCCTCTCGCAGAGTCACCTCTGCTCCAATTTTTTTTGGAGCCCCATGGGGACGTTATAGGCTGATCATAAGATTCATAAGTACTTTTTGAGGTACTCTTGGAAATCTTTGACATTTTCACCCAGTTCTTGTCTCTCCCGCGTCTCAGAGCAAGCGTATTCATCAATATTCTTTCGTTTTCAGTTTGAAAAAAGGCTCGAGATGTTGAATCTTAAATATTGGCGGCACGGTTGGCGCTATGGTTGAGCGAATGGTGGCTGCGCACAAAATACATATTTGTATAGCCTGCATATACTTGTCCCGGGTCTGGCTTTTTGTGTATTCGATATTAATGTTTGTAACACCCACAGGCGAAATTCCAAGTTTTAATAAAAGTTAGTTTAAAGAAAGTTTTCTTGAACGCAAAAAAATGAAATTACTAGAGATGAGATTTGATGATAGCCATGAAGAAAATTGGAGTAGATACCAATATCAGAGGGCCAATTCTCTTACTTAAAAATTCACATTCAAGTCGCAATCTGTAAAACTTGTCAAAAATGTTAGTAAATTGATGTTTTTTATTGACAGATTGCGAATGAGATGCGAATGTGACCCTCTTAATAATAAGGGAATTACCCCGCAGATCCAAGAAGGTTTTCGCACAAAAAGGTCTATAGTTACAGTAATACGAACTAAGTACCGTACTTGATATGCTTATAACATGCAATTTCAGTTACCTATGGAGATTATTTAATAGGCTAACAGCCTTAATAGCTTGTGTAACATCGCTGGAGCCCGATAGTGATCTAGAACGCCATTGAATGTTAATATGTTATGAGCAGGGCGAATATCATACCAATTACCTGACGCACCGGTAGTACAGGAACATGTAACACGTGCGGAGATACAATATGAGAGTATCAGAGTACTATGTGCTATAAGTGAGTCGCTATTACGTAGGTAAATAGGAAAAATACTGTTTAAAGGATATTTTAAGTTCATTGGGGCGTTGATGTCTTTTCTTCGCTTCGGCTTTCATAAAGATTTGTACTTTTTTTTTTAACTTGATTGCACATGCACAAAGTATATTTTCGAAGTAGCTTGGTCTTATTTTTTGGAATAAGTGCGACTGTATGTTATAACTATACCCCATTTGAAATAAGATTAGACATTTAAACAAACCTTTTTACAGTCCGTTCAACCGATTTTGACTTCTATACCGTAGGCATAAGGATGTCATTAAAAGCAAAAAAGATTACACAATACCAACTATCTGCTGCAGCTGTCATTTGTTATGCCACCAACGCAATAGAAGTCAGAATGGGTTGAACGGACTGTAGAAAAGGCTTATTTAAATGTCTAATCTTATTTCATATGGAGTATAGGTATCTTTATGTCAAAAGTGATCCCAAACCGTTTACTCATTTCAACTTTCCAAACTGAACGCGTTGATGTCTTTTGTACGTAGACGTGTTGTTCGTACTATACAGTTTTTCCCGTTGTATAATCATTTTAAAATTGCGCATACAATTAATTAGAAAACAAAATAACAACTTACAGGCTAAAGTTTTACCAACTTTAAGGTATGTTTTGGTTGCCATTGGTTCACTGTATGTCGGAAAAAAGTAGCAAAAATAGCTTCTATTTCTGAATAAAAATACATAATTATTACAACATTTTCAAAATCCAAAATGGAATGGAATTATTTTATTTATCACTAGCTGCTCGCCCCGGCTTCAAGTACTAAGTACTTATCTACGGCTATTTTAGGTATTTTTTTACACCTTGGGTTACAGTGTTGGAGTTTTAGTAAGGACGCCAATTTTTTTTGAAAATATAATATAGCCTATGTCAGCCGGGGATAGTGTAGCTCCCCAAGAGTGAAATAATTTTTCAAATCGGTTCGATATTTTCGGAGTCTATTCAATGCAAACAAACAAACAAACAATCAAATCTTTCCTCTTTATAATATTAAGTATAGAAGTATAGATTACAAAGTTCCTTCAACGAATGCGTTGATGTCTTTTCCACGCGCGTTCCCTTCAGCGTCGGTATCAGCCGTGTCAAGGTGAAACAATCCTTATAACGACTGTTGTAGATCACTCATGTTACGATTGAACTGTGAATTATAATAATATACAAATATAGCGAATAAACTTATGATATCATCACTGTTTTGGCTTTTAGTAGTAGATACAGTACACACTAGGCTTTGTTTAAGTTCATTTGAAGGACACATTTACAAATGATTTAGCTAGAAATTGCAAAGCACAATAGATACCATTTTAGTGTTTCAATGAATATGTCAGTCGCTTCGTGGAAATTACAGATTCTTCTAGAATACTGACCATATTTTCTAGTTTATTAAAATGAGCTAACTTTAACTTAGCAAATGGGGACTTCAAACCAACATCTACTGAATAAAAATCTAATTTTTTTTTTTTTTTTTTTTTTAACCAAATATACGATCTTTTCTTTATTTTTAGATAATATATATAAATTCATTAATTCACTGTCAGACAATACACAACCTAGGCCGCTGGGTCTATATGGATGAAATTTTGGATCCCCTAAAGGGGATAAAATAGGGGATGAAAGTTTGTATGGCAGTTCGTAATTTTTCCGAAGGGAAATCCCATCGGCCTGTTGCCTCTTATTCATGAGTCAAAATTATCGCGTAATACTTTTTTTTTGCTTAGCCTATACTGTCCCACTGCTGGCCAATGGACTCCCCCAAATCCTTCCAGGAACTCTTTTCTCGCGCCACCTCGAACTAGCCCTCACGGTACGCTTCTAGGTGATTCCGCCACCTCTGGGCCGGCCTCGGCGGCACCGTCCATCTTCATGTACCTACCCTAGTGTGGAGACTTTTGCTCAGCGGTCGTTGTGAATGCGGCTGATGTGACCCGCCCAATCCCATTTGAGGCTGGCAACCTTCTTGCCTATGTCCATTATAACCGTTTTGGAACGCAGCGTGGTATTCCTATTTCTTTCCTGTCTTTTTACGCCTAGGATTCTGCGTTCTATCACTGTTTGGCAAATTCCAAAGCGGAACTTTTGTGACTCGTTGAGCGACCACGTTTGCGCACCATTGGTTACTATAATATTATCTAACTATTTAAACCAAAACAAAACTCAAAATTAAACACGGCAATACTACCATAACTCACTCAAAATCCACCATTACAACTAAAAACCTAATAACGATATATCATTTAATATATAATACACAATCAGTATACGCATCATTTAATATATAATCAGCTATATCATTAAGACAACGCGTTAGACACGCGACTAAATCGTCCATATACATACGAATTACCGTAAAACCTTACTTTTCAACCGTAAACCGGTGGGAGGTCCCCTAATTGTTGATCATATGCAAATATGACTATTAACACAACTATATTTTACCAAAATCTATGCTTAATATATCACATATTAATGTGACCTGAATTTTTTCGTTGTTTTTTTATTTTATTAGTTCTTGATTAAGAGGCTGTATAATCTATTGTTTATATTTCACGGGTTCGTAAATGACGTGTGGTTTATATTAATATGTTTTCTTTGAGACTTGTTAAGGTTTCGACATGTGAATTATTGGCTGGCACCGCGGGAGGCCATATTATGTTTTATAATATAAATAGTAGTTTCGTTGAAAGCTGAAGTTCTGTGTGTCTTGATTTTTGCGGGAACAATAATGTGTTGTTTCCGTGTTAGTACAACTGAATATTATTTGTTTGTATGCAAGCGAATTAAACCGAATAATATATAAGACCGAGATTTGACTGAAGTTTTTTTGCTTTTTAACCGACTTCTTCAAAAAGGAGGAGGTTCTCAATTCGTCTGCAAGTTTTTTTTTTTTTTTTTTATGTTTGTTACGCGATTACTCCGCCAATTATGAATCGATTTTGATGATTCTTTTTTGTTTGGTAGGTCATGCTTCCGAGGTAGTCCCATATAAATTTTATTAACTTTGCTTGCGTAATTTTTGAGTTAGCTTCAATATTACGTATTTTTCCCACTTAGTGTATGTAGACGATATATTGTTTGACTCCTTCACTGTTATTTACATACCAGGTAGTGGTATTCGGATTTGGGTGGGGTAGGTAACACAACTAAAAAGTGAAAAATAAAAACTTTTTACAAAAAAAAACAACCGATTTCCAAAAAAAACACAAAAAAAGTGAAAAATAACTTTAATTTCGGAAGTCGGTGGCAAAAAACGGAAATTGAAAAGCAAAGACACCGACTTCCGAAATTAAAGTTATTTTTCACTTTTTTTGTGTTTTTTTTGGAAGTCGGTTTTTTGTAAAAAGTTTTTATTGTGTTTATGCCATGTTTGTGTTTGTGTTAAAGCCATTCTATCAAAGTTTCAAGCTGTGAAAAATCTACCATAATATTACAATATGATTAATATTATCTCATTAAAGCATGTTCAACACCTCTGAACATGTTTTACCCCTACGCAAAACCACAACTAGCCCACTTTGTTTGCTTGATGAGACCGCTTTTGTCCATCATACAAATCAGCAAAAACAGTTTATTATTATGATTTTATACCATTGTGGACAATCAAACATGTCCAGATCACGAATTTCTAAACTCAATGAATTGTCAGTTTTATATAAGTTAAGAGGTAGGCGGTTATATAAATTATAATTTGAGACTAGCGTGCGCCGCGGCACCGCCCGCTTTAGTGCTCAATCAGAGACTACGCCCACGTTATATTTGCATAACATTATGTTTTAGTTTTTGAAATTTTTTTACTTCTTTTGGCGAAAGTGTACCCAGCATGTGGCAAGTTATAAATATCACATCCGTATCAGTTATCTGAATTTTCAAATCTTACGGAATAACGTCGAGGAGAATTAAAAACCTTGTCATGGCTCAAATCTAAATATTCGATGTAATATGGATCATTACTAGCAGCCATTAACCCCATAGAGAAAATGGCCGAATCAAGTCTGATCTCTAATCAAAAGCTTAAGATTAACGACTGTTAAACCTCAAACTTTTGATGATCACCTTTTCTACAAGCCATTTGCCCATCCATGGACCATCAATGCCCAGTCATTTCACTCAATATCACCCGAATGTCGTATAATTTATGTTTCTGTCGATAAAAAAGTCCAAAATATATGACGATGTCAAAGTTCGAGTGGACGCCCGTCACCAATCTATATTGCCTTCAAATAGCATCGGAATGTCACCCGACGCCACGCCATAGACAAAATGTATAAAATTGTTGTATTTTAATACGGCGCATAAAGCGCGGCCCGACGATATACCAAGTATCAGTAATGGCCGAGAGGGAAATCCGAAAATGTCACTTTAAATAATCGTGTTCATTAGTAAACATTTAAAACACGCATTAGGAACGCTGGGTGCCGGCGCCCGACACGATCACAATCTCAGTACACACAAATGTATCGCCGTCCTGCTCACCCCGGTACTATGAGCACGCGAGCGTAAGAGACGACGCTTCCTAAGCCGCGGTTTCGAATAAGGAATAGAGAGGTGAGACGGCGATTGCATCGACGCATGCGCAGGGGATACGTACTAATTAAGCGGCCGACTCTTACCGATAAACGGCCCCAAAAGATCCTCTCCTAAGATGTTGCAATTAAGACATACACTCGAAATAAGCGGGCGTCGAGAATCGGTACGATTTAATCGATTCCCCGTTTAAATTAAACGTCGATTAGTATTTAAATTCGGACACACAATGTTTGACGACCCGCCGCGAGGTAATTGGTGATAATTTTTTTAATTGATATTGTCGTTTGTGTGTCGATTGTGGCGATTTATAATACTGGTAGTCGTCGTCGAGTCGTAGGCGTCCCGTAACGCGGACACTTATCGTACGGCATTATGTAATTTTTTTAATTGGTTACAGTTGACATTTAGCATCGTTCAATTACTTATTTAAGTTAAGAGAGTTTCTTTTTTTTAAATTAATTGTCGTGTCTCACTGCAGGCCTTTTATGACTAAATATAATAATCGTGACGGTTCGGGCAGTCTCGTATCGGACTGACTTACTTAATTGATGCATCCATACATTGAAGGTAGGTAGGTTTTGTATACCTAATAATATGTTCAAGTAAGCGTCATAAGCGTGTAAAGATGTCGTAATATTGGTAAAGTTCATACGATGCGGTAAAGTTCATGTTTGTCGAGTCGTAGTGAAAAACAACAATTTTCCTGCTAAGTATTGAAAATTGCTTGCTTCCCGATGGTCTATGTTGGTGGTCGAGCGACTTGCATGTGAGATGTTTATGAGAGTTGTAATCCGTCAAGAGGCACTAAATATTTCTTGAGACCGGTTACTACATATGGATTTTTAGATATTTTGTCACCTTTTTTAACACATTTATTTTAACAAGAGGAGTGGCACTGAAACAATATGTAGGCCGTTATTATTATATGTTGTTGACGCTTAATGTTTGAACCACTTAACAAGAATGCATCTAAATTACAAATAATATTGTAAATGAAATCTCCCGTAGCATGTCATCGAGACGATAATAAAACAAAGTTATAAAACTAGTGGATTTAGAAATCAAAAATACTAACCTCTCCTAATAACTTCATGTTTAGCACCAACAACTAATAGTTATAAAGCAAGCAGAAAAACAATATCTAAAGTAAAACAAAACCACACCGTTAAAAATATCATTTACCTAAAAAAATATTATAATCCTAATCTGAATAAAAACCGTATCTTAGTTAATTCTTGTGAGGACGGATGTGTCTATCCGTCGGATATCACGCGTTAGGAGGCGATCGTTAACTGCACTAATTGAAGATGTGGTAGGTAGGTATTATATGAAGACATCAGTACCTCCGTAGGTACTCTGCGGGAAGGTTTGGATACCGTTATCATACCTCTAATGAGACTATTTATAGGTAGTACAGCTATTTGTAAAAAAACACATCCGGAAAAGTAGTACCAACCAGCATCCCTATTTCTGCCACCAAGCATTGTTGCTGTGTTGCCATTGTTCCACTAGCCTCCGGCGCGCGCGCATGATTATTTAATGTATTGCAGCTACACGGAATAAGAAAGTTGCAGGGTTTACGGGAGAAGGACAAGAGATATTACAATGTGGTCTCTGGGATGGCAATGCTGGCAATGCAGCTACGATGTCTCTAAGAGCAGTGGTGGCGCAGTGCTACCGGCCCCGACTTACGAGTTATTTTAGTTACACTTGCACACACCGAGTTGTTAGTTGTGGGTTCGGTACTTTACTTTCTGCAAAAAATTTCATCACCACCACTCTCAAAACGGTGAAGAAAAACATCGTGAGGAAACAGGCATGTCCTAGAACAAAATATTCGTAGATATGTGACATATACCTGCCAACCCGCACTGGGCCCACGTGGTAGATTACAGCCCACTCCCTCTCGAAGAGAGGAGGCCTGTGTCCCAGCAGTGGGAACATTATAGGCTAATTATGCCTCTGGTATAACAGATTCACAAAGGTGTTGGTGACTATTTACCATCAGGAGCTGAAGGTGTTTTTGATCTCCATGTGTTAGGTTGGAGACTAACTTAAAATAAAGTTGAAATGTCCATTTTGTCTGTTATTCCACCATCCTAATTAATCATAACTAATATTATAAATCCGAAAGTTTGTTTGTTACGCTTTCACGCTACAACGGCTGAACAGGTTTGGTACACATGGGTAGAATATGACCTGGATTCTAACATAGGATACTTTTTATCCCAATATTCCCACGGGATCGAGATTTATGCTGGTGAAACCGCGGGCGCAGCTAGTTCAAAATTAAACACATATCTCGACATAGCAACAAAGAGTGAAATCACCAACAATCAGAGAACAAGATATCATCACGATATTAATACCTGCAGTTGAACAATATTGACCGAGCTGATCTTAAACACGGTATTGCTAAACGCAGTTCATACAACAGTCAGTACTTACCGGCTGTTGTATGAACTGCGTGAGTTTTAGTGTGAAACAACACTTTTTGAACCAAATGTATCGGAATTAGCGTCATTCCGTAAAACTGTTAATGTGATCGGAAATTCCAGTCATTCACATTCGTTTCAACACAGGGGAGAAACAAATATCGTGGTCATGGAAATGATTGCATTTAATTTTATGATGAAACTCTAGATTTGAGCTTAAAAGCTGACATTTAACCATTTTATGACTGTAAACAACGTTCAAAAGTTCACATTAAATCGATTTTGTTAAAAAGTGAACCATGGCAATAAAACAAATGTGTGTATGTTCGAAACAAACAACAAATCACTCTAGTCCAATTTACAGAACGTTAAAACCGTGTGTTTGGTAATTGATACGCTGTTCAAACTATTTGTATAGAAAGCGTGTGGCCAAAAGGTTGCATTTAAGTAATCTCAGGCGATCACGATCGCGTGACGAATAAATTCCATCGATATATCGATTATATATCGATTTTTATCACGGTTTACGGGAACATGGACCGATACCGATGTGTGAGTATAGATAAATGCTTTCAATTATATCGATAAATCGTCTATTATAATTAACTAGCGTTTACACGCGGCATCGCCGCCCAAATGTGAATATTTTAATTTCGAATGAATATGCTGGATTTATTAAAAACTATTTCGATTCTAATGAGGATTTTAAATTATGTACTCAGCAGCTGTTAAGCTCAGAGATTCGTTTAAATGTAATTGAAACACCTACTAGCTTCACATATATTATATGAAGGTGTTATTGACTGAAGTAACAGCCGTTTCTAATGCGTTTCGATTTAGAATTAAAAACTCGTTGCGAAATCTCAACGGTAATTCAAAACGCAATGTTATGCTAATTCGCAATACAAAATGTATGTACAAACAAAAAGACGACTCTCATGAAGTAATGTAGATATTATTGGACAGAGCACATATAGATTTTGTTCTCGCTCGTCTGTCAAATGTATTTCACGGCGTTTTTTAAATTTTTATAGCCGGCAATTTGAGCATTTCCAGAGTGACGAATCGATTCAGTGTAACAGTTCTATCGGTCCTAATAGAACCGAATAAATATTTAATTAGCGGCCTTTAAAGTGAATGGTAACGCAACGGATTGGATTGCTTTGTTAATGATTTTAATTTGTTCAATCGGCGATTTGCTATCAGATAAATCGACTGATATCGGATTGCGATCAAAGGTCACTGACAAATTGTTCACACTCGTTTCTAACAAGAAAAGTCTGTTTAAATAAGAGCCGATTGTATTACATCGCAGTGAATTATAACATTTTTATAGTTATAAAGTGTAATGAAAATCGATTGTGAAAGTTATCGATTGAAACCATCGATAAAACTGACCGACCGTGTGAATTTCGTCGTCTCAGACGTCCGACTTTAAGATTTTAAAATGTGTTCCAAAGGCGTTACTTCTTAACGTCCATCGCACGAGCTAATGTAAAGCTAAACTTGCGTTAATCACAGTCATTACACAGTTTATTATTAGCGCTGGGTTTGTTAGCGGCGCATGCGCACTAGGCACGTCACTTTACATATCGATATACCTGACGGACGAGCGTTGTAACGCAACGTTTTATCGCGAATCATAAACTTGTTTGCATATTACGTTTTTGGTATGGCGCACTATAAACTTAACAACAGTTCAAATTACTCATCAAGGTTTTATTATTTGAATATATTAATATCGTAGTCGAATTTATCGATATTATATCGATATGGCAGTCATCAATCACGCGTCGGTTTGCATGAAAGGCAATGAAGACATTACCCCCAATAATAACACCTCAAAACCTTAGACGGGCCGCGTTTATTAGATCAATAACTTTATAATGCAAAGCGATTTATTATTATATAATTATACAGCCATAATCGAGCAACGATTAATTGGAGTAGACGTATAATCGATCACACGGCGTGACGAATCGGGTTGTTTGGTATCGATTTTTTCGACTCAACTAATGCGTATAGGGCAGTGTTTTAATGGGTACGATTTAGTTTATCGTGTGATCACGATGTTAATGAGTATTCGTTTGGAGTTTATTTAATCAGTGCTCTTTGAATAAATGAGATGTTCCATTGGACTTATGTGCGCGCGCGCAGTTGTTTATTACATGTTAATATTTTCACTCTGTATAACATTTCCGCTGTCGCCCTGGTGTTTGTAATTAACTTTGGTCCACACGACATATCTCACGTCTGCCTTTCTCGTTCAGATGTTTTATCGATAGATAGAGAGTGCTCATCGATATAAATTGTTTTTTGCATTTAATTTAGAGTTGAGTTATTTTAGTGTTGTGAGTGTGCGCGTGTGACACACAAATCTTTATCGATTGACTGATAAAACTGAATTACATCAAGTTGTGTAAAAAAAGTGTAAGAAACGGAATTGATCATTGTGACACTTGTAAATGTTGCATTTATTTGATAGTTTTGGTTCCAGAATATCGAATATCGATATTGATCTGATTTATGATGAAACGTTTTTTAGAAAAATCCAGTATCTTAGTACCAAGTTCTTGTATACCTACGTATAAAATTAGGATAAAGTTAAGTACAAAACGTAGGCGAATTCTTGAAAACAAGAATGCTCATGATCACATGTGAGCGTGTCTTTTCGATATTATCTAAAATATCAGGGATGAACTTAGCATACATAAACAGAACAACAATTCGCATGTGTACGTATAGGTAGATAGATCACGAACATAGCATTACTCACACGAGCTCACATCTGGAGCACGACGGGAGCACACACATGTAAAGTAACACTGGAAGGACTATCTTTGAAAATAATGTTTAACCCTGGTGGTATTACCTATGAAAAATTAATCAGGATCCAACGATGATTTCAAGAAGACATAAAAAAAAGTCAAAAGTCAAATAATTTATTCGTATGGAGAACAATTGGCAAGAAACTCCACCGTTACTCTTTTAAAATATTTTGTATACATCAATTACATATTATAATTATATGTGAAGACGATGCACCTAGATGCATATAGTAATCTTATTCTAGAATAAGATTAATAAACCACAATAGGTAAAAATAATTACAAAGGAATGAATGACAAAAAAATAAAAATGTGATAGATACATACATGGTGTTCACATTGGTGCCGATTCTCTTGTCACAAAATTCTCTAAACTAAACTAAAAATCACAAAAATTTAGTTTAGTCCTGTCAAACGATCAAACTCATTCTGAAATAGACTTTAAATGACACAACTTAACTATAATTTAGTTTGACAGCACTAAGATGGCACTGAGATTAGTTTAGTGAAAATACTATTCTGAATTTGACGATTTAAACTAAAATTTTATCCTATATCTAAAATCCTCTAACTAAATCTGACTATATTTAATCGCGATTAAAAATGTGTGGAATAAAATTAGATGTCATGAACTAAAATTCGAACCAACACCTCGACTTCAGTTACAAAAAACAGTACTGTATTTTTTTAATTTCTTTTGCTTATATCTGGAAAACGGTGTGTCCTATCGCAAAAATAATGAAAATTTCGACTCCCTTTAGGAGTCGCTTAAACCCCTAATTCTCAACATGTTGGTAATTATTTTTTATTTTTTTTCGTTATATTCCATACAAAAACTGAAAAATTCCATTAAATACAGGTCGAGGCTGCCGTGCATGCGCGCCTCTGGCTCTAAAAAAAAACACGGGGTAGGGAAAACAAGTACCAAGTGGAGGCGCGCGTTTGTCAAATTCGATTTTAGTTGTGTAAAAATAAGTTTTAAATTTAGAGAATTTATTTGGCAGAATAGCTCCAAGATTCCCGTAGTCAAAAGTAAGGAATTTTAGTGATAGTTTAGTTAGTTTAGTTCGGTGTACAAGAGAATCGGCACCATTGTAAAACAACGAGTAGGTGCGTCCTCCTGTTCTATGCTCATTTTAGCATCTTATATCTAGTCATACGTAACCACTAACACACAACCCGAGAAAATAATCACATCAATGTAGTTTCTTGTACTTGCTCACACTCACGAATAGTTACTTGAATAGACAAGGAGCGCTTCCAGTAACCACATATCTTCGTTAGAGGTGAAGGGTCATCAATTAGGGTGAGCCCTATTTTTAACCCGCCGCTGCAACCTCTCATCGGCGCAACCGGCGTGCAATCACGGATTAGCCCTAAACGAGAGTAAATAGAAGCAATCTTGTGGTGAAATGTACCGCATTCATGTTTACCGCGCTCCCAGCTAGATGGAGCCAGTGATTTCGTTGTAAGCGGTTCGCGGAAAAATCGCTATCTCATGTTCAGGTGGAATCGTGAATGAAAGATTGAGGAAAAGATTTGAATTTGAGTTTGAGTCACTGGATTTTTTAAGAAAGCTTGCTTTTTTTAGTCCCTATGTATTTTATTTATTTTATAATTTTAGCAAAACTTACAGTTGGCGTGTACCAATAGTGCATTTTAACATGAATATAGACAATTACAAGTTTTCACAGAAAGGTATCAATTGAATGAAAATGATGAATGGTTATACGAAAACGAAAAATTATAAGGAAAAACCATAAAAGAGGCAATTCTCGTATTTTATGAACGATGGCAGCCTCAATCGGTCAATATACCAACCTTTTTGACATGTTTTTAATATTTTGTTTGACCTTTAGAGTCAAGTTGCTGCAATGCAAGAAGACTGGAAACGTTACTGTAATTATACATCAAAAGAATTGCGATGTTATAAAGTTTTTATTGGTTTAAATTAGTAATCCAACGCATGCACATAATTAGTTGATAACATTCCACAAATGAAATGAGATCATTATCAGCTACAAAAGGTAAACCACAGACTTCATCTTATTTAGAAAGTAAGCACCATATTCCGAAGGCATGACAATATATTTCTTATATCAAAAAAATATCTCACTGCATCTATCCCCATTTCTCAAATCTATTAAGCTGTATCTGATAAATAAACTAACCACACAAAAATGTCGTCCCAAAAGCGGGACATAAACAAAATTTTATTCAATCGACAAGAGACATTTTGAATCAATTAATAAATAATAAAAGTTGTTCGTAAAGCGGGCATTACCGGAGTAGAAACAATAAAATGCAGAGCGTCCCATCCCCATAAATCGGCGTAACAAGTGTCCCACTGAGCCCTAGTGGGCCGTGGGGCCGGGCGGGTCGGGGGCACTGCGGGTGCACGGTGGCATAAATTATACGCGGCAGCGTACGGGTTGGGTGCAAGGTGTAACTAGTGTGGGGACGTGGAGTCGATTTTTCGGGAGCTTTTGTATGAAATTGCTTTTAGTGATGTAGCTAGGTGAGATGGTTGATGGTCTTGTAGAAAAAGACATTGTTGTGACAGCTTTGATGCTGACTCGTTGTTGGTGGAAGGAAAACTGTATGTTTTCTTGTACGCATTTATGCAAATGGAAACGTGTCTATGGAAATTTAAATTTTCTAGTCAATTTTTATTTTGAAAAAAAACTTTGCGCTGTAGTTATGTTCAAGTTTATAAGTCCTGACATTCTGATTAGGACTTATAAACTTGAACATAAGTTGCCTTATAGTTAAAACGTTTGCAGTTTTTGTAGACTCTAAAGATCGAAATTATTTTATAACAATTTTAATAAAAAATATTTTGAAAAAAAATTACACTATTCAAAACAAAATCACCTCCAGCGCACCCATATTCCATAGGTTAAAATAATTACATTAGTTTGGTGGCAATAACAATAATTTTGTTCCGTTAAGGACGTCACCGCGGGGCACTCTCAGTTCACAGATCACCAGATATGAACTTTGAGTTACACGACAGCTTGTCCCTATGTTGTTGCGACAAATAACCGACTAGGCTGTATGGACCTAGCTGCCTTTAATGCTTTTGAAAAAAAAAGGATACGAGAATGTATGAAGTTATAGCGTTACAAGATTCTTTTGGCGCGTGGGCAAAATCGGAACTACACTCGCGACAATCTAAGAAGTTCGTTTTGACGTTACGTTCTCATACATGTAATAAAACGTTAAGCCTTAAGAATCAGTTTTAGGCAATGTAGATAAGTCGTCGATTACAAACTCTCTAATTACGTTCAATCGATATGTCTCGAGAATCAGTTTATAAGAAACCAATTTTTATTTTCATCGCTACACAAAGCATTTTTATCGCTGTCAAAACGGACTTCTTAGATTGTCGCGAGTCTAACGCTGCCATCTTGTACAAAACAATTTGCATAAATGTTTATCAACAGCGCCCCCAACTACTCAAGTTCATTCGAGCGCCAAAAGATCCTATATAGTACATGCTTTTGGCGGGTTAAAAAATGCAACGATGGAAAAAGTCAAGGCAGTAGGTATATGATATACCTTTGCTTGTTGTGTATAGGTACGTAGGAAATGTTGGGGTTATCATCGCTTGAAATTAAGATTGGCATTTTTGAAACTTACAACATAATGTACTGGGGTTGGGTCCGTTTCTTGTCTTGGATTTTGTAATTTTGTAAGATTAGTTAACAATCTACCTATAGCTGCTTCAAATGCATATTATAAGGTACAAATATGGTCTCAACTTAGATTCTAGATATTAATTTTATAATGTAGTCTGCTCTAGAGCGTTCATAGATCTTAAGGCGGGTTTTAGAGTCACGCTGAGTGACGCTGAGCGTCGGCGCTGACCGCCCAATATGTATGATTATCGCACTCAGCGCAGCTCAGCGCTGACGAGTGACGAGTGCGATAATCATACATATTGGGCCGTCAGCGCCGACGCTCAGCGTGACTCAGCGTGACTCTAAAACCCGCCTAAGATGTGAACTTTCACTTAAATCACAACTTGTGACAATAATATTCAATGGATTTATTTAAAGAATTGTGTATCTTTAAACATCGCAAAGATATTCAGAACGGCTGAAAATCAGAAAATATATCTGGTCCCCAGTGGTTTTAGAGTAATAGTTTTCCTCTAAATACGAGTTCATTCCACTCATTACTTAAACAAACATAAAATTATAAACGGAACTATTTACAAATATCTTTGTGTCATAACTGTGTAACACCCAACATAAAACACGAGAGAACATCGTTTTCTTTTTAACGACCCTTAAATTACCTTAAAATATGTTGCTTAATTAACGGTGTCATACTCCAATACAACTAAAATAAAATCATGTGGAATTTATCAAACACAACGTGAAACATTTGTTACCAACAATTTTATCTCAACTCGAGCGCCCCGTGAAGATAAAATATGGGCATAATGACAGGAATCCTTTGCCTAAAAAAAAGAAACTGACGCCATATTGAATTTGTGGCATTCGAAATGTTTGAAACGCGCGCATTACTCGTTATTTAAAAATAATATATTAAACGTGTTCGCGTGATGTCAAAATCATTAATATGATCTATTTATTTTTATACTCTGAATTGGTAATGTAGGTATTTGATTTTCCCACGAATCGATTAATGAAGTAACTGTTTATTTAGGAAATCTACGCTAGTTAAATATGCTTATGGTGCATCGATATAGGTAAATAATTGCTGTTACAAGCTGTCACTAGTATGGATCGTTCCCATGTTGATTCGGTAATTAAACACAAATAGTCAGTTACGATGTCTTGTGGAAGTCGAAAAAAAAGGAAAATTAGGCTGTTGTTTATTTTCAGTTTATTTTCAGCCCATGTCATCAAATAATACTTTGATAGTACTTTTGACTGATTTAATTGCATCTAATACGACTTGGCTTTGCTTGGGAAACAGAAAGGTACAATTCCGTAGCCGACTGCAGGCAGCAGCAGCAGGCAACGTGTCACCGCAACACTAAGTACTGGTTTCTATGAAATCAATCCGGAATTCAAAGAATCCGGCAATTGGGACTCGAGGTGGCCTTGCACAAGTCCGAGGTTATGTGTTTTCATGGCCCTCGGAACGCGCCACCGTCGGGTTCCCAAATCACGGTAGGAGGGGTTCACATCGGCGTCGAGTCGACGATGAGCGGACGATGAAGTACCTAGGACTCCTCCTCGACAGCCGGTGGAACTTCGTGGAGCATTTCCGACGTTTAGCTCCCAGGCTGGACTGGGCTGGGGCCGCCTTGGGGCGGCTCCTGCCCAATCTTGGGGGGCCAAACGCCTCCATGCGGTCCATGGCCCTTTACGGGGCACCGGTGTGGGCACGTTCCATTAGTCTGCGGCCAGCCCACCGTTTGAACGCGTCCCAAAGAGTCATGGCCATACGGCTGGCCCGGGGATACCGCACGGTCTCTCGTGAGGCGGCGAGCCTCCTTGCCGGATTACCGCCATGGGATCTGGAGGCGAAGGTCCTCGCGCACATCCGGGAGTGGCGCGAGGAGATGAAGCGCCGGGGCGTAACTCCGCTGCCGCGAGAAATCGTGGCACAGCGGCAGAGCTCCTGCAGGATCTCATGGCGGCATGGAGAGCGCGATTGTCGCAACCCAGTGCTGGGCACGCCACAATTGCGGCGATAAGTCCCCTCTTTGAGGAGTGGCTGGAGAGGCGCCACGGCGTCCTCACCTTCCGCCTGACGCAGGTCCTCACCGGACATGGCAGCTACGGGAGGTACCTGTGTAGGTGTCACCACTTTGCGGATCGTCCGGAGGACACGGTGGAGCATACAGTGGAGGTGTGCCTTGCTTGGGCGGAGCACCGCCGTGTCGTCGTGGAGGCGATTGGCGGCAATGCACCTGAATTGTGTATCATTGTCGAATGACCAATGTAAAATAATTTTTGTATATTGAGGTGAGAAATAAAGTTGAGTGATTGATTGATTGAAAAAAATGACCTCTCGCGTTCGGCCCTGGTCCAGGTCATGGTACGGAGCGAGAGGGCATGGGAAGCCGTCACCTCCTTCTGCGAAGCAGTAATGCTCGCGAAGGAGGAGGCGGAACACCCTGGGCGTCGGGAATCCCGGGCGGATTCCCGGCCACCATAGGCGCGGGCTTGCGGACGGCGAGCAATGGGTAGCTCGCCGTCCGATAAGGACCAGGCCCGGGTCGATGGCGCGTCGTGTTCCACACGCGCCTCAAAAAGATGTCAGCACACCTGACGGGGTCCGTTAGGACCGATGCCTGCCAGGGTTGCGGAATAGTCCGAAAGGGATACCGGGACCCTGGCAACAGGCAATTGAAGGAACACGGGTGGGTTTTAGTCAGTAAGAGTCTGACACGCCCTTCCGCTCCGCCCAGAGCGGGAGAAGTCATTTGATGATTTCCCAACCAAAAAAAAAAAAAAAAGCCTAACCTACCTGAAACTTTTTGAAAGGCCTACACTGTCCTCCCATAACTATTAACACTGTAAATCGAAAATATTGTAAAGCCAATTAATATTTTCTTTTAAAACAGTAACCGTGGAGTTTCTTGCCGGCTCTTCTCCATAGGAAACGACCAATTGGAACCGTGCACCTAGTTTCTGACGTTTCATAAGTGCCCATGTAGGCTTATGTGAAATAAAATATTTTGATTTTGATTTTGATTGAAGCCACCACGCAGGCCCAGTGCGGGTTGGAAATGTCACATTTCTTCGAATTTTCGGTTCTAGGACATACCGGCTTCCTTCACCGTTTCCAACGGCTACGGACCTGTACCTTAGTAGAAAGGTTCTTATGATTTTCTAGTTTACTTCGGTACTAAGCTTGTCGAACTAAATGCTCCCATTAAGTCAGAACCGACTCCAATACTAACAACAATTTGCAATCGTTTAGAAGCTTTTTACGCGGGAAACTGCACCTGATGGATCGCCATATTATTTTCTTATTACCAATTTATTTGTACGTGCGAAAAACCGTTTAACACACAATTTTGACCCTTAAAACGTCACATATACGAAAATATAGTTTAAAATAAGATGGAATATAGCAAATGTTCTTAAATTGTTCAGCAAACTTATTTATGCGGGCATCAAAGTCGAAGGTTAGAAAAATACGTTCTAAATTCAAGCTATGAGGATTCAAAGATGGCGGTTGAATTAAGACATTAGTTGCAGGATTAAGTTCGCGGAGTGCTTCGTCGATGGACGCGTAATAGCGGATAATTGTCATCGGCATGCTTCGCCCTCGTTTCGATAACAATTTATGAGTATATTTTGGTCACGACCTTTAAGTAATTGTTGAAGGATCGTCCCCAAGACTTGGGGCACGACCGGCTTGATTTGTTGGCTTGTCTTTCGTTACCTGAGTAATTTTAAAGGACATATTTTCGTTGGTAAACGCTGTCAAATTAAAACATGGCGTTTGATAAACTTTTGTTTTACAGACCTTAGTGAGCTTGTTGTTTCATCATTATAAACATTAATTTCGCAAAATCCTAGTTGTACTACTATCATGAGATTCCCTCTGAGACTTATATCCACCCAGTAGGTATCAATTATAGGCGCTGAGCAGACGATGGATAATTTAGAATCGTATGGAAATCTAACGCGCACGTATGACAAATTGCCGGGATTTTCAAACGATTCCGGACAAATTGCCCATCGTCTCAGTGCCTGAACAACAAAAACCCTAAATTTTTTTTTGTATCATTCTATAACTTCACATGTCCCTAATGAATTATCCTTCATACAAGGTAAAAAAAATACTCACCTCTGGGTATAACCCTTTATCTATCCACCTTCAATCACGAAGTATGTAAAGGCATCTCAATTTGTCAACTATACAAGCCCTGCCCTCGACACGAGACGACCTGTCGCTAAGAGACATCGCATATTTCAGCGGCCGGGTCGCAAGCGTCATTTTAATAAATAACGCTCGACAATTTTGCCAAACTATAAAAGATAACAGGCCGCAAGACGTTTTTCCGATAAGCGATGTGACCGACAAATGTGTAGAGTAGCCTGGGAACAGAGGTGACGGGTATTTAAGAGTGTCACATAATTATCCATTTTGAATTCGGAAGCTTCGACAGAATAAAAATATATATAAGTAAAAACGAACGAGCTTTACAGTAGTCGCATAATTAGATGTAACATCTGACATCTCAACAGTCCCAACCTACCCCGAAAATGCGTTGGTACCATCTGATGGCCAACTCTAGCACCGCCCGCGGTGCTATCCCCCGGCTTCCTGTTACACACTTCCGTCCCTTTTCACTAAATCACTCCCACAGATTGCAGGAATCCAAGAGGAAAGATGTTACTCATTAAAAACTCTTATTTCCATTTCCCAGCATAATTCTGTTTTAGGTATTAATATCAATTCTATACATAGAATTGTTTCAGCTTTAATTTGCGGTATAAGTCCGCACGGTATTTAAAAATTCATAGCGGAAAAGAATCGTAAAAATCTTTAAAAACATAAGAATCGTCTAATTACTCTAGAAATAAATAAATCCTTTTTATTTGAACAGGATATCATTTCTTCCTGCTATAATTATTAAAAAAGCAACGTTCAATAGTAATTTCCTTGCTTTGGAGCGTGGAGAATTAAAAAATCACTACAATTTAGGTTTAACGTTCAACATGTTCATATGTTTTGGTTTCTTCACGGTTATTTGATTTAACGGGAAAAGCAGAACTATCATAGTGGGTTATAACAGCTATTATTAAATATGTTTCGGTACTAGTTTACCTGGTTTGCTGTAAAACAACAATCTAAATAATAAGAGCTTCTATTTTTTAAACGTTTGGGTTCGTTTTTAAAAAGCGTTCATACAGTTCATTTTCTGGTATTATCATTTTCCGATGTGGCGAAACTTGAGGGAGGCATTCGTCCAGCAGTAGACATCTTTAGACTGAATATTTGATGATTTTGATTTTCCTACATTAGCTTAGATGAAGGTGATAAGCGAATCAGCAAGGTTGATAGTATACATCAATAGCGGAGGTTCTACTAAGATGCTTCATCATCATAATTTCAGCCGATAGACGTTTACTATTGACTAAAGATCGCCCCAAGCGTCGCGTCGCCACATTGACTGGTGCTGTGCTTCTCGCATGTATCAATAACGCTTTCAACTTAATAATTTATAGAACCTAATTAGCACAAAACCATATCATTCCTCGTACTCTCTGTTCCTCACACTACTCTGTACGCTCATTACCCGCTGATGGCACCGACGTAATAATGTGAGCTATCCGTCAATGCGCGCGCAAAGGACACGGCTTTCTCAGCGCGGGGTGGGGCGGCCTGCGGCTCGGGCGCAGCGTTTTGTTCGCCTGTCAACTGCAGGTGAGGGGTCAAGTGCTGGACTTGGTTTTGAAGGGATATGACGTGGCTATGGAGTGATACAGTTTGGAGAGAGGAAAGAACTGTGTGGTTTGCACGTTGCAATGGTGAAGTTGAACAAACACAGTTTAATTTATGTTTTATTGTTGGACAATGTCCAGCTCCAATGACGTATCTACCATAGTTACACTTTAAAAACAATCCCACTGTCCTACTAATGTTATAAATGTGAAAGTTTGTGTTTTTTTATGTTTGTTACTCAATCACGCAAAAACGGCTGAATGGATTTGGATGAAAGGCAAACAGATAGTTTATAACCTGGATTAACACATAGGATACTTTTTATCCCGATATTCCCACGGGAACGAGACTTACGCGGGTGAAACCGCAGGGCGCAGCTAGTTGAAAAATAAAACATTAATAAGTACCTAACTGCTAAATGCTTCAAAGATTTCATTTGTACAACTGCAACTCAAACAAAATAATTTGGTAATAGCCTCTCTTTACACTAGCTTTGCACATATTTAACCTCTGCGCTGCGAGATTTAATCTCATCGGCGGTGGTCATATTTAAATAAAGAGTAGTGTAATTTACATGGCCATCCATTATTATTTCATAACTTGCACAATATGTCAAGTCCAATCTTATAAACAACGATTAATTTATCTCCCCAACAATTAACTTCTCTAACAAATACGTACTTGTCTCGTTTTCCAGATCGCGGGTGACATTTTGTCCGCTTTTGGCGCGAAGTTGACCTAACCTCCTATTGTTTGAGAGAAATTGACCTCCTAATATGGCGGAGACGGTACTAAAAATAATGATTCATTCCAACGCGACATTAGTGGCTTAATAGACGCCGCTTTTGTTACCATAGTTTTGGAATGGTTTAGAAAATATTAAGGTAATGGGTCCGCTTAGGTCGCACCTGAGAATGAAGAGGTCAGCCATTAATGGGATCACAGACTGACAGTTTTGTGTGAAGTTCCGAAATTGAGAAATTATCAGCAAATGTGGAACGGTACGTGAGTGTCACAATGTTGGAGATGGACCTTTTTAAGTACTTGTACTGTAATTGGTGTGATTTATCTTACTTTGCAAGCTTATGGAAGAAGACAATACAAAGTTATTAGTAGGTACTGTCGTACTGCGAGAGAAACTGTCGCTTGTCTATTGGATATTATTGTAAAGAAATAAAAAACAAAATAAGTTTATTTGCGCCTCCTCATGAAATGAAATGAAATTGTTTATTCTGTAAATAGGATATTGGAATCACTTTTACAAGTCATATAAAATAATAATAATAATAAGCTAGACGAGGTCGGCGTTTCCGTGTATTCCGTTATTAATTTAAAAAAATATATAAAATTTATTCCCGCTCGTCCCACTGACTCTCTCAGTGGGACGAACGGGAATGATTTATAATTTTATTTTTAATTCCCGTTGGTCCCACTGAATAATTTGAGTCTGGTTGTTGTTCAATTTTACACTTATTTATCCTACCTAAGGATACTTTTTATTTCTGTAGTACGTTGCATGCATACAAGACGGTATTCTGTGCAAAACGCTTTATGCACAATTTATGAACAGTAGGTACATAACCTTACAAAAAGTACTAGGCTTGCATGAATTCAAGATAGTATTTCAATCATTAGTTTTATCTAACTTATAGAATTAGAATGAAAGATAGTTAATTTAATACGTACGGTACGATGTTGTATTCACAACACGTTGTGCACAATATCTACACAATAACCTAACAAAAAAAAAACAACCGACTTCCAAAAAAACACTAAAAACGTGAAAAATAACTTTAATTTCGGATGTCGGTGTCTTTGCTTTTCAATTTTCGTTTTTTGCCACCGACATCCGAAATTAAAGTTATTTTTCACGTTTTTAGTGTTTTTTTGGAAGTCGGTTGTTTTTTTTTTGTAAAAAGTTTTTATTTTTCACTTTTTAGTTGCGGTACCCTACCCCACACAAATTAGAATACCACTACCTGGTATGTAAATAACAGTGAAGGAGTCAAACAATATATCGTCTACATACACTAAGTGGGAAAAATACATAATTATTTAAGCTAACCCAAAAACTACGCAAGCAAACTTAATAAAATTTATATGGAACCACCTCTGAAGCATGACCTACCAAACAAAAAAAGAATCATCAAAATCGATTCATAATTGGCGGAGTAATCGAGTAACATACAGACAAAAAAAATAAAAAAAAAACACAGACGAATTGAGAACCTCCTCCTTTTTGAAGAAGTCGGTTAAAAGTACTAGGCTTGCATGAATTCACGAAAGTATTTCTAAAGATAAAGATAAAAGATAATTTATTTTGCAAATATGGGTAACAGCAATTGATGACAAAAATATTCCTAATCCTATTATAGAAGTATAATACAAATGATTGAAATACAAAGCCAATAATATTGTCTACCATCTGCATTACTAAGCAGTGTGTTCGCAAGCTAGCTTATTATAACGTATAGCATCGTAACATGGTATCGTATTAGTAAGTTTTACCTAATTTATTGTGTTTACGCCTCTTCTTGCGTCACAACTCACAATATACACATCATTCAATAGGGTGGTCCATCCAAAGATCACAAAGCACATCTGGAACGAATCCATCAACCGATTGTTGTTGCTATGTATCCCATAATCGTACAGCGTATCGATTACAAACATTCGAAGATCATCGATATGTTCCATCGATGTGCAAAAAAATCAATAATTATAGAAGTTTACTTATGCTAGTATTTATGTGTTTAGACACGCGTTCGCAACTGCTGAAGCAATTAACTAGGAGCTAACAGTAGCTTTTTAGCAACATTTCTACATGCAAAACCTTCTAAAAGTGGGTGTTATCTTGTTTGAAAATACAATTACCTGCTTGTTCATACAAGTTGCCATCAAACCATCTGCCTATTTCATCATTATTCGGTAATGATTCCGAAATAGCTATAGCTCATAAGAAGACCGAATTGAGAGACCGTTAAAGATAGCACTATAGGTATTTAAAAATTGACGAGAGCAGATGTTTCCGTTTTCTTTAATACGTGGCTCTGATTGAGCCATCTATGTAGTACCTAATTACAAATGGATGTAGTGCACATCTACTAATACAAGCTTCAAGTGTTTTTAAGGTACATTCCATAGGTATTCCATTTGAAATAAGATTATACATTTAAATAAGCCTTTTTTTACAGTCCTTTCAACCGATTTTGACTTGTATTGCGTTGGTGGCATGACAAATGGCAGCTGCAGCAGACTGTTGGTATTGTGTAACCTTTTTGCTTTTAATGCCATCCTTATGCCTACGGTATAGAAGTCAAAATCGTTGAACGGACTGTAAAAAAGTTTGCTTAAATGTCTAATGTTCTTTCAAATGGAGTATATGTAGTACCTAACTACAAATGGATGAAAATGAATGATTTAAAAAAAATAGGTACATTCTAGATGTGTCGTGATGGTCTAGTGGTTAAGGCCGCGTCCTATTTAAAAGTGATCGTCGCGCGAATACGCGATCATCGCGATCTTCGGGTGCATAATGTCCCTTTTTGTTCGGAAAACCGGAAAACGCCATCTGTCGGCGCGACCACACGTTCAAGACGCGGGGTTCGGCCTGGCCTCTTATGCACGAAGTTGTGGTTTCAAATCCGGGCAAGTACAAATGTGACTTTTTTAATTCATATGTACTTTCTAAGTTTATCTTAGGCATCGGTGAAGGAAAATATCTCTATAAGGTTTCTATAAACGCCGCGCCGCCGGTGTCCATTATGGGAGCCGGCGGTGACATAACTGCCGGTTCCCAATTTTAGGGAGCCAGCGCCGGCAGCGGAGGCACTCCCATTATTTATACACTCTCGATCAACCACTGTCACAGCTTTGAACAGCTTTTGTTTTACCCGATAGCGGTGCCATCCACAAACAAATGTACCTATTACACCATTTAAATCGCCAGGTTTTCATCTTGCGATATGGTTGGCGATAAATCGTAAGATGTATCGATCTCTGATGTCAGATGTAGTCATGGTGATAGATTAGCATTCGACATAACCAATTTGTCAGCAGTTTATGCGTAATCATTTGATCGATGGCATCTTTCGACGTTCTCGTCAAACAGACAGGTAAAGAAAAGAAAGAGAAAGAAAAATTGTTTATTCTGCACAAACTAAACGCACAATACAAAATAATGAGTGGCATTCACTATAATGTACAAACTAGGTACCTACCTATCTAGGTTTTTGTTAGTATAGGTAAGTACATTGCGACATTTTATATCAAGGTTCTCTTCATTCTTCACTTGTGTCCGTCCCTTCATAGTTTTAAACCAGTCAACTCTAATATTTAATTATTTGTTTTTTCTGCTGTGTTTCGACCATTTTCAGGAGACGTGTTGCTCCAAGATTCTCCTACAACTTGACATTTATAAACGTCGGTTTAGTATGATTTGTGTCACTCCAATTTTTCTCAGTTTCTCTCACTAGTTTTTCCAATTGAAAATGTCAGTTTCATCCATCAACTTTATCCATATTGGTCAAAATCACTTTCATAAGAATAAAGCTCCAATATTCATGAATAATAAACCTATCAGAAATAATAACGTTTGCCGGTCATCTGTCTTGAGCAGTTTCTCTTAAACTTTCGATGGTGCCATAAATTAAAACAACTTAAACATATCGTCATCGACCAATTAGTAAGACGGGCGGTTGCGCGCGCGCCGAGAAAAATGGCCGCCATATTTCATACGAAACGAGATCAGAAATTACGACACACGAAGATAAAAAGGTAATTTCTTCATAGCCTGTACTGTGAACTATGACCTGATGTAAGTTAATTATTATTTATTAAAATAAGGTATTCTTAAGTTCCATAAATTGTACATTATTAGAGGTTTGCCTCGCGGCGTTGTCTCGTGTCCGCTGATTTTAATTTAGTGTTCGACTCTTCAATGCGTTCAGATGATGTATCGCGTATTATTAACACAAATAGTGTGTTATTAACTTTGGAATAATTATTCAAATGATGTTGTTTACGTTTTGTGAATAAGGATCCTTAGCTCGTATAGTGATGTAACGATTACAATTAGTTTATTTGATACAGATGCAGACTGTCCAGGACGCATCGAACGTATTTAAGCATCATTCTCGATGTCTGAAGGGCAGGAATGAAAGCTTTGAAGCTAAACATTATTCATGGGCAAAAATTTCAGTTTTAGGCTTTCTTTAACAAACGCTGTAATTATTTCCATCCTAAAACATCCTAAAATGGTCAGCGAAAAAACTCTGTTAATACTGCTACTTTCACACATCACATCATTTACACAAAATTGTTCGATACGTTATAGTCAGCATTTCATATAAAACGTTTGTATTCTTTTAATTTTACTCCTGTTTTAATTAAATATTAAGCTTAAGGGGGATGCGCTAAGGTAACCCATAAAATTTAAATTTTATTACGTTTTCTGCAATTTGCAGGTCAGTGTCAGGTTGTATGTTGATTACAATATGATTCGCGGCCGTAACAAATATTGCTTTACAGAATTATAATCATAAGAATCAGCAATATAACTCCATAAGTTAGAATAACTGCCAAATGTCATGATTTCATGAAATAATCATTCAATACACTTATATGTAACATAGACTCATAGACTCAATTTATTTTATTTTTTTAAACATACCTTCCAAATTCGATCTTTTTAGCATAGTTTATTTTACTAACTTAATGTTTAGTGTTAGCGACCAACTATATTGTATCTACTACTAATAAGAAATAAAAAATAATAAACAAAAAAGAACCGTTCCGATACTCGTTCATATGAACGTTGTTAAGTAAGTAACCAGTGTTTCTCATTCTAAGTGAATAATTGTATTCTGTTTTTGAGAAATAAATGTCTTAAACCATATATGAACTTAGAGAGTTGTATTGCTGATTACCCTGCAGGCTACCCTGAAGCTATCGATTTAAGAAAACGGTGTTGATTGATTTTTGTCACTGACTGCAGGTACCTACGTAGTTTTGTTTTCAGTTTCATAGGTTTAGAAATTCAGTATACAGGAGAACGAAGTTTAATAATTTGCGATTGGTCAGATCTGTTGTTTTAATTCATACAACATAGTTGGGCAGGCAAATGGTGATGATGATTGGTAAGATCTATTTTGGTGAGATTGGTATAGTCTCAAAGTAGATGAGCAAATTACTTACCATAAACATACCATTTCTTACCTTTCTTAACCCAACATAAAACATTTAGACTAACGCCATTTCGGTGATTAGATTAATGATCCAGTACCGAATGTGTCTGATAACTCAATCGACGGGGCTCATGAATAAAACACACATTAAAATCGATAGTGTGATAAACAGTTCGGATGCGCGTGAGTTATGTTTGTATAGCTTCAAGTTAAGCTGATCTATGTGGCGGTCACTTGGAAATAATCTGTTTAAGTATGCTGTGCTCTTGTTGCGCATGTTTTTGGGTGACTGAGAAAGAAAAATGGAGTCAGTTTAATCTGATATTCGGATGTAAAAACGGGACTAAAATAATTAAAATGATGATGTCTAGATTTATGTTGGCAAATTCTAGAGAAGCTAAGTTGGGCGATAAAATAAAATACTTATGATTCAAGTACAGACGCCAGCACATCAAGCTACCCTTTCAAAAAATTTCCCAAACTTTCCCAAACAACCTTAAACCTAATGCTATAGAGTTTAAAATCTACTAAAGAAAAACAGGTTGTAGTAGCTTAATGTGCTGGCGACTGTACCTAGACAAGGAAAAGTTGCCAACGAAATCCTCAAATTATTTTTGGATATTTTTTAAAATATCATCACGGTTCGTCTGTGAGAGCCCAAAATAGACTCAAACTTAAAAACATATACAAAGCTATTGAGCTCAACTCTATCTCTGATTGGTAGGTAGCACCGACCTGTCATGCTCAATTACCATCCCCTTACAAACAGTTTTCCTCATCCACTCGCAAATCGAATGGATTATCACATTCAAACAAACATACTGAGGCGTAATGCGAAATTCCCATTGGCATTTAATCGATTTCAATGTCGATAAAACTTTCTATGGCGCGAAATTTGGATGCGTGTCGAGCTTGCACGCGATATGCCGTCAGTTCATTCCGTTCTTTCGGTATATTAATGATTTCTACGAGTAATTAAAGATTAGTGCCTAGGTTGCTGACTTCTCCGTAAAAAGGCGGTAGCTTTGAACGTAAAATTATCGTGTTTAGCGTCATACTTTCTTTGCTAGTGCGGATAATTAGATTTGGTAGCACGAGAGCCTGTTTGCGTAGTGACTAACGGCACCACCGTACAGTCTTCTTTATTTGTAGAGGCGACAGGACAATCAATTCGTAGTTTACAACTGCACATGTTCCTACTCTCAGTCTCATCCAGTCCACTGTCAAAGCAGCAATAGTTGCAGGTCAGAATATCATGTGGCTGGCACATGCAGGCGTCATTTATAGAGGCTTAGAAGGTGTAGATGCTGCACATTAAGGGGGATGCGCTAAGGTAGCCCGCGAAATTCAAATGTTCTTACTTTTTTGCAATTTATAGGTCAGTATCAGGTTGTATGTTGATCTAAATATGATTTGCGGCCATAACAAATATGGATTTATAGAATTATAATCATTAGAATCAGCAATGTAACTCCTTAAGTTCACATAAGTGCCAAATGTCACGATTTCATGAATTAGTTATTCAATGCACTTACATGAAAATTTGAATTTCGCGGGCTACCTTAGCGCATCCCCCTCAAGGAGATACTACTGAGTCGTCATTCAATGTCTCAGGCGTTCACACAAAGTCAATTACAATTCGAAGATATTCAGCTGTAGAAATATATATACCTCTCTCGCCGCGACGTGTAAATGAAGAAACCTGCACAAGCTCCAAAAGAGTAACTAGCACCTACATGGTGCAGGTATTACCACAATACGATTACCGTTGATCAACCATAAACATATAATTGTGAAAATCAATATAACGACCTTTAAAAGTTGCGAGATATTCATGATCAGCAACCATATAAAATGGTGTCCGACCATGTTTGCGAATAATAAATACAGGACCTGTAGATACAATAATAAATACATAACACATATTAAGACTAGGTGTTCCAACAAAGATATCGTATCCCGTCTGTCATAGCACTTTACCACGGCATTTCACATACATCGATAGGGACTATTAGTTCTAATACTTAATTAACTAAATAATCATTTATGTTTCGATAACTTCTTTATATACCTTTGCTTATTATAACGGTTTTGAAAGCGGGTTCAGATATTAACGTAAATACAGTTTGATTCTGCCTAGCCTTTTCCCAAATATGTTGGGGTCGGCTTCCAGTCTAACCGGATGCAGCTGAATACCAGTATTTTACATGGAGCGACTGCCTATCTGACTTCCACAACCCAGTAACTGGGTAATACGATACCCCTTGGTTAGACTGGTTGTCAGACTTTCGGGATTCTGACGACTCTTAACGACTGTCAAAGATCCACAAATGACAGCCGGGACCAACGGCTTAACGTGCTTTCCGAGGCACGGAGGAGTCTCGATATGTGAAAATGGTCACCCATCCACGGACCAACCCCGGCAAGCGTAGCTTAACCTGTTGGTTCGACCCGAGCGGCTGTTATTACTTAGCCACGAGCTCCTCGAATGCCACGAGCTTCTCGCATTAACGAAAATACAGTAAACAAGTTAATTAATTAAATGCCATTTCGCGTCCATATTACTTAACGTAGGTGTTTTCTTTGAGCCTTCTTTTCGAACTACTAGCGAGCCGCCCCTCCTTCCTCTTTTAATATTAATGTAACATATACATAAACCTTCCGGAATACATTCTCTAAATTATGGTGAAAACTGCATCTAAATCCGTTGCGTAGTTTAGAAGAAAAACACGGTCACACACACGAAAAGCGACTTTAGCTTATAATTTGTCTAGCTATAGATTCTAATATGATTTTTCTATATAATAAATATAATAACCACTCAGTAACTTTGTAGAACAGTAACGTTGCGTTGTAAGAAAATGAATCGTTTCTTTTTGGTATATCTATTAGTCCGCTTATCTTCAACAGTACCTTCGTCTCAGCTAAGCCTTATCCCCATGTCTCGCCTTGCCCCGCCCAGCCAGTGTACAGCACTTATAATTATAATTACTACGACACAAATATCTTAATATTGTGGCCAATGTGCGCCATGTTTAACATTCTACGACCGTTTCATGGGCTTAGGTGACAGATGTACTAGATCTTTAAGGACTAGGCTAGATTTACGCAATTTTAAGTTTGATAAGTACTATCGATGCAGGTATCGCTTAAAAGGGATTATAATATGTAAAAGTTCATTGAAAACTTTTAGGTACAATAATCTTTTCGTTTTCTTTCACTCATAAATTTTTCGATTGCAGAGGTACTGAAAATAAGAAGAGATAATCCCGAAATAGTTCCATTTACGACGAACTTGATGAGTTTTTAAGCTCATTACCCGACTACGGCGAAGAAAAAAGGAGGGTTATGATTTTGACCGGTATGTATGTATGTATGTATGTTCATCTGTTCCCTCATATCTTCCAAACAGCTCATCACAATTTGACAAGTGAGGTATCGTTGGAAGCGTCTTGATCTTCCGCTGGTTATAGGCTATGTGACGTCACATTAAAAATGGCGCCCTCTAGAGGACATTAAGTCAGGAACCAAAAAAAAACATTGTTTAACGTACCATGTTAGGTATCAAATGAAAGGGTTTAATGAGCACATTTCAAAAATATATATATTATAAACCCAAAAGAATTAAAAAAAATAATTAAGTAATAAAAACTAAAACCCAACTACGACTAAAAAGGTATAAACAAGACGCCACAGACAGACAAATTAAAAATCCGGAGTCACACGTAATCTGTTCGATTTATGCCTTAACACGTGTGACACCGGATTTTTAATTTGTTTAATGTTTTTTCTTAATGAAATACATAAACTTTAACATAAATTGCTTCCATCTATGTCAACTTCTGTAACTGAGTAAATACAAAAAGTAATTGATAAAATAAACACTTGGCACACCAACGCATTACGATAAAATAGTCGGTGAAGTGTCGATGGTGTGCGTCCGGCCTAACCGTCGTTATAGTGCACCGTGATCGGCGCACGCGCCGCGGGACGCTGCAGTGATAAAAACAAACGGACCGCCTTGTTTACCACTTTTAAATACTTGGGTTACATTAATATAAGCTACTATTTGTTTAGAAGAGTTTTTTGTGAGGTGATTTTCGAGTGAGATAGAAAAGTTTGGCGGTTGAATATTGTTTTTTTCTCCATGGCTTTATGGACAGTTATTGCTAGATTCCACGCCACCATTCTCTCGCGCTAGTGTTTATGTCATTGCATCAAATTGCATTTAAAAAAATGTACTCCCCCAATTTTCCGGCGGACTTGAGTGGTGGCGCGGACTCTCAGGGTTCGTAAAATTTATCGGCAGATAAAGATCCTAGTTGCGTGATTTTGGGTAACTAAGTAGCGAGTAACGCTCTCAACTGCAGCACTGTTTACTAGAAGTAGGTATTTATGTTTGAAACTAATTGGAGGATTTATACGGATATTAATACGGATATCCTTGTATAGACTTTCGGGATGTTTTCAGCAATTATTGTCATGGGCTTAATTTGCAGAGCCAGGGAAGGACCTTCAAATATCTACGGATAATTTCACCAAGTTTTACAACCTTACAAATTGCTTAATCCGGCTGTCAGTCATTTTATCCTACCTCTTTCGTCGGTTTTGTTATTTAACAGAGGTCGTGTCTTGCCTGCTATATCACTTTTCAATGTTCCGAGTAATACATAATTATTATTAATAATAGGTATGGTGCTTATAAACCCAATGATTAACTCGCAAGTGATTAGTAGGTACTAAATAAGATAACAATAGTAGTGGACATTATTAAACGTTCTCACGTAGAAAGTTGTAGTTATGGATCTAATTATATAATATGTGGCGCTTGACCCCTGTCTTGTTTGTCTGTCTGTGCGTCACAACTGTTGCCAGTTTGACAGATTAGAGGCGCTTGAAACGTTTTTGTTATTCAATATTTGGAGCACAACAATGTTAGTCATGACGTGTGTGAGAATTGATAATGTGATTACCCAAGATTTAAACACAATAAATTAAAATTAGGTAGTCGTAATAGAGAGGGCAATTTGATAAACAAGAAAGAAAAACCAAGTCTCAGAAGTGGGAAAATTAGGCTGATTATGCTATATATATAAAGCTGCTTAAGCTGCATTTGTAACCATACTATTATCAACTTTAAAACAAATATTGTCTACTCGTTGCATGAAGAAACGGTGGTTCTTACTCATTTCACACACCATATTTGCTTGAAACTACGCTGTCATATGAAAATAGTTATATTTAACAAAGATGGATCTAACCACATATGGTTGTGATCTGAAACTGCCAGATGTTGTAATAATATAACGAGTATCAATTAGAAATTCATTCATTTTAAAGAACAAGTGATTAACTTGATTGGAACGTTTCTTAAAAATACTTTGTAAAATATGTAATTTTAAGTATTGGTTTTTGTCAGACTGGATGCGGAAGGCGGAGGAGAGGGTGTTGTGGCGCAGCCTGGGAGAGGCCTATGTCCAGCAGTGGACTGCGATGGCCTGAGTTGACTGATTTGATTGGGTCTTAATCATCTTTAAATACAATATACATGGTCTATGAAAATGACGTAGTTCATGCACATAACGATGGAAGGAGCGTTGGCAGACCAATAGCCAGGTGGGTGTACGACCTGCAGAAGATCGCGGGGAAGCCTTGGATGAGATTCGCACAGACCAGGGAAGCATGGCGCAAAAGAAAGGAGGCTTGTACTGAGCAGTGGGTGAGACAAGACTGGCAATGATGATGATGCACATAATATATCACATACCATCCAAGTGTAGCTAGCAGAACATTGTTTAGTTACCACATGTGAGGATGTTTACTGCTCATCCCTCGAATGTGTCCTATTTTTTATTCACATGACTGTTCCAACTACGGGAATTCTTTTTTAAAGATATAGATCTATTTATTGCATAACTGTGTACATTCGTTGTGCTATTCTGAAAAATCTCACCGTGAAAACGTAGGTGAAGTGAGTTTAAAGTGAACTGTCACGACCTTCGCATAGGTAGGTATCGATGACAATGACAGCTCATTCCACGCTCACTTCACCTAAGTTTTCACGGTGAGATGGTTACAGAATAGCAATGCAGTTCTTATTTTGAACGTCAAAAAAATCTTTGTCTCTAATACCAGCTCAAATGACGATGAATTGAAGCGCAGACTTCAGTCTTAATTTAACACAACACCTTTTGCTTATTTGCCACAATTTGATTAATTAAGCATATGCATAGTTTCAAATATTTGCACAACTCAAAGCGGAAGAGAGCGTAACCATCCAACGAGCTTCAAAACGGACACTCCTTCTCCTTGAACCACATTAATTGCCGAAAGCGCTTCATCAAAGGACCGATTACAATAACGATCGCCAATTATTCGATAAAAAATCAATATTATTTCGATATATCGATACCATATAAGGTATGACTTCATCTTCTAAATAGAGCCAGGTGCTCACGATTGAGGATCATGAATAAGTCATTAAGGCTCCCTCCTGAACTTGTGACCTATGTCTCTGTTGAACACAATCGTAGAAATAACGTATCGGTTCGCCATGAGCCGCTATTATGCGAAATACTCGTTATTTCTTATAATTTTTGAAAGTATGACATTGGTTGTTATATTTTCGAGTTTTGTAACTCTCATTTATCATCGTTACGTAATGTTTGACAGTGTTAGTTATAAGTCTTAATAAGTAGGTGCGTTTGCATGTGTTATTAAAAATGTTTTTCGAGATTAATATTTTTTTGCACAATATATTCGCAAAAAAATCGAGTTATGCCTATTTTTAACGAAGGTTAACCATAAGTTATGGTTAACCTTCGTTAAAAAGAGGCATAACTCGATTTTTTCTCAGCAAAAAGTTCAATAATACACAACTTTTTTTATAGCTGTTACTTACGAACTTAGTTCAATCTTTTTGAACCTAAAGATAAACTACTTAGAGTTAGCATTTCAGAAGACGGATGCATAGTTTTCTGCCATATCTTTCCTATAAATATAATCCACATACGTATACTGCTCTCACAATGCTACTCGATACATCAGAGGCCGTCTAATAACATCTCATTAAGATCATTTAGCGGAACAAATAGGCGATGCTCAGTCGATCGGTTAGCTAAACGCTCGATAAATGCTCTATAAATACAGCTGTTGGCATAATAGCACGAGCGATTGAGCTGTGGAAGGGTTAGAACGAGGACGCTTAGAATGAGGCATTCCAAATAGAAAAAATAATGAAAAGATTTCTGATTTACAAAGTGTTCTGCTTTTTATCGAGCTTTCTGAATTGCGAAAACCTCAGGTTAAGTAATTGATCGCAAAACATAGGTAAAGTTGGTCGCAAAACTTAGGTTAAGTTGGTCTCAAAACTTAGGTGAAGTTGGTCGCAAAACATAGGTAAAGTTGGTCGCAAAACTTAGGTAAAGTTGGTCTCAAAACTTAGGTAAAGTTGGTCACAAACCAACTGTTTTAATGTACTCCAGACAGTTTATTCGTACTTTGCTTTATGGTTTACTTTAAAACTTTATTCAGAAAACAGGAAATAGCAGAAAGGAAGATGATCGTCATAGTTCAAATTAATTAATTCAGCATATCATTTCGCAAGGATCGGGTACAAAGACCTCCAATTACTCAAACAAACATAGGTCTTACTTTTTAACCGACAAAAAAGGGAGGAGATTCTCAATTCAACGATTTTTTTTTTTTTATTGTGTCTGTCACGTCCATCCATAACTAACTTTCAAATTCGGAACATAGTAGATTATTCTCAAATACAAGTGTTTCTATATCTTCTCAATAGTCATGTTTGTCAATAAATCTCGTAGTGAACCTAATAACCCCTCGTGAACTACATGTTCGGAGCACGTCGGGCTAATTCGTGATGCTTCGGGTGACACAATACTGGATTCAGTTACAAGATGTTACTCTATACTATTGATGGATTCGAACTATCAATTTAGTTTACGATGCTATTTTGTTTAGGTGAATCTGTAATTCCGATTGGAATACCGATTTATTTTGTTAGATTTGCGCTTAACAATCTCGTTACAGGATCATTCCATTGCTTAATGGAATGGTCCTGTGTAACGTTTTTTGATAATGTTAACGTCACGGTTTGCGTTTGATTCATTAAACAAAAGAAAAACGAAAACGCAGTAATAGATTTCGCTGGTATAAATTGCTATGAAGCTGTTAATGTTATATTTGGGAAACTTTGGCTCGGAGATCACTCATGCTAATCAGGTGTGTGACAGGTTTTCCTAGCATCTGCGCTACCACTACGCTACACTACCAGTCTGCCACAAAGGATTTATCAGATGTTGTAATCTTCATAATATATTTTTTTCCCGTCTTTGTGGAAGAGAATGAAGTGTTTATTATTATTATTTCCATACAGGCAGACTTTAGAGCTTTGCGACTTTCAGTCTTGTTTCTCGATACCTATTAATCACTCCTTTCAAGTACATAAATAATATATTAGCATTAATGTATGTTCTTCCCATCAGCTGATATTGCCCTTAAGTTTACCTACCTATTTATCTTGCGATGAAGACTGATAAGACGATCTTATCGAAGCAGCAACCACACGATACTGTTTATAAAACATGGCTACATGTCATTAATACCATATACTTTTGTAGTAGCACGGTGGTGCTACCATAACAATATATCACTAATATACCACTGGCTTTCATGTGTAACCTATAAAAATAACATTCAAATTAAAACTGGTAGTAATATGATCCGAGTCATGCCAAGAATTTACTCTTATTCGACTAAGTTATAGAAAAAGCGTCATATTTACATAAAATATTAGTGTTTTTCTATTATACCTCTTGTGTTTTATGTGTTAAGTTCTTGTTTTAATTAACATATAATAAGTAGGTGATTTTACCATTTTATCATAAGTTGACGTATTTATTGCCTGAAATGTGTTTTTATAATTTTGGCGAATTTTAATTGCCCGGTTGATTTTATTGTCTTTATAACATTACGTATCGTTTGAAGCTTTATTTTTGTAATAGAAATATTTCGTAAAAAAAGATTACAAAACGAATTTGTTAGAAGAGAAATATTAACACGAACGGCGTTTATGATTAGCGAGTCAAAAACAAAGTATGAATATTCAAACAATTTCCTATAATACTTTTAACTGCCAATTAAATATCCTACCATCAGAATCAACAATCTACATACAAATACGACCTTTACATACAGAAACATACCGCCACCATTTTAATAGCAATTACCCACGATTCACTCTATAAATATTTCACAATACTGTATTGAATATCGGCCAAAAATCCAATCGAAAGACCCCTGTGACCCCGAGTGACCCCGGGTCGTGACCCCCGCAGTATTAATTACGTCGCGTGCCATTTCCAATGTTTCTGCGCTTGCGCAATGACGTCACATCCGTATAGAGAGGTGATGGGCTGTTTGAGTTTGAATTAGGAATATGAATGTTGCTGGTTGGAGGTTTATTGAAAGCTGTATCTTTGGGATGGTGATCGTTAGTGTGGTGTGCAGGTCTTCGTTTGATTCTGGGATTGAACAGCCATTCTGTTATAACTTATTATGTTTTGAGCTGAAAAAGGAGCAGTCACTATTTGTTAATGTTATCTGTAGCCTTGATATCCTGACAGTTCTGTGCTATTATTTGCCAAGCGATGGAAAAAAATTAAGTAAAGAGTTAAATTTGAAATAAAATGCAAAAATGCGCATCTTTTATGTAATCTAAAAAGTTTTTAAAACTTTAGCGTATACGGACTTGTTTTCGGTTACAGCGAAATATAGGTACCTATTGTTCTGTCGTTGATAACTGACATTTTTTTAAAATCAATAACTCATTATGCACAAACGATCCTCCTTGAACAAGATTGCACCAATCAAATCACAAACATATCGCACGAATCATATAATTATCAATTTGCCTGTCTGCCACAGTCACGCGACTATATCATAAACACTGCGACGGTTATTAGCTATAACGGTTATTTTGAAAACTGTTTATTAAACGTTTTCGTTGATAAGAGGCGGTATCTGCTAGACTGCTTTTGATATGAGCCGGTGTTCGGATGCGTGTGGTTTTGGTAATAGTGTGTCTGATGGACACGCAAGATCACTGTTTGTTATGCTGGGGTCGCACTAGCGGCATCGTCTATCTATAAGAAACTTTGCGCTACGACACGATACGCGCAGATTTGACTAACCACACTATCGTAGCGATAGATCGGACTGTCCCAATAATAGCACGGATGGCGATTCATCAGATAATTACGAAGCCTCTGATGTGAGCACAGTATTAGCACGATAACTCTTTAAGGGGCCAAACATATGAAGATTTATTTATTGGTTGGTCGTTTTAAAATTGTTACATTGTTCAACCTATAAACATAATGTCAAGATACAAGCACAGTGCACAATATTAAACGATAGCTATCACGAAAAAACAAAACTCCTTATACCTAAAAAAAGAACAATAATACTACAGAAATAACACTTATATAATTTTAACAAGAAAACACGCTGGCATGTATTACTTTGTTACAATAGACAGGTGTGGCCCCAGCATTACTCCTGTCTTTTGTCATAGACATTACAAACAAAAGTTAGTGGTGATATCGTGATAAAGTACTAGGGTTGTAATTTCAGTGCTGTCAATGTAACATTTTGACTTTACAGTCTTTTAAATTAAATTAAATTGCATTTAGATAGTGTTGTTAAACCTAAAATTCGTAATTAACCGCTTCCTGTCGCGCCCGCGATATCGCGTCTGTTTGTACGAGCCTTAATGCGGTTTTATCTAATAGTTATTAAAACTGCGGGAAAAATACCGCCCGAGCCTGTTTTTTGTACAGATTGTCTTATGATGACTAGGTACATACTGATTTACTGAACCAACGACTTCTCCACATAAATTAAAGACGAAAAATACTAGATTTTCATTAGCAAAACGTCTCCAAATAGGAGTTATGGCATATTGCGTCTGCAGTTAGTACTGTTAGCGTCGCGGGTCGCGTGTGATGTGAGCGGCGCGCCTTGACCCGAGCTACGAGCAGGCACATCTCCGCGCGAGGATGTAGGGGCCTGGATGTACCACTAGTATATAAATGGAGACCAGATACCTTCTTTAGAAACTTTTAATGTTCTTCTGTTGTGAATAAAATTGAATAGAATAGGTACCATCATGTATACCATTTAAAAAAAAAATGGCCATTATCACATTGTCCCACTGTTGGGCAAAGACCTTCCTACTATCTTTCCACCTCTCTCTGTCCAGAGCTGCCAAGGACCATCATGTACACCATACATAAATTAATAGATATACGGCAGCGGATCGAGCCTCCCGGTTTCGGACTTCGGTCAATCACAATATAGCTATTTGGCTTTTGGTAACAGTGGGAGAGTCAGTTGATGACGGTCTTTGTGAATGATCTCTCATGTTAAACATGGGTTTGGCGAACAGATTGATGATTCACGACGGCCACTAGTGGCCTGTAGTTTTTTCTTTATTTTGTTTTCGGGGGTAACCTTCGAAAGGCAACTGGGCTTTGGGGATAAGACCGCGGAGTGTGCGATTTTTACGTCACTAACCACCACCCCGTTGGTCACCACATGGAAGGGGCTCCGTTACTTCTCAAAAGACCGATCCGAAACTCTCTCTGTGCAATGCCTGTTAGGATACATCTCGTGGGAGACTGTGAAGGGCTAGACCCCGAAACCTAACTGTGCAAGTTTGCAGGCAGCACGTGATCTCTGTGCGCCGCTTATAGACACTTACTTAATACTCATTCTCTTGTTTCTAGCTTCCGGAGAATGCGTCAGTCTCACTTTAAATTGTCACCGCCTCTCGTCAAGTCTCTTCGTTTTCTCCATTTCCACATTAGTGGTAATTGATAGCGTCACACAGCGGCCAATCAACAGGTGCCCAAATTTCTGAAAATGCAGCAGGTTTAATATTTCAGCAAATTGAAAGGAGTTCCGGGATGTTCGTTGCCACATCTAGCTGCCTACATCGGTGTCACAAGCGATACCTAACGCAAGTCGAAACCACTTGTGTAACAGTAGTAAAGTGTGCACAATAACCATGTTATAGGTCATTTTGTGTAGATGAATACGTAATTAGGAGCCGACCTAGCCTAGCCCACGACTGGTAAACGTACTACTGTGTTTTTAATGATCATATTTTACTTATATTTGAAATGGTTTGGCTGTAATTTACGTTACTTCCAGCAACGGGCATATTATTTTGCTGTGACAAATTCTGTATTTAACTGTCTTGTGACGAAATTAAAGCTCATGACCAATCAATATTGTTATAAGAAGAGCTTGAGTTTAGACAGTGTGTAAACCGAATGTTTTCATATTTTTCAGTAAGAAATAAAACAAATTATTTAAAAAACAAAAAACCCGACTGCAAAATCCTATAACCGAAAATAGAAAAAAAACACGGAATTTTGTTTTTTGTAAGGTATTGCAGGCGGGGACAAACAAAAGTTACACCATATTTCAGGTTATTAACCTTACCCTCCGTTTTTTTCTATTTGCAGATGAAATATATATAAAAAATATAGCCTATGTCACTCCCACAATTAAGACGAACCTAACGACACCTCGTATGTTAAAATCCAGCAAGCCGTTTAGGCTATAGAGCGTGCCAAAGAAATAGACATACATACATACAACAAAAATACAAACATACATACATACTCTCGAAAAACATTACCCTCCTTCTGGGGCAGTTGGGAAAAGATCATCTAATCATCGCTTGCGGTAAACGATCTTTACCGACAACTTGCGAACTGTACCGCGAATGTCAATCATACTGTAGATCTGTTAATGATAAGTTCTTTTACTGAATTTGAGATATTTTTCGCTATATTTAAAACTATGGGGCGATGCATCTTAATCTACAGACCATACTGGCCGTAATGAGAAGATAACCATTTGTTACGACATACTTAAGAGTTGCTCTCAAATGATCGGTTTATAATATGAGCCTTGAGTGTATATACCTAAACTATAGCTAAGCCAAGAGCATACTCTAAAAACACTTTATGATCCAGCCAAGTTTATGATTTAGATCGTTAGCTCATACCGAATGGCTGACAATAAAATCTATTTGTCCGTTTGGATCAATTTTATGATAGATGTTTGTGTATAAACTTGAAGTTTATTATGCGATGTCAATTGATTATTTGTAATACAGAAATGCAGTAAAATGAGGCCATCTTTCATGATGCCGTATCAACTTATGACTTTAGCGTATTGTGTAGTTTAATGATTTACATAGCAGTGCCCAAGGCTACAGGCTTTTCGGTGACTCGCACGAATTCACCTCCCGAAAAAAAACTCGAATCGACTTTTAAATAATATTATTTTTCTTGAGGAGATTCGCACGAAGTTAATTTATTTGTGGGCAAACCGACAACTCCAGAAATTGATAAGCCTATAAAATAGATATTCAGCACTAGTTGACACAAGAAAGTATCCTTAGTGCGCTCAAAAAGCCGTGTCGTTATTAGTCCGAGCAAACAGACAGCTAATATTTGCTGCTGAGATTTGACAGCAGCATCCTTGATGAGCTTCTATACCTAAACTCTTGCAAACTAGCTGATATTTTTTTCAGTCTACCCATCAGTCAGAATACCCTATGTTTGTCGCGTTTTAGCATAGCAATATGGGTCATTGCTCTTTCCCTACTATCTCTACGTAGGAACCCAAATAATAAACTATGTATGGTTTTTCGTTATAGGAACATGTTGAAGATCACGGTAGATATTGATTCAGGACGATAACAGGCTTTATTTCAGTTTTTGAATTCAGTTATCCGGCTCGAAGGACTAAAATGTAGCAGCAGCGGTGAGGTTTGGTGAAAACTTAAGGTTTTTATAGATTGTGTTGAGGATTTTCAATAAAACGATGCGTTAGCTTTAACGAACAAATTCTGTATATTAGCCATGTTGGTTTTACAAAATTCAAGGAGATAGGTGTGGGAACAATAATTTAAAATTAACACCAATCACTGTCGCGCGATAGGTATGACGTAGCTTATGGTACCGTTTGTTGCCGCGAGATGTCGCTATCAGTCCCTGATGTGTGTTGATGGAGAAGGACATCATGTAGAGAGAATGTAGGCGGGTCAATGACCGCTATTGCTATGCTAAAAACGCGACAGCTATAATAAGATCGAATAGTAGATTTACTGGTAAAAAAAACCAGAGACAACAACAACCGATCGTAAACATATCTCCGCGAAACTGACATCACCAAAACAAACCAGTCTACATAATAAGGCGTTAATCACACTTTATGAATGAAATATGCGCCTTACATAAAAAACAACACATTCAGTTAATCGAAAATCGTATTAATGGCAATGAATGCGCGGGCGCAAGGAATCTCGTATAACAGGCAGCCATTAAGTTTCCCGCGACTGAAGACTTTTTACAGCAATATATACCAACTTTTTGCAGCAATATCACCGTATAAGTGAGCTATGTTTTAAAAATAATGAGTGTGCGCGGTGCGCGTGCGCCGCGGGGCGTTGAATTATGGAGACAACCGTCATAGATCACCCTGTAGGTACTTTCGTCTTTGTTACGCGAGGTTAAACGCGTTTTGCTTTAATAATCAACAATTTATAGAGTATTAACGTTATTGGACAGTTTTTAAAGCGGCTTCTTAAAAACATAAACCTTTTTTGAAAGCTTTGTTTTATATTTATTTTATGATATGTTCCGTTTTAGGAAGTGTTGCAACCTTCCTTGTTCGGTCATGGCTATATTACTTTTTTTTGTGTGCAGCCTAATTATTCTTTGCATATCAATTCTACGCAGCGTAGCGTTCGTAATTCTACGTACCTTGTATGTATGTATATAGAATTGATATGTTGCTTGTGATTGCTGCCGCTTACGGGGGGGTCATGTACACGTATTATATTTTCGAATTAAAAACAATTTTAGATTTAAAATCGGATTCGATATTGTGCTTTATCTTAATAGGATAAGGTTGGTGCCTAAGGGTGTATTTAAGTATTAAGATAAGCGCCGATTGGGCGCCGGCAGTTTCCATACTTTCTTGCCAAATCAGAGTGAACTAGTGCGAACCGGACCCGACTAATTCAAATAGGAACTTGTTGGCGCTTATTATTCTGCTTCTTTTCCCGTAACGACAATCCGATATTGATAAAAAACGCAATAATGCAGATAAGGTGAATGAAAGCTTGTCCATTGATAAAATTACATGAAGGCTTTCGCCAATGAACGAACCCGTCCCTTTAATTAGCCGTACCGATGGCCAGAAAAACACTTGGACGTACAAATACACTGGACAATCATCTCGGAGTACAATCTATGGAATCAGTTGGCAGGGCAAAAAATCGCCGGTTTTGTCATGAATATGTATTAGTTGTAACTGCTAATGACCTTAGCACGCGACCTACCACAATGCTAAGCATGGAATTTAACAAAATGTTAAAAATTAACATGATCTTCCTCTTAGTACTTTGGATTATTGGCTTACTTTTTGGAAAGCTTTTTTTTTGCTAAAAGCTTTGGAAATGGGTTTCCCATTTCGATAAAACGGTTTTTCCTCAAAATGGTTTTCATACAAATGCCTCCTAAAAATGGTTTCATTCAAAAAGGTTTTATGGTTTCCGTCTCAAATTGTCTCCGTAGTTTGCTGTTTTCTATAAAAACTACTTCATGTAACGTAAGATGCTTTTAATTATCACAAAAATTATACCGTTCTTCTTGATCCAAGTCAGATATTATTGCGGCCAGATATTGTCATTTTATTCTCGTCATTAGTCTGTCTTTTCGTCAATGAATATACCGCATCTAAGCTACTAAGTATGAACACTGAGATATGAATTACGTCAGTTTAATATTTGAGATATGTATAGGTACCTATTCGAATCATATTTTTCTGTAACCTAATGCGCTAAGTAGTTATTAGGTGTGAATCTTGAATTATAATTATAATGATTTATTTCGCGACTGTTGCCGCGGGTTTTAGTTACGACATTAAAGACGTAGTTTCCATATTTAAATATTTTGTAGAATATAATGTTATGTAGGTAATTTTGCCAAAACTGCTGTTTTTCCTTTTCTGGTTTTATGGGAAAACTGAACTTCGTTTCTGTGACCTTTATTTTTTTGACCGTCTGAGTAATTTTAATATTTTGAATTCGCACTTGGCAATTCCCAAATTAATTTTTTCCTGTATTCATTATCTAAGAGTTACTATGGAGTTTCTTGCCCATGCTTCTCCATACGAATCTACCTTTCGGAATGGGCGCCTAGTATCAAATCTATTTTCTTGTACATATTAACGTACAGAAGTCCCTTGCTAATTATAATAACTTCCCTCGGCAGTTTCAACTTATCTTTGATTTAGAAATCACAGACGCTTATGTGTCTAATAAAAATCATAAGATGTCAATATTAAACCGTTATAGCTTGCCTAATTAGAGACACTTTTGTACAATAAAAACATCAAGATGCTTAATTGATATGTTTCATCACGCGTGTGTTTGAAATTTTATATGAACAACAATATGGCGGTACAAAGTGACGTGGGAGTGGTGACTGTTGGGCCATGGTCTGCCATAACGTGGTGGTTAATGGGTGTCGCGATCCCTTGTAGTTGGAAGTAGGTGAAGTGGTTAGTTATGTGAGAACATATACGAGGTAGTAGCGTCTTCAACATTAATTTATTCTAACTCATGATACTGATGATACCCAAAGACCGTTGTTGCAGCTTGTGGGGGTTTTCAGGGCACGTTTCCTTTTTATCTCGTGTGAAATTCTATTCTTCGATTCGCCAGAGAAAGGTGGAAAGTAGGTAAAAAAGAACTTTCTGCTATATGGTAAACTTTTTACTATATGGTAAGGACAGCAGCGCTTTCCGCACTATTGCCACCTGATTTAATGTATAGGCTTCAATCTTTACTTATGGCAGTACATGTAGGTATCTATTGGTACAGCCACGACTTTTGACCTAGCTTTTAACATTTTCCCAATTAGACTTTTATGTTCAAACAGATTCGACCTTTCTTTAACTGAATCTAAAATGTGCGAAATGTTTTAATGTCTCGAAATAATATAACATATGTATAGATTTTCCTCTCAAATACATATTTCACAAACGATATCTTGTTACGTCGTTCAACAAATATGGCATTTGACTTTGAACGAAAATTACTGGTTTCATGTAATTTGAGTCATTATTTCTGGCGTATTTATGTAAAATACCTGACATTTTGTCTATTTTTTATTGTTACAAATCCTTAGATTTATTAGTGAATTGATTGTTAGTCGCCGCACCTCGGTCGTGTATTTGCATGTCAATCTATCAATTATTATTATGGATTGGGTACAATAAAACTAGACAAGGTCCTTCTGGCTGGGAGGAAACCGTTATTTGATTAATTTAGAAGATGTTTGCCTTTTGGTGCAGCAATTTCAATTAATCTCTATTAGTAAGCAATCAATAAATTTGCATTGTTAAGTAAACAATGGTTTGTAGAGTTAAAATCGTTTCTCAGCACAGAGTGGAGCTTAATACAGAAGTATTAAATATACATCACGCCTGTATTCCCTGAAGGGTTAGGCAGAGGTGAACCTATACTTAGCACACTCACATTTCACCAGTTATGTTTTTAAGTCTCATGTAATACGGGGCGAACCTTTGTCGTCAACCGGGCATAAATCCAGACTACGGGCTCTAACTGAGAAATTTCTGAAAAAACCAATAACAGTTCGTCCGACCTGGGAATCGAACCCAGGACCTCACGCTCAGTAGTAGCGCTTGCGACCCCTACACCAACGAGGCAGTCAGTATTAAAGATAGTACAGATTTTCAGACCAGAGTGGCAATTCCCGTAATTGTTGAGAACGTTCGCATTCGCATCTCATTCGCAATCTGTCAAAAATACAATCAATATAGCAACATTTTTGACAAGTTTGACAGATTGCGTCTTGAATGTGAACGTTTTATAAGTACGAGAATTGACCTTTAGTACATACCTAAGGGCTCAAACAGTATCCCATATTATAACAGATGGCTGCGCTAAGCCATTTACTAGTTCATTGATTCAGGCGTGACTTTGCGGAAATCCATTATAAAATACAATAGACGTAGATATATTTAGTAACCTATTCCGCTTGACTATTCTTCAAGAGTCCTAAAAAACCCTGTAAGAAATCGACACGTGTTTCACCTCTCAACGAGGCATCCTCAGGACAACGATTGACCAATTGCAAACCAGAATGCGAAAGAAGCCTCATCCTGAGGATGCCTCGTTGAGAGGTGAAACACGTGTCGATTTCTTACAGGGTTTTTTGAAGAATAGTCAAGCGGAATAGGTTACTAAATATATCTACGTCTATTGTTTTTTTAAGCCATTTACTGTAAAATTGCTTTTTGAAACCAATATAAGCACTAATTAGTTGATTTTTACGACTCGCACAGCTTGATTAGCGGTGATTTTCAAATTTTCTTTTCTATTTTGTGAGTTGGATAGTGCAGTAGAGAGATTTTAAATTAATTGTTTATATATAAGTTTCCACTGAAGGCCAGCTCACGTAATTAAAAACTTCAAAATCTAGTAAAAATCTCATCTCAGCGACAGACAATGTCAAGGCAAGCTGTTTTGAAAATGTGAGGAAATTAGAGGTATTTTTGACAGATTGAGGCCGAGATTAGAATGCGAACGTTCTTAAAATACAGCCTCTGATTTCAGTTTTGTAGCTGTGTTTGTCATATTTTACCAAATTACTATTTTTAATAATCTTTAATATCATGACATTTTGAAATAATTAGACTGGCGAGTGACATTATACATTATTTTATTAATATTTGCCCGCCATTGTCTAAAGCAAACGTGATGATCAGTTTTTTATTTTTACTTTTAACATCTTGCGTTGTTCAATTTGTGTTGTATGTATTGTACTCAATTTTGTGCAAATAAATGATCATCTTATTTTATGTTATCATCTATTAAAAATTGAATCTTCCTTCTTTTAAGCTAAAGGGTCTAGTTTTAAAGAAAAACCAAAGTCGAGTGCATGAATAGTTTATTTTGTACGTCTCCGTGGAATGTATTCATTACAAACATTTGTTTACGAAATAAAAAACACTCTACCTATATTTATATTTACAAAAAAAAAACACGTTTGTCAAACAAAGTATTACATTTGAGTATGAATGTGTAGATAATTTCACTACTTTGAGTAAATGGAAATGTATGAGAGTTTACATCAACAATATTGAGCAAAAATAGGAATGTTTGTGTAACAATCGAGTATATCCTTTAGCTCTTACCATCTCTTTCTAATATAGCAATGAAAAGAGAAACAAAGAATTTCAAAAAAGAAATAACACTCCAAAAGCTAAAAGAGATAATAAGAGATTTTTTTAACAAAATCAATATTAAAGTACAGCCGACAGTCGTGATTAAATAATAGAACTTAGCTACAGATAGAAATACGAAGACTTAGAAATATAAAAGGCTTCACAATGCACCCGAAGTTAACACTTTACAACCACAAACAACACTTCGAAATTCTACTAGAAATAAATTATATTCAAACTTTTATACAAAAATATATAAGATTCTTTTCTTAGTTATGGAATGTTGCAACACCCGGCTGTTTCCATTTTCCAAAAAACAGTTATCATTATCTATGTAACCTAACTTACACTATACAAAGAATAATTTATTTATTTACATTCGTTTTGTACATAACCTTATACCGGGCTCGTTAAGTACCAATAACATTGTATTTACTAAACATTACTTATGATACGTATTTGGATAGACTCTTTCAAGCGATAACAAATCAAACAACATTCGAGTGTTTGAGCTTAAACAAAAATCACATTCCTCTATACTGGCCTTTGATTCATTCACTGACGTGTAATACAGTCTATAGTAACGGCACTAGGTGACGCGGCGTGTGACGTCAGACTTTGGTGGTGAGGTCCAGAGGGTGCAGCTTGATCCTCTTTATTTGTGAATATGACACGTCCTCCTCTTCGCTGGCGGACCCCGCGCCGCTGCCGGATTCACCGTCATCATTGTCTGGCACTATAACTTCACTGTCGTCTGATCTTCGTCGCGCGGAACTCGATCTGCCATCAGATTTAACTGACAAGTCCATAGGGTTCTCCTGCAGCGGAGATTCAGAGGTTCTCCTCTCAGCTGGCGGCGTCGGAACAAATTCCGCTTCAGAAATTACATCTTCCTGAGGAGTAGGCTGCGTAGACCGCTGCTGTTTCAAAATCTCATCCAGGAAGAATCGTTTTGACGACTCTGTTCGCTCATTGTGATCGTCGATCCTGACGTCATTGTTGTTCTCAGCAGCTTGCCTTAACGCTGCGTGGTCTAATAGATGTCTTGAGTATATTGGGTGGAAGCCTGGCGGGAACAGCAGCGGGTGGTTGTGTGCGAATGGGCTGAACGGCGGCGGGGGTAAGAAGGGCGAGTGGGGGAAGTGGGGCAAGGAGGCGATGTTGGCGAGGTGGAGGGGGACGTAGCTATCTCTGGGCGGCGTCAGCGGTCTGTCCGGCGGCCGCGACTGTGTGAGTCTGGATTTTTCGTCTAATTTTGGCGAAGACCCGCTTTTATGTGAGTCTGGGGACGCGGAGCAAGGAGGCTTGTAGTCGTCTAAGCCGAGGAGAGCTAGTTCTTCTTTTGTCCTTGGTCTCGCGAGTCCTGGGAAGAGATGAGGTGGGAAGGGAGGCGCCAGCGGGTGGTGGGGGGAAGAAGGCACTCTTGGAGGCGACTGGGATTGTGCAGCTTGCTGTTGTTCTTGCAGGAGGCAGTGGATCTTGAACCAGTTGGAGCGGCGGCCGTATCGCGAGCCGGACTTGGACATGCCGACCATGAGGCACTTGCGCAGCCGACACGCCTTGCAAGCAGTGCGGTTCTTCTTGTTGATGACGCATTCTCCATTGTTCTTGCACTCCGTGATGGAGTTCAGGTTGTTGTAGGAGCGGCCGAAGAAGGACTGGAAAAGAGAGAAAAAACTACGTTAATTAAAGTGAAACTTGGAATTAAATCTATATCTTGACGTCCTAGATGGTTTTACCAGTACGAAAATGATTTCCTGCAAGATAAGATTTATTAACCTTTCCTCGTAATAGCAAATTGCGATCACAAATCTGCATGGAACCAAGACAAGGCAATATACTTTAAAATCACTCGTAGTAATCTACAACGGGGCACCCGTCTGCTGATCTTTAGCACTACACGATGAAGCAACACATTTCACACTCCCAATAATGCACAACGATCAATTAACAATTGTTTGTCATATCGTTAATTAACCAACCGTAAATAACTGTCAGCTGTAAAAGCAATTGCTTTATTTAATTAAATTTAATCAGCAAAACGGGTAGCTACCGGTTGCATGCATATGCATAGAACTCAATTGAATATGTATAATTGATATGATGGCCGAGAATTATGGTGCATGTGGTGAATAAAGTTGAGAATGGGAGGTCGCAGGTTGCCCCTAGCTTACGTTTCTAATTAAAATGACAACGTTATTAATAAATATCGCGTTATATTAAGCTCGTTATGGTGGAATGTGTGGCTCTAGTGTAGGGTGAACGGATTGGATAACTATGGTGTTGTTTATGGTATGTTAAACTATGGTTTGTTGTTTTCAATATTTTGTAGAGTGCGTTTCATCAAATAGGTCTACTGTTAAATTTGAAAAAAGACCTGCAGCGGCGTTGCGTATTCTTATTGGTCGTACAACAGTGGAGCCAACATTATGGCACAGGTACTATTAGATGAAACGCACTATAGAAGCTTTTGAATGAGACATGTGACTGGCTGGTATAAAAATAAAAAGAAGTAATTTTGCCTTTTATTGTGGGTCTTTGAAGATTTATTTGTCTATCGATTAGCAGTATTATGTGAAAATCAGTTTTCCCAAAGGGTGATAGAGATCAGATGGGAGTCAATAAAAACCCGTGACGTCATTCATTATTAAAACAACCGGCAAATTTTACCCGTTCTTTGACGTGCTAGGCTGACATACAACATTATTTCCTAAGTTCCAATAAATTATATTACAAGACTCACTATCAGGACAACTTGGTAAAGTTTGACCTAAAGCCGCAGTTACATGGCCGGTTAGCGCCCGCCGGACCGCGTAACTCCGATAGTGAAAACATCGCCTTACAAATGTCGTGTTCACGGTTTAAGACGTCACTTCCGGTCTCCGGTGGATATGGGCCGGTTCGGTTCCGGTCTGCTACACGCGTTTAACTACGGTTTTGTTTTCATTTAACCTTGATTTTTCGGCAAATTTCTTACGTAAGTGTTGTGGCCTATTGTTTTAGATTCTTTTTTCGAGATGAGTATTAGATTGTGGAGATATTAAGTGCTCGATTTATTTGATTGCAATCGTTATTGTACTTGATACTGTTTTGTTTTTACGAGGTTTTAGTATACATACAATGTTATGATCTATTCATTTATTGTAGTCACATATTTTATAGTTTTCCTAAGGTACTTATCCTATAAGTTACTTGCGGTCATATAGGGGAAAAACTCGTTCCAATGTCGAGCAGGAAAAGCGCAATTTATAAATCGCGTTTAAAACCTACTTCAAACAATCTTTACCTAAAGGCTCAAACACGCGCGACGCGACACGGGTAGAACGTTTTCATAGAAATTGTTCCACTAGGATTCGCGTTGCGCGTCTGCGGGAGCCTTAAAACATTGTAAATCGTATAAGTATCAACCATAAGTACACAGTAACATGAAAAACGAGCGTTAACTAAACATACACGCGTTAACATTACCAAAATGGTTGCAAAACGCCACACCGTCGCTTGAATGACAATCAGCTGCCACCTGCGACTGACGCCATGTTGTTTCGATAAGTGGGACAGTCCCAAAATGGATGGAGGAAAATGCCCGGTGTGTTTTTTTGTTTATAAAATTGCATTTTAATTTAAATTACAAGCGATATAGCAGGATTTATTAGAGGTGGTGCATTAATGTTAATGAGTCGTAGTCGTATTAAAAACTAATACAATTTGACACATGGCAAAATATGCTTCATGGTAATAACCTAAATTATTAGTTTCATAAAGACGAAAAGAAGTAACTAAGAACTAACAAACATTCTTGAAAATATTGAAAACAATTTCAAAATTGATTGGTTAATGCATCAGTAAAATAATTTATTTTCAGTCTTTAAGTTTCATATTTAAATCCTCACATAATTTCTGAGTTGGCCTTGTAATTATAATTGAGAAACTAGACATTCTCATTCTGAAAAATTGACAGTTGAATATGCTAAGAAGTGTTAAGAGTATTATTATTTCTTATGAAATATTGCGTTCTTCAACATTTGACCAAGAAATTATAAAGCTTATGACCATCTTTAATTTAAAATAAAAGAATAAATTGACCTAAAACTCAGAAACAGAATACCAAGAAAATATATTTTAAAAAATGGCAAAAAAACGAAATTATGGGAAATCCCGATATGGTGACCCTACAATTGACCAATTGCAGGATCACGTCATAGATGAAGAATTTAAACTGAAACAATGCCATCTTTGAACGTGCTGCGTGCGTGATGCGAATTATACTGCGCGCGCGCGGCGTTATTCTACATAAAATTCTCACAAAGGAAATTATCCCTTATTTCTGTGTAAATAAGTGTGATTTCACGTTGGCCGTCGAAGCTTTATTTTGGTGATGACATCGCTAATTTAAAAGAAAAGATAATAATAAATACTTATAAGGACTTTGTATTATATTGTTATACAATGCTGGCGTTTATTCGTATTTTCTAAATTTGGTATGACTTTGACACATTAGGTATGTACCACCGATAGTAAGTAACCTCCGATGCCTCAATATCCAAGTAGCAGTCAGTGCAGGTCCTACCTTTATTTCTATAATAGAACAATATTCCTACATACATTAGTAGTAAAGCCCAGCAAAGGACAGTCGCACACAGCTGCAATCGCTAAACCCCCACGCCAACATATTTAAAACGTTTAAAGTAATTAAAGTAAAGTGTCGTGCAATGATTCAATATGATATTTAAATTAATTGAGTAGATAAAAGCGTTGGGAATCGCAGCCGTCGCATGCGTTATATTAATTGCATCATGTGTTTTATTCTAAGGTACAGGTCGGTATAGATTTTTTTTTATTTTTTTTATTGGCTACCCTGATATATACTTTATTGTTGGTTTATTTCTTGGCAGTACTTGCAATATCTTTGTTAAGCTTACGACCAAGACAAAGAGTGGCATTAAAATAATTATCGAGTTAGTAAATAACAATAATTGTTGTTAATAGCCATTTCAATAGCTATCCGTGTTATTCAAAAAAGGTGATGATTAATTTTAATGTTCATGTACTCGGAATTTTTTAAATTAATTATCTATCAACAGTTCATTGGATGCGGGCCAGATGTCGTTTTTTACAACACAATTAAAAGTACCTGCTGTAAATCTCAAACGATTTTAAGTAGAAACGAGTCTTACCACAATTATATGAATTGCTATAAAAACGGTTTTACAAGTCAAGTAGGTAGGTCCTTTTATCATACTTGGTAATAATTGTATAAACAAAAAACAAGAGATATTAATCCAGAAATCTCAGCCACCCAATATAGTACCATGCACCGTTCACCGTGTGCGTGTGACAGTACCTGTAGTTAATAATCAGTATGTGCATAAATTGGCTGCGTTGCGCAAGAGTCGCGGGCGGCGCCGGGCGACGGCCGAAGTTACGAGCGACCTGGCCGCAGCCACCTATGACCTGCGCGCGCGCCGCTTACCACAGGTGGGGGGCTAGGTGATAAGGGTGGGTGCTGATGATGGCTCAGGAGTAGTGGTTGATGTTTTTATATAGTTCGCGCTAGTGATTTGATGTGTGGAGCTTTGTAATAGTTTAATAAAACGTTTTTGGGTAAATTGTTTGTTAGGTGGAATAACTGCGAAAGTTTTAGTGAATCTGAAGGTTACCTATTATTTATATACGATACAAAATCCTTGAAAATACAGTTGTGTACCATTTTAGGACGGAAAACTGTGTCCCAAAATACAAGCGATAGCTTAGTTTGGGAACCAGTTTCACCAACTCCTGCGATTTTTGTACCTCTGATCTAGAACTAATAACATTGTGAATGATTTTTGCTGTACCAATAATTACCTTTCTTTTTTAGCATCTTTGTAACAATAGATTTAAAATTATGATTTTGATTTTATTAAATCTGCCCATAAATCATTTCTAACAATCATTTTGCTGCAAAAAATAGATTTCTATGAATAAACCAAAACAGTGCAGAATGTTCGCTCAACAAAAACAATATATTTCAGTTCCTAGTCCGCAATTGTACACTAAGCTCTAGCTCGCGGTCATAAAAGCAAAGGATGCGCGGGCGCATCGCTGGCGAGAGGTGAACGTAAGAGAACAATAAATTATCCGTTGCTAGGCAACGCAGGCGACTGACGAAACGTGAACACTATAATTTTTGTTAGGCCTTTAATTTTGTTATAGATTTCACTAGGAAGCGTTTAAATTGTGGTCACCTTAGTCCGATTGACAGTTCAGCAATTTAACTTTAAAGTTAATGATTTTGGATAGATTAATTAATTAAAGGAGGTACGACAATGTATAATGTGGATATAAACTTTGCTCTCATATTACTTACACGTGGTAATACAATTATTATAAGCAATTTTAATTACAACAGTTATCGTTGATGTCACTAGATGGCGTTAGTTGTTCTAATATTGAAATTAGGCGCTTCTTCGTCGTATCAATGGTTCCATTTTGTTTGTTTTAAATAAGTTACAAAGCTTAATGTAGTTGCTAAAAACACTCTTACAGTTAAGTGTACTTCATTGTGATTATGTATTAGCCAGTAATCGACAATTCAGTTTAGGGTTCAGTGCAATGTAATTTAAAATAATTCTTGAGGTTTTTAATAAAAGTACCGGTTATGTTGCGAATATCAACTTGTATTAGAGCGACATGCACTAAAATTTTTATGGTTTGCTTATTATTTATGGACCATTAAGTGATAAGATTTAATGGACCAATAATAGCGCTTCTGAAGGACATTTATTTCACGCTCTTTAACCCTTTGTGTAACGATCATACCAGCTATTTTCAGATCACCATCATCATAAGAAATTACCGTATGTTCTATCCCGAAAAGCCATAACTAACCACCGTAAGGACTATTCTTGCTTGCAGCGCTTGGTCGCTATAGAACCCGGGCGGTAACAGATGTGGTCATCTTGTTCACGGGATTTCCTATCATAAATATGTTTCGAGTTTTATTTCTAAGTTGTGGCAAGATTAATCATATGGGATACGTGTGCATCATATACACATCATATCATTATATACGACATGATACACAATACGCGGAAAAAAACTGCAAGATTCTTCCGAGTTAGAAATCGTATTTAAAACTGCAACTCAAATCCCTACAACAGTAGGTGTTTTAATAACCCATTAATAAGTCTAAGAGAGTAAAATTTTCTCAAACGATACAGTGCCGGGAAAATTTATAGTATCATACCCATAACCTATGATATATGGTCCTATGTACACTAAAACTTGTATTTTAGTCCTCATCGCAACAAAATGTGGCGCCATAACTTTGTAGTGGCGCTTTATGGTGTATTAATAGGTGATGGACCCCACAGGTTTATGGGGATTACTTTGTACCGTCATTGTAAGTACATAACGTATGGTATGATTTGGAATCTGGGAGGTTATGGTGTAGACTGGCGAGAGAAAAAATAAGTGGTGTTATATGGAGAGATTTAATTTTGGGATTCTTTCTTCTATGGGTTTTGGTGTTTTTTAGTGTCAGTAGAGCTTCTAGTTATCATTACGGATAGCGGACGATGCAAGGTGCTTAGAGAACTTGTACTTTTATAAACCGTTGAAAGAGCGTCCATCATGGCTTAATTACTAATAATGATTCAGTGTTTCAATATCAATCTTTTAATAATTCAATCATTACGACTAGTTAGAGACAAATTGGTTATCCTAGCTGATCCGCCCATTGTTAACTATCAAGGAAATCTTTAAAACAAACTACCGTCTCATCACAATGCAAATTATAATTTAACACATGATTCATTTTGTTATATCGATTTTCGATGCGATTTTTTATCGATAAGTGTGACAAATCGAGTGAAGACCTCGTGTGGACTTTCCAAATGAACCGTTGGTAGCATCACGCACGCGAAACAAGCGTGAGAACGAGCAGATAACATTAACAACATCGAATTTTGACCTTTCTCCTACTGTAGTGACCCGTACCAATACCATTTTGCACTCCTTCAACTTCAAGATCATCAATAACCAACCTTATCCCAACTTGACAAGCCTTAAAATTGATTGCCGCAGGGTTTTTTCGATGGTAAAGTGATGTTGGCTCAAAACGCGAGCGCGTGTCATCCCGCGTTTGCGTTCGGAAGCACTGACCTGCACCGCACCGCGATGTTTTGATTGGCTCTGACATTCAAATACAATCGATTATTCGTTTAATTTGAATCGATACCGCTCGTGATTTGCTCGTCGGGGAAATCGACGTTCACATTTGAAATTGGAACATTTTATTTTTTTATTCAAATGCCCAGACAATGATGATACACATATCAGAATTCGAATTGAGGATACAGTCATTTGAGACTTACAAATGTTGCCAGGATGAAATAAATACCATGTGTGAGTTAGCTTGACCAATATAAATTCACCTGTTAACATTTAATTACTGATCTATCAATTTACATTAGGAGTTACACAATAGCTGACGTTATTAACAACAATAGATCCTTGAACCCGGCACAATCGTATAAATTATGCAACAATACTAATCGTACAACATGTCCGACGGACGCCGCTGCAGATTTCGTGACGGGAATAAAAATTATTGCCATGCTCCAATAAGTTGATCGGTGTGCCAACTGCGTTGCGTCCGTTGACAATTTCGACACAAAACCTCTCTAAAACAATGACAATCATTAACCGGCCTGCCAATCAATTGTCGACTAGAAATTAATGATTTAAAATTCAAATTCGCGTGACTAATCGTCGCCAATCGATACAAATAAAACAAGACCGTACACGCAAAAGTGAGTAAGTGCAAATTTGAATCGATTGCGGGCGCTGCGGAATCGAGACGAATCGATTCACCCCGTGAATTGTATTGCAAAGTGAATAGGCGGTGTGTCGCTACTATGACGGCCGTTGCGGCAAATGAACCGTTTTATATTGATCTCGTTTTTAATTGATACCTTGTCGCTGCAAGGTTGTAAGCTAAACAAATATTGATAACGTCATTAATATAATGTTATTTAAACTAGAACATTGAAATTATAGCTCTCTATTATTGAGTAGAACAGTTATTTATAAACCGTTAAATTGATGAATCTTCTATAACCAGTATTATTGCATTTCACAATGTGAATCTCATGTCAAGCAAGACCATATTCCACCAGGAGGACCATTTGCAAATGAGCATGAGCATACCCAAGGAGGTACTTATTACTTACATTAACGACTTGCGATTACCGTACATAAAAAGTCAAATACCTAATCAAGCAATACTTTTTCACAGATCTCGCTCCAAGCGAATCCAATTAAAGCCTAACCAGCACTTACTTGAACATCTAATTGAAAACTAATTAACTCAATATAGGTCATTATCGATTCAAATATAATTAAACATATAGAACTATTAAAGCCAATTAAAATAGTCCTATTAATTAGTCGACGAGGCTATTAAGGTTTATTCTTTTCGCTTTAAGGTTTCTCGTTGACAAATTACGCGCGCGGTGCCTTTCATGGCGAGTTCGTGGCGAGAGGGCAATTGTCTCCGTACAATACGATTACACACACAGATAATTCTAGAAAAACCTTTAAAAGCAAATTAGAGAATGATTTATTACTGAACAGGTTACGAAATGTAACTGAGCAGTGTCGGTTAGGGTGTATGTAGATGGTTTGGTTTTTGGCAGAGATGCGGTTTGAATTTTGGTAAAAACTAAATGTTTTGTGTTTTTTGTAGTCTGAATGGTAACTATTAAATGCTTTCGGTTTTTAGGAAAACAATGAAAAACAGAGTGTTTAAATCAACAACACCCAAAAACTTCATTTTTTCTGGCTATTTACAGTGAAACAAAAGTAGACCTTACTTTTCAAGAGTCTCTTAAGTATTGTATATTCTTCTTTTACTGAATAAAAGAAGAATATGCATTATACATACTACCAAACAGCTTGATGATACCTCATCCAATTATTACATCACACTATTCCACACTGGCCAGAACCTCGCTATACACGCGTCCTAACCGTCAAATATCTTTTCCGCCAGTGTTTCCCGATCGCGTGCCATACCGCAATTTAAATGTGCTCCAAATTTGAAAATAATTCGTTTCGCCCCGATGACGCGCGGCCGTGCGAATTAGAACGTTTATTGGATGAGCATTTGACAGTGACAGCCTGGTTTTAACGTTTGACATATTGATATTTTAATATCTGTGGGGTTTCCCTGTCACATTAACTCTACTAGATTTTTAGTGAACCTATAGAAACTTCTCGGGTTTCAACATAATGCAGTCACGTATGTACAGCAGTAAAACAAAGAAAGTTGCAAGATTCCTTTCCAAATCCTCGTATCTCAAAACAGAATTACCTTAAAATAAATCTGTAGAAAACCTAATAAGCGACTATTCCTATCCACCAATCGTCGCTTCACGATCAAAGGATAGAAGGTGAACTAAAAAAGATATCAACAGTATAGTTACGGGTAGCGGTGGGTTCAGACGGCCAGCTAATGGCAGCCGTGATTGATGTTGATCGCCTGTCCTCGGCAAAAACGTGTGAACCCGGCTTAGTGGCTGTGCTCCAATTATTGCGTAACTCTTGGATGCTCTGTACGTTATCATTACGGTTGCTGCTTTATGAGGTGAGCTGAGGTGAAGGATTTTTAAAACAAGTGGCCTTAGAGAATTAGTTTCATCGACAGAGGCAGTTAAATAGTAGCTGCAAAGAGCGACCACAAGGAACTTGTTTAGAGAGGGAACAATAATTATGCTTTAGTCAATTGGGACTTTAGCAGTGATAGCCTAGTTTAGTATAGTTCTCGAGTTCGAACCAAAACCACGCACCTCAGACTTCATGTCCGTATTGTATAATTATCACTTGCTTTAAAAACGGTGAAGGAAAACATCGTGGGGAAACCGGCATAATTCTGAGACATATTTCTCGACGGCATTTGAAGCCAATTCAGAGGCCCATGGGCGGCTTTAAAACTCTGACACCAGGTTAGTCACTAACTACACGAAAACAAGAAGGAATCAATTGGGACAAGTGCAGGAAGACAATGCGTAGACTACTAATTCAGACTAGATTAGGTAGATAACACGATGTGTGGCACCTGCGAACAATATTGATAGGTGCCGAATAGGAATACCTCAGATGCCAGGTGCCATTTAAGCGGGTTAAGCTCAGGTGCCATTTAAGCGGCTGCCCAATGTAGAATACGTCAAAAATACTATAACCACTAAAAAGAAAAAACTTCTCTATCTATTGTTCAATATTCTTACAATCACGATTGCGTACATCATGCATCTCAATCACCAAAAACCAACACCTACCACAAACAATTCATCGTTACTAACCCAAATAACCACGGCCCATTACCCAGTAACCAGTAGATAACCATCCATAGTAACTCAAAGGTTTATGGTGTACCAAGCTACGTTGCCAAACCGCCACTTAAGTTCACGAGCCGGAAAATAGTCGACGAAATATCGAAACTGATTTAGAATCCATTTTGAAAATACTTCGCAACTCTATGTAAGATCTGGGTTAAAAATTTGCCCGTGAAATTATTTAAACTAGTGCTGAAAATTGGTTTGATTAGTATTCATTTTGGATTTAGACAGCTTGGTTTGAAACCAGAGGTGCTGGTGAGATTATAACGTTTTTGGTATCTGGTTTGATCAGATAACCAGTAGCTCCATGTAAACTGTATCCGGTATTCAACTGTATCCGGTTAGACTAGAAACCGACCCCAACATAGTTGCGAAAGAGCTAGGCAGATGATGAGTTTGAATGTTGTAGATGTCCAATATTATGCGGTGTCACTTTCCATCAGCAGTGCGTTTGTTCTTCAACCTATCAAAAAAAGTTGTTGATGTCATATTGTAATGACATAACTATCCAGGGTATAAGGGTAAGCAGATGCTACAGGTAGTAATATTTTCCTGGAGGTACTGTTAAAGGAGAAAAAGGCAAGTAAGTTATGTAACCCAATGCAGTTATGCTAAAATAGTATTGAAGTGTTAAACATGAACCTTCAATTAAATTCTGAGCAGATGCGGTTGAATAGTTTTTAAATACTTAAAATATACTGCTTCAAGTAGCAGTGAATAGGAACAAAACGTACAAAAAATAAATCTATCAAGCAACAAGCACAACAATCAACCGTTCAGTCCGTGGGTTCGAGTCGCGTGCGACGTATTTACATACAAACGGGTGCGCGGGCGCACGCCACAGTTAATTACACGACACGAGACAAATTGACGACCGCCCGCTAACGATCACCGCTAACCACTGAGCTCAAGGGATAAAATAGTTATTTTTGTGTTTTAATTAAATAGTTGTACTGAGTCTTCAGTTTAATGTCTGTAATATTTTGTTGAGATATGAAAAAATAAAAATAGGTATATTATTTAGTAGCATCTGGTGGGCTTTTGAGCATGTTATACTGGTTTTATTAATAATATTAATTTTACGGTGTCTAGACAGATTTATCTTGTCGATCTGAACCCAGCCATGCCCCGAATATATCTTTTACAAAATCGATTTGTCAATTTCAGAAAAAACCGATCTGTTTTATCGCCTTTTCCTTTTATATAACCTACTTTATTAACCCAAAAGCCAGTTGATTACATAACCTTGGTAGCCATTGTGACTCGAGACATCCTGAGCCAGTATCCACCCTTGCACAAGCCATTGTCGGTCAGTTCCACTTGCATTCATACAAATTGTTGTTGCGCAAGAAGGAAATTGTCGTTTGTATGGACTAGTGGGTTTAGTACGGTCGCCCTTGTTAGAATAAATGTAGCGGAAGATTGATTGGTAATCGAGACTTGTTTAACAGAATTGAACGAGATTTTCTTTAGGTAGGTGCGCAGTTTTCAGACTAGTAGGAATGAAATAAGATTTTAATGACTTCCTTAGTAAATAAATACGTATTAAACCCTACCAATGAGCTACTTTTCCGATAGCAGAGTTGATTCGAGACCTTTTCTCATACGGATATCACCACGCTTGGTTCAGGAATAGAGGTTTCCTTTTGCTTTACCGTATGTTAATACTTACTTGTTTTGTTTACAATGAATATTAATTTAATTAAGATTTATTAGTGTATATTTGCGGAAGGTGTTAAATAGTGTGAGACACGCGAGTTCAGCCGAAAACTAACCTCATTTATTACGCATCAACAAAAAAAGTATAACGGATGATTATGCGTGCTGATCGAGTTATCGGTGTGCATCTCCCGGACATTGTCGATATCTACACATTGGCATGTTTAGCGGCATATTACAAAGTCCTTATGTTCAAAACAATAAAATTCATAGTTGCTCAGTAATGGTGCAGTAACATTGGCAGGGCTGAGGATGGATCGAGTTATAATCGGAATTAAAGTAATTATCGATATTAATAATCGATCACGGAATGTATTTTTTTTATATAAACATTGGGGTTTTTGGACGCTGTAGCGGTTTCAACGCGTTTTTTAATATTTTTCCTAATAACCAAATGGCATAATTGTTTTTTATAATAATTCTGACCTTAATTACATTTGCTAAATTCAAGTCTTCTGAACCAATCAATATGTCACCACGCAATTTTTCATTTGGCACCGAATTTAAAATTAGAACATTAATCAGATGTTCCATATCAATTATAGTTGGTCTCACTAATTATATTCGAATAAGGTGTCAATCGATTTATCGTCATTTTAATGAAGTCACGCAAAGTTTATTAATCGCCATTTATAGCTGACGAGAAGTTTTAATTATGGGTTCATGTTTATTGTAGAAAGGTTGAAGACCTCTGTAGTGCTATTCTGTAAAACATCTCACCGTGAAAACTTAGGTGAAGTGAGCGTGAAGTGAGCTGTCAACAGTGTCAATCTATTATCGAATGAGATGACAGTTCACAAGAAGCACATTTCAACTAAGTTTTCACGGTGTCTTATTACAGAATACACCGGCTGATGCTAGGGATTGACACTATTGACAGCTCACTTCACTCTTAAGTTTTCACGGTTTGATGTTTTACAGAATAGCACTACCTGGTATTGTAATAATTGGTTTTTGGTCTCGTGCCTGGAACGAGGTGGAGCTGAAGTTTCAAGTTCCTATTCTGAATGTAGCTTGTTCAAAATGGATTCTTATTCGAACCTTTGACACTGTTATTTGTAAATATTGTAAAAGCCAATTACATAAATTTTAAAAGAGTAATCGTGGAGTTTCTTGCCGGCTTTTCGCCATAGTAAACGACTAATTGGAACTGTGCACCTAGCTTTTGACGTTTCATAAGTGCCCATGTAGGTTTATTTGCAATAAAATATTCTGATTTTGATTTTGAAGGGCCAAACAAATGTTATTTTGTAACACGAGGTCGGTGCAGAAAGTGTGACATCGCCAACCCATCTTGAGGCAGCGTGGTGATCAATGCTTGTGCAGTCTCAGTATGAGAAGTGACCTTTACGCAACACTGGGACAATATTAGGCTGGTATATGTGTCATTCGTGTTAAAGTTTAATCACGTGGATAATAATTGAAGTATTTCACTTAAAATAATACCTTATTAAGGTTTCTTTTTGTTATAACTTATTAACGTTTTATAAACGCCCGTCTGCAACAACCAATGGTCCTTGATACGATTGCTGAAATTTACATTTCCGATTTTCTGTTTTCATTTCCTAATAATTAGAACGAATCGCATAACTTTAGTTTAGAAAATAAGTGCTTGTTAAATTAATGATTACACAGATTTTTAATTACTGGCCTAATTGTACTACGTTTATACCGTTGCCGTTTCTGCCTACCCCCATGCGAAGAAGGTATTATACATATGTTTTTTAATGACACGGTATCACATTATCCACTGAGATTTCTGACACATTATCTAACATATACAGGCCGTTGAAAAAGTCTGAGAAAACCATGAAGGAGTAGAAGTTTCGTACTTCGCTATATATTCAGGCTTCGAAGTTACACGTGGCTTAGCACACAGTTTGTTTATTACTGTTTAGAAACTTTCACTCCTTTAGTCGTATGTCTCAAATCACAATTTTCTTGGCCTCCTTAATACGGAACCAGGTTTGAAAAAAACGTTTCAAGAAGTTGTATACGGTATGTGGACGAGTTCACCGATATTGTCTGGCCACTTTTCGTCCTCAGTTAAAACACTAGGAAACGATAGGATTCTAGGGCTGTCCTTTGTATTTATCATCAGCTCGTTTGATTTATTCTAAAGTTTACTAAGATACTTCATAGTATTACCTTGCATCCTTCACAGGTAAATGCACCGAAATGGAACCCGGCCGCCGGTTCCCCGCATACTTTGCACTTTTGGTTCATCTGGAAAAGATAAAAGAATGTTGTTAGATTTTGTAGGAAGAAGGGTACAAATGGTTCACAACATCGCCAATGGGAGATGCGTTACCGAATGCGGTTTTGGTTTCTAGGGAGTTCTATGCAGTTTTAGGTGAAAGATTTTGGAATAAAGGGATGAAAACTTGAGAAATATGGAGAAACGTAGGATAAGAAAGAGATGTCATGTATTTACGGAATATATGTATTTAGGAAACTAGAGAGCCTTAGCAGCATCTAAGGATTAAGCTTAATAGCAAGAAAAGGAAGAAAAATTGAAAATGGTCCTTCTAGAATGAAATTTATACAAAGTAAGAAAAAGCATTTAAAAAATACACTCGCGGCGCGCACTGAACTAACCAATATTGTTGCTCTTATCGCTCGACATAAACGAATATGCAACTGAAAATCCGCCACAGAAACCCAATTCACTGTTAATATGCCGTGACCGAGATCGGCCATTTTCCAATCAGTCATTTAGTTGTTAATTTCGAAGAGCATGGGGCATGTTATTGGTTGCATATGCGATAAAATCGTTTTGTATGTATCGATTAAACGATATTAATTGTTGCGATTTATTTCATATGCGTTACGTGTCGCGCTCTACGCGTTCTATATTTGAAAAACTGCGACGCATATAAATAACTTTTATATGCATTTATATAATTATTGATACATTAAATTCTGTTTTATCTGTGTAATTCGTGATTTTCTTTTTTTACGATCGTGTTATGTGTCACCATTCGTGTTTTTTCTTGCCATATGGTAAGCAGACCACAAAGTGAATGTCTACAGTCAATCCGTCGGCATCGCTCAAAGTCGTCAGCAAAAGACACGTAAAAATCTTTTTCATTTGCATAAAATTCAGAATGAATAAACTTTAATATGCATAAATGAACAATTTTAATTAAATCGAACTTATTTTTTACAAAATGACGGCTGTTTCGTATAAAAATAACAATAAACTCGTAAGAAGTGCCTTTCTTGTCATCACGAGAGTTATTGTAATGGCAGTATCACATTTTAATGGTCCTTTCAACGGTTTTTACACTTTTTAAGCTCGTAATATAATGTAATGTGCATTGTAAATCTAGAAAAATGTCTGTTATTAACGAAATTATGTGATTAACACTGAAAATATGTAAGAGTTTAAGAAAAAAGGAGAAGTTATGAGCTGACGACTACCATGTAACGATGGCCACAATGTCGGGTCGTTAAAGGATTGCGGGTGTGTTGGGGATCCGTGAGCCATCAAACTAATGTGTCATGTGGGATCCATTTATTTATTCAAGTACAATAAAGAGATTTGTAAGAGTATGGCTGGCGTCGTCATCGTCATTTGTATACTTAGTGTTGCGATTTTCTGGTTTGTAAAGTTTGTAACTCTTGGGATAACTCAGTTCGTATTATTATGAGAACATACTCAAGCTTAAAGGTTTCCTCGGACAGGCGCGACGTGTCACCGGTACAACAATTTCCGTGAAGTTATCATAGAAATTGTTTCACCAAAGTCGCGTCGCGTTCGCTGTCGCGTCGCGGTCGCGCCTGTCCGCGGGAGCCTTTAAGTGGAATCATATAATATTATGATTCCTCATTTCCTTTTTACGTCAGTTATTGAATTTCATATGGACAATTGTCATCGTCATTGATGACGTATTGGGCTTTAAACTGATGTCATGGTTTTGGTTACGGGTTTTTACCTCTGTTTTTGTCGTATGGCAATTGTAGTAAAGTACCTTATAAATACCTACCTAAATCTACCAAAGAGTCTGAGATGAACTTGTCAAAAATATTCCACAGTTTAAAAAGTCTTCAACCCGATACCGCAGCAGGACTTGTTCCTGATTATACTTTTACGTACGGAATCCTTTAAAAAATTAACTGAAACTTTAACCAAATGTTGAAACAAGTTCCGTGTGTCAGTGTGATAGTAATCGGAGATAATATACTGCGATGCAAAATATGAAGAAAGCATTTTGGGTTAACTTGTTTTAAAGTAATTAAAGTTTATGTTATGAGGCGCCTAACTGTATGTGGGAAAATACTTTAAAGTAAATTGATATCAAAGATACTACTACTACTATTTAAACTCTCCTGAATACAATAAGTTTCTCCCATTTCACGCAATGAAACCTATAATTCCGTTTTGTGAATTAACGAGATTGTTAATGTTTTAAAAATAACATGCGCTGTATGTAGCATTGAAAGGGTCTCCACGAAATTATATTTTCTTCCGTCATCGCATCCTGGGCACTCAGATACGCTAACAATTCGGTGATGAGCCAATATTTTTACTAAAGTATTTTCACAGTTCTCTTTGCGGACTCGACAGAAGAACTAATAACATCAGGTAACAGAATAATCAGAAGTCCAAATCAAATCATAGTGGAGCCCAAGTCATAGGCACCTCTGCCTCTGCCTTTTCGGATTCAAAAACGGTGAAGGAAAACATCGTGAGGAAATCGGAATGCCTGAGAGATATTTCTCGGCAGCATGTGAAGCCAAGTCAGAGACCCATGGGCGGCTTTAAAAGTCTTACACCAGGTTAGTCACTAACCACACGAAAAAGAAGACAAGAATCAGACATTGCCAAAGACAGCTGATAACATTACCCCTAAAACAAAAACATTTCCAATACTACACAATTGCAAACGTACAAAACATCGCGAGATTTATCCGAAGACACGGGAATAAACTTTGAGAAAATTCCCGAGATTCCAATCGGGACAAAACGAACAAAGGCGAGTTGGCAACGAAGTAATCCGTTTATCTAGCAAGCGGGGATCGGCAGAGATGCAGGTGGATGCGTACGCGCAGGGTAACAAGGGACTGGAGGCTTACCTAAAACGTTAGAAACGCTTAAATAGTGAAGGATTTTTAAGTTGGATCTTATTTAAATCTACAATAAACATGGCTTTACATGTGTGTAACTGTTTAAATACATATAAACTTAATCAGATCAGGAAGTTTTAAAGGTTAGTGACAGTATAAGAATGAATAGGTAGTAATTGTAGAGTTTTTTTTTTGCAGGTGTGTGTGAATTTTTTCTACGACAGTATTTTAATATTTTGGGATCTTTCCCTGTTATATATACCAGTCACTCTTAAGGCCGTTGACAATATCACTTTTGATAGCACGCCGTTACAATTTCCATACTATCAAAATATAAAGTTGTATAAGATTATAATAATCAAAGTCTCGGCACTACGTCCTCTGTTCTAAGTCGACGTCAACGTAAAGTAAATCACGCAGCATGCGACCGTCGCCTATCGCTCCTCGAATCGTGCGCAGCTCTAAATTAGAACAAGGGCTTTCAGGGGTCAGCAGAGTTTCAGGTGAAGTTAGATTTTGTATGAAATTTAGTTAACGTTTAATTACGGCCATTATTAGTTATATTAGCATCAGAAAGCTGGCTGTATGAGATAATAATTTTATTTATTTATATAGTCACTTACGTTTATTTTTTTATGTTAGCCTAAACTGTCCCACTGCTGAGCAAAGGCCTCCCCCAAATCTTTCCAAACATCCTTTTCCAGGGCCCTCTCGATCCAACCCTTGCGGTACGCGTCTAGATCGTCTCGCCATCTCTTCCTGGGCCGGCCTTGGCGGCGCCGTCCATCTTCAGGCACCCACCGCGTGCAGACTGTTGCCCAGCGGTCGCTATGCATGCGGCTGACATGACCCGCCCAGTCCTTTTTGCCTACGTCTAGAATCCCCGTTTTGGAGCGCAACGTGGTGTTTCGTATTCTGTCAGTTCGGTTATTATATTAAAAACGAAGTCTTTTGAATTAAATATATCTAGTTATTTGTAATTAAAGGGAAAAGACTTTAACAGCCGGACTGAGCTAGTAATCGTCCCTAAAATATACTGACTTATCTATGACTAAATATAAATTATGTTCGTATCAAGATCAGCACAGATTAAACGGTGATGTCACAGTGTTGCGCACATATAGGGAACGATTTCAATAATCACCGCACCACATCACGTAATCACCGATAATTGGCCCAATCAACCGCATCCATAAAGGTTGGATCACTTTTAAGTAATTATCATATTTTTTAATATAATAAAAGGAACAAGAATGAATGGCTTGTGTTATATTCGGAAAAAAAAAAGATTTAAAAAAAGCGTTCCGAATTGTTCAATGAAGGCATAATTGGATCGAAAAGTTTGTCATTGACTCTCCATGACGTGTGTATAAAAATAATATTTTAATTTTAACACGTCAAGGTCAATGACCTAATAAATGCAAAATTCAGCGCCGGCGCACACGGCCCGAATAATCTCGATATCCGTCCGTGTAACTCGACGCAACAGATCGATTCCCTTACTACATGACTTAATTAATTCTCGCTTGCGTTCATCTTTTTAGGGCACTCCTTAGATAATAAAACTCAATGGAAAAACGACCATAAACGGAAAACATAAAGTTGGTATTACAGTGAACCACTTTGGAGTTTATTCAAGCAAATAAATTGAATGCTCATGACAAGTCTCGAATCGCGAAAACTCCGCAGTCGAAATGGCTGTCACCGTTGTCAGTCCGTCTCCAATCATATATCTCGTTTATAATCTGGAAATGCAATTAGCATATTAATCGCTTCATATTTCGATGATTAAAACCGTCGTTTTATTTAAATCGATTTCATTTTGATTTATATTCGAATAGGATGCCGGATTTAAATCCAAATATGTGTGTTATTAGTTATTACTATTATGACTAGTTAATTTTAGTATAATACCCATTTTGTGTTTTAATAAAAATCAATTTGGACGAGTCAATTTGTTGACAAGTATTATAATCTGATCATTTTAATGGCCACCGTCGATTCACTGGCATTGCGAACATCATGCTAGCTGGAAGTCTATTGAGTCAAGATCGATAGTTAAATCCCTGAATGCGCAGGAGACGGTACCCGCAGTCTCTTCTTAAAATATATCATTTCACAACATTTATTAACACGAGCTTCTGTATAAATTATATCGTAAATCGCTTCACTGAAACGTGTCGATATTACAATCTTTAGAATCGTTTCCAGAAATCATCAATAGCATGAAACATCGTGGCGAAATCCATTAAGTACTGAATATGTGTACTATTAAAGACATCAAATCTTGTACTGCAGGAGGACCAATTTCCGCACTAACAGTCTCACTTTAACTTAAAATTACCGGTTTTTATAGGTTCCATTAATCGTAATACAGATGTTTTTGTATAGATCGAGATTATGTACCAACACACGAGTGAACATATTTATGTAATATACAGAATGTTGGACGGAGATGAGTTAATCAGCGAATTAACGCACACAAAAACACTGAACTTTAAATGCCACGCAGCACCAACTGGTGTGAATTGCAATAAATTGTAACAAATCGGTGTACACTATGCTATAAACATTTCGAGATACTGCTTATGGGGTAGAGCTTCTAAATCTACATATTTAAACGTTCCCGGGGCAGAACAACGAACTGTGCGCGTTTCCTGTAACGGTACGAATATTAATATCCGCGGTGTCGACTACATTTCACACCAGATTGTCTTCAAGACATGCTTTCAGAGCTTCAGTTTCAACTTCATCGCTATGTGCTTGTTATAAGACAAGTTTATATTATTATTAGAGGGTCACTTCCTCTAATGGCGCGCGTACTATATCTATAGCTACATATATTACTCTAAAACTGTCGATGTTACGGTAGATATGTTATTTGTATCGTGTGAAAGACGACGCGGCCTGTCATTTGGCGTGACCACCATTATCGATGCGGCTCGGCGGTGACCTCGTGGGAATGTATGGGGTTTATGGGATTCTGAGGCAGGGTTAACAGGTGCATTTGTGGAGGCAAGCGCTGACTGATGGCATGTCGTAATGGTGGATTGAAGTGGTATTTGTGATGTCATTCCTGTGGTAGATTGTGGCTTCTTAGATAGTGTTTGGATTAGAAATATTGTTTAATCTTTAGTGACTGTTATAGTTTAGAGCTGATGGTAGATATAAAAGAGTTATACTCAAAAAAATATCTTGTTCTGTTAAATCAAAGGAATAATAATGTGATGTACCAAAAACATCACCGTATCTAAAATCTAATCTAGATATCACAATATATAAATGAAGTCAGTAGACATGTTCGCTCCGATGCATAAACTTGTATTTTGACGGGCACACGTCACAGCTGTCATACGGCCGTAGTTCACTCTGAACGTGAAACTAATTTGATACTACATTAATGTAATGGGCAGACATTTGAGAACCTTTGATCCGAAACATGTTAAAGTATGAGAAATATTTAGAGCATAATTTTTTGCTTGTTAATTGTTGAAGAAGATTGCTTAAATAGACATGCAAGTTGATTGAGCTTTTGTAATATTGAAGAAAATTGTTTGAATACCACAAGTGGCAAAGATAAATATAATAATATTTATAAGAAGGCAGACAATCTAAATAAAGTTTCCAATAAATTAGATAGGGAAAATGACAAAGAAATTACCAACCTGAAAGATGCTTAAATAGACATGCAAGTTGATTGAGCTTTTGTAATATTGAAGAAAATTGTTTGAATACCACAAGTGGCAAAGATAAATATAATAATATTTATAAGAAGGCAGACAATCTAAATAAAGTTTCCAATAAATTAGATAGGGAAAATGACAAAGAAATTACCAACCTGAAAGATCTCAATAATCGTCACCCAATCGAAATAGAAAGAAAAGCAGCCAATACTTATAGAACCCCATATTTTCCTCCAATTCCCATAGCTTACCAGAAGAGGCAAGGTTCTCACAAAGACAAGTACAAGCAGAGTTATAAGTGAGCGAGACGAATGTGTAATGGCGCGGGAACCGAACCGGTGAGGCTACGGAGGACAAAACATGGAGAGAAAATGTATTTAAGCTGAGTTGGATATTAGATCAAAGTGCGGGTTATTGTCAAATAGACATGGAGTTTATGTTGATGATTTTGTTGTTTACGGTCGATGTAAAAAATATTCTTTTTTGCATTCGGGTATCAATTATAATTAGAATATTGAAGTATATCAGAAAAAATAGAGATCATTATGTTAAGTTTCTTTATAAATTGCGTAAAGGGATCTTATTATTAAATAACATACATAATTATCTTCTAAGATCTAAAATTTAAACTATAAAATTAATTCCCTTTACCATCTCTACATTACGTTGCTGGCTCTACATAGAGTCCGCTGAGTCGGCTCTACTCTTGATTTCGTTTTGATAGGTGTTAATTTGTCATGCTCTTGTGGTTCACGCGCATTACACCTGTTAACCGTAACAATATTATTACGAGCCGTCTGTTTGTCTGTCCGTATGTCATCTTGAAAACTGTACTAAATTGCTAAGTTACTTTTGTAGATAACGAGGTTTTTATTTGAAGTGTGATTGTGGGTAAAGAAGTATTGTAACTAAATGAATTATGGACGCATAATTTCCTGCAGAATAAACAGTCACAGATGAATGAATGTAAGTCGTAAAAGTCAAGAACAGGATAAGATCATAATGAAGCTTATTGGTTTTATCTATTAAGTTGTTAACTAAATCACGATTATTGATCATGATCATAAAAACCGCTTATAATATGAAACGCAAAAGCACTTCAGTTAGCAATTTTTCGAATGAATGCAATTTCAAAAACATTAAACAAAATGCCAATGCGCATCATTACCGAGCGTTACAAAACAGAACTAATGAAGTTGAAGTAAACGCAACAAAATAAAATAAGCAACAAATCTAAAGCGCACTGCGCAAGGACATCAAAAGGACTGAAGTTCAAAGGTACTCCTGCGCATCGAAACGTGTACAAATGTCCAATTAAATTGATCAATCGGTACACGCAGCTTCAATTAGTGTAATAACATCTGGCGAACAGTTCAATTAATATTGCCACTTTAATTGGTCTAGGTTTACTAAGACCTATGCTAAAATGTGTATGTAAATTATCAAGATTATTTCTAGAAAGATAAGTAGATAAATTTTTTTGTTAGTAAAGTGCTTCATTTTGTAAATGCTACTAGTTTTCAATTAAAATTGTGTAGGTAGATATATATTTAGCTAATTAACGTATGCTAAGAGCAGCTGGATTGTGTAAGCTGTTTGAAAATAATTATCGCTTTAAATCAGCACCTACATAACTTAGATTTTATTCTTAGTATTTTTTTATAAAAGATTTAGCTCAGCACTAAAATCCATGCAAACAATTCTTAATGCACACACCTATAACTAATTACAAACAGTTTAATTACAACGGCTGCTTACTACTCGTTCATTTGCTCACTCAATCACTCTACTTCACTTTCGTTCATTCGTTCACGGGCATGGAGCACTCATTGTGTGCACGTGTTATAGTAATTAATTGTAATTTGTAATGAATACTTGGGGCTAAAGCGTTATTTTTCCGCGCTGCTTGAGCGTTTGTTACACTAATATGATAATTGACGGTTGATGGGGAAGTAACTTTGTTTCTTTCACATTTAGTAATTATTTGAAAAGTATACCGAGTATGAAAGAAACGGGAATCCCCCTCTTGGCATAAAATTTTTAGCCATAATGTTGTTTGGCATAAACCAAAAATACAAAACCAAAGGAGTGAGTTATTTTGGATTTATTATTTTCATTCCAAAGAATATTATGTGTAAATATCATTATGCGTTTATAACATTATGCTGCATTATTATTATGCCAACAGTATTTATGGCAATTAACATTATGGCAAAACATTTATGCCTAATAATATTATGCGTAATGATCATTATGCTGAATTTTGTTATGCCAATGTAAATTATGACAATCTATTTTATGCTTAACATTAGTAAACCGAAAGAAACATGTGTAGCGATGAAAGGGTTAGGATATATATATAATATAAATATAAAGATGCGTGAGGTGTGGGACATATTTCAGATTAAAAATATCAAAATATTTTTTCTCACGTCTGCACAAAATGTCACTGCGCAATATTGTAAATTCATCTCGTAAAATGTTACCATAACCTATAATATTGTTAATGATGAATGAAATATAGATTTGAAAAGAGATATGCAACGAAAAGGTCATCAATAAAAAATGGGCACACACAAACTCAACGATTTTTCATTCGATTATTTGTCATATCAAAAGGGGCTCACCTCTGATCTTAAACGATTCCGTTAACCAATCGATTATCGATAAAAACGAATGATTAATCGTTCCTAATTGATATAATTCATCCCTTTTGGCAGCGGGACGTCTGTCACGTGACTTGTCAGCGTGACACGCGAATTTTTGACAGCCCGTGACAAATTGTTGTGACAAAATATTTCAACAGTTGCGTCAATCGGTATTGGAACAACCCTCATTATAATCGGAATCCCACGTAGTTCAACAATTATATTTTCTCTCCGCCTAAGATATTTCACTCTTATACCATTGTGTTAAAATACAAAATATAACAGAAAACCGTTTTTACAACTGTAGTTCCAAAGTAGAATGCAAAGGGACCAATGACGTTGCGCAATCAATTCAAATTTTTGGAATTCGAATGAATGAATTTGAGTTTGGAATTGTAGACGGTTATTGATCATCTGTGAGCGAGATATGCTTAGTATTCGATGACTATGAATTTGTGATATGCAGATGCATGTTGCGTGAATTTTGAAAGAATTCAATTTGTTAATAAAAGAAAAATGTTTCATCGACATCTGCTCAGTAGTGCGGAATGACAAACATGATTTGGCATCAAGTAACAGTTAGATTGATTATTTCTGTCTCTTGAAATTAACATTGATAATGTGAATGTTTGTTGAATCGCTATAGTTAATACAGACGCTATTGCTGCTATACATATCTGTGTAAAGGTTAAAATTGAATATTTAATTTTGATACAGCTGACATCTATGACGAAAACTTCAAACAGACATTCCCGACATAACTTATCTTCCCATCAACGATTACCAGCGAAAAATTAAAAGAGAATTAATTCATTAACCTCTATAGAACCATCAGATGTCTCTTAAAAATGTCAATAGACGGACAAATCCCATTATATTAGATACGGATTTAAATAATAGACTAGATTAGACCTTTCTACATCTATTATATTATTGTTAAGTTCGGCGCCGACCTTTGACTCGGGAATCAAATCGATGAGTGGTACATTCGGAGTGTTATGATGTGCCGCGGCTTCACTTGACTAGTTTTTTGTTATTACTGCTATTGTTTGAGGTAAGTTATACTTTGTTAGTTTTTAAGGAGGAATTTTGCTAGCGCGTTTTTTTTTGTTATTGTGGCAATGAAGTTGTATTGTAGTCTCATTTCCTCAACGGAAATAATGTTAAAAGAAAAAGTGGGCGGAATATGAATATGGTTTCGGGCATACTGTGATTTTACTAAATAAGAACTCCAGAATTCATCACCGGTATTAATGACCAAGTTACAATGTTAACTCGCTAGTAGTTAAAAAAAACAAAACAGATCTGCACATAAATAAGGACAAAGACCACCGAATATCGAAATCGGTTAATCGCACCAACAGAGCAGTACCTTAAGTCAAACTGGACGTAATGCTTAGTCACTGGCTCGCTTCCCATGACAAGTGACCTGTGTCTCTGTGGGTATCTTAGTGGAGCATCGCGATGTTAGCGATAGCGATATGTAGCGATACTATTTGTGAAATAGATCCTGTATTAGATGGCGCTAGACGATAGAATGAAAATAGAGGATTAGTAATGGAAGATGCTGAATTTCTTTAACATCGCCATCATATTCAGGCCGTGCCTATCATTATCAGTGATAAATTTATTTGATAACACATCTTCTTTTGATCCGACGGCATTATTACAGTTATCTACGGTTTACGAAAGAGTTGTATTATTCATTCATTTACATCAAAAGATTTCAACAAGAGACAAGCGTATCTAAAATCTAATAAGCATTTTCATAGTTAATGAGAGATAGAAACGGTTATAATATCTCTATAATATTAAAATGATTCCTTTTAATTTGGGCGACAGCTGCTTCATTACACTAATATCCCATCCACTACACCCGGAAAACGATCAAATGACATCACTAACAAATCTAATTTAAAAACATGAATACATTACTACTATGAAGTCGTCAAAGTAAGCGACTGTCAGGCGTGTCATTGTCACTCACAATGGCTGCACCGAATCGATTCAATTCATAATCGGATCGGAATACAATGATACCGATACCCACGCAATCAAGTACATTCGGTTACGTTGAAAAGTATTATGTAGTGTTTTGGACTGATTAATTAATCAATAAATATCTGCAAGAAAGCCGTGCTTTAGTCAAGTGGTATTCTTTTGTATGTGTAGATGATATTGTTACTAGGAGGCAGGTATGACTGTTCACATGTTTTAGGTATTAAATGGCCTCAGTATCTATCTCCATGAATATGTATTATGCATTTAACAGGTAATCGACACGTCATAGTTTAATGCCTACATAATTAAAAAACAGCTGGTACTCAAATCAATAAGTCTAAAGATTATGGTTTCCAATGAATTGAACAAGCCGGTTTTGTGAACACCAGCCGCAAAGTAAGAACGTTTTCCTTTAACTTTTACTATCATAATAATAATAAACCTTTTCCATTCAGATCAAAGAATGAAAGTAACGTATGAATGCTCGACCTTTTGCACAAGTCGTAAGACTTTACTCAGGAAATGGTTTGTATTGGTGCAGTCTAACTCTTTACTATTTATGACGGGCATTACTACACATCAAACAATGAAAATATCGCAACGAGCTAGTCGGCCGACTTCAAATATCCAAATACAAAACACTTACTATTTATTAACAATACAAGCTCATTACTTCAAATAGAAGAAGAAATTAACATGCAAAAATTTGCAATAACAACAGTTGAGGAAATAGTGAAACTAAAAATTCTTATCACCGCTGCACCGCTTCGAGCATAAACCTAAAAGTTGGCGAATAGTAAAACAATTTGCACTAAAAAGGTTTAACAATGAGTAATTGTGTCGGGCGTGCGAGTAAAAAAACGCAAGTGTCGGCACATGAAAGGACAAAGGCGGCCTGCGCGCGCGCCGAAACAAATGCCGTCGTAAAACAGATCTATTCGCAGAAAAGAAATTTTGCACAAGTTACGCTTTAGCGAAGCATTGTGCTGGCCTTTAGAGTAACCGCTCAACGGAAAGCCGCTGAGAAAATGTTGCTTTTATAGCTACTAGTGCTTACTGTAAGACAGATCTCAGTACGTCTGGACTATCACGCTTGTAATCAACAGGTGCAGCAGTAACTAATACTGTGGAAGTAGCAGAAAGCATGTTTGAAGAAAATGTGCAGTTTGAAAGCATTTGTAAATATTTCTGGCTTTGTGTAATGAATACCGAAGCAATATATGTCCGACTTATTTTTATTCTAATAAATAAAAAAAGAGATTCAAGTATCTCATTGTAAAGTTTGGTGGTGAGTTGGTGACCGTAATATACGTTAAATTGTCTCAAGACCATTTGTCATAGGAGTCTAATAGGAGGCCTTTGCTCATCAGTGTCCAAGCTGCTAATTGATGACGAACATATTCCAAATTATCTCTGACGAAAATGATCAATATGCAAGTATTTATAGATCTCAATATCTGCCCATTGACAGATGACGTCACCCCAAAAAGCCGGATCCTCGACAGATAGGTATAGCGGGCACGCGCCACGCATGCGTGCAACGCTGACGAACGATTGGTCGATGTCGCCCCGCCTCGCCTTGCGCAAGCGACGCACGTTATCGTTCACTCGGGCTCGACAATTAGTTCTTAATGTCGAACTGGTTTTAAACGATGTTACAACTATACAAGTCTAAAGGGTTAGGATTTTGATGGACCTTCACGCTTAACAAATCCGCATTAATTGTCGACAAGAGTTTGATTAAAAGTGTAAACTGTCAAATTCTTTAAACCATGTTACAAATCTCAAAGGGTTTTTAGATTTTGATGAGCAAATATATAAATAAATGATGATTGTCACCAAGAGTTGGATTAAATATAAACACTATCGAATTCTGTAGGATTTAATCGGTTTTGATTAGTGGACCTCTTTGCCAAATACACTTTAAGAATTAACAGTAATCAGAATAGTTATAGTACAGTCTGTAGTTATAGTACTTAATTGTCTCACCATGTCGGCGTACAAGAAACTAAATAGGTATTGTTGAATAATACGTAAAGTTGATCCTATACATACGCAAGGACTAAGAAAAAGATTTACTCACTGATTACTTTTGCACGATAATAAGCAGACATGTATAATGAAGGCTCTATTTTAACAGTGAAGGTAATTAGCTCAGTGCTAATAGAAACTAGTTTCATTTCATTGTATTACAGGAAAATAATACCTAATTAGATGCACGTATGTACTCGAATGACCAACAATTACATATGTTAGCCTCTATAACCAGTCGGGTGCATATGCAAGCAAGGTGTATAAGTGCATGAACATATATATTTTTCGCTTTATAAATAACAGAGATACTTAATAGGTACAATTGTTAGGAAATTATAGCTTGATTAAAACGGAATGTTACATACTTGCGTTATGTATAATAATGGGTAGGTTTCTAATGTTTATTCATGGTTTTTCATATTATCGTATGGCAATTATAACTTTACAAAGAATGTAGAAGACATATGTTTAGTAAGAAATTATGTCGACTTTAGGGTCAAGAACAACAGCTAAGGGAGCGACAGTCGATGAAAAATGTTTTAAAATTCATAGTAATTTTACAAAATATGGATAAAGAGACATATCGCTATATGAATTATAGCGAAACAAAAACATATCCTTCTCTCGAATCTCACTTCAAAGGCAAAGCCGCAGAAAACCCAAGAAAAACATCGTGACAGGCCGCCATATTCCATAACGTGACATTTCCATGATCCATTTCCCACGCGTGGGCAATATTAAAATGCATTAGACAACACGCTCGTATAGAATATATCGCGATCTAGATCACACAATGCCGCCGCAATAACTCATAGATCGATCGATGGATCAATATGGATGAGGGGCGCCCGGGATGCGCGCGCATTCAACTGTCACCGCTCGTGCGCTTGCGCCGCGAATTCGAATTCATAAATAGAACGTCGGATTTAATATATTGATATAAAATTGTGTTTGTTCGCTGGTTTCTGTCATATTATTCAATATTTTCAGTCTAGGAAGCTTAAATTTGACCTTAGGTAAAATCTTAGAGACGACATTATTATAATGGTCCAATTTACATTGCCGTGCAAATAAATCATGTCATTCAAAATTGTATAAGTTTTTATAAGTTTTATCTTGACGACATTGGTAGACTCCAACGGACGCAATAATGACGACAAATCATTAATAATGTATCGTCTATACCCAATAGTCTTTTTTTTAAGTAGTTCAGGTCATGCTGCATACATTAGTATTTATGTAACTCATAAGTCAATCAAACTGAATAAAAATCAACATAAAAGTGTAATAATTTAAGTAATTTTGAATTCAAATATGCAGTAAATGTTACTTAATTAACTAATTTGATTGAGATAATCATGACAGAAATAGCTTGTCGAATAATTTTTGTGACATAAACATCCTATTTGACTCTGTGTGGTCTTCAAGAGAGAATGGGTCTCTTAATTTAATTGTATACGCATTAGAAAAGGATGCATATATCAGTGTGTACAGCTATTTCATTTACATACCAACAGCATACTCTGGATATCGTACTGTAAAAATGTGCTTCTAACTTCTAATGACCTAAACATCCTTGCAGAAATCTAACAGAAAAATATACCACATTTAGCTCCAAATTACAGTGTCGATTTCTATAAGACAAAGGCCACAAAATGTGCGGATTGTGAAATATCTCATGAGGTCAGAAGACGTTTAGTTGCATGTACTTACCCGACCTTGTGTCACATCGGAACATTTGCCGTCGACAACCTTCGCCGGCTAATAACGAGTCATCAAATTCTTATTACGACATTAAATAATATCAATGTTGTGTGTCAGTCGGGTTGAACGCCAGTGTACGGGCTTGTAGGAAATTTTGTGTTACATTGTAGTGGTTAGGAATCTTAGAATATTTGTGGTGACCTCTTAGTTTTGCACTGGAGTGCATTCGTGCGAGGACGGCTAACAAGGCACAGGCTTAGGAAAATATGGTTTGGATGTTATTCTCTTGGGAATGTTAAGAATAGTTATAGGTTATCCAGTAGCCTAATAAAAGAAGGCTTCGTTCATATTCATCCCTAGTTTGAACTCGCCCTGTCTGTTGTACCCTTGCAGCTGACAGGCATAAAAAAGTGGGCGAGTTCGAACTAGGGATGAGTTTGAACGAAGCCTGAGCACTAGAGAAAAATGTATTTGGAAAGGACGAAAGAATATAAGAACATTGAACCGCAACAAGACCCATATTAAGTTTGAACATAAACTAAAGAGACACCAGGTCAGGACACGTCCTCGTTTCTTGATCGCTGTTACCAATACGGATTAATCTATTGCAGTAAACACGCTGTTGATCATAAAACTGCAAAACCTTGAATCTTGAATATATCTAATGTTGCGTTTCCATCATGCTCCACATGCAAAAAACAATCCTATTAATACCGCATTAGTATTCTAGCCCAGCTATTAAATCATAGCAAAGGATGTTACTACTTAGCCTCAACATTATTGAGAAACCGTCCTTTATATCCGATTTATGTGTTCGGCAGCCGAGTCCGACCGAGTGGAAGCGACCCGTCCGGGAAACGGTGATGCAAATGTTCGGCGCAGTGTCAATATAATGTGTACATGCTGTTTGATTGTTGGCTGTGGGTTCTTCATACTTATATTGCGGAAAATGTGTTGGGTAATACCCCAAGAAAGAGTTTGCAACTTGATGTCTTGGTGCTGAGCTCTTTAGCTCTCATATAGAGCAACAATCTCTCATTTATGGTAATTTTAATCTCCTCTTCGTCGTGTCGGACTACCGTCCCATCGAAATATAAAAGTGATGAAAGAGGAAGCACCTTTGTCTGCGCAGACATTTGTACATATCTCCTTCGTACTTGGCTAATCTCCGTTAGAATTAGTCACCGTGGGATATTAATCTCCTTTTGCTGCATCTTTAGACAGATTTAATATGAGCGAACATCAACCAATAAATATGAGGAAGTACACTATCAACTACATGCATTGACTCTGAAAAGCCTTACCAACTGTACCCTCTCAAAACATCAATGGCTTTAAAGACACAGTGCTGCATCATCCCGTACACGATCGAGTGCGCGGGGACGGTCACGGTGGCTGCGCGCGGATGTGAGGCAAGTGTCGTCCGAGGACGCGACAACTGTGCCAATAACACGTGCACCCGCCCTAGCGTGACAACGTCACCGGTTCATATGTAGACTGAGGACTTATCGGTTTTGGTTGGATAAGTTATGTTTTGTGTGATGCTAAATGATTTCTTTCACTGTCCCTTCTTCTGTAGGTGTCGATAAAGGTGATAAACGTACGATGACGAGAGGTTGTTTGCTACTACAATAAAATACTTTCGGTGTTTCCTCTAGATATCACGCAGGTATATATTGGAAGGTCCATGTTTACCTGACAATATTGCAATAGACATACATGAAAAAAAATTGGGCTGTTGAAGATAGCCTACGCAAAGAGGTATATCTTTGGTCATAATTTCTCATTCATTCCTCACTGCGCATCAGATGGTCAGGTATTAGCATACAATCTAGCGCTGTAGTTTCAATAGACGTTAGTAACTATAACTAACACTACCAGCTGGAGTGAAATAGTGAAATGTATTGAATGCCGCGCGTTTGGTGGTCTACAGTGGGAGAACGGAATATTAATTTGAAGACTGTTAAACTTTTAACATATGTAAGAGTTTTAAACGAAACGGTGCAGGTATATTTTTACTGTGCGTCTTTGAGAAATAGTTCACGCCATGTGTGGTTATAAAATGGTACTTTTGAAATTTTTGAAATCATAATAGAGCTATATGACTGAACTTCACAGATGACTGGATCTTATAGAGCTTTTATTCCAACGAGAAAGTGGTCAAATGTACCTTTCGCAGAGAAAACCCAGGAAGAGAATGGTTTCTCGCCTGAGCTACCCAAATGAATGCCGGTACCAACCGGTCACTATTGTTTTATTAAGACGCAACCCAACGCCTACCATAACAGGCCACAACAGGTCAATTACGTGATACCACATAACCTTTACCACCATTCGAAAGCTGCTCCTCTTCAACAATGGCCACGAACCAGCACCCTTGTTCAAATATCAACGAATAACATTCTCTATGAAGGATTTGTGCCCACTGGCGAACGAACCACGCGTGAAAGGTTGGTATCATCCCGCGACCCTCACGGAAACTACCATGCCACTACCTTCGGCCCATGAAAAAGTTGCCCTGACAACCTGAAACGAACCATAGTCACTTCATTATAAAGTTGAATCTTAAACAGCAGGTTAGTGAAGATGACAGCGTATCTGTTAGAGGAATTTGCATCTTGGTAAATAAGAAATAAGGTGGAAGGTTGTGTGGTGGTAGTTTTGCACTAGAAAGTCTGACTCGAGTAACCCCAGTCTGGGTCTAGTTGAATAAGTAATAGTAAAACTGATTTGGGATTAAACGGAATTCATTAGAATTATGTTCAGCTGGTTAAGTGTGATTGTGGGTCTGGTTATTCACGATTTTAAGGGATAAACAGGACACTAGGCTGGTTTAGTCTTGTATGTTTGACTATCAATTATATCGTCCAAAAGAAGTGACAAATTAGCAGTCGAAGTGAAGCTCTGTATGCCAGCGTTTGTCCGGAAAAGTACTATCACTATACCTATTTTTGTCACAATCACTTTATTTAAAGGAAAAGGTAGGGTACCGGGGTAATTAAAAGCATGGAAAAGGTAATCTTCGTAATATTTAGGGTGTCCTGTAGGTAGTAGTAACCACTTTCTATCTGGCGGACCGGCAACCGATTTCCCAAATGAATGCTTTTAAATATATATATGTCTCTGTCAATTGTAGTTCAGTACGTACCATCGTTAGAAGCATCTCCTTTCTCAAACAAGACGACATTAAACATCTCGATATAATTGTGGACCAATCTAGAACAGTGTTCATAAATAAAAAATATAAATCAGTTCAGCCATATTTCGCATTATAATTGGCAAAAAGATTTACTATAATTATCTTCTTGGAGACTCATATATCGCGCACAATGTGGAATTATTTTAGTCTCATTGTGGTACTTTGTATTATAATGCTGGTTCTTATTACAGAGTAAGTAGAGTTTATTGTTACATTTATACGTACTCGCTTTCGGAATATATGAAGTCTATTATCTGTGTGAAGAGGATTTTGGTCCTCAGTGAGATAATACAGGTTGATTTTATTAATGATTTTGTTAATAGGGAAGACTTATTAAAATACGAAAATAGAGGGTGAGTTAAAATTTTATACAATTACACTGCAGTGAGAGATTATAGAACCATCATCAAATATTTATTAGTTTGAACTAACCAGTAAAATTAACCTTTTAGATTGAATATTTCTCATTTACTCCCGATTTTAAGTACTGACGAAAGTTTATTTCTAACCAATAAACCTCTTTCAGGTTTACTATTCACTCGCAAAGCTCTACCATTTGATGAATGAAAAGGAAAACTAAATGATTACCGAGACCTTTAAATTGAATAACTTATAAAGCTTTAGTTGGACGTCAATTGAACAGTAATGAAAATCTTGTATTGCACTTCAGGACAGAATAAGTGACCTACTTCGTAAAGAAATAAACTTGGTGACATAAAAGTCATAAAACAGTATCAAGATCATTTTGAACTGGGCTTCATTTTAATTTAAACAATATTATACTTACGGCGTAGTTATATTTATAAAAAATTAAAATGTACCTTAAGATATCGTTTCGAAGGTACAAGATTTCAATAGGTATTCAAAAGATTCGACACAACAAAAACTGAGACTAACACCTATCCCAATTTCCTTACAGCTAGCACAGGCAACATTGCATTGCAAATAAGTCAATAACCAGCCATTTGCCGCTTCTTCGCATTTACTTATCATTTGTTACCAGTATGTCACCTGCGCGACCTGCTCGTAAAAATAATCTTTGCACGACCAGAACCTTGCGAGGATGGTTTCCGGTATATGATTAGCGGTGATCTGTGGTGTTGTTTATGAAAACTGCCTTTCCTTTGCGATTTTATATTAAAAGCGTATAATTAGAAGCTGCTAAGCAAGTGCAAGGTTCAGGATGGATTCCGTTATGCTGGGAAACGCTTTCTTTGAACCTTCCTGTTGCAACTTCTACAGTATTTAGATGTTTCATATGGGTGTTTTGGTGGTAGATGAGTAAGAAATAGCGAGATTCTTCCATCTGAAATTAGATTTATAGGTACACCTTATAGTCCGTTTTTTAATCTCGTAGATTTGACAGGTGCAAATGTCAATCACAAAATTGAAAAACAAACAGCAATCACTTGAAATGTCAAATTAGTCGACGACATTAAAAGACAGACTTATGGAACGTTTAGGTCCTTCCATTAGGAAGTACACTGAGAACGTCATAGAACAAAATAAGGTCCAAAGTAATTTCTCTATACATCAAACAAATCATAGTTAGCGAAAGACGATAAAACTATTGAGATTTTGATAGACCCACAAATGTGAAACTATACACGTATAATACTCTACAATCACTAAAACATTACACAAGATTCAACTTCTACACATGCCGTAACAATTATCGACCCACCACATTAATTTCCCTTTCTGCACTAACAATTAAACTGGCGACAATACTTAAGGGCCTCCCACCAATCGGACCCTAAATTTAAATTGAATCTGTTCTGAGCGCGTAACGTGCGTCGTTTGAGGGACTTCCTTACACCGTCGGCGGCTTTGTCACAAGTAATGGAAGGCGGATGTCAATCCGGTGACACGCGAATGTTTATAGCGCGGCTTCGGTGTGATTGAGGAGCAAAGGGCGGGAGTGTCCAGGGCTTAAGATAATCTTGGTAATATAATGCTGCCTACGCGGTAAGAGCTGTGTTGCTATCTTGATGGTTCTAATGATATGAACGTTTTGCTGGAACTTCCTGTCTTGCGATCTTTAAGAAATCTAAATAAACGTAGCCATGCAAAACACCTTGGATCTTTTCAATCATTATTTTTTTAATGAACTTCTAATTAATCTCCTACTTTGTTCACTTGTTGATTATTTTTTCAATTATCACGTTAGGTGAACCGTTCGGCCTACGAAAAATACACGCACATCGAACGACCAATCACGCAAAAAGGTCCAGTATACGTTGGCCAACCGACGGGCTTGACCAACGTGTACTGGGGCTTTAGAATATCAAACTCACCCCTATGCTATTGTTATTTGTCAAATCCAATCTTCATTGATTAAGAAAATTTGGAAAGTACCAAGATGTTATAAAAACTCAATCGCTCCCGCTCCTGACTTTAACCCACTATAAAGTGGTCGGTCTAGTGATCAAATTTAACATTTCACCATCCAATCGCGTCCCGCCGATGGATTGTAAATGTAATTGGAACTACAAGGTGGCGTACCGGCTACCTCTGCGTGTGCGCAGGTTTCGCACAAACGGGAAGAATTGAATTGTTTTTTATTTTATTTTTATTTTAAGGTTATTTTAACGTTATTAGCAAAATATTATAACGATATAATGCCTTCCTTTATTATCAATAGTCCGGTAGACTATTATGTAAGTAATGCTGTTCTAAATTAATTAGTTTTATGTAAAGTAGCTACACTTTTTCAATAAACATTATGGCCTACAAAAACTGTCGTCTTCCCAAAAAAGTGACTCCCTAATAAAACTGAACCGCATTGTACACTAATTCCTAACGACGCCACCCATCAATTGTTTGTTTTTTTTATTTATTTCAAATTTCATCGCGATATTATTAACTTTATTGCGATTACGATCTTGAGAATTCATTTTTGACGTTTTTATTCGAATTTATGCGATTCCTTGCAGTGTTACCAAGTTATTTTATTATGTTCTGAACATGTATCACAACCGTATTACATGGAAATAAGGTGGAATATGGCATGATTTTGATAAACCCGATGAATAAATAAATTTTGGTCGCTATGACTTCGTGTGACTGCTCTAAGATTTTATTATTTAAAAAATTGATATTTTATTTTTCGAATTGGACTGCTAACGCGCTCAGCGGGTGGTTAGGACTGCTTCGAATAACTTAAACCTTATCGGATAAACTTTAAAGTTTATTTTAGGTAGTATAACATTCTGCCCTTTGAGGGACTTCAAGGAATCGAGGCTGGGATCTGCGCCTGCGCTTATATTTCCAGCTCAGTTGGATGTTTCGATGTAATCTTTGGAATTGTATAATAGTTATACCTATGTACCGGCGTGGCATAACGTCTAGATTTTTTATGATAAAGTATTTGATTGAGCGACTTGTAAAATGATCCAGATTGAAGGAACTAGCTGCGGAGTTTATAGTTTTTATACTGAGCAGTTTGATCAGGCCAGAGATAACTTTATGGAAAGATATATTTAAATTAATGTTTTTTTTTTGTTATTTATGATATTTGGTAAGGTTATATTAGCTAAGCGTCTTTTATTGACAATCCTAAACGTATTCCTAATTACGTATAAACAAGTTAGAAAAAACCAGTTTCTATAGAACACCCTGTATACGAAAGCTACCGCGAACATCTCTGACCTCTTACCTTATTACTATTCAATCCGATCAAATAACTTATGATTAATACCTGACTTATTATCAATCGATTTTATATACTAAACTGACAATTATATATTGGCAAGAAAAAGCGGTCGACTCTATATTAATATAATATTATAACTTTATGATAAAAAAGTACAAAAATAATAACTATAAATATCGAGACACGTGTTGTTTGATAATTTGTTAAAATATTTATGTACTGCCTTGTTTATTGAGTTGAATCAAAATTATGTAGGAATTTTGCGTGTGATCAATTTTATATGATGTTTTGAGAATAGTGGTTCGCACGCGCTGTGTTCATAGACAACACCTTCCTAAAAACAAATGAAGATAGAATTCTAATTCAAATCTTATCTAAAAACCGGCCAAGTGCGAGTCGGACTCGTGCACAAAGGGTTCCGTACCATTATCTATATAAACGGCAAAAAAATCACGTTAGTTGTATGGGAGCCCCTTAAATATTTAATTCTGTTTTTTAGTATTTGTTGTTATAGCGGCAACAGAAATACATCATCTGTGAAAATTTCAACTGTCCAACTATCACGGCTCACGAGATACAGCCTGGTGACAGACGGACGACACACGGACGAACAGCGGAGTTTTAGTAATAGGGTCCCGTTTTACCATTTGGGTACGGACCCTAAAAATGGCGAAATTGTACTAATGCCAAGCATTAGGTAATTCGACATGGTGTTTCTTTACGAAAGTTATTTTAATCTACATAATTCTCTGCTTGTAAGGGGAAAGGGATTTCTTTAATGAATAACCTTTCAAGCAGCTATGGCCTAGTGGTGTGACCATTGGACTGCCAAGTCGTAGATCTCGAGTTCGAACCCAAGCCACGCATCACTGACTTTTCGGATTCATGTGCGTATTGTATAAAACTTGCTTCAAAACTGGAGACGGAAAACATCGAGAGGAAGCCGGCCAGTGCGATATTTCTCGACGGCATGTGAAACCAAGTCAGAGGCCCATGGGCGGCCACTAACCACACGAAAAAAGAAGGGCCTGAAAATTTTGGTTTTTCTGCTAACAAAGTCGCGTGGTTAACAGTAGTTTTTAAAGCTACCATTGCAAAGTGTTAATCATTTTAGTATCGAATATAATTCAACTTTATGTTAATAACATAACCGTACTTTTAAGTCGTGTACAGACGGCAGAAATCCAAGTCAGGTTGTATAATGTATTCAAAAACCGATACTTTATGACAATATTGTGATTTTTCGTGTTAAACTCGACTGTGATTGGTTTTATTAAGTTTTCTATAGATTGTGATCGAGTTTAGGTAAGAAATTCCGAAATTAACTGATGAACAGCGTAACTGCCTATTTCAAGATGTCGAGAAGAATGATTTTAAGACCGTTATTATGATGCAAGTAGCTCATTTTGACACAGTTTTCATCGCCGTTTTCTTATTTATTGGTGACGTGATTAATGTGATTATAATGTACTTAAACATTTAATCATATTATTTGATGTGTACACTCATGAGTTTTGCAATAAAAAAATATTCTATTCTATTCTATTGATTGCCTATGAAGTGTGGTGATTATAACAAAGATATTTTCTTCAAAATAATTCATTTTAACGATCGTTGTGTCGTCAAACGGCCAGTTTCTTCATCAAAAGTAACAATCAACTGTTCTTCCGCGCTGTTGGATTTACAACCCTCGCCTCAGCGCTGAGGATTGAAAATAGAACAGTGCTAAAGAACAGTTGAATGTTACTTTGGCTGTAACTTTTGATGAAGAATCTGGAAAGTGAAGAGACAAGAATATCCAGTTAACAGAGATACACACAGTTTTCCCAACTCACTGCATCGTAAATCGTATCGATTTGTATCGATTGCATTAATCGATATGTTTATACGGAAAAACAATGAATGTAGGACAGAATATTGGCCTTATGCCAAGCCTAATGTGTATGTTAATTGCTTAGACTTAAGCATAATGTCATGTAAACTAGTATTACTAATGTATTGATCCAGTCTTGACGCAATTGCTAAGTACTTGTAGTTGGCCTACCGGTTATAGCTTTGTTTCATTTATGCTGTGATTATCAGGTAAGTATCTGAAAGGGTAGCCACGAATCACAATGTCGTGTGACATCACAGACGTACCATACATTCCTTATTTAAACTGAAGCAGACTGTGAAATCGAATAAAAAACCAGCTTATTACATCTTTTATCCAGGAATTTTAGGCTGGTTAGAGAAAACCTATCCGTATCAAGTCTTTTTTAAGCTACAGCATCAGTTCGACCCTGCCAATGCTTCATCGTCCACACCTGTAACCCTACCTACCCCGATACAATCGTAAGACAGTCGACATCATTATATTCAAAGCGAACTACTCATAAAATTAAAAACATCATGATACCGATCGGCAAACATCGGCAATCTTCGTACAAGATCGGGCCGCGATCGAATAATATCACATGTTTATGTTGAGATTCGATCTCTATAACATATTCTATGCGCTTGCGACGAATATTTTTCTTTACTGATATTACCGTTAGTGACAGTCGTTAACCTATGGTTTACTAATCGTGTTTTAGAGATTGCAATCTGTATGCAGTTTAGATACTTGTTTTCTCCCTCGGCGATGTCTGGTTTGAATGAGAGTACGTAATAAGATCTAGGAAATTAAAACTTCTGGTTCGCTGCCATTAGTATTTTTTCAAGTCTGGTTTAGATTACGATCCTATGAAGCACTAATTTCTAAGTCTCACGTACGTGATGGTATGAGTAGATACTACACCATGGGTCAGGAAGAGGCTAATGGGAAAACATGGCATTTCTTAAGCTCTTTAGTCAATACAGGAAAAGTTTTATTGGACCTGTAACCAATTTTACCTGCATATCTTTATCAACTCTAACTTATAAACCCACAGACAAGAGCGACGCGAATTTATTGGAGCAATTTCCATAGATTTTTTTTTCTGCTAGAGTCGCTTCGCGCTATCGCGTCGAGCCTGTCTAGGGGAGACAAACTAAACAAGGCTCCCCTAGACAGGCTCAACGCGACAGGACGAAGCGACTCTAGCAGAAAAAAAATCTATGGAAATTTTTCATCGAAATTGTTCCAATAAATTCGCGTCGCGCTTGTCTGTGGGAGCCTTTAGAACCAGTACCTATCTCTCGTATACCTCCACCATCAGCGATATTTCATCCAAAAAAGGAACTAAACTTATCTTCAATAAACCTCCCCATCTATCATCACCACGAACAAACACCGAATCACAAATCGCTTACAATAACAGTTATAAAGTCAACATCTCACAGAAGTCTCAATTACCCTTCCCTCTTTCCCTCCTTCCCTCCCGCTTCTCTCCCTGGTTTCCCATAGTGGTCGTGTGTGGGGAATCGTGCGCCATTACGGAGGGACCCACGAAACGCTTCGAGCTACCGGCGCTAAGAATTTCCCAGGTTAAGCCCTGGTTTAGTACGGGAAACAGTTTCAAGTTCATAGGTGTTGTATGGTGTGGGTAAATGAGAAGAAGGTGTAGGAACCTTTGTTTGGGTTTTTGGGATTGGCTGTGGATGTAACGCTATATAATACCTCGACCATATTGTTGCTGTGATATGAAATATGACACTTCTACCAATTTGTTAACCACAGGACTTTTGGTGTGAATTAGCTTTGCCTATTTGGCATGTTTTTAAGATATAACCTTATGGCTAAAACACGGTATTATTGTCTTAAATGAGCCTCAGAAAATGCTATGCATTAGGCCCTTTGTACACATACGTTTTTCTAACCGTAAAAAAGTACGTTTTATTCGCCATGTAGGCACAGTCATCAGGTCGTCAGTGTCGTATGGATCACTAGGGAAGCTGGTTGACAGACATGTTTTTTCTACGGCGCGGTTTATACGCTGCACCGTAAAGAAACCGTCCGTTTATAATACGGTCGATATTTTCCCGTGATCCAATAAGTCATCTAAAGGTGGACGCTAGAAGACGATTTATTATTATTCTATTGAATTTATCAATTGAAGCCATCTGCCCATCTGATAATAATAATTGCTTTATTCACCTCCAACATCTTCACAGATTTAAATATTTAAATTTTCCTACATTTGTAGGAAAATTTCAATATTTCTACAAACGAAACAGCCCTTTGATCACGTTTCTTCGTTCCGCCATAAAGTTCAAATGTAAGGCTTCCGGATGGCAAAGGTACTAATATAGAATTAATACTAAGCAGTTAACTTGGAACGCTAGTTATCTGAGAGGACAGACAGACAGATGATATTTCGAGATAAAACCTATAAAGATATAAAGAGCTTAGATAGTGTACCTGTTTGGGGACGGTGGGTCATACGGGCGTGTTCCTGAGGCGGGTGCGGGGCGATTGTTTTTTGTTTTTTGATGACGTTGTAATTTGTTAGTGTGAGATGAATTAACTTGAGAAACATTGATAGTAAAAGTTTAAATCGTGACTCATTTCGATGATTGTGGTGACTACATATTTTTTTGGAGTTGTGGAGTTTCTTGCCCATTCTTCTCCATACGAAAACTACCTTTTGGAAGGAGCAACTAGAATCAGTTCCATTTCTTTGTTTTGACGTTCAAAAGTGCCTTTAATGTGCCTAATTGAAATAAATTACTTTGACTTGAGTTTGGTTTTTTTAGATTGAAATGTAACATGATGTAGGTAATCGGTTGATTATGATAAGAATTTTAATTTAATTGGCAGAGATTACAGCCATTTCTAATACTGTATTCTATTTTCATTATGTTGTTTATTTTCTTTTACAAATAAAAAAAGTACTCAAACAAGAAATTCATTAACATTTTAACAGGCTAGCCACTGGTTCCTAGCTACGCGCCCGTTCCTTATAGCCTCCCGTATATTTTATCCTCAACTGAGTACCTAAGTATAGCTGTTCAGTAAAACTTAAAACCCGCCATTTACAAACGCTAACAATTATTTTATTTACTGTAACACTATCATAAGTCAGTCAATTGTTTGAAATGAATATGGTACAGCCACACACAGTCAGTGGTAAATTTGTTTTATAGCGAAAGCGCCTTTATTTCTTTGCGATAAGGGTCATTTTCGTGGTGCAAGTGTCACTGGTGAGGTGCTAGTCTTTCAGCTATTACAGCCTTATTGGTATTGGCGATAAATGCTTACAGAATATTTCCTTAGTGTAAATTGTAGTCGATAAAAGAAATTGCGTTTTTTATTATGAGTTAAAGAACTATGGGAGCTTTGCTGTTAATATCAGCTTTCATTAGATAAATCATTTTTACTGTCTAAAAATAAATAACTTTAGAAAAGATTGTTTACTTGTAGAGTTGATATTTTAATAAGTTTGTAACGTATTTGTAATGTATTTCAATTTTTTATTGTTTCTTCCATAGCTTTGGTATAACAGTTGATAGGTTTAAAATTAATTAAACAATTATGGACCCTGTCGGGTACAGCATAGGGAACGCATATCCAAATATTTTACATTAAGACATTACCATCTGCCTAGCCTTTTCCTAAATATGTTGGGGTCGGCTTCCATTCTAACCGGATGCAACTGAATTTCATTTTAAGATATATTTTAATTAAAACATAAAATCCCAATTTGAAACTTAATCTAGAATTTAACCCATTACTAAAAAGCGAAGTGTAAAGTATGATCATGAGGTTATAAATAAGGCTATATGCTGGGCGGGCGGCGTGGGCGGGCGGACCGTGAGAAACCATTCGTTAAGGCTCTGCGCGTACACTTATGTATTAATATTACATGGAAATAGTGATTGATTCTGTATGAATATGGATTTTGTGGCTATTTGTTTAATGTAATTGGATAGTTTAAATTTTTAATAAATAAAGTAGATTTGTAATAAATAATGTAGTATTTGTAGAACTACAGTATAAATCATTGGTTATTTTTAATTTACCGATTTAATACCATAGAGCTTGGATCTGTTTATTTTTAATGCGGCATCCTAATAATGTCGACAATATTCAAATAAATAAATCAGAATTACACACATTCAAAAATAATGCAAAGCTTACTCCAGCCGTAGCACATAAAGCGTAGCATAAGCGTAACTTTTAAAATGATGAACTATCACCACCCATCTTAAACTCTAACCTCGACCCAATAAACATTATGAAAACAGCCGCCTCTGCAGCAACGCAGACTTATGGCTTTCAATTTGTAGATAATCTTTATAGATAGTGATCGATACAAGTGTAAACAATAGACAGTCTGGTACACACACGAACACATACACACACCCACATGCACACATACACATACATAGTGTCGGCGATGTGTTGAGTCGGTCCTTCGAGACAAGATATTTGAATAGAAAGACCAAATAAAATTCGTTTGTGTGACAATATAATAAGTGATATGAATTATGCGAAGTGAATTACGAATGGCAATGTACAAAATACGGGTTTGCTACGAGTTGCTTCATTAATTATTGTAGCATTTTGAGATAAAAACGATAGTTCAATGTAATCTTGGTTTGATAAAGTAAGAATGGAGTTGATTCATAATTTCAATTAAAGTAAATATTCCTACTAAGAAATAGAACGCAGAAATGCAATAATAAATAATATTTAATATATAATTATGCAACATAAAGGGACCACTACCATTAGGACCAAAACAAGGTCTGGTAGACGCTCGCCATCCATTCAAGAACCGTAAGTAACTTATAATTCATTTGTGAAATAATATCTATATTTCAGGATCAGAGGTCAATTTACAAAAATGACAATGCGAGAACCCCGCATGACAGAGATGGACATAGGAAACTTCATGAGAAAGACAAGGACAGCTGTAGAGTCGTGCCAAACGCTCCAGGCGCCGCACTATGCAGCAATGATGATATTACTGCATAGATGCACTTGATTTTACCTTGAAAGTTTTACAACCTGTAATATTGAACTTTATTTTGTGAGAGACAAGGTTGAGGGTCTTTTGAATTTTTTAAGAGCAGCAAAGTAAAGTTGGTGAATTGCAAGAAGTGTTCAAACGCATGGCTTTATTATGTGTTGAACAAAATGAGGTTATTAAGGCTCATTGTAATGGGTTGAAAGTTGAGGCTCTGAGGGATTGATGGAAATGGCCGAGAAATGAACCGAATGCTAGGAATAATATTTGTCGAGATATTGGCACTGTTGAAGATGTTACAGATACAGCTGAAGGGGATTTTGTGATGAACTTGTGAGAAATACACCTGCTTTATAGCTTAAAAAAAAAGTTTCAGGAAAACTTACCCTATATCTACATATAGAATAATATGTCTCAGTTGAGACAGACTATAGAGTCTATACTTAGTTACAATTACAATTAGATTTACCAATTAGAGCAAGCATAGCTAGTTATTACATAATAGAAAACTAATCTACATTTAAGTGATTTATAAAATCCAACCCATAAAACAAAAAACTCAAACAGAGAATTCCCATGAACTAGAAAATTAAAACGAATCAACTTATGCTTTAAAAGTAATTAGTAACAAAACAACATCTATCGATATAAATTAATAACTGAGTTAAACTCAAAGCAAATATTAAAACATTATTATGAGTGGTCGGTGCCATCGTACGGTTAACCTGCAATTAAAACTCGGTTTATAATCTCCGGTGATCGAGATCAAACAGAGACATTAAGAGCTCACAGTTAATGTTAATGTTGATAGAGATGTGCTCGAAGAGAATTTGAGATAGTTTTTAATTTTCTATAATTTTGTTGAGATTTGATTTTGTGAAGATTATGATTTTTATGCGTAGTTATCTTGGCGCCTGTGCCTAAGATCAGCTTTAGGATGTGTCTCTTAGGCACAGGTGCCAGGTAAGTTCTCTTGATATACAGCCTGATTTTATGTAAATTATAAGATTCATTCAAGACTTTCCTTCACAAAAATATTACTTGAAATGCCACAGCACAAATTATTCTCTATCTTTCACGTCAAATGGAATTAGAAGGAATCTTATTCAAAGTCAATGTTTATTAACAACGTGTCAAAAGGAGTATCAATTATCCGATTAATACTTAGTTGATTCTGTATAGTTTAACATAGATTAGTGATACACAAGGGCGGACAGTTGTCTTAGCGATGAATATTAAATTATTATGTTTTTTCATAACGGTAGGTACGATTCAAATAACAATGTTAATGTCTACACTTTGACAGAACAAATGATCGGTTCATTGTCACATTGAAGTGTGACCCGAATGACAAATATTATTTAACGAACATTTACATGACATCTGTCACTTCCAAAATCAAAGTACGAACGTCTGTATTTAATACATTTAAGTATTCTATAGTACAACCCTAACTTAGTTTGTTTATAATGTTCCAAAGATATTAAATTATGAACAGCTTCGGGTCAAAAGTGATTGTATACAATTACATCTTGATTACAGTTTAACCTTTTGTTAATTACGGGAGCGGTGTAACCGGACGATTCTGTTTTAACTATTTTTAATAAGCGTGCGAATGTGTTTTAGTTTAGGTAATTATTGTCTCGAGGGCGCAGAGATTGAATAATAAATCGAATAAGAAATCTGATGACGCAACAGGAATCGATTATTGATGTTCAAAACGTGTCGACATCGCTTCACACCTCGTTGTACAGCAATAAAACAATATCGATTCCCGACCGTTAAGCACCAGACAATCGATAAAAAACAACTTGCTACAAATTCCCCGATGCGTCGTTCGATATTTCATTTTGAAAAAAGAACACTGGCCGAGCACGGCGCGAACGTAAAACAATTGAAGCATAATTCTATCGGCGTCTATGGCGACCCGAGTGACCTCAAGCCGAGCCGAGCTCGCCCGAGAATAGCCGAGTGAATCCCGCCCACCCCTATTAGGAATTGCTCAGCTAATAACTGTTTTTAAAGGGATTTTAAAATGAAATTAGTTCTATTGCTATTAATAAACGCTTGGTTTGCGAGTGCAGTCATCTGCAAATGAGTAAATATGACGAGCATAAAGTTTGATGTGTCTTTTATGAAGCAATTGTACTCAATAATCCTTAAATTTATATTTACTGTTGGTAGTTAATGAATATATCTACAGGAAAATTATGAACCTTATTTACTTAACCTTCGTAATTAATTCTTACTGCAAGTGATAAATTGATCAAACCTTTTTTGTTCATATCTTACCGTATTGCTCATCATGAACGAAGATGGAGAACATACCTGAAAAATAAACAAATAATAATTAATAATGTCACCAATTCTTGAAACAAAACAATGTAGGTACTTATTTTTCAAAACAGTCAATTATTACTTTAATTCTTCTAATATTCGAATTTCAATATCTTATAATGACTTTAAACTAACGGAAAATCTCAGAATTCACAAAAAGCCTGCTTATCCTATTTAACCCTCCCGTGCAGGGTGCGGTCAAGTTAAACAATGCGACTATTTTGTCCCATTATCGACTTAAGTTTCACGACACTGGTTGATTGATTTACAACTCGCCACCCATTTTGTGGTTTGTTTAAGAGGTAGCAATGACTGGATTAAAACGGGAACTTTGACAGTTTTTTTCTGTTTTCTTGGGTTACGGGATATTCATTCATTCATAGATTTTTTGTAGGATTATTATGATACTTTATCTATTTTGCGGGAAATAGATGTTTAAATCGGTTTAGCATATTTTCTGTTACTTGGTTTGTATCAAAAGTGTGAGTTGTCCTTTTAGAAACGTATTTTTTCTAAATATACATACTTAATGTTGTTTAGCGTTCTTCTTTTTCTTTTACATTACTTGGCACCCTCGGTGTACCCTTAGATCGGCCATGATCACGTGTAGCCGGTGCAACTATGACGTTCGGACGCCATTGATGTTTTTATTGATTCAACCATACCATTAATATAAAAAAAACAAACACCTACCGAGTACCTACCTAGCACAATAATAGTAAGATCTCCGGACACCCACACTACGCTATTACCAAGGCTCTAACAGCTTAAGTGCTGTGTTAATATACACTCACAATGCGCTCGCGCATTCAAATACGGTTAGCACAAAAATCATGGTACAAAAGATGTTTCCAAGTTATGACTGCGTTAATAGACCAGACGTGTGGTGGCATGTCCTGTCTGTAATGGGTGGTATGGACGAAAGTAGGGAAGTATGTGGCCTGAGGTTCATTTGAAACCGTTGGTCGAAGTCATCTGTGAGTCAGGGAAAAGTTTATTTGTATATTCAAGGTAGGTGTGAAATTAAATACATTACTGTGGGTATTTTTGAGTAAAAATATGCGTAAATTTGTATTTAGCAAATTCATTTTTATTCAGAGCAAACATCTAAAAAGAAAACTCCATTTTACGCAAAAACAGCTCATACAATTTTACCCAAACAACTCAATTTTTTTCGTTAACTTCAAAATCAAACACAATTTATGATGAATCAATACACTTACTATTTATTTGTCGTACTGTCGCCGATAATGATCGCACAAACACAGTGTAGCGAAAGTCGCCGAGTTTCCAAATTAGCACGTCCAGATGACCAACGGATTGATAGAGGACGAATTAGCGGCTTTTGTTAGGCTGCCTCCACGCACGCACGCACAGGGTTAACAGGGACACCATGTTGTGAGGAAATTTATGGACTTTTTAATTATACAAATGTTTTTTTTATTAGTAATTGTATTAAAAAAAAATGGAATTGGTGGATTTTAACAGGTGTACGTGTGTAGAGATTTAGATGTTAGATTTTTCGCCTAGAAGTTTTCTTTTTTTTGTTTTACTAATACAAAATAATTTTGTTGAGTGCCATAAATATTAAAAGTAAGACTTCAAGTACACAACATAAAATGGTGAACAATTACAACTAATGACGTTATACTGTGACTTTGAAAGATCATCAAACTGTTTCAAAATATTTAAGTGTTCAAGTGCACATTGAGAAGTTTTAGCAAACACGACGTTCATTGATAGATATTATTAATATTTATGTCCTTAGAATAACTCAATACAATTTATTGCATCGATTTGACCCATCTGTCTGTATGAATAATAACAATATAAATTAATTTTAATGGCATTTAAGAGTTTTAGTTTCAATAAAAACCGTTCTCAAGGTAAATAAATATGAAGGTTTAAATGTAGCAGTGAATAATAACAGCTTGTAATTAAAAGCACACTGAGCACTAATAATTATGCAAATACAACAAATTGGTGTAATTACTAGTTTTGTATAAGTTTTTTTAGAAACAGCGATTACGGTTTTTTTTTTTTACAAAATTTTTACAGAATTTTAAACATTTATTAGTTTTTATGATGAACGATTGTGCATTTGTTTTTATTAAAACAGTTGCAAAATGTCAAACGATTATAATTGTTAATTTCTATAGAAAACGGTTTTAGATTAAGTTTTTCTGAATAAAATGTCACAATATGTTTGATTTATAGTGTGGCACAGTATCTAACGACTTAAAAATATGTTATAATCTGTCAGGGACCATAATGATTTCAATATTTTAATTTCGGAACCAGAAGCATTTTAAGAATAATATTTAAAAGGAATATTAATAATTTAATATTCATAAAATAAGATTTAAATAATAATACAGGAAGGCGCGGTCGAGATAAACACAAAAATAAACCTTGTAACTTACTACTCAAAACAAAAAGTGGGACAATATTTTTTTCCTATAGTTGACCCGTACTTTTCAGCGTTTTAGTTTCAACCTTCTTTAGCTTTCAAACATAGAACCACAGATTTTTTTCAAGTTTTCTTGAGATCTATTGAATACTCGGATTCAGTCTCACAGATCTCAGGGGCACCCTACAGAGCATTTAGCGGGTGATATTACAAGTTGTTCCGACGCTTTGTTAGCACTTTTACGAACTCACATGAAAGTCAATTGTATTACGTGTTTCTTCCGTGTTGCCTGAGAATTTGGGCTAACATTCGCGTTTATTAGCTCTATGGTTGTTTACAATGCTTTTTAGATTGTCTTGTTTAAAATGGTATTTTTAGGCGGGTTGGATTTTGGGTGTTGGTCCTTGTTCTCCGAAAAAATGACGGCACATTTTGTGAAGGTTGTATGGGCTCACTAGTTAAAATTTCATAATTGGAAGTGTTGCTTCCCCCTTTTTACTATTTTTTATTTTTTTTCCTGACATTACGAACTTATTGTTTATTCTTATTTAACTTATCGGAAAATAATAATATATTAATTGCTCAATTTCTTTGCAAATTAGTTTTGTATAATTTAGAAGCATTTTTTCAATGATTGTAAATGTGAGTACCATGGAGCCGTTTAGTATGGTATGATGTATGTTGACTTGAAATAGCATGGCAGATGAGAGTATGTCATGCTCACTTAAATGTCTCGCTGATGGTGGCACGTGTGTTGGATCATTCGGTTCCCTACAAAATGGTTGAGCTGGATGGTGCTGATCCACATGTCATGTTGGTGAACGGGCGCCGTCAGTTGAGACTGGTCACCTCTTATTTGCCAGAGCTTATTTTTAATCTTAAATTTTGAATTGCTTTTGATTCTTTTTTTGTTTTACATTGTTCTCACATATAGAAGCAACATGAATACTGTACCCAGGATTTTGTAATATCTATATCCATTTTTTTAAAAGAGTGTCCTTGGAGTTTCTTGCCCGTTCTTCTCCATAGAGATCTACGTTTTGGAATGGGCTACAACTAGCTTCAACTCTCTGACTAACTGACCGACTCTTTGACAATTCAAAAGTGCCTGTAAATGGTTTAATTGAAATAAATGCTTTGAGTTTTGCACCGATCACACCCATTCTCTGCTACACATTTTATCGTAACCGGATCATTTAAGCTTACTCAACTAAAAACACTTATAATCTATCGAAAGGTTAAATCTATTAGAAAATCTGCCCCAGACACGCCCCCAATTTAAAAAAACAAACACCACGTTATTGTTTTAATCCAATCAGTAGAATCTCTCTCAAGTGTGATAACATACAACGTTTCACACACGAAAGGTTGTAACAGATTAATGTGTTTGATAAATGGGTAAGCAGTAATCGAGGTTATGTAAACATAGTTCTGTTATATAGTTATTGAGTTTTAGTATAAAGGTTAGTGTATGACCTAATGATATAAGGTTAATATCATATTGTTTTTAAGGCTTTCAGTACATGAATCTTGTTTAATTTTATTTTAATTATACTTTGCGTGGCCTTTCGTTTTCTCTCATTGAATATTGGAATCGAATGTGAATTGATAATTCATTTTGTTTACGAACAGTAATGTAGCTTAAGAACAGAAGTACAGAAGCAAACCTGGTGGAAATAGGAGTAATTCGTCAACTCGTCCTACATGCCTACGGCCCATTTAGGACGAGTTGATGAATTGCTCGGAATCAGGTAAGAAAAGAAGATGTTTGACACTAAAAAAAACGGAGAAAAATAACTTTATAGTTTAAAACTGGACCTCCATAGCAAATTATTCTTGGGTAATTTATGTTGTACCGAAGGACCAGACTTTTTGGTCCTTTAAAACTAGACTCAACTTTGTGCTCTCACACTCAAAGCATTTATTTTAAATAAACCAATTACAGGCATTTTTAAATTATCATAGAGTCGGTCAGTCAGAAAGATGAAGTTAATTGCCCATGCCAACGCGTAGTAGGTTCCTATGAACGGGCAAGAAATTTCTAGACTCATAAGTAAAGCATATTAATACAAAAATAAGGCACATTTCACATGTGAATACCCGGCGTAAGTCGTGGGAATCTCATAAAGCGATTGACGCGCTTCGTTATGTAGAACGATCTGTAATGGCGAGGTACGGACAGCAGAATAGCGGTAGCTTTACATCGCTTTTATTGCTACAATACGTTATGACTACTGATGTTTTTATTATCATGTCTCTTTGTTGAGAAATAGCTAAGATGTGGAATCTTTATTTTGTAAACATAAATAAAATGACGATTTGATTTGATAGTGTTTTTTTTTTGTGTTGGCAGTAATGCAAATACAATTTGATTGGTACTGAAGTTGTGAGAAAAGTAATTGGAATTATTACGATATTTTTTAAACACGTTTTTAATTAGGAAATATTAACAAATCATGACACGTTCAAAGTAACTTAAGTCGAACAAATAGAAAAGTTCTAATTTCAAATTATTGCGTCGATGAAGAAAATAATAGCATAATAACTAACTAAGTTTATTCTTGGCACAGCCAGCTAAGACTTCTTGCCACGCCTATATTATTTGAACTTTAACCCTTGCTTAGTTTATGTCCATCGTAAGGTACTGTTACTTATACCCGACTTAATATTACTGCTATAAAACAACACTAGAATTAAAAAAAAAGCCTTCAATCCTGTTACTTCTACGCTCCGTTTTCCACAAGCATAACGGTTTTCAATCAGCTAAGGCTATAAGGCTATAAACCCAGAAAAGTTAAATATTAGGAGGCTAAATAAAATAGAGCTATCATTGGACCGTTTTATAGTTCAATTATTCATACAATAAAGCGTAAAATCCATGACATTTATAAATATACGATCGATTTTGTAACCGATTACGAATTCAAACATCGATAAATCGATTCAGCTCAAAATCACGCGGCAATCAAGAAAACATACAGTGATCACGAAATGGACAATTATTGGTCACAAATTAAATTTCATGGCGTGATATTTTATTCGCTGTTATGTTGTCGGTACACGCGATCGGTTTGATACGATATCATCACGCTATTTGTTACGAAGGGTTAAATTGCTATTGAGATAAATGTTTTTGCTATCGCTCTTCAGTTTTTATATTATTAGTTTTTTTTGGATCAACCATCTTTTTCTTTTAATAGTAAGTTTGTATGACGAAAACCTGTCAAAGATATTTAAAAAAATGTTTTACAAAATTAAATCTTATTAAAAGCATTTGCGTTATGAAGGTTATGCATTACTTTTCATTATTTTTTTTGCTTAATTTGTACCCGTGTTGTACGTCACAAATGAAATGAAATCACTCAACTTTTGAACTTTGAACTGCGATTTTAACGAAATCTAACGACGTCAATATTACTTGATAAGATCCTTCAACGTCATCTGAAGGAATTCACTGAAATTAACCGAAAAATGATACCTAATAAAGCCTAATCACCAAGTTTGCCAAACACATCACTGATATACGCACATATTACTGATGTACCCACAATTATTGTGTGTTTAGTGTTATGTTGTTATCAGTTAAAACTATGTCATAAAAGCTTTGAAAGGCGAATCCCTAGCCTCATAAAGTGCTTCAACTATTCATGTGTTAATGTAGATTAGGATACGTGCATTTTGTTAATAATATTCTTATCCATAGTACCCAGACTCCATACTAATATTATAAAATCGAAATAAACTCTGTCTATGAAATAAACTCTGTCTATCGTATGTTACCTTTTCACGCCTAAACCACTGAACGGATTTCGACAAAATTTGGCAAGGAGATAGATGGCACCCTGGGGAAGAACATAGGTTACTTTTTATCGACATACCGCGTGGGCGAAGCCGCGGGCGGAAGCTAGTAGTAATTAAAATTTGAAAATGAATGACTAAACCAACTTTTTATCATTTAACTACTAAGGATTAAAGGACCCCAAAAATCCGATCTTCTTAACTAAGGCCAGTTTCCCCTGGTTCTAAACAGACACGAGTTAGTATAGTTGTTAATGCAAACACGTTGGAGACTTGGAGTGTACCAATTATGCGCTTGCGTTGTTGTAGTTAGTGGCCACTTAACATGTTGCGTTGTTGTGGCTGTTGCTCGGGGATTAGATCTGGTTAGGAGGAACGTATCTTAATATTGCTATCTAACTTTTTATGTTTAGTTTCTTTTAAGATGAGGTTTTTGTGGGTTTCATATTTTTAGAAGGTTTCAAAGTCAACGTATTATATACCTTAACCTCTAATTCAAGGCCCTTTTTTGTAAATATTGATGTAAATCAATTATTTCAATAAACAATTTCAATTTCAAACAATTTTGTCAAATTAATTATTTCAATTAGGCACATAAAACGCACTGTTGAACGTCAAAATTTACAAAAAAAAATAATTGCTTCTAGTCGCCCCTTCCGTCCTTCATAAAAAGTGGCTTCGTTCTCTCTGACATTCATATCCTATTTAACAGAATTTTTTCCCCAATGTTTGCTTCTCAAAGTCTCCTAAATCCTAACCTCTAATCATAACGACCAATCACGCGCCCCGCATAGCTCATTAGACCTCATTACCACTTGTGAACACCAATGAATCAATACAACCATTTACAAACTTATTTACATACTGATAAACTGAAATCCAAGCGATTATCGCCGTTAAAAGTATAAGTCTAAAGGACCGTGTGATTAGACAAAACGTGAAACGTAAGTTTGTATTTCCTAACCCGTTGAAATGTCGAAATATTTTCTTACTTAATTCCTTCAGCCTGATGCATTACTAATGTAACCAAACGTTCTGTTGGCACTTTATAGGAATACGAATAGAGGTGAAAATCCAATGTGTTTTATTTGTCGAACTAGGATAATATTGTTAGTGTAAAACAGTGATGTTTACATTACCAATAGTTAAATCCGTGATTAAGTTTGTCCGTTCGTTAACGAAGGTGTGATATGGGTTGTTTCGAGGTTAAACGATCGTTTCGAAACAAGCCATGTTTAGTTTATGAATTAGTGTTTGATTCTTTGGTTTGTAATGAACATGTTTTAGGTGAAGGTATTCATCACGATTTCTTCGTACCGAAAAGTAATTAATTCTATGGGAATTTGGTCCTTTTGGCATTGGCCTCTGAGTCGACATCAAAGGCCAAATAAAATAATTTATTTAAATTATAAGAATGAATTATAGTTCTATAGGACTAGAAATGACGTAATTGCTTCGAAGCAGATCTCAACTATATCAAAGATGACGTTATAATTCTGAAAAGCATAAGGTTAGAGGAAGATACTTATGTGGTATTTGTGACAAGTGAACCCATTACGACTCTCAATTGAGATACAACGTGGGATCCACTCGGTTTCACAAGAGCCAGGGTTCAAAGTGAATCGGTTCGAACGTGGCAATAGCATCGTTGCTCTAAACATAATAATTGTGATTCCTTGCACCACATGTCTTAGTTATTTATGTACTGTAAAGTTCAACTTTAATACTAACGTTGTTTTGGGAGAGCGTTTCCATTTGACTACGTTATTTGAAGAGGCAGTGAGTCAGCTGGTTGGAGTTGTGTGTAGTATTTTTGATGATGTAAATTCGAAGCCTGCCAATCAGTTTCTGCCTTACCAATGAATTATGCCCATAGATACTACGCTATACAATGCCACATACTCTCACGGCTCATCATCCATCACATAATACAAACGGATTTCTCTCATTCCACTGCCAGGTTGTAAAAACACACAATTAACATATTTAATATACGAATTCATAAATTCCAAGCAAGACATAAAATATCTAAGACAATAGCTATTTGTAGTTGAAATGTTCATAAAGTCGTGTCGTGTTGTGCAATGGTATCGAACATGCGACCTGACGCTAGTGATATTATTTAATTTCGCAACAGCACAGTGCGAGGTGAAGACGTCGGTTATTACGTGAAATTACCTTTTAAAGTAATTAGATCACGCGAATCTGTTACGTGATCTACTGAGTTCAATTTGCGGTTTGTTTTTGTTTGTGGCTATCTGGTCCTGAGGCGCTTAGCCACCATTTTGATTTGTTGGTCCTTTGGGTCTTGTTAGTAAACAATTTTGCAGGTAAATATTTTTGTATGAAATAATTAAGCTTCCTTGATATTTAATTTTCATACTTAAATCAAATTGGCTCTGTTTCTTCTAAATTAAAAAAAAAATTGTTGATTTGATCAAGCCCTTTTTACAGTAGTATGTGACATTATTGAAAGAAAATAAACACTAAATTCGAAGGCAAACTGAATTAAATCTGCAATCAACGCAGCTTATCGCAGTCTACTGCTGGACATAGGCCTATCCCAGGCTGCGCCACAATACCCTGTCCCCGCCTCCCGCATCCAGTCTGTTCTAGCTACCTAACCCTGTTCTAGCCAACCGAATCTTATGACCATAAAAATTACCTAAATTACCAACTCTTGATACTGCTACTACTCATAACGACTGCATCAGACCGTGACATTGTATCACAGTAAGTCACCGTTGACTCTTGACAGTCGCTGCACAAGTTCGCGGGTAAAAGTGAAAAAATATTATCGCTCCAGTTCTCACGGGGCGGTCGAGTGATGCATGTAAGCATTTAAGTCATAAGAAGTAGCGATTTTGGCAAGATACTTTCGTTAAACTGGCATGGCTTAAAACAGAATTCTACGAACTACAATTGAATAAGAAGAAACTTTTAGCGAATGGCAATGATGATGTTGTACACACGGCTACACATCAAGCTATACATTTCCAGTTTATGTTGATCTCGCATTGTATGGATTTCCGTACGATGCGAGGTCAGCTTATACTGGAAATGTATAGTTTGATGTGTAGCCGTTATTTTAATTTTGCTTATCAATATTGTTTTTTAAATTCAATTTTAACTCGTTCTTTTCTTTAATTAAGTAATCAGTGATAACGTAAATATCTTCATCGGGTTTCTCCCAAATGAGATGTCATTACATATCGTTCATTATGAGGCGAACATCGTTAGGTCGCCATTTATGTATAGCAACACAAAATGACACATATAATTAAAAAGTGTCGATGAACAAACAAGAACATGTATGATATGTGGTTACTAATGATGCGGTCGATGACGTCATAATTAAAAGTAAAGATACCTAACGTTCAAGGTAATTATTTAAGACAACTAGTCGATAGTCAAAGAACAAAATAAATAATACATAGATTAGTTGAACCAGAAGGATCTATAAAGTAACTGTTTCACTTTTATGTTACCAATTGAGTATTTCGTTTGTATAGTTGTGCGATCCAGTCCCAGAAACTATAGTACTGCTAATCTATCTGCTCATATAATATGTGAGCTCTTAAATCTTAGAATTAAATCCACTTTGGTACTGTCATTGATATGAAATTGTACAATATGGTAGTTTGGGGACATTAATTCAAGTAGTTTTTTGTCCAGTAATAACGCCGCCTCGTAGAGTTTTCCACGTCTATAAGAGCTGTACTCATATTCCCGCCGCAGCTCATCCCTCAAGCTCCAGTAACCGCTCAGCCTTGATCTTGCTACCGTCGCGTCGCGTAATTAACTGCGCCAGTTTACGCGGCGGCGGCGCGTGCGCAGTGACGTCAGCCATTGTTTCGATTTAATTAGTTCAATGTTGTGAATGAGTGGCTGGAAAAAAGTGGTGTAATACGCGTAGATAGTGCTCGTAGTAAGTTACAAGTTCATGTACGAGGAAAAAATATTGCTTCAGGTTGAGTTTGTGTGGAGTTTGGTTCCATAAATTAAATTGCTTTTGTTTTTATTGTGTGTTCCATAGCGTGACTAGGGTGTAGCAGGTGTAGTAAGTAGAGTAGTGGTTAGGCGTCAGGGAGTGAAGGATTCATCAAATCAATCAATTTTATCTTTATGTATTAGAAAGTTTGTGTCAAAGTCAAATGCTTGATCTTATCGGGACGTATATGTTCGAGCCGTTTGGGGTTGAAACCCTAGGGCCATAGGGTCCAAGTGCCCACTTGGTTTTTCAAGACATCGCCAAGCGGTTGGTCGACTCTTCACGTGACCTGCCCAAAAGGCCAAAAATTATTTTGGCCTTTTGGGCACTTTTCCTGTTGACAGCGATGCAAACGAATTCTTTGATGCCCTTTGATCATTTCCCTCCCTTTATTTATATAATCAGAAAGTAGTTGTATTAAGTAATTTTTTTATAAACAAAATTGTATAGAACTGATAATAAATCAGTAATGCTTGATCGATTGATGAAACTGTGCATCAAATATATTGGTAATATTGCAAAGCGTGACCTAACTGTGAACAGTAGCAACTACAGGTTACAAAATCTATTTATAACATTTATAACAGTCACCTTTAACCTTCTACACTAATTACTTCAACAGTTTCCAAATCCCGAAAACACAATAATCCAATAAAAATCGTCACTTGCGTGCATCCACAACCTGTGATTGACAGCACAATGTGACGACCATTATTTGTGAATATCAATCATGTTAAGGATGACACTGTGTGGCAGTAAAATTGAAATTCTATCGAGAACGCATCGTAGTACCAAGTTATGGCTACTTATTACGGTGTAGTCTGTTTAGTGGGCACGACACGATGCCGACACGACCGCGTGCGGTTGCCGTTATTAGTGTAAATATTTTGTGAAGGTTTGGTAATTGTCGAGTTGCAGAATTGCGATGCAAACTAGGTGTATGACCACTATGCAGATTGTTTATTGAAAGGTGGGTTATGATACAAATATTGTTTATGATTAATAATGCAGATGGTATTAGACGCAGGAAGTAGGTACTATTAGAGAGGAAACTGCATCAAATAAAGAAAGAGGATTTGAGGTCCAAATAAAAAATGAGAGGAGGTATTTGGAAATTAAATTGAATAGAGTACAGTAAACACTATGACCCGAGTTGTAACTAATAATGGCAATTTTAAAAAATCAAGGGCGGGAGGTATGGTTTTTAAAAGAGTAACGGTGGAGTTTCTTGCCCATTCTTCTCCATACGAAAACTACCTTTTGGAAGGGGCAACTAGAACCAATTCTATTTCTTTGTTTTTACGTTCAAAAGTGCCTTTTATGTGCCTAATTGAGATCAATTATTTGGCTTTGAATTTGAAAATCGACTACAATTGACGACGGCATCAAATCGCACACATTAAACATCACATTTTAGATAGCAGACGTCACGGCGCCCATAGCATTCACACTCAAGTTGAGTGCGGAGGAAAGGTTGAGCTTTATGCTCAATAGAAACAAAACAGTTACGTTATGTCGGCTGTTACGAGCATGCCATGCTTGACGTCTGCTGTGACAGGTCGGAGAGGAATTTGTATGGAGTTGAAGAAAGCTTTTAAGGAAATTGAACGGTTGACGATCTTTGATCTGTGAAGTGTTAGAGAAAATTGTAATGAATTCAAAAGTTTACTTCTTTCTGTTGAGTAATTTTTTGGGTTATTGCGAAAAACAGAAATGATGCTATTGCTTAGTTTCTTAGCAGTGTACTGTTTAACAATATTATTGCTGTTTGCAACTAAAATCCGAGTTTTCATTTTTAGTGAAAAGTCAAAGTTACTCCAATATTTTGCTTAACTTCCAGTATGTAGTTTACTTTGTAGTAAGCATGCTTGTTCTTCCAATTACAAAGCGAAATGTTTACGTGAGGATAATTACTTCAAATGCTAGTCAAATTACAGTCTAGCCGATTACACACGCATAACTATCTAGTCTTGGTTATAATTTTACAAAATCTACATTTCCTCATTCCTAGAGGTCTAAGGGGTCCAACATTAATTACACAGAATTCATATTAGCCAATTATAAAATTTCAGTTCGTGATATATCGAAACGAAAACAACAATTATAAGCCAGTAATTAATAACCATAAAAAATCGAGACCATCTTTCACCACTCCAATTCTCAAAACACTTTCGACAAATAGAAGGAATAGAAATAATGAGGCTGTCATCGATAACATTGACAAATTAAATATCAACATCTATTACAAACTTAATCATACAATCCCACCAAACAAAATTGAACTTTACCGTGATCACAATAGGAGTTATGTAGATGATAAAGTTTAGTTAGCGAAACACATGAGGAGTGAAGATAGGTAATGTCAGAATTTTTGCCACAGTGTAATTAGAGAGAGCTCTGAGCAAGAGGTCATGCGAACGGAATGGTAGAAATCGTTGTTTGGGACCGTCTGGTAGGCTGTGGTGCAATATGGTTGCGGTCGCGGATTCAAGTAAACATTTTCGAGGTTACAGGATAGAAGATGAGGTATTTTTGGAAGAGTAACATACAAATAAGTAACAAAAAACTTTGGAATAAATTATTGTGAATTTAATTTAAGTTTGTGCCACATTTGAAACTTTTGTTTAACTGTAAAACCGAAAAGATTTAACAACATCGTTTAGCCTTATTGACAGACAAGTATCCTTAAATCGCTCTCGCTTATCGCCCTGCTACACTCTTTCAACTTACACCACAAACCGCTAAGTTTCGTTCACAGTTAATTAAAATTAATAATCGTTAACTGACCAGCGTATTGTAAATTAATGATTTATAAATTTCAACTGCGGGCTACTTGAGGGCGAGTGCTGCTAATGATGTGCCCGTAAAGATCAGCGGTCATTGAAAGACGCGGGAAGATGCGACAGGAAACGGCGGTTTTTTATTGTTTTAAAAGATGTATATTTGATACCTACTTAATGATGTCGAGAGATAAAAATTATGTACTTTAGTATGGGCTCTTCCAACAAAGAAGTTTACTTTTTCTAAAAGTTTTTGTTTTTTTTAAATGTTTTTTTTTGTATTATTGGGTTTTTCCATCTGGAATTTCTCAGTGGTAGCCCAGAGTCTGGATTTGTGGCCGGTTGATGGCAATAGGCTCACCCCCTATTACATGGGACTTAAACATAACTGGTGAAATATAGATGTATTATAGGTACACGTCTGCTGCTGTGAAAACCACCGCTTTTAAACACTAGTGTTATTCAAAATTACCTACAAACCAATAAACAAAAGGCAATTTCAAAATCTATTAATTCTATTGTTACAAGTCAACAAACCGCGCGCTACAGCGGCCGCAGCATCTTTACGTCCCATGTGCGCTCCTCCTAAAGGCACTACAATTAATTTTAATTTCTGACGAGTGAAATTAATATTTTAATACAGTGGCGATCGATACTTAGCTTTTTAATATGTCTATAATTACTTAAGTTTTGTTGACGGCAACAGTTATTTCAAAATTGGATTTTCTTGTTTTATTGTCTTTGCTGTTAGATTTTCTCTTATTGTTTTTTATTTGGCTATTACATTAACGTGTTTAGTACCTATTAGATAACTGTCCCAACATTTAATTTCAAGTGAGTTTTTTTATGATTTTCCGGGTTTAAACACCTAAGTAATTAACTAGTTTTGCTACTTGTTCATGATTGGAAATGATTTTAACAATGTAATAATATTCTTTCATGTCTTATACTATCCTATTATAATAAACTGACATTGCTAACATAGTTGGGATACTCATGTTTAGCTGCTGACCATTGTGCTTATTAGAAAATATATAAATTATATTTATTATATATTATTTATTAAGATATAAGATTTATTTATTAGATAATTTATATATTATATTTATTATAAAGGATTTATTTATTATATAATATATATTATATTTATTATATATATTAAGCAAGTAACATAAATAATTATCAGCATTAATAAACTTTACATTTTTGTATAATCCATTCCCACAGACAAATCGTGAAAACGGTTTTGTTGGGCATAGTTCTAAGTCCAAGATAACTGTTAACTATTTATAAATAAACTAGCTTCCGCCAGTAGCTTTTGATGCTAATAACTTTATAAATGATAGATATAGATAGATATTACTCAGTGATAATATAGCATTCTACAGATGAAATATTTTTTTAAATCGGTCCATATGTTTTTGAGTTTATTCATTACAAACAAAAATACAAATGTTTTCTCTTCATAATATTAGTGTAGATAATACAAGAAATAAAATGTAATAAGTAATGTCTATCTAGACATTTACGCTAACTTCACATACGGTGATAGTACATAACATCGGATCAAGAGCAAGTAAAGCATTAAAGCAAATCGATCGTGATTCCTTGACATTCCCTTGAAGGCGGCTACAATCGACACAAATCCGAATATTGCGGATACATCACGAAATCCCAATAAAATATACCTTCCTGTACATAAACAAGGGCGCCATCTGTAGCCAATACGACAATCAATGCGACAGTGTAGGGATGTACTGGGGTTATCCGAACCTGTTGATAGTTGTGGATGAAAAATAATTGTTTCTTAATTTTTTTTGTTCTTCTTTATTTTTTCATGAGTTACACCGAATGCGTAGCTTGCCTTTCATTAGTCATCATTTATTTTGCTTCAGGAAACAATATTTACAATCCTTTTAGTTTATCTAGTAATAAATACCAAAAGAGATCGAATTTTGTCATTGGTTCTCTTTAAGTTGAGCAAGTATTAGGACGATACCTAATGTCGATTTTATGATTTTTTTTAAATGGCAATTAGGTTAATAGAAAATCCCAAAACATCTGCATCAAAAAACCGTCAACATCCCTAGAGGTGTACCGAAAACGGCGCGCGATGTAACATCGAGGCCGAGTGGTTCCGAGCGCTCACGATTTTGCCCGAATGAAGTTGTACCTATGTCTGTCTATCTGTTCGGTTGTGTGTCGCGGCTGCTAACGGTACGCGATTTATTGGCTATGTCCACACGTCGATATAAAGGTTTGTTCCGTTTTTAGGAGAATTGTCTCGTCATAAACGAACTAGAGCCAGGGTATACTCTTAAAACGTAATTGGTCAGGGAATCACGTTTTATGGTACTTTTAAGGTTTGTTTTCATGATTTCAGGACAAGTATGTTAGTCGAAGAGTTAGGCCTATGTTTTTTTTTATCAACTATCTGTTGATTTCAAACCAAAATCAAATGTAATAATTATACAATGTTATTGTTGTTCAGTATTTTTAGGTGTAATTTAAGGGAGCGATAAGATGGCTAGTTAATTTTTCATTAACTATTTAGTAATTTTACTCAGCATTTCTTGTCATAATGTCACATAAACATTCAAGAATTGCACAAAAACTAAAAATAATATAAAATTGCTGCAGTACTTCATATGAAACGGAAAGTAAATCACACACGCGATGTGCACGCACTCTTTGTTTTGTTAGGGAGCTTACACACTTGACTTACGGGGAGAATTTACCGGAGACCCGAGCATTTGAACGATCATGCTCCGTTTACATGTGAAAGGAAATCAAAAATAGTCATTAGACATAATATCGCCAAATAAAGGATATAATTATGTGCCAATTGGCTATTACATTCGTAAAATCAATTGAAGAGATTTTACGAGTGACGATTCCCAATTTATTGCGGCGCTTTCTGAATACTCATACTTAACAACCTTGCTGATTGGCCAATCCATCACGACATTATACTAGTGTCTAAAGAAAAATATTTTTGTACTTTTAGTTAGACTATGCTTCATTGTAAACCTAAATTTAACAACGCTCATTAATCAGGGTAAAACGGCTGGTTTTATCACTATAATCGATATCTTTTATCTGTTTATATTCCCTGCCATGTTTTAAAAACAAAGTCAAAACACTGCTATTACACTTAGCCATATTTCATGCGTTACCCATTTCTCCAGTTGCCCTTTGGCGATCCGGCGGCGCATGTACACGGGTCGCTAGTTCCGCGATTATGATGCCTGTATCCATTAGGTGGCATTACGCCTGCGTGGGAACTGGACTGGCCTGGGAAGGACAACGCAGCAGATTCGCCTAGGTTATAGGCGAAGAGCTTGTGTTTCGTAATGTTCAGATATGTAATGAAAGATGAATTTATTTGTGCATAAGAATACATTATAATGCCTATGAAGATAGGAAGAGCATCGAGTGTTTTGAACGCTAGTTGCTACTAGGAATATGCTGATGCAGTGGACTATAATACAATTGAAACTATTTAAATACTTAGGGACAGTGCAAAATCGCACTTTATGACTGCTAATTAATTATTCTATATTAATATTAAGAGAAAAGATTTGGATTTTTGTTTGTAAAGAATAAACTCAAAAATTTCTGGATCGATAAAAAAAAAAAAAAAACTCCAGTAGTATACTATTATCACTGAGTAACATAGTATTCGTAAAGGTATGACGCGGGCGAAGCCACTGACGGTAGCTAGTTAGGACATATTTAAGTATTTTCTTGTTCACTGTGAAAGTACATTAACCATTTAGCTTGTTCACAGTTGCTGATGTTTTTTTTGGGTTAAATGTAAAACAAAAATGTCGCAGACCATCATTTAAACGAGTTTTCTTCGATAAACATTTTTTTTTCATAAGGAAATAAATTAAATGGATTTCAAGAAGACTTAAGGTAATAGGGAGAAAAAATGTTGGTCAAAAAACAATTGCGTACCAACGATTGCTATAGCTAATTACAATATGCGGTCTAATAAGCACCAGTTGTGAACTATTACACCACGTTTGTAGTTATTAAAAGATTTGCAATTAAGACTGAGTATCAATACGAATAATTTTGTCAGTTGAACTAATTACAAATTCACACATCTTGCTCCTTTTCGAAAAAACTAATAAAATTGACAATTACTCACATAAAAATAAAAGTCAACTTAATTATTTTATAATATAAATTGTCGGCGAACTTCACTAAATAAAGATATAGGTTCTATTTATGTAGCCCTACTGGTATTATCATAAAAACCTACAGAATGTTACCCACGACTAATAGCCAACCCTATACTTTAACATTTAGAGTTCGATATTCCTAGCATCCATTTTCAGATCAAACGTTCTACCGAAGTAGGGGTAAAAACACCTATTTTTTAATAATACTAGTACAGTTTAATTAATGCGCCTTATAAGAGCAAAGCGGTCCACTTGAATGAAAGCAGATCAAGTAATTATACAGTTTTTTTGTCACCAATGGCGTCGCTTGGTGGCGGAATGACGGATCAACAAGTACCGGCTGTTGTTTACGCCATCTACTTATAAAGGGGATAAGCAGAAGTGCCCGGGGAGCAAAAACATCCCTTTGAACGTCCTGCAAGCGGCTACTGTTTGATTGGCAGGCGATGTGTCTTTAGCCAGGTATTTAAGGACTTAAGTGTTTCATCAATGTGTGAAAAAACTGCCGTTTTATTATTATATCCACGTCTGGTGCAGTACACAAGCCTCTTAATGAAAGTAATTAATATTATTGACATAATTACTACGCATGATCCAAATAGCTGATAAAAAAGAAGCCCGGTTCATCTCATCTCTTTTTTTATAACAAAAAAAAAAAATTGTATTTATAGCTTTCAATGAAGTTTCAATTCGAATTTTAAGTGACTAGCTCCTTCGCTAATAGAAGGTTCGGTTCCTGTTAGTTGTGATTGTGACTGAATTTTCCAGAGAGGTACAAGATACTTTACCTACCAGAACTAATATTTTTTCCGCTTTTCTTCCAAATAATACCCAACTAATATAAAACCTCACCGGTCCGAAATCTCCCAAAATACTAATACGTTTTTAAATGCTCTCCAATTTCCTAACCGAAAGTTAACGGCGATGGTTGCGACAACCAAAACGCGACTTCTGCTAACCAATGGTTGTTGGGCAACCGATAATTCGACACTTGAACAATTAGGATTTGAAAAGAGTTAAATCGTTAGCGCGCGACGTTTGGAAACACTTACAGATACTTCTGAACCGATTTCTGGGTATTTAACCGAGTTTTTTTGATGGATTATCTTTCTGTCAGTTTGACAAACAAGGACAAAAGGTTAGAGCAAGGGACATAACAATGGTGCTGGTTGATTTTTCGTAGAACTGTCTCGGTGAAGAAAATTGGCTGGACAATTTTCTTTTTCTGCGCAAATCATTTAGCTAGTTCATGTATTGCTAATATTGACCCAATTGCCCCTAATCTTGAAACAATAGAACTGCATTTTCTTGCATGTGTTCCGACGAAAGTTTTTACTTGGTTTTTCTTTGCAGCAATTGTTACGGTAATTTTAATCAACATTTTTTAATTGCTCAATTTAGTGTCATTCTTTCCCATAAAAGAACTGGAAATTTATTTCTTCTGGATTATTTAATTTATTGATAAATATATTTTCTTCTACAAAATAATAAATTAATTACACTATCGTTCGTTTGAACATAAGAAGTGAAACTGTTAAATCATAATTATGCAAAGTTTGGCTGCGCAGATAATACGTGGATTTGTAATAATTATGTTGCATAAAATTGTCGATGGCAAGCGTTGCATTGTGGATTGTCGGCACGCAACCGACCAACGGGCGGCATACGATATGGTTAACAACCTACTTGGGTATGGTTGGGCTAACCACGCAACCGATCAACCGACGGCAGATGATATGGGTAGCAGCAACCTACTTTACTGTGGTTGGTTAACCTTTTAATTTTTTATTAATTTTGTTATGTAATGTTGTCGATTGCGTATGAAAAAGGAGTTTTAACTATATATATGGTGATGTATTATTTAATTACCAAAGATGATCGGTAAATGAGTCTCAATAAAAATTGTAGAATTTTGTGAAGATGGAGTTAATATTAATAAAAATTCATGGTCATCAAATCACAATTAAATTCTATTTAAAATTAAAACTCACATCGTACGGTTCCCTAAATATTATTCGAAAAAATATATTTTAATATGAAAAGGATATTGAAAAATGTAAGTAAATCAAAGTAAGTACCTCCATTTTGAGAGAGGCCTTCGTCCAGCACTGCGATTGGCTGTAGACGACGATGGTGTTGGGTTACATAGAAATAAAAATAATTTATCATTAATAGAGCATTGTTCTGGATTTTTATAAGTATCAAGTAAGTTGAGGTTCCCAAATAAACTTTGAAAAAAAAATGAAGAAAAAATAATACCGTCCTCAGCAATACATAGGCCTCTTCCAAATTATGCTATTACTTAGCAGTTCGAAGGTAGATAGGAACGTTTCATATAAGACTACATCTAGCTATATGTGTATATAATGCATAATCAGCCTAAAATGTTCCCACTGCTGGGACACAGGCCTCCTCTCGGTGAGGTGTGCTATGAGTATTAGGTTCCAATGAAGCTAAAGAACTTAAAGAGGGATGTAGCGTTGGTTTAAAATACTACATGTGAAAGCCTATAGCTAGAGGATCTTCCTCGTGAGATGTCACGAGGAAGACTGTTACAAGAGCTTCTGTATGTGAAAGAACCTACCTCGTCGCGGACCTGTACGTGACTAACACCAGCTAAATATGATTTAATCGAATAACCGATGACCCAATTAAATAAAACGTTAAATCGATTCAACACATAGAGGACCACTCAGACAATTGTCATTGTTCATTGTACGTAACCTATTACGTGTCGCAGGACAGAACTTATGTTCTTATACCAACCGTGAGACCATTTCCCACGACAACTGCATTGTCTCACTCATTAGTCGCTATTTTTTTTTAATAACACTTTATTATAAGCATAATGGTCAATTGTTCAATAGAATTTCGATTTTTCAACGAGGTCACTATGATAGATCGCTGTTGATGCTGATACGCACGGGTAATGTTTCGTTTGATTTTCACATGATTGTTTCATGTTTGAATCAATCGTTGAATCAATCGGTTGGGTTATTTGATTGATTGGAGATTGATAGGGGTTTTTGTGCGTGTTTGTGTGGATCTGGGAATTTGATAGATGTGTGTTTGATGAGTGTGTTGCGTATCATGGCTGCGGTAATTGGCTTATGTTTAGAGCCTACAATACCTTTGAGTTGGCCAATTATGGCGCCAATTATTTTCGAGTGATAATGATGCATTTTATTACTAATCTGATGCAGATGATCATAGAAGATAAAAGCGAGACACATTTCGTTCGTTCGATATAAACAATATACACCTATAACGGGCACCTATCCACACAATATACCTATTTTCATAAATTACCAAAACGATTCATCACGGGACAAGCCGAGTAACAAACAATGCTTAGGAGTGAAAAGCTCGCGTTGCGTAGCTACATCTAGAATTAGCATTGGTCGAGCATCGATAATGTTTACTATATTTACCAACAGATGGCAGCACTAGTCTCTTCCGTTGCTGAGAATTTTGCTTTCCGCAATAAAGTAGTATACCTAGTATCGTAAATTATAATTAGACGCAATGTAGTTTTAACTTACTCATAGCTAGTTACATTTTATATTTTTTAATAAGGTACTCAGACAAACTACATTCATTTGTCGGACACGGTGTTAACGCAAGTTACGAAATACCTACGATGTACTGAAAAACTTTGGAATTTTAAGAAATAATAGGAGAAATCTTAAATCTATCCCGGAAGAATAAGTCACGATATAATCATTTATGCACTACTATTGAATAATTTGACAACTAGACAGATTTTCATACTAAATCTCTAAATACAACTCTATTCTTCCGAGAGTCAGCTGTCATTTTTTTATTTGTTTCAGGTAAGCACAATTGTTGAATTAAGAATAAAGGCGTTTCCCGGAACCTACATTTTTTCCCGCAGTCGTGCAATGCTGAACAGAGGAGTGCAATTAATACTGTAATATTAACGGACATGATGGAAATTGCAATATTCGCGATAATTTAGGATTTGTTTTCTGTTCTATCCGTCCTTGTGACATTATCCGTTTATGTACACTTTAAAATTTTTCTTACCCGTTGCAAGCGCCATGCTGCGATTATGGCGCTTGCAATGTATGATGATATTATAACCGTACGGGCATCCCCTACGCGGTACTTTACCTACGTATCCTATTTTCTGTTTTAAACTTGATACAGCTTAGACATCCTTAAATAGTTTATTATATGGAGACTATATTTACGTATGTGTGGCTACGGGAACTAGCAGTTTTTTTGTTGGTTTTTAAATTAATGTGATACAAGAAATAGATCTTAAGAATGATATGTAGCTTCAGGTCATGCATCGGTCACAAATCACGGATGTAGTCTGATTTTATTATGTTAAACAGCTATTAATAGCAGACGAGTTGCAACTTAAAAGGTATGTAGATTTTAGTGCAAATATGCTTTTATACGCATGACTTTTTGGAATGCGATAATTTTAGCACTATTTTCTTTTTCGTATGACAAATCTTTATGTAATTTAGTTAAACAATACTGGACTTAATCTGAATTTGAATTCAATAGGTATCTTAGAAGTAACTAATTACTAGTAGCTTAGAAGATTATGTACTTTGAGAAGGCAGATTTAACTAATCTTCTAAGTCTTTTTTATCTGATTAGCTCTAGCTCTTTCTTCAAGACATGACGGCGAAGTTTAATTTTCAGCGGATTTAAAGATCTTGTCAAAGAATGAGTCGTAAAGATAACACAGTCAAAGGGAAGCCCCTAAAAGTTCTCACTGCGCTTATCAAACTTCAGTCACATCTCACTAGACTGAAAATCGACAGACCGATAGCCATGTAAACGCCGGAAAGATGAATGATATACCAAATACTTAAAAATATCATATAGGTATTATATTTATACCTTGTAGCTATGTGCACATGGAGTTTCATGGCCGTTTTTCTCCATAGGAACCTACTAATGGGCAACTAGCTTCATTTTTCTGAATAATTGACTCTTTTGACAACTCAAATAGTGCCTATAAATGGATTAAATGAAATAAATGCTTTGAGTTAGACTTTAGTTATGTTACGATGTTTGGTGCAAGAAAATCACGGCTAAGTATTTAGTTTTCACGCGTGCCGACGCACTCAGTGATCATTTCAGTCAGTTTTCGCTATTTTTTAAAGAAGTGTGATTTGAAGATAATTGTAATACTAGTCACGCTATATTTATAGTTTACTAAGCCTATCACGCTTGATTTAATAAGCCCTGATTGCTTGAAACTATTTAAATAAAGTGATAATTGCATTTTTTACAGTTAAAGTGTTCTCAGTACAAAAGACATAAACGCTTTTAAAACAGTGTAAATCGCTACTATTATTTCCAATTATTCGTATAGTCGATTATAAATAGTAGATCAAAATAATAGTGTCAGTTTCACACTTCACTTAATAATAAACGATAAGAGATAGATAATTTATAGAATCGCAATGTGACATTTAAATATTTGAGATAACAGAATTTGTAGTGAATGCATTTCTGCATCTTTAATCAGAATTACCTATTGACTTATTATTGATGGTAAATAATAAATAAATTATGTTATTTTTAGAAATAATCATAGCGTTATTTGTATGATAACATGTTCAATTCGCGGGAGGCGTGGTTGCAATGAATCTCATTTTAGACCTGAACGCCTCTTTTCATTATATTGAACTTCATTCAATATTTATGTATTTTGTCTGTTTGTTTAGCTCGATATTATATTATTATTTAATTCTGCATTTGAAGTAATAAAAATTAATCCTTTTTTAAGAAACCTCTCAATTTAGTAATAAATACTTTTTATATTTATATTTTTCGTGTCGATTTAATATCGATAAGCTACATAATGTCCTTAAATTATTAACACTTGAAAAGTGATTCACTAAATTCCACAAAGTTTGAAATATTCACAAAGTGCTTTGCTTCACTAAAAGGCTAAAGTATTTTGCACTTATATGCAATGTTTATCTACGATTTTATCGACAAAAGTATTTTACAACATTTTCGCGGAATGCGCTAAAAGACTGTTTTTATCAATAATCTATTGAAAATATTAAATATTTAACAATTTTTGAAGATGCCGTTTTGACATTCTCAATGTATCGGGAAAATGTGCCTAGAGCGCCCGTTTATGTCTTTTGTAGGGAGTTTCCCGAACAGAATACCGCCCGCGTGTGAAACTGGCATACATGTTCAAAATTAATTATTTTTAGTTTTCTTTCTATTTTCACTGACAATAAATTATTGATTTTACTTGAAGGATGAATTAGTTTTGATATGTATCCTATTGTCTAAATATTAGAATTTTCAATTAGTAATCCGGACGAGAATAAGTTATTTAGAGACATAACATTGAAATAGCCTATTTGGACTAACGTTAAAATATTTTAAGTAAACACCGCTTACCTTAATATCTTTGGTGTGTGCACAATATCAGAAGGCCGCAGTTTTCCGAAAAATCCCACTGTCACTTCACAATAAAAATATTTGCTCTCAATTTTTTAAGTCAATAAAAATTTCACTATGGCGACCCGTATACGTGATACTTCAATTACGTATACTATCGATTTCAAATGTCACAGTCCAGTCACTTTCGATGAAAACAAACAAATGAAATGTCGCCGCGTCCAATTTACATCTGACGTATAACTGAAAACGCAAACTGAAAACGCGACGATGCAACTACCGCACTGCTACGTTTATTGTCTTGGCTATTGACACATCATTTTAACAGTTTTTTTATAACAGTCTTTATTAAAACCTGCTCTAAAAATATTTTTTGAGCGGAACACTGGCATCTTCTATTGACGGGATTGAAATCGCGCGGCCGATTTCATTTTCGAAATTCAAAATTTTTCGAACACGGGTGGCGTGTGGCTGGAGCGGCGCGCGCGCACGAATGCTCACGGAGGTGGACTCAGAGCTTCGAACGCTGTGGGGGCGTGGCTAACTTCTAACGCAACATCTATCTCTCGTGCTGTCCTTGTCTGGCGTGTGTGATTGGGAATGCTTGCGTCTCCTTCTCTATTACCGGTGCGTTACCGGTCCATAGGTACGGTTTGGTGGGATCGCGTGAACTTTGCCACTGCGCCCGAGCCTCGTACTGCGATTAATAAAACGATACGCGACGTTATAGATCGCGGCGCGATAATCGTAACTCCACAGTTTAATGCGTCGCGTCGCCTTTTAAATACAATATATGCGTTTTTGTTTTTAATGCGAGTGTGTAATTATTTAATGTCTTGCGATCACTGTATCTATTGACATCTATTAAAAATAATGAGGTTCGACTAATTCATACTTTTGTTCATCTTTACAATTTGTGCTCTCCTAACAGTCAATGTGACTTGAATGGCCTCACGATATGTAATAAAATAAAACAAAACCTGGGTTTAGGTTGTTAAAAAATTAATGGTTTCTTTATTTTTATCGATTTTATTGATCGTTCAAATTATGTTGCAATTAATTCAGGTTTATTGAACAATTAAGGTTAATATAATTTTCTAGAATAATCGTTTATAGTTTTAACAGATACGGTATGTATGTGGTAGGTATATTTATTTCACAACGTGCAAATCATTTAGCAGGAACCTTTAAAACAAAATAAACAATACTTAAAAAATGAACTAAATCTTAACAAAGTCGCTCCATTAATGAACGAGCTTACCGTAATAAAACTTTCTTTTGTGAATAAAAAGCTTTTAAAAAACCTTCAACAATTGTTGCAAAACTTTTTTAAGACACAAACATAGGCTGCAATTTGTAATTTAAAAAGTTAACAAAAAAAACTTTTCGTTTCTTATTCCCGTTTTGCTTGCCGACGCGATTTCGGGTGTATTCGAATTTCGAACGTTTATTTTAGATTCAACTCCCGCGCTATTTTATCATTTTTCATGAAAAAAGTTATGTTGACTAAAAGTTATGATTTTAAGGTTGGTATTTTTTTCACTTTTCCGCCGTTAGCTTTTTTATGTAGGTAAGTATGTATTTAAAAGCGTTGCCCGACGTTCTGGTAAACTAATATTTTTCTGATTTAAGTTAAGGGTTTTAGGATACTTTATTGTACATTTATTTAACCGTTTGTAATCATCGATTCTCGTAGAAACTAGCGATTCTTAATCGGATTAGTTAAGTATTCGTTTGTTTTGTTAATCATTTTCCTTGTTAATGACGTAATTCATTTAGTTGTAAAATAAGGTTCATGGTGTGATTTAAATTTTTAATCCCGGATATTCAAGAAAGACAACTGTCTATATGGATTAGTTTATACTTACTTAGATATGCATATTGACTTGCCCTGGCCAAATAATTTTAAATGCGAAAATACCTACTGTAATCTTTTAACAATGCATATTGTGAGAAAATTCCTTTGAATCAACTCATCCAGTAATTATTTAGCTTTAAAAAATTAAAGTGTCATAATGTTACCTATTAAAATTACTTGCTTATCATCTCGTACAACAAATAACATAACATCACGCCTGTAATCCCCAAAGGGTTAGGCAGAGGTGTACCTCACCTATAGTAGGTACACCCACTTTTCGCCAGTTATGTTTAAGTCCCATGTAATAGGGAGCGAGCCTATTGACATCAACTGGCCACATATCCGGATTCCGGGGAGAAATTCCTGATGAAAAAATCCAATATCACTTTGCTCGACCGGAGAATCGAACTCAGGACATCATGCTTAGCCATAGCGCTTACCACTAGAGGCAGTCAGTAATGATGAATCATCATTGCGATCTAATTAATGAGTCTGCAACCATTCATCCCATATTAACGTCATAGCACTCTTAAATTATAGTTGAACTGGACTTTGCTCTGAAGGCGGCAGACAGCGATTCGCGTAAAATATAAGTAAGTAAATAGGTGTAGGCAAAAATGACTCAGGATTTTTCTTCTGTGCTGATGACACTTGGCTCAGTAGATAGATTGATAGACTACTCTTTTTTTTTTCATACCTTTTTACACCTATGCGATCAGCAGTTCTTGTGGTAACTATTTAACAATTGTTGAAAATATTGAAATATCTATACATTTTGAACACGCTTTTGGAGGTCGTAAATTATCGCGTGGAAACGTACTAACGGGATAAAAAGTAGGTATTCCATGTATATCTCAGGACTATCTGAGTGCCATTCGATTTAGAAATTCGTTCAGCTGTTTAGGTGTGCAAAAGGTAACAGATAGACAGACGGACTGAGTTACTTTCGCATTTATAATATTAGTATGGAAGTATGGATATTGTATTCTGACCAATATTCAGTGTACTCGTTTCTTTATTATTTTTATGGTTTAAAAAGCAGAGATGGTTCCTTCCAATAGCTTGCATTCGTAGACTGCGCTCGCGCTTGGCCGCGCTCAAGGTAGTATTTTCTTTACTTCCGATATAACAGTGCACCGCAGTTGCAGTTTCGACGTAGAACTTGATGTCTGAAAATTATGAGAAACACAAACTTTTTCACACCAAAGTTTAATGATTACCTAAACAATTTTATTTTCTATAGATAGGTATTATTTGTAAAAAAGAAAGAAAATAAAGAATAACGTTGTACAGTCAAGCAGCATCAGTAGTAACATTAGCACTTCAAAAACTGCCCTTACTAGACATAGAGGCACTGTTGATATCAAATTGTCACTAATCTGATGTGCCGTTGACTATAGGTCTGAAATGTATAAAAGCATGTGTGTGACACTAAAGTAATCTAAACTTATATCTGTAAGTATCCATCACAAACGTTACCCTTTCAAACGAAGTAACCTCCCACCGTCATTATGTTGATTTTAAACCTGCACTACAGAAAATAATCGTAATATTTACCATACATGAATACCTAGCGTTCTGTTATCTGTATATGACATAGTATACGACTATTTAGCATAATGTACGTGCAAGCAGATATTAAATTCAAATTCAACATCATTTATTTGCTAATGTGGGAAATTACATAAAGTTGTTAAAAATAAAGCAGAGTTCAACCGTATTACGTCTTGAGGCATGCAAAACTCAAGCTTTTACTGTATCACAACAATAATAAACAATTACTTGAAACAATAATTTATAATAAATCAACTTTGGTAAATAATAATGTCGCTAGAATAGTTGAAATTAAATGGGAATGACATGACATGGCATGTTATTATATAGATTACTTTAAATATTTATACCACATTGACTTATCGCGTGAAATGCTCGGCTGAACCCGGAATGGTTCTTCAAGTCAATTTGATTAATATTGTTATGTAATCAATGAAGCTCTTTAATTAAGATTTTATACTTGTTCAGAATGATGAGGCACTTTTAAAGTATAGTTTACAAAAATTGATCTTAGAGCTAGAAGTTTTACGAAAGAAGTAATGAACGTAGCTTTCGCAAAAAGTTGAACATTTTTATTAGCAGTATTTTGTAACTGTACTAACAAACTAATAAAACTGTTACCCAATATTTCTGTTCCAAAAAACAAAAGAAACGAGATGATCCATTTTCAAATTGCAACCCTAAAATTCGCACAAACGCCAAGTAATAAAAAGGTGTAAGTAAAAAAATTGCGAAACACCGACAAACGATTCGCAGAAAAGAAATTTTGCGCAAAACATTAAAACAGAGACAATTTTATATTCATTGTTTTATTAGAGACTGTTACGGACAGTTAGCTTTACAAACGGTGAACGTTTTTTATTGTCTAGGGTAGTCCGATGCCGGAAGGTCCGTTACTTTGGACCCGTGACGTCAGGTTCTTTTTTTGACAGTTTTTTTGAGACCGTTAAGTGAGGAAAACGGGTTGGAAGCTGGAGTCTTTTTTGTATAATGTTTTTTGATCGGACCATAGACAAGGAGCAAAGTAGTCATTTCTTTACCGTTTCAATATTTTACCATATTTCAAAATTATAATAGGTTGGTGTATAAGTAGATTGGCAAAATAATTGGACACTGAAAAGTTTTCTTTTATCGTGAGTCATGCTACAGCTACTGACAAACCACAAAGATCTATTTCTATGACAAAGATTACTAAGTTTAGTAGCATACCATTCATACATAAACGGAATTATGAACAAGTAATGAATCAATTAATATATGGCATCGACATATTTTCTATTTTATTTCCTTGTGCGGTTCATGTTTAATGTATTAAGGATGCAAACCGGGCATATCGCCAATATTGTGAGTATTGTGACCACTCACATCCGTGAACTCGATGGGGTTTCTGATGTGATACATTGTTCTTACTCATTCCTGCTTTTTACCATAAGAAGTATGTAGAACTACTGTTTATCTCGTGGAAGACGTATTGTTAAGAAGGTTAGATGTAAGTTTTACTAAGGTCGCCGGTAGTTATTTTATTAATACATTATAGTAGAAATGGGTATAGAAAAGATTTCATGCGTCTTTCAATCAATATTATAACTTACGACGTATACGGCCGATATTAGTGTGAATATTAAAAAAAAGTAACTACAATATTATTGACCGATTTTAATGTGCTTATTTCTAAAAGAAATGCCACGTCAATAAAATCATAATCATATAATGAAGCAAACACTTCCATTTAAAAGTAACACCTGTAACAAAAACAACTTACCAATCCCAATATAAACCAACATACATTAAAAACGTTGATAGTAAGTTGATAGTAACAACGAAAAAAAAACAATAAAACGGAGATAGCCCAGTTTCTATGTTGACCCGTACCAGTAACTCATGCAGCGACTTAAACTAAATCCTTACACGACATTTTTTTTTAATAAATCTATTTGGTACATAAATCTTTTGGTCGAGATTAGATCTTTATACATCTCAATTTTACAATAAATTTATTGGTGTCGGTGTACTTCGTATATTTATTGTGGTAGTGTACCTAATATGTCGTTATAACAGATAATGTCCATACTATGTATTGGGTAACGGTATCCATTTTGGTATTTTATTTCTGGACGGTGAAGTGTAAGGTTTTGGAGGTTTCGTGGGTTTTCACGAACAATTACTTTAGTACTATGTAAGTTGTTCAAATATTTAAAAAAACCTTGAAAATTCGCAAGTTGTTACACCGTTCACTGAATATGAAGCGACTCTATTCACAATAATAATTGGATTTTTTATATATGCTAGTTTTATACATAGGTTACTAGTCCCTGACAAAGCTTTTGAAAGGAAGCACATCTTCTACAGAAAAAATACTTAGCATAACCTAATCAGCCAATAATTTTCCCACTGCTGGGACACAGGCCTCCTCTCTGTGAGAGGGAGGGGGCCGTAATCCACCACGCGGGCCCTGTGCGGGTTGGTAGATGTCACATGTCTTTGAATTTTTGGTTCTAGGACATTTCGGTTTCCTTACGATGTTTTCCTTCACCGTTTTGAGAGCAGTGGTGATGAAATAATTTACACAAAGTAAAACGCCTGTCAGGGTTCGATCCTACTACCGATAACTCGTAAGTCGCAGTAATTACCACTGGGCCACCAAATCAAGAAAATAACGTATTTTTTTAAAATTGTGATTGGGATAACTGTCGTAATGAATCAGATAATTTTTTTTCATCAAAAGTGAAGCTAGGCAGTTTAATTTTCAAGCAACTTTATTTATCTACATAATATTATAAATGCGAAAGTGAGTTTGTTTGTTTGTTACGCTTTCACGCTAAAACGGTAGAACAGATTTGCATGAAATTTGGCACATGGGTAGACCATGACCTGGAATAGGACATACAATACTTTTTATCCCGATATTCGAAACCGCGGGGCGCAGCTAGTAAAATATAATTATGATAACGCCCCGTAAAACCATTTTGGTTGCCAAAATAACACGTTATTTTCTACTCTTGTGCATTAAGCATCAATAAAATCACATTGGTAGTCTTAATAGCTATTTTAGAGACAAATAAGTAGCTACAAATAACAATATACGATATTTTGTCCCCAAATTGAGACAATAAATTTACAAATTATTTAAAAAGATGTATCTTTTATGCAAAATTATTGATGTTTTATTATTATATTATGTGTTAGTAATCTAGTTTTGTGTTTTAATATTGCGTTATTTAACGAAACTGAATGCAAAATTAAGGACACGAAACTAAGGTTATTGTACCAATTAGATAATATTATCTATCTTAAAACAACTGCATAATAAAAAACTTTGCACATAAATGTTTTATTGCACTCATTTTTAAAGATGTTTTCTAAAATCATCAATATAAAAAAATGTAAACATATTTTTCATGGATTCTAAATCATACAAATTAAACACAATTTTTTGCTTGCTACCACAAACTTTTTACACATACAGTGACTCACTTTAAAGTAAAACTAAATTGTTTCTTATTTTCCAAACTGTGCATCTTACCCTATGCCCTAGTCTTAGACGTTACTGCACAACCTGTAAAAATAAAAACCCCTCTCCACGGATCCCCAAACCATACATTCCCAGTTAGTATTAACACATTTCCGTAGAGATACGAACGACAGTTACTGGCTGTTAATCCGATACGCGATGCTTTAGGGAGCTCGCCGCGATTTATGAACGACACCGTGATTAATGGGCACAGCGGAGTATGTATGAACGTATGGGATACTGGCCTTGGAGGGATTTTGGGAGGTTATGTATAAAATATTACGATTAAGTTTATTTATAGCTCAGAGGTGATGTATTTTATGTACAAGACTGAATCCAAGGAAAAGGGGGATGATGAAAGCCGAGCAAAAAAAAAAAGGAAAGAAAACATTGCCAGGAAAGCAGAAATACAGATACAGTTAACTTAATATAGCTTTTGAAGATGTTAGTAAGTACATAAAACTTCTTAAAGTAAAGCAACATTAGAAGAATAATTATTAAAATATGTAATTAAATATTAGATGAATCATTAGTAAAAAAAAGTCTCTTAATAAAAAGCATAACTAAGAACAGTAAGGACTGTGCAGTCCTGGGATTGAAGCAAAAAAATAATCCTCAAACCTGGTCACCCAGTCCAACTCCTTACCGTTATTGTCACTCCAAATTCCCAGTTGACTTACAAGTTACCAGTAAACCAAAAAAGTTGGCAACTCACAGCAATATTTCAAAAACTGCCACATCCCATTCAGAAACCCAGCACGTGTTCTTTACCTGACCCAAATATTTTATTTAAACATCGAAACAGAAAAAAGAGATTACCATTAATAATGAAACCGCACCAGTTCCTACTAACGATGTTTTTAATCAGGATCAAAATAAACAATTGGAGACGTGACACCTTCTGCCATCCATTCTTTGAAGTAATCCTTTGGGGATGGAACCGGTTTGTAGTTTAAGTCCGTTTTAAAACTATGAATTTAATCCGTGAGAAGAAACGTGTTTGCGGAATAGCATTTAGATGAGGATTTAAATTGCCTTTATTTAAAGTTTCCGATTCTGCTAATGATGATATCTAAATGTTGTTAGGTTAACTACCGGCTCACATTAGGGTTGACGGTGGAGATTAACTTGATTATAAAACTTAATCTGCAGTACGAGTTACTGCAGATTTTGGTATTTATCTTCTGGAACTTGTTTGATATCTTAGATTTTCAATAGAAGAATAGAATCAGTTATTAGAAAATTGCAGAGTTCATTATCTTTACTTATGAAATTGTTAGCGTTTAGAGATTTCGCTGAGGCGTTTATACAGTACATTGTGATACTGCTTTATTTTGATTAACGGTTTTTCCATTGTTTTCAAGTGTGATTATATGGGTTATTGGTAAAACACTAACAGCCTCTTAACGTGTCATTATGAACAACTGTTACTATGGGAACAAACCTGAAATCGCGAAAAAAATATCAGCTGTTCCTTACATTTTGACGATTTATGCGAACATAAATCAGATGATTTTATTTTTGCGATTTCAGGTTTGCTCCCATAGTAAAAGTTGTTCATAATGATGACCTCTTAAGAGATTGTTGGTGTTTTACCAATAACCTTGTATATGCATCATCCATAAGCAAAGTTTCTAGCCCAACCATTGAAATATTTCCATACCATTCTCAACACATACCTTTAACAACATTGTCAATTCCAATTCCAAACGCAATCTCGATTCACTCAGCGAACCCATCCTCGCCAATACATAACACATATATTTCAACATTAAGCCCCACGATAGCACTAACGCGAAATTTACTATAACTACAACAAATTTCCTTATTTAACGGAATCTACGCTTTATCGGCACTTGAACCTGTGACCTGGTGTAACACACGACTACTTATATCCACGGAGTTATAGCTGGGTTATGAGTAAGCGCGCAAATCTTCTGCAAGGCTAAATTATTCATTTCGATAATGGGTACAGTTAGTTTTATTGAATTCCCATGGAGTGGTCGGTTTATGTGGTCTGTAATGTAGTGGGTTCAGAGTGGATTCAGTTTTCTATACCGTTGTTTCTTTTCCTTCGTCTCAATTTGAAATAGGTGAAAATATCTCGTTGATAAGCCATATATTCTTTGGCGCGGGGCATACATAAGAGGCGAGTGGCGAGTTACGCTGCTCCTTTCATATTTCAAACATTTATAGGAGCCGCGCCTTAGATATTGTTTTTACCTCTATCACATACGCCCTTTTAACTCTATAAACTATGGATCTACAAATCATATATCATTAACACTTTGTGAGTTATGCGCTTGATCTAATACATTATCATTTTGTTACACTTCATCATTATTATGCCCATATTCATCGCCCACAGTCCACTACTGGGCATAATCTTCCTCTTTATTTACTTAATCGAGATTTATTGGTGTAGTCGCTTTACGGAGCTACTTCCTCTAAATATCAAAACGTAACGTTTTTTTTTTAATATTCATTATACAGCATCTATCTGAAAGGTGTGGTCATATTAAGGGAGTTGTATAGAACATCAAACTGAACAACTTTCTCAATGGGACCAATATCGTAAACGCGGAAAAATAATCAGCCGTTTCAAACATTTGGGTCGAATAGGTACCTATTGAAGTTTGGTGGGGCAATTTTTTTATCCTACTTGGTATCTTTAGCTTTGGCTGCCCCGTTGGTCTCGTGGTCGCAAGCTCGACTGCTGAGTGTGGGGTCCTGGGTTCGAGTCCCGGGTTGGGCAAAGTGTTATTGGGTTTTTCCATTAGGAATTTCTTAGTAACAACCCGGAGTTTGGAAGTTGGCGGTGTGATACCCCCGTGGCTCGGAAAACACGTTAAGCCGTTGGTCCTTCGCCTGATCTCTCTCCGGTCGTGTCGGATTGCCATCCCATCGGACTATGAGAGTGAGGGAAGAGAGAGTGCACCTGTGTCTGCGCACACACTTGTGCACTATAATATTTCCCGGCTATTGAGATTGGCCGCCATGTCCGAAATACGGTCTGGAGGACTATATATATATATATATATCTTTAGCCTTTCAAGGTGCCTAGCATAATACCGAATGGTTATTCGATAACTGCATAAGATATACGATCATAATATTCTTTTAGGTATGTTTATCAATATTACATTTAATGGAATTGGTTTAATGACTTAATTCAACATCGTTTTAATTCTAACAGCGATTAAAGTGTAGTAAAATGTTTTATGACTTATTTTTACATATTAATAAGCTTAATTAACATCAGCTTATGCGTTTATCGTTATAAACTTATAACATTTCTAACTTAAAGAATGAAGGCATAATTTGATTATTATTTATGGTATGCTGTTATCGGGTACAATTAGGTATAGGCCCAGCAAATGGAGTAGATTATATTTGAGGATATTGCCAATATATTGTCACCACTCTCATACAGTGAAGTTTTCACCGAAACAGATTATATCATCGTAATATGTCTCAGTCCTCTTATCGTTCTCCGATTTATTTTCTCCAAAGTCTTCTTTAAATTCATTCACCTTTTTAAACCTATTAGAATAGTCACAATAAAGCTGCAAAAGCGCGTTATTTCCCTCAAAGCGCCCGATCTAATCCTCCATTACACTCTGACACTTATCCCTAAGATCGTCTAAAATATTTTGATACAATCGCGCACAGATAAATGTTGTCAATTTATCAATCGTCCGCTTCAATGCGATGCCCTCCGATCGCTCTGATAATTCCCGTACGCTACTTTATCTTGAGATTATCACGACGTCTTTATTTCGATATATTTTTTAGCTATTTAATTCGGCCGATTCTAATGTGTTGCAATTAATCAGTGACTACACGATAGAATCTTCATACAACCGGTTTCGATTGATATTTGGTACTACGCGCTGTTCTCACATCCTTTATGAAACGGTTTTGAACGTGATTGTACCACGAGATAGCGTTTGAATCATCATAACATATGTGGGTAATTGAAAAAATATTTTCTTAATGAATTACGATATCAATATTTAATTGAACGATTGAGAGATAAGATCCAGTTTAGCGTGGTAAACTTGAGTTTAATAAGGCAATTTGGTTCAGAAGAATTTGTGACAAAAAATGAATGGTTTTAGGAAGTCATAGCTCAGTACTGAGAGGTATTAAGTAGACAAATATGCGGGAGGTTTAGTTCGGTCCACCAATCGGATAAGCCAAAGACATTTTTAATGACTGTGTTGATGGAGTCACCATGTTTAGCGCACCGGTTGGCGCCAATAGGATGTTTTTTTTTGTCATGTGAACCTCTCTATTTCCTGTCAAAACTGTACAGTTTGATTCCACTTGTAGGCATTAAAACAGAATATAAAATAGATCAATAAACAAAGTTGGAACACCACTCTTCTTGTATGGACAACATGGGTCCAGTTTTCTCTAAAGCAAGTCTGTGCCAAACAGTGGTAAAGTTATGCACTGAGTGACTGCCAATAGGTACGAGTCCATTAATCAGTCTAACACCCTTTCTATTGGTAGAATTACGAGTTCTATGTGCACTAGTTTATTTATAAGGATTTTCTTCTTTGTAAACTATTGTGTGTTATACAGTGGCTCTGACTATATGATTTTTTTTTTGTATTCTAAGATTGTTACCATGCATTTCCGCTTTTGCATTTGTACTTATTATCGGATTTACATAATTATTTACTTTAAGCTGAAATGATCCTTATTTATATTTTCTAACAACTATTATGAAAATGACTTTATCATAGATTCTTTCAGTGTTAACTGTAACGAAATCGATAAAAAAATTGTAAAGTAATAAATGTCCAGTGTTTTAATTTACTATATTCTTCCATGTCTCGTTCAATAAATTTTTCAACTTTTAACTTTTTATTGCAGTAAAGGCCTTATTTATGTCGTCCGCTAAAAAATAACACGCTAATCTAAATAGGCTACAAGTCGTTTAAATTCACATGTTTGGATTTATTTTTTAACTTCCCAAAAGCTCACTGTTCATTTTGTCAAAAAAAAAACAAACATACGCTCTTTTCATCGCACGCAAATTAATCTATTATTTTATTGGTTATCCTGTCATTTCTATTATATATATAGAGTGTTCACATAGAGTCATGTTCCATTTAAATATAGTCTAGTTTACCATCATCATAATAACAACTATTTCTTTTATTACATCTTTGATATCGCCGCTAATTACTATTTTAATAATTGAATTAATAATATCTCGTATCGATTATTGAAGATGGTTGAATGCTATTTTATGGGTTTTAGTTTAATTTTATTATGTATAATTAAGGCTGGGATTCTATTAGTGTTACAGTTTTAATTGCATATAATTTATGAAGCTGATAGACGAGTGCAATTATAATTTTGTTATATTACTTTGAATGGCTAACTAATTATGATAACGTATTAATCGAGAAGGTACATTTTTATTTGTTAAGTGCATGTGAAAATGAACTTTACCACAGACTAACTAGTTTCTACAGTCTAATAAGGAGATTTTTAATCGCATTATCTAAATGGGATTTTGTTACGTTGTGACGTGATTTTAATGGCTGAAACTGTACATGTTACGGCCGTAATGAAAACACACAACATAAACTCACGCCCTTTTCTCATGAGGGTAGGCAGAACGCCACCTGCTGCGATCCTTACATACTTCTTTTGCCTCGTTAAGTTCATACATCTGTATTGCTATGCTGTAACCATCACAGCGTGAAAACTTCGGTGAAGTGAGCGTGGAACAATGCTGGTCATTCCCGCACTCCGATTGCGATTACTACGCACTTAATATTTCTGAAAACGAATGATGTATAAGTGATATTAATAGCTATAAAATTCAGCCACTCCTTTTTTTTAGGAAAACACAAACAAGAAAACTTTTTAAACCTTATTAAGTTTTTTTTTTTTATCCTTTTAACTCAAAGGACTAAAAACCCTGAAATATCAATAATACTCTACAAACTGTCACAGCTACTTCGGCCATCATACGGATATCCTAGTGCAGTCTCAAGGCTGGCCCATTGTGTAGATGGTCAAGGTGCGCCCCCGTTCACATGGGCCAACAATCGCCGTGCGCAGGCGACGGTTTGGTGTTTAGTGCGTTTTTGTTCAGTTATTGTAGTAAGCAAAATGCTAACATAATACAGGCTTTTTACTGCCTCATTTGTCTATTGTGTGACACGAACATCTGAGGCTTATAGATCTAGGATAGAGTTAAAACTTACATGAAAGATTATCATGATTGTGTGGAACCTACGCTTATTTTGTAATGCGAGAAACTATATAGAAACAATTGTCAACTGAATCAGACAACCAGGAACGTAGATTTGACTTGTGTAATATAGGTAAGCTCTAGTAGAGGTAACTAATGTTGTAAAATATCGACATTTACTCCTAACTGTACAATCATAACTTATTCTAACTAATATTTATCAATGCGAAAGTGAGTTTGTTTGTTACGTTTTAACGCTAAAACAGCAGAACGGATTCGGATGAAATTTGGCACATGGGTAGACCATGACCTGGGTTAGGACATAGACATGACATACATAATATATTCCCATGGGATCGAGACTTATGCGATTGAAACTGCTGGGTGCAGTAAACCTATAAAAATAAAGAAGGTATAAAAAGGTTAAACCTGATTACTTGATGCCTAATTTTAATACCGAAATTAGCCTAATGACACATCGACCCTATTTATTTATAACTAGCTGAAGCTTGCCGCTTCACCCGCTTGACAAATTATATACTAAAACCTTCTTCGAGAACCACTCTATTCATTGGTGAAAACAGCATGAAAATCGGTGCAGTAGTTTTTGAGTTTATCGCGAACAGACAGACAGACACACGGGGCGGAGGACTTTGTTATATAATATGTAGTGAAGGAGGTTTTTTATTTTATTACTGTTGGTAAAGAGTTCCAATTCGAAATAGCAGATGGAGGCCTGAGTTTTAGTAGAAATCTATATATCGATTGGTATTACAAATAGCTTGTCAATATTTTTTGACTGCGTCGTTGGTCTAGTGGGCGCAAGCACTACTGCGGAGTATGAGCTCTTGGGTTTGATTCCTATGTCGAGCAAAGTGTAATTGTTTTTCTCTCCGGAATTTCTCAATAACAGCTCCTAATCTGGCTTTGTGCTCGGTTGATGTAAATAGGCTCGGCTCCTATTACATGGGACTTAAACATAACTGGTGAAATGCGAGTAGGTAGGTAGGTAGGTAGGCCTCTGCCGATGGTATGGTTTATTTTATTTCTAGCTATCCCTATCCTAATATGGCTTTCTTAATTGATCGTCAAAATCAGGACATCAACTTCAGTAGATAGGCATCTATCTGCTGAAATTGAAGCACAATTTATACTGGCGTCTCTAGACCTACCAGTATCTAGAACATTTATACTGTTTGCTACCTTTCCTACTAGGTTGTATATTCAAAGAAATCTCACAAAATGATTCCTAATCTGATGCAACTAGTCGTCAGGATGCTAGCCTGGTTATATTTAGATGTTGCGTTATCCATGATCGGACAAACAAACCAATTCGTTTGTATATTTATACGTGATGGACACAGTAATGTACTGCGTTTATGGGAACTGTGTGTGTTAGTGATGGGAAACGCACGTGGAGTAGAGGAGTCATTCTCTTAGTCCTAGCAAAATTTTCTTGCAAACAAAACAATTCGCTAAGCAGGGTTCCTCTTCAGGGCGTCCCTTTAAAAAATCATTCAAATCAGTTTCGGTATCACTCCGCCCGTGATAAACTCAGATTTTTCTATGTTTTCATACAAGTTTAAAGCCACGCAGCTATTCAGCAGTTCCTACACGTTGGGCGAGCCGGTCGGCCAACGTATACTGGGCATTTTTGCGTGATTTGCAGTTTGATTTGCGTGTATTTTGCGCTCGCCTAACGTATAATGGGGTATGGGGCTTTAGATATAACCTGATTCAGATTTTGCAATTTGACACATACTTCAATATTAATTAATTAGTTAGAGTCCGCGCCATCACTGTATCCGGCAGAAAATTGTGAAACTACATTTTTTAAATGCAATTTGGTGCAATAACAGACACTAGCGCCGCGTCACGAGTTCAGTGGTGGCGCGGACTCTAATTACTGTTGTGATCTAAAAACACACACAAATCTATGTGTTTATTTACTCTATTATTTTCTGGATAAAATCTTGTATCCACTAGTATCGAAAATCACAGTACAGCAGTTTTCCCGTCCCTAGTATAATTAGCCCGCGATCCGCAATGATGCGCCGACGCATCGTGATGACACTCGACGTCGCGACTGTCCACATCTGATAATTATCACCGGGCTCGCACTCGTTTCCTCGAATGTACTTTGCAATAAAGGTCTAGGATGTACAGGGGACTACAAAAGTTCTAATAAAAAATAATCAAAGTCCTTCTGGAAAATAGTCTGATGTATTCGTTACCCTTTTTTATCTGTTGAACTGTGTAATCTTAAAACATGTAAGCTCGCAAAGAAAAATATATAAATATATCGCTGATGATATACTGTACATTTATTCAGAAAACTTTACTAAAACTAAAATTACCATGGTTATTAACCTCACAAAGGAAATCAAGTAAGATAAACTCTGAATCCGTGTCTAATAAAAATAGACACTTTTTTGTATTTCTCACATTACTTAAACTCAAGTTAATGATAGCTGGTTTCCGTAAATCGCGTGTTAGTTTTCAACGTCATTACATAATGATACCCGGTCAAAACTTTATGAAAATAAAATACAAAATTCAAGGTTGCCCTTTAAACATGATCATGTATCATCATCTTCGTTAGTTTAGTTAATTCTGAGGTTAAAGGTTTACATCTTGCCCTTGTAGTTACAAATAATGAGTAATCAATCGCCGGATGTAATAAATAATTTAAAACTTTAAAGCCAATTAAAGACAAAATTACATTTGAAAATCAGAAACGTATGTTTTGTTTTAAATCTTAATAACGTTGTCATCGACAGTACCTGCCTATCATTTTCGCGTGTGCTCATAATGCCAACAAGTTCAGTCAACATTCTAACCCCGTGTCGGGTTACAACGATGCCTATATGACGACTTTTATATCGAATATTTATACCGAATAGACTGCAATCGATGCCGGTAACCACATTACGCCCACTCCATCTCCGACGATCGCATCACATCCCTCTGTGATTTCTACATTCTCAATTCTATTTATATTTCGAATTTTATCGAGTTCCAGTGTCGATTCAATATTCGAATGATTAATTAATGGTTATGATGCTTCGGTTATATTTCATATCGATTACGTGAAACGAGTTACTGTAGAATTTGATAGTTTTGGAAAGTCTATTAAATATGCTTCTATTAATTCAACGGTGATCTGAGAATAAATTAAAAATATGTTAAAGTAGTAGCTTATCATCCCACGTAGGGTCGTAAGAGTCAATTTACAGGTATTAATTACGATGCATTGGTACTAGCAGGCAATGAGCTTAATAACCTGAAACTAATTATGCAAAATAGTGATCTTTAAAGAAGTTATTGCTGTTCGTAGGATCGTAACCTCAAGTGGTTTGTGTTTTTTTTTAAGTCGCACATTTAAGAAAGAAAACGAAGTGCTTCATAATGTTTTGATATTCAGTTTATGTGCGAACAAATTGTTTAAATATCCTGAATAGTGTAAAAGTTATTTTAAGAAAAACTTTAAAATAAAAGATCATCAAATACTAAAATGAAAATTGATTTTACATAGACGCACAAAAGACTTCATAAAACAATGAACTTAGTTGACAAAGAATCAGCCAACTTATTTACCAAATAAGCAAACCCTTTTCATTGCAATATAAACCTTAAATCCTTGACATAGGGCTTCATTAATTTGCTTGAGTAGCAAAATTATGTTGTTCAAGATTTATCAAAAGCCTTTGACAGCGTCGACCTTGTAGTGCCATAGTTCACACCGTCCCTTCACTGTTGGAAATGTGGAAAAAACACGACAATAGCACGGCCACGCATGGCTCAGGACAAGACAATCGATTACATACGTTCGTATGAACTTTATTGATTATTGTTGGCTATAATATTGAATTGGGAAACGGGCGTACTTCAAGGTTGCATGTTAGGATCACTGCTGTTTTTGTCGTTCATTGTTCAATTGATGCTCACGATGTTCAGTTTACGTTTTCGCTCGTTTTTCGTATCCTAAGAATTTTGCAACAAAAAGTATGTGGTTATCCTATAAAAGGTCATGCATACAGTTGTGACATTGTGCGGCCAACAGTTAAAAGCTCAAGTAAAAATAAAATATATTTCTAGGCAATCGCTTTCTGAAACTCAGTCCCCATATAGAAGAGAAACGACAAACACTTCCATTTTATTATCTCACATAAAACTAACACCATAAAAGATAATTCAAAAACGAAAGACTTTCAAGACAAAAGAACCAAAACTTAGAACAAGGAAGTCCATAATTGGTGTTAAATCAAACATGGGCTAAAATTCTGCGTGAATGGAATCTGTGGATCAGAGATGACCGCGGGTTCCGCCGGCGATGCTATCGCTGAGCACCTAGCCCTTGTCCACCACGGAGGGATGAATCGTGGAGGTGGCAAATGATTTTTAGAAAAAAATATAATAGGCGGGAGTTAAAATATTAATCATGTTACTTTGCTCCATTAAATAATGTTAGAACAGTAATTATAATAGGTAATTAGAAACAGTATTTATTTATATCAATTATTTTCTACTAAATTCTTTTTTGATAGATACATTCTCAATTAATTTCAATAGTTAGGGACTTAAAATGTTTATGGTTTCTTTCATATTACACTTTTGCTTTTATTATAATAAATATTAGCTTTGCTAGTTATTTACAATCAAGTAAAGCCTTTACTTTACTGACAAAAATAACGAATTTTAATGGACGATTGATTATAATATATTATATTTTCCGTTTAATTAAATGGTTATACTGTTAAAATGTTCAAGATAGACTGATGACAGACATACTCAGTACATTACTCAAAATTGCCACGTCCAGAATTCCTCGATCAGCGGCGCGTGCGCAAGGAATTTAACGCCAAATCGCCGTTGCCCGGGCGCAGCGTAATTGCGCCTTATCTGCGCATTGTTCGGCTAAGGAGCACAAGGCTGCGCGTTGACGTGTGAGTGTTTAGATTGTCTGTCTGTATGTGCGATTGTTTTACTTTGTACACTGGCTTTTAGACAGATTTTTTTCATGTGTGGTGGACAGCGCGAAAAATAACCCTACTAACTACCAATTATATTATTCTTTTTATCTTTAGCTTTTATGGCTAGGTACAAGATTAACTTAATTGTTCGGCAGAAAACATGAAACATTATTTCATATATTATGCCTACTAGTTAGCATGCCCCCTAATTCTTCGTAGTAACATCATTCCAGCAATGCACTGCAGAAATATAAGGATGCAAATCAAAAATCAGAAAAAAATCATTTATTTGCATAAATAATGCACAGAAGGTTGTTAGGAGAAATATATCGATCTCTTATTATGCCTTTAATGTCGGGGTGCAAATAAATAACTAAATAGGCAAACGTATAGCAATTTTAAGCGCAGGCCAGCATACTTACTGTGCGGTAGTGAAAATGAAGAGAATGACTATGGTAGATTAATCATGGAACTACTAGATACACTACCGATGAGATCAATCAAATCACCTGTAACCTTAATGAGACTGGTCACACCCTGCAGCACATCTAATCTCTCAAGCACCATGAGAAGTCAAAGAATACTGTCGCAGTGGTCGAAAACGGCTAAAGATTAACAACATCATCATTAATCGACTGCCTCGTTGGTCGCAAGCGTACTGCTGAGCCTGAGATCCTGGGTTCGATTCCCAGTTAGGGAAAGTATTATTAGATTTTTCCAACAGGAATTCCTCAGTAGCAGCCCGGAGTCTGGATTTGTGTCCGGTTGATGGCAGTAAACTTGAAAAACCCTATTACGTGAAACTTTAAACAAAACTGGTGAAATGTCGGTGTAATACAGGTACACGTCTGCCCTACCTCCCTTCGGGGAAACAAGCCGTGATGTTATAAGCCCGGAATAAAGTTACACCAGTAGGTACGTATTGACTTCGATTTAACTAAATTTTTTTCAGAGATTAATCAAAGGCATAACTTTGGTCGAGGTATTAATAAGGGGGCTAATGCCAATCGTCACTCGCTACGCTGGCAGGTTGGTGACCTCTCCATGAGCTCTTCAATAAACAATTATTCCTCGATGTTGTGATTTGCGTGCTATGATAACAAGACGATTTGCTAAGTAATAGTTATGAGCTTGTATTATTACAGTAGATACATGTATGTTATGGTGAATGAGTCATTGTATTATGTTGTATAGACCATCAATTAATATCTGCGGATCAATGCGTAAGTCTGACCTAAGTAGACAGTATATGGATGAAGATGAATTTTGTTTGGAAATCGAAACAACCTAAGGTAGAATATGGTCATAATAAAAGATAGCCATATCGGATTTATGACCAACTAGCTTCCGGCCACGGCTTCGCCCGCGTGGTATGTCGATAAAAAGTAGCCTATGTCCTTTGTCTGGCTCTAAACTATCTGTGTACCAAATTTAATTCAAACCGGTTCAGTAGTTTTGTCGTGAAAGCGCGACAGACAGACAGACAGACAGAGTTACTTTCGCATTAATAATATTAGTAAGGATAAGGATTTCTTTGATAATGTTATAATCATCTGTATTTGTCTGTCATTCTCTTCTTGTTGTTATGAAAGACTTGTGGGTACACCACACTTTCTTTTGAAATCAAACTTTTTTTGAACTAGCTACACTGACAGCAGACAAACAGCATAAAGCATAATAAGCGTATAATGTTCCCACTGCTGGGACACAGGCCTAATTTCTTCGAGAAGGAGTGGGCTGTAATGTAATCTACCACGCGGGTCCTGTGCGGGTTGGTAGATGTCACATGTCTTCGAAGTTTTGGTTCCAGGACATGCCGGTTTCCTCACGATGTTTTCCTTCACCGTTTTGAGGGCAGTGGTGGTCAACATATTTACTCCAAATAAAGCACCTATCTGGATTCTAACTCGCGACCTCATGACTGGTAAGTCGGGGACTTTACCACTGGGCCACTACTGTTCTCTATGGTGAGGGCGATAAACAGAATTTGAGTTTTTTAATTCTTTAAATGATGACTGAAAAATAAATCTAGATTTTGAACCTTCTTGAGCCCTGCAAAATAAGAAGTCCTTTAGATTTTTTGTTCGCCAAAATGATAAATCATTTTAGGTAAATCCTTCAATCCATTTTATATCTGACTTAGTTTTTGTATCACGATGCGATCCTGCTCCAAGGTCAAACAGTCACAGAATTGTTAAAGAACACAACATGAGGTATTTCAATTAAATTCTGGACGAAGCAAAAAAAGTGTGTGACCTTTTAAATAAATTGTCCAGTCAAAGGAAATAAGACAAGTGTGAACTGTACGCGAATGTAAACGGTTCCCATCTTAGACAATGAATTGTAGAGATTGATCTAGCATACTTAGTAAAACTGGAAGGCCTTGTTTCATTTTAAAGTAGGTAGTTAAAGTGGCATTAAACCTACTTCATTGAAAAATTAGGAATTAAAACATTTTTTTTATGCCCAATTAGCTCTTTCCTTTTTTTTTTTCCTTTTTAATTTTGTTATACATATAATTGTGCATATACATATTTATTTTTAAGTCTGTAAGAGTATATATTATAATTATGTAAATACTGTATTAAATAACATTTTAATTCAACGGAATTAAAACAGAATTACTATTTACCATATGATTTAGCAATCTTTTGTCTTCGAGAGATCCCAACGTTTTATTGAAGAGCTAACTTGAGGACACAATATTTTTAAGAATTTTTTTCGAATCTTGTTCTTAACCTCTCGATGGCGATTTATAGAGATATATCAGCCCAGAATTTGGCACCTTCAGTAGCATCCATCAGCTGCTGCTGTATAGACAACAGGACATGCGCGCGATATCAAGTGCCCCATAGTTTGTGGGACAGCATCACATTTACATTCCAGGGCAGAGTCATCTGTTAATCTCCGAATAATTCTGTTATATTTTGTGCAATCGGAAACTCTATGACTATTTTAGCGGTGGTTTAAAGCTACTTTAACTAATCTGAGTTCGCGATTTAGTTTCCAAACATATAAACAAATACGAGTTTTAGGAAAAACAACTGTAGTACCAATACGTAAGGTTCAGTTTGCGCTACGACTTCTTATTTTTTTATGACTTTTTCAACAGTACTAGTCAGTCTAAAATCAACTTAATTTACACTTATATAAAGTTGATGTTTGTTTATGTGGAAATAACATCAATTGGAAACAAGGATTTGAATAGACATTAGCACAGCATCGTTTTAGCTTTACTTTTATTAATTAATGTATCGTCACGTCCTATTTCATGGGAAGTGAACAATAATAATTTATACGGTTTCTATAATTAGTAACGCTTATTACTCGAGAGTACCGCCACGACGACCTAATTCTCTATTCTTTAATTTTACAGCTTCTCATTATTGTATATGCTAGTAAGCTTTTTTATTTTACACGTATTAAAAATCTAGAATTTCTACATACATTTACTATGTATCTATCACCAGTTTTAAGTTATTTTCAGACTACGAATTCTTCATACAGTAATTTAGATAAAAAATAAGTGACACGACCTAGTTAGGTATTACATATTACCTATTGCAACGATTTTCTGAATAAGCAAATCAGTATTACCGTATTTTCATAAGGCAGTACTCTAAAAGACTTGTTTTGTTATGCGCCGTTTCACTTTATAGAATTCTTCAACTCGCAAGTTCGAAACATTTGCGGTAATTAATTTGCACCTCATAATTGTATCTTTTTTCTGTTTCGACGACCGAGACAAACACAACGTTTTCCAACTATGTAGATCTGTGTTCATAATGCATTCTTAGATTGAGGTCTTTAGGTATTATTATAGTATATAATCTCTAGGAGTTCGTGGCTAAGTAATGATAGCCTCACGGGTAGATCCATCAGGTTAGGCTACGCCGGGGTAAGTCCGTGGATGGGTGACCATCTTTACAAATCGAGACTCCTCCGTGCCTCGGAAAGCACGATAAGCTGTTGGTCCCGGCTGTCATTCATGGATCTTTGACAGTCGTTACGGGTCGTCAGAAGCCCGAAAATCTGACAACCAGTCTTACCAAGGGGTATCGTATTGCCCAGTTACTGGGTTGTGGAGGTCAGATAGGCAGTCGCTCCATGTAAAATACTGATATTCATCTGCATCCGGTTAGATTGGAAGCCTACCCCAACATAGTTGGGAAAAGGCTAGTTAGAGCGACATTATTTCTTTCTTTTTTATATCCTACTAGCTGCTGCTTACGGCTACACCTGCGTGATCCTATTTTTTTTTTAAATAAACTTATGTCATGCTTATAACATCGGCTATCTGCCAGTGAAAGTCCTGTAAAAATCGATCCAGCCGTTTAGGAGATTAGCCGTAACAAATAGACAGACAGTCAGACAAAAGATTGTTAAAACAACAACCAAGCATGAATAGTTCACCACTTATTGCCTTTCAGTCTTAATATTTAACCGCAGCCTTAGTTCCTTCATTATGCAAGTTAATTAATAAAGCTGCAATTCAGTTGAATCCTTTTGTATCTGTGTCCAATTTGATCGCTTTTAATTCGTCATTTCTGACATGGATGTTCTTTATAAATTGTTTTGCTAAAGATTTATTTTATGAATTATAATTGTTGTAATTTGGCTCACAAGGAAAATTATTTGAATCTTCCATTTTCATTTGACCTTCTACATAATTTGTTTCATTATGTTTGTCTTGTCATTTAATTCACCTATTTCTTTACTTTAATGATGAACTGAGATAATTTATCTTTAGTATCTTTTTGTTAATTTTTCTAACGATACTAAATCATTACCATTGTAATGCTTATTGTTTTAGTGATAACCTTCACGAACTTGGTAATCGTAGGCAGGTGTTTTTAAAATAGATTTATTTGTAAGCGAATCGAATAATCCAGAAATCGATTCACCTACAAATAAATTAACTACGTTTCTATATCCTCAAGAAAAAAAAAAAAAATTCAAAAGTGTCGATTTGGCCGTTTCAGGCGACTCAATTCGGGCGAATCACCAATAAGCCAAACCAACACTATCTAATATCCAGACCATCAGTCTATTATCTAGGTACTAATCGGAGTAAGTAATAGATAGTCTTCGCCCATTTTCACCATCTCACCTCATTTTGACTCGCCTTTGAATCAATAGTAAATTGTTATATCATCTTTATTAAATCTTATCGATTTTTTCTGCACTGCAAAAAATCATCAACCAATACTAGTACCTACTTTCGAAGTTACATAAGATTTACTGCTATTAATTTTAAATGTACAGTCAGTAAAATTATTTGTTAAGCAAATTGACACCTTACGTCAACTCCTTCTTCTGTCATTCTTTGACAGTTGTATGCCTACCTGTCGAAAAGAATGACAGTTGTGTTTTGAAAATACGTACAGTTTACCAAAGTTGGTAATCAATTTGCTTTGCAATATTCATTTTCCAAGCTTAATAACCACACTAGTGTAGTTAATGTAAGGATGTCATTGTATTATATTTCATTGCACTTTTGCCGACTATGTTTCAGTTCGTTTGTTGCTTCCAAGATAACATCTGACTCGACTAAAGACCCTTTGTTTCGTTGCAAATAATAATTATTATTATGGCAACAATTATCGCGTTGGATTAATAATTATCTATAACGATCTTGTTTATACTTAAAGTTTGGACTTGGGTACTATTCAGGAAAGTTTTTTATTGTAGAATGGGAATTTTAATGAACAGAGTATCTAGGTTCTAGGAAAAAACGATTTTTCAGTTGATTTGTTATTTTATGCATGCATTTGCCACTGTCCGCCTTACTGCTTTATCGTGTCCATTTTGCTTCTTTACTTTATCCGATAGTTTACATTCTTAATGATTGACCATTGAGTCTCTCTTATTAAACAACCCTTAGGAGACATTTTATAGGGCTATATCACGACTTGATCATGTTTTCTCTCTCATTTTTTTTTCATATGTTTACATAGATACGTCGATTTGCGCTCCTAAAAATATTATTGAAAACTCTATTAATATAATCTTTGTGCCTTTTTTTGGCGACTTAAAAATACAAAAAAGGCAAGTAATAGCGATCAATTCGGATGTAGCGCGGTAGGTCACAGCTTCACCGAACCCATTTGGTCGGGGTGTAGGGCACTCCGACCAAATGGGTTCGGTGAAGCACATGGGTACTGCGACTAACTGTGATAAAATGTGATAAAAAGAGGCTCAATTATTAAAAAGTGTTCATCATTAGGTACAATCGAAAAAGATTTAGATGTTCATTAATTTAAAAAATGTCCATCATTAGAAGTTTAATAAGTTTTTATTAGATCAGTAAAATATTTCCCAAAAAAGAAAAAAACAACAGTAACAATTTATTGAAGGCTAGAATGAATTAGGTTGAAGCAATAATGTGGTTCCACGATGGTAAAAAAAGAGTACAATCCTTTTTAGATATAACCTATGCATGTCTATTGTCTAGCTATGTAGATTTTCTGCGAATGCATGTTTTATAGAAAGTAAATTTCATTCCGCAGAAAACCTAAATAATCACAGACAAGACTGCTACTCCTCTTAAATACATAATGACATTTAAAAACTTTGTTTAACCCTGTAGTGATTAATTTCCGTTTAAAGTTCACAATAGAGAGGTCCACAGTGTTCTCAGTGCGTCTACGCACATATTCCTTTACAAGTCACTTCCCTTCACCAATCGCCATTGTTCTTAGCGCGAATAAACATCTTTTTATATTTCTTAAATAGGCGATTTTGACTTATAAATCCTTTTAAACATGACAATGGAAACTCTACCTTAAAATTGTTTAATTAAAGTTGAATTCCTTCTGTATAGAAAGTAACCCTTTAACATCTCAATTCAGATCATATTACATGCTTACTCCGTCGTAATAGTGATGTATTTCGCCTGACAAAGGTGTCAATTCTCAAAGCCTAGAAAGAAAGGATTATAAATGTTTGAAAAGGATGTTTTTTGTACAGTGATAATATCTTAATATGGTTATAATAGGAGGGTTGCGCATAATCTGTAACTGTCTGTCTGGTTTTGATGTTTTGCACCTTGATAGGGGTCTATTTAGAGGATTATTTTTAGGTTTTTTGTAGCGAGTGTCAGTTTTGGTGTATCTAAAAGGATTATGTGTGAGACGAATTAGCGATAATTTGGATTAGAAGCAATTTGAGAGTTGAGAGTTTGGTAGCTTGGTTGAGAGAGTTGGTAGCTGAGGTTTTGATAAAGAAATCTTTCAGGAAGTTTGTTTCCAAGAAGCTGTTTAAAGCATTAGATTTCGAGCAGTACAACAATTAGATTTAGTTAATTAACAGTAGACTATTAAATAAAATTAGTCATAAAAAATTGCGTCTTCTAAGTCACTGACATGGTCGTAAGAGTTGAGTAAAATCTTTAAAAGATTTGATTCGATATTTAATCTCGCATGACCCAAAGATAGGACCCTCGAGAGCACATGTCATGGCACTTTTTGTGACATATCTCGGTGTAATATTTATGCGTCACCACGAACGCAGATATGATCGGATGCGGGTTCGATTCCGTTCTATACACGAGGGCACGAGTGTAACGGTCTCCTATTATTTCAGACAGTGATTTAAGATAAACTGAAGGCGACAGTTTTAATGGGGTGAAACAGTTGCGTGGTTTTTGTTTTGTAGATACCGTTTTTTGAAGAGCACTATGCTGATTTATCTCCAATACTTGTAGAAAGATAATCCATACTAATATTATAAATTCGAAAGTAACTCTGTCTGTCTGTCTGTATGTTACCTTTTCACGCCTAAACCACTGAACGGATATCGACAGGAAGGAAGGAAGGCAAGGACATAGGCTACTTTTTATCGACGTACCGCGCGGGCGGAGCCTCGGGCGGAAGCTAGTCCTAACTAATATTATAAATGCGAAAGTGAGTTTGTTTGTTCACGCTAAACCGGCTGAACAGATTTGAATGAAATTTGGCACATGGGTATAGACCATGACTTAGAGAAGGACATAGGCTACTTTTCATCCTGGATCACAGACGAAGTCGCTGGTAACAGTTAGTCAAAAATACATGCAATAATGGAAAGGAGTCAACGATGCAGATACTTGAAATTAAGAAAGAGAAATCATGTATATACTTGTTAGATTGCTTCAGAAATCCATTAGAATTTTTTTAAGAGGGATGATATTTGAGTTATCGACTTAGCTAATCGAATAGCCAATTCTCATATAGAAAACTAGCTTCCGCCCGCGGGTTCGCCCGCGTGGTATGTCGATAAAAAGTAGCCTATGTCCTTTTCCAGGTCAAGGTCTACCCCTGTGCCAAATTTCATCCAAATCCGTTCAGCCGTTTTACCGTTAAAGCGTAACAAACACACAAACTCACTTTCGCATTTATAATATTAGTTAGGATGGCGTCAACGAGTCATACTCCCCTATATTTTTCCTAAGCATCATTAGCATTTCTACTCTTTCATTGAACTCTTATTTAACTATATCATCTTCTTCCACATCCAGATTAATCGCATGTTCTGAGCGGCTCATGGCTGATCGCTCACAACTAATTACGGCGCTACGTACACTTACAAATTGGCCGCCACGCCACGCTACTGAATTGAATTACTACTCGTACACACATATACGAACCTATCTTTGATGATTTTTTAAGGTAAGACATAAGGTAAGCGTGCACCATCGAACATCGGATGAGTTGGTGGTCAGATGCGAGTCGATACAAAGAAAGAAAAAAGATTTGTTCAACGCAGGACGCCTAGGGTAATCAATAGTAGGTAAACACTATCAGGTAAGGTTCGGTAAGGTTTCTGTGGTTATATCAGACTCTTGTATACAAAAACCATATTGCTCCAAGATTCTTTTGGGGGCTGGTGGAAAAAGTTGCGCATTCATTCAGATATCGGCATGTGAAAGTAGGTTGTATTGAACATTCAGTTTAGAAAATCGAGGTATGCTGATACCGTATATTTTTTACAATGTATTTTAAAAGTTAAGTCAATTTTGTAATCAGTCATGTATCACAATAATTCGTATATTATTATTTTTTTCTCATGCCACCTACCAAAGCAAGCCACATGCGTACGCGCATCAGAACATAACGAACGAGATTATAAGCTTTCAACGCGCCGCCATTCAACGCGTGTTTATTCAAACCGCTCAATATTCCTCTATGACGGTTCAATTTTGACGGAACCCAGCTACAACACAATAGGCTCTAAATAAAAAAATGTAAATCCAATTTGTATAACGAACTATTTAACCGGTATAACATGAGCTCTGATTTTTTGATCCATCGTTGAAATTGTTTGAATTTTTCAGTTGCTTTTGGGTCAAGTTACGTTGGTGATTAGTAAGATGTGTAGTGAGATAATTCGTATTTGATTTGGACCAATTAGTGATGCTTACGCGCGAACCTTGTGTTAGATGACCTTTTTGTGACGATCGTGGAAACGTAACGCGATTAGTTGGAACATACGATGGGACACAATGGGCGTGCCCGGTGGGTTCCGGTTGAGTTAGGGATGTGTCAAAAATGGGGTGGGTTTCGTGGGGATATCATTTAGGGGTAATTGATTTTGTAATGGGAAATAACATGAGCTTTTTTTGCGCTTTAAATTTTATAGTAGGGCGTATATTTCTCGTAAATCCGCGTCATCGGGACTTAGGTAGGTAGGTTTTTGAATGTGTAGGTTCTTTGATGAATTAAGTAAACTTAACTGGAAGTGTTATTGCTAAAACTATCGAAGGAAAAGCATAATTATAATCATCTATTCAGCCCAGAATCATCCACTCCTGGATATTAGGCCTCCACTTTTTCCTGCCATACTTCCCGGTTCCATGTGTCCATCCAGGTGTTTCCCGCGAGTTTGACGATATCTTCAACCCAACGCTGAAGGAAAATCATCCACTAGAGAAAGCCTGCAACACTACAAAATCAGAACAAGGGTTGGGAAATAGAAGAGCTCACTAAGATGATTTAATTATTTTGGTACAAGTCTGCAGCTATCACAGTTAATGCCTAATAGGTAAAAAGTCTGTGCCTTTATTAAGGTTTAACAGAAATCAAAGATGGTGAACCCAAAGAAGCGCAGTGTCATAAAAATTAAACATCAAAGTTGTGCGGTACACACTCCACGTTTCCGTATGTTTCCACCATCAGTAAAATTTCAGTTTGCTCGTTACTTCGTAATAAACACGGTTATCGATCAATCTCCTTTTGTGATTGTTTGTTACCAATCATTATATTGCAATATAATGATTGGTATGCAAACAAAACTATAATCAATCAATTAAAATTTATTGAATCAATCACTGAGGCTGCTTTGTTGATACCCACCTTATTTATTTTATTAGTTTTTAATGTGAGATCCGTTTTGTTGACGTAACCTTCAATTGAATTTAAGTAAGAATATTTTTTATTAGATTTGAGGCGCGAGAAAATCGTGTATGTATTTGTAATTCACGTCACCAATTATGTAGTATTAAGACGACCCTAAAGGTGAACGAAAAAAAAACTTTTTGCAAACTGCATCGTTACAAAAATCTATTGAATCCTACATATAAAGAACCTGTTGTTAAAAAGGAGAATATATTGTTTTCATTTATAAAAATATAAATAATATATATTAAAGTTGTTAGTTTTTTTTAACTTTTATTTTTGATCCGCAATGTTGTTGTTATTTTGTGTAAAGTCAGTGTATACGTAGTAGTACGTACGTAGCAGCGACTACAGAGTGGCTTGAACATTTGAATTTCCATCAACTTCAGAAATTTCACCAATTCAAAGCCTGTCAGAGTCAGAGTCAGCAAAACGAATCAAAATCAAAATATTTTATTTCACATTAGCCTACATGGGCACTTATGAAACGTCAGAAGCACGGGCACGCACGGTTCCAATTGGTTGTTTCCTATGGAGAAGAGCCGACATGAAACTCCACCGTTACTCTTTTAAAAATAATTGGCTTTTACAATATTTTCGAATTACAGGAATTTACATTTAAATAGGTATGGGAGGACAGTGTAGGCCTATCAACAAGTACCAGGTAGGATCATCCATCAAAGTTCAATTACACCCGATCGGTATAACTGCTGAAAGCTCTTTTGACTCAAAAGCTGTTAGGCCCAAAACCCCAACAAAATCGGGTTACCAAATCCAAATACGATTTCACTAACAACCATATCTAGCTGCAGATTATGACATATCAATTTCACAAGTAAACATCACCGGGTTGATCGCAAAAAATTGCACAAATCCGTTTAGTTTCGCATCGCGCTGCGTCCGCGCATCGATCACGATGATCTTGTAAAGTGTGGCGGGATTAAATAAGGTTTACTGTGGAGCGGAAGCACAGAAATGAAGGTTGTTACTGTCATTGAAATGGAGATAATCAGCAATACTGAGTAGGTAATTAAAACTGTGTTATGTTAATAAGAACATCGACTCCGCTTATTCTCTGAAATATCTATAAAGAATTTTAGTGTGTGTGTATTAGGTGATGATCATCTGATTTGGGCCAGGATGAGACCGGGTAGATATCACTCAAGTAATCACAGCCCAGTTGGAGATTCCCCCTCATAATAACCATAATTTCCTCACTTAGTTGGCACCTGGTAGTTCACGGCTACTTTCATAAGTGACTAAACGATTCATACTACCTTTTTTTTCTTCTTTTGAGGGTGGGAAATCATCAAATGACTTCCCCCGCTCTGGGCGGAGCGCTCGGGCGTGTCAGACTTTTACTGACTAAAACCCAACCGAGTTCCTTCAGTTGCCTGTTGCCAAGGGTCCCGGTATCCCTTTCGGACTTTCCCGCAACATTCATCATTCTATCTGAAAACATAAACAGAAAAACCAATAGAATGTAAGTATCTAATAATTGTTTTGTATCTAGTCAAAAGTTCAGTTACTTACCGAAGCCGTAACCGAAACTCGTCTCTAAAAGCCCATAATATAACGACCATAGACATGCGTGCGTTACACAAAGTTAAACTTCTGTATAAAACCGTTAATTGGTCACGCCGACATGTTTGTTTAACAATTTTGTATACATTTAGTATTGCGAATTATAAATTTGATTAACGTGAGAACGATATATGGGAAACGTAAGGAATTCATACCAGTTTTTGTAGTGTTTCGTATGGTTAAAATCGGCTGTTGAACTGTGGTCAATAAATTCGGCAGTCAACTGAAAAATTGGCGTAACAGTGCATGCAAGGTTTTGGTGATTTTAAGTTTATATAATCGTCTTTTAAATTCATATAAACGTCTTTTCAATAGTAAAATATGTCATTTGATAAATTATTTTTTTGAAAAAATTCCATGACATAAATGAAGAAAATTGTTGATTAAATTAAAAATTCTCGCGGAAGAGTTCAAGATAATTTTAAGGTTACAAATTATGTAAAACTTAGCACAGACTTGTGAGCCAGAAAATTCCACACAATTTAGTTGCAAAGTCTAACAACCCATACAATAGTACCGAACTAAATGCTATACTCCAGAGTGTTACTCTTAAGGCGCATACTAACTAGCCGACCAATTATTAGTATATATGACTCGTCTGCAATTAATATTCGCCATTTTAGCAGACGCTGACTTCAGAGTATCCTTACTCTGAAGTCAGCGTTTTTAATTATATTCTCGGTCTGTAAAAAGGACTTAAGGAAAGAGATAAATTAAATCAAGGGGATGAGAAACAGCATCCCCTTGATATAATTTATGGAGCTCGTGGCTAAGTAATAACAGCCATGCTTTGGTCTTAAGGTCCAACCCTCATCTGTTTTCGCGCATGGCAGATCGATTTCCACGTAATAGACGTGACAACAATCAAATTTGCCTACATCAGTATCGAACGGCACTTATATATATATACTATAATAAACTACCTAAAAGCTGGAAGCAGTTAACTGACGTAGCGTTCAAAAAGAAAGTTATACATTTTTTCGCAGATAAAGCATATTATAATTTAAATGAGTTTTTAGATGAGAGATTTTGACCATGTATTACAAATTTATTAATTTTAATGTACTTTAATGTTGTCATGACATTTTTAAATAATTAGACTCGGATTGACATTATGCCTTATTTTATTAATATTTGCATGCCATTATTTAAGGCAAACATCATGATCTGTTTTTTATCTTTACGTTTAACATCTATTGCATGCTGACAATTTGTGTTGTAAGTATGTATTGTACTCATGTTTGAGCAAATAAATGATTATCTTATCTATCTTATCTTATCTTAGCCGCACGGGTCGATCCATCAGGTTAAGCTACGCGTGCTGTGGTTGGTCCATGGATGGGTGATCTTTACATATCGAGACTCCTCCGTGCCTCGGAAAGCAAGTTAAGCCGTTTGGTCCCGGCTGTCATTTGTGGATCTTTGCCAGTCGTTACGGTCGTCAAGCCCGAAAGTCTGACAACCAGTCTTACCAAGGAGTATAGTATTACCCAGTTACTGGGTTGTGGAGGTCAGACAGGCAGTCGCTCCATGTAAAATACTGGTATTCGGCTGTATCCGGTTAGACTGGAAGCCGACCCCAATATAGTTGGGAAAAGGTTAGGCAGATTGATGGGAAACAGCGTCCTAGGAGGATGCCGTGTTTGGTTATAACTAACTTTTTGTGTATATGCGATTTATATTTATAAACCCATCTAATATATAGGAGTAATTCTTAGAGCATTATTAAACTGGGATGCCATCATGGCGACATCGCTTGCTACAAATAGCCATGGCTACCTCTGTCTACCTGCCGTAGCGAAATGAGATTGCCAAATGAGTAGCCAGTAACACGCGGCCATCCGTCCTGGTCATCAGTAGGCCACTGAGTGAGGGAAGCGTAATTTACTTGTATACAAAATACTGGCGAGTTGGCTACGCGTTGCCAGGTAGTCTCCACATAGGGGTCGGTCTGTCGTGATACGCTTCCAATTGGCGATGTCACCAGACCGTAAACAAGTGAGTTAGCTGTCGTACATTTCAAGAATTGTTTGGATACGTAGCCGGCGATTTCGCCATGGCGTCCCAGTGTGTTAACGCTCTTAGTATGGGGACAATAGTTGTAGCAAAAAAAAACTACTAACTGCGATCGCCACTCCTTTAAAAATCGTGATGATTCGAAATAGCAATTTCTTCGAAAACCATTTATTATAACGATTATTAGGAAGTCCATGTTCAGCAGTAAACATTTACGGCGCATTTTGATGCGTGTTCGTCTTAGATTGCAATATCGACATTTTTCACACAAAGAAGCGCGCGTAAGGAAGTTATTACATTACTTATTGTCCCCCATATTGGTCGTGTAGTGGACACGCGGCCTTACTTGCGAGTACTTGCAGGTACTTGCAGGTATCAGAGCTAGGCTCGGTTGTAAGGGAGACTTAACGTGTGCTCACTAAATGGTTTATTGCAAACGTTACGAGTTTGCGAGTTTACGTGAATCTTTGTGCGATGTGTGTGGACTTGGGGTAAAAAGATATCTGCTCTTAAATAAAATATTTTTGTATCTGGTAAAACTCTCATTCAAAGATTGGACAAAAATTACTACAAAGTCTTGCTTATCGCATTTTTATTTCTGTAGTTTGCAACTTTTAACTGTTGTTTATTATAATTTGTTAAGTCATGTGTGTTAATTGCTTAACTTTATGCTTGTACGACCAACCGATACAACATTAATTTAACGTATTTCATTCGATCGCTCATAACTCACATTGATACCGTATCTCAGCGAAACCAAGCCTATTACTGGCTTGGCTAGAGCAGTGATAGCCTAGTTGTATGACCGTCAGACTGCCAAGTAATATGTGTCGAGTTCGAACCCAAGGCACGCACCTCTGACTTTTCGGATTCATGTGCGTATCGTATAATTATCACTTGCTTCAAAGACGGTGAAGAAAAACATCGTGAGGAAACCGGCCATGCCTGAGAGATATTTCTCGACGGCATGCGAAGCCAAGTCAGAAATTCTGACACCAGGTTAGTCACTAACCACACGAAAATAAGAAGAAGAAGAAGCGAAACCTAGCCTATTTCTGTCAGTGGCTTGCTTAGGAAGGCACTGAACTTAGGCCAAAACCTATGTATGCATATCTTTCTTATGCAGAAAGTTAAAAAAAAAATATCTAACCTGACGAGTGCTCACCTGGACCACAAGTATCAAAAGATCAATTCTAAAGCCAAGTCCACATCATCCGTAACCGAACTTGCAGGAAAAACTATAAACCGTTCCAGAGGTGAATAGAAAGACACATTGTCGGTCGCAGTCGCCGCTTCCTGGATGACACACGACTACACGTAACGTGTGTGCCGAGCTTTATTGCAGGCCATATGGAAGTCTCGCTTGACTGCACTCCACCTGTGATATATTGTCTTGTTTGGGCTAGCTTTTTTAACGGTAAATTGTGAAAAATATCTAAGGAATTCATGTTAGTTTGTAGTACCTGTGGAGGTCGTAAATAATACCACGGAAACGTACTACCGGGATAAAATGTATTCTGTGTCCTAACCCAGGTCATGTTCTACCCATATGCTCAATTTCATCCAAATCCGTTCAGCTGTTTAGCGTGAAAGCGTAACAAACAAACAAACTCACTTTCGAATTTATGATATAAATTATAAAGAACTTCGCCCTCGCCAAATTTTTAACAAAAGATAATATATTCTATGACACTCGGCAATACTCTAGCTTCCCATTAGTGACTGAATTTTTTAATAGTTTGAATATTCAGCTGAAGATGGGCTCAAAAGCCTCCACGAGGGAAACTTACATCGTAACCTTGTTATCATTGCGAAATGTCATCATAAAATATATTATTTTAATTATTACCAAGAAATATAAAAAATCTGATTCTTACGCGTCTTGTAGGTATTAAATTGTTTTAATTTAATAGTTTTGTTATTATTGTTACATTGTTATTATGAGAGCTTTGTGTCAAATGTGTCTTAATGATAAACAGGATGTTTGAGATTTATTATAATGAGACAATTGTATTTAAATAAGAATTGGTGCGTTTCCACTTAGTTACGCTCGTGGAATTGTACAGACAGCTACAGGTTAGTAATAAAAAATAAAAAAATCTTTTAGGTAAATTAAAGTAGCTTTTGTCTTCGACATCGATTAGACGGATTTCGGGAAAATGGAATTAGAATGTCTATTACAAACCCTAACAGTTCAATGCGCCCCCTGAGTCGCCAAAAATATTTTTAACATCAATCGTGAACTAATTTTCTTTGTATGTTCATTTAGTACTGAACGTAGCGTACCGTAGTTATTAAGTCTCATCTCTCTGTCTGGTACTAATATATAGAATGTAATATCTACCTATTACTATATACAATTAATAGAAAAACTTATCAGACAGTGCCATATATGCTGTAAAGTTTTAATTGTAACAGTGATTTGATTCAATTGTAACAAAAGTTACACGTGCCGTAAAAAGCATTAGATATAGGTAATATAATTTATTTTGTGCAAAATTGTTCCTGTTGCACACACACTCACAACTTAATGTACTACTAACATTATATGTATACGAACACATAATGATGTATGTAACGTACATGTGTGCTAATGTACTCCACATTGTGTACTATTTAAATTCATAGCCGTGCTATTGTTCTGTTTTTATTAATGTTCGTGTTGCATGAGTCATAGGTTACCTTCAGTGTCAATTAGTTTCGTGACTATGATGTACTAGCTCTTGTCCGTGACTTTGTTTGCCTACAAATTTTTAACCCTGTATCACTCACTAAGAGACAGTTTATAAAAAAAAATCCTTTTGCACTTCCTCTCGTGGTTAGGTCATAATAGCCGTACGTATCGATCCATCAGGTTAAGCTATACTTGCCGGGGTTGGTCCGTGGATCGGTGACCATCTTTACATTTTTACTAGTTCCTCATAAATTCAAGTTAATTCCTTCAAGTTGTGACAAAGAATCCACGAGCTATCCCCTTAGTCTTGTTGTGGGTTTTAATAAAAGCCGACGAAGGCTTTAAGGCAGATAGGCAGCATCTTCTTACATTATGTACTCACTGTGATCACCTATCCAAGATTATTACAATGTTGCTTATCTATAGCACTCAGCTTCCTAGCTAATTATTAGAAGAATCTTCCGCCATTGCTTCTATATCTGCAAAAAAAAACATTTGTATTCGATTCCGGACACACAGTGTATTGTTATCATTAGTTAATTATACACAAACTGCACAGAATGTACATAATCATTAATTATCGCAGGTTCAGATCGCCCGCGTAAATAACATCTAGCAAGGTCGAATGATTTTTCCCAAACGTTGCTTTGAAGGAGATTTTTGGTCGGAAAACTGAAAAAATTGGGCAAGTGTAAGTCAGTTGTATAGTTTTAGTGGTCCGTACTATCGAAGTTTTATAATAAGGAACTAATTATAATAATGGGAATTGCCTATTTAAAATGTGCATTGAAACTGATACTCTTTCTAAAAATATCTGTAAATGTATTTTCGAACGTTTGTAATATTGCAATTTTCTATGTTCATTGGGCATCAAGTTCACGCGGCATTGATGAGTAAGTAAAAAAAAATATTATTAATATTTAATTTTCTTAAAAAATAGCCTTACTGTATTTTCTCTCCTTGCACCATCTCCTGAAATGGTCGTTCAGGAGATGGTCCTTAGGTCCAAATGCAAGAGACCAATAAAATGATCCAAAAAATATTCTGTTACATCTACCACTGAGCCCTAAAAAAACCCCAGTTAATCACTGGGTTAGTTTGGGTTATCAATTGTTTTTAAAAACACGATTAATTATAAGTTAGGCTTTAATAAGAGCTGTTCCAAGGTCCTAGCAAACTGATGTAGGTCATAAAGATATCTGTTTGATCGCTAAGCATGGTTTTTGTTCGCGTTATTATTATAATGTACGTGGGAGCCGATGCGGGCTGTTAACTGCGCGTACTTGTGTTTTCATACGTAATGTAACCGTCACGGTTTTGAGCCTCGAACAGTCTAGGAGACGTTAGTTTATTAATAGTGTGTTGATGAGTTTTTTAGACTGGTGTGCAGTGCAGCGGAAAAAATCGAACATTATTGTCTAAGTTAGCTAAGTTAGTTGTAATGTTTGGGAAAATGTATCGTTGTTGCAGATAACGTTTAAAAATTTTTGATTACTAGCTGACTCGACTCACATTGCAATGTCCACTTTTCAATAATTAATAGAAAGTGCACTTTCAGTATTCCCAAATTTTCCAATTTTTTCGGCAAGTTTTAAAAATTTTCTTTGCGTAAGAACGTGATTCGGACCATTACGAACATTTTCCAAACTGGTCCAGCCGTTCTGATGTGATTTTACGCGCTTACCAACAGATTTTTTTTTAAAGACTTTTTAGCCTCAACATTACTTAGCTACTGAATTAGTGTAACGTAGTGTTGTCCTTATATCTATTGTTATGAAATCTCCGAACTCAAAATTGGAACTAATCAAAATTATGAAAATAAAAATATAACCTAATGTTGTATGACCCCATCTAAATCACAGTGCGTGACACCAACCTAATTATTTATACTATTAAAATAAATTATGAACAACTAAAGTATTTTAATTACTCGACTAATCAACAATATGTCTAGACCACAGACGTCATATTTATGTGCGAACTAAGCACTATCTGGTTACAATGTGGATTGTATTGTAACCTAAATACTTCAGATGCTAGAGTATTTTCAGGTATTTTTCAAGGTGGGTACAAAACAATAGGACTTGCCAACTGATCAACTGTTAATATGGATGGAAAACACAACTAAGGTTGAATGCAGCTTACCAGGGCTATGTCGTAAAATACAAAGGGATGCCAAGTCACAGGTACTCAAACAATGAAGAAGAATTCACTGGAGAAAATAGTGGATGGAGTGAATGAAGAGTTGAAGCATCTGAAGAGGAGACGATGAAAGAGGGTTTGAAGACCGACAGATAGAAGTAAGTCAAAATCAAAATCAAAATATTTTATTTCACATAAACCTACATGGGCACTTATGAAACGTCAGAAGCTAGGTGCAGAAGTACCGATGGTGAAAATAAAGCTCTAGTCTCCAAAGTGCTTGTATCTTTCGTCCCAAGATAAAGTGATGGAACGAACTGTTTCAGCAGCTTAAGCCCCTTCTTATGAAGACTTATGCATATCCTTGGACTGTAAAACACTAAGTGATATTCAAATGAAGGGAATCATCCCACACAATGTCTTTTATATTAACAGTTATGACCATGGACTGAAAAACTGCTCCAGTGCTATAAAGTCTTCGATGTCACTGCAGTTAATATGCAAATAAATAATCAAAAAATTTAATCAAATCAAATGTCAAGTGTCCCTAACGCTTATCACTACCATTGTTCTTTTAACTATATCAGCCATCTGAAGGTCTGTTAACAAAGCCTCGTCGTGAGAAGATTATTGTGTGTGACATAATGTTCATAATGTAATATTGTAATAATTAAGGCATGATTACAATTTAGTGCAAGGCTCCTACGAGGTCATGTGTGAATGTCATCTTTCGCAATCGTATTGTTCAGAGTAATGTCACTGTAACGGATTCTGATTTGAATGTTTGATGAGATGTTGGTTAAGGTTGTGTTTTCGTTGGCTTGGTTTGTTTTGAAGACACACAAATGGTCAGGTTGATTGGAAGGTTCTAAAACTGTTTTATGAAACTAGAAACGCGCAATAACGATGAAAGAATTCAACAAACTTTTGATTGTCAATTCGACTCAGACACGTCTACTGCAGTAACTACGCCAACAGACCTAGATTTGGTACTTTTTGGAGCAAATACAATAAATTATTATTAAAAATAGTGGTGTTTATTAATGACTTTAATATTAAACTTGTTAGAGAGATTTTCAAATAAATAATACTTACCACAATTATATTTCTTCACATTTTTAACTAACCTATCATGGTTTTCTATAGTTTCGTAGATAAACAAGTCAATAATCGTGGTAATGGATAAAATATATCATATTAACAATGTATAACTTTTCCACATAAGCAGCAATTAATGTAAGCGGCAACGCGACGGACCACAATTATAAGATATTAATACAAAAAACCAACTCGTGGGCGTGATTGTTGTGGTGGGTTTCCATTGTAAGCACAAAAACACGATTTCAACATCCTGTAAATTAAAAAAATGGTCCTAAAGAAAAAAATCGATGGATCGAAGGACCATCTTTGTTATTGCCCTAAAAATGGACTGCCATAAGAAAATGGGCTGGTAATATGGCTGATAAGTTTAGTAAAGCAAGGTATGAATCCAGATCTATTAGTAGATCAATTGCATATAAAATATGACATTATAAGGCTTGGTAGGAAGATGAGTGCGGAAAAAATTTAACCGTTTAGAAAGCATAGCAGAGAAAAGTCTGTCTTCTAATCTCGTAGACTATTTTGACGTTTCAAGTTATTGTTGTCTTGAATTTGGAGTTTGAAATTTGCACCTGTCAAATTAGTCTACGAGATTAACAAACACAGTTTAGTAGGTACTGGTAGTAGAAGGGCGGTGTTATGATTCAGTATCAACAACTAAAAATTCTTGTCCATTCCCAGCTCCCTTACCGTCCAACCCTGGACACGGTCCTTCCATCCGCGTTAATCTCGCCCTGCGCCTAATGCGCTCAATTGAGCGGTTCAATTAGCGCCGGTGTCGATACACTCTCGTATGCGCCCAGCCTTAAGTCGGACCCCCGCTGCGAGACTTTTTTATTATAATTATTGTTTGTTTGTCTCGTGTCGTTGGTTGGCTTTGGATAATCCTTGGTCTATGAAGGTTGGAAGTGTTGTCTTATCTAATTAGGCTGTTATTGTTAAATGATTGATATGTAGTTGTTGCAGGATATATGTACCAATGTTTGCCATTTGTTTTTATTTAAAGGACATAGGTTAGTTCACGAAATCACCACATACGAATTCATAGCTTCCATATTTCTGGATATGATTGAGATAACGAAAGGATGACTCAATCAATCTGCCTAGCCTTTTTTTTATTTTTATTATGAGAAGGTATATTTTACACTGCTGACGAATAAGGCGTATGGTGTAGTGAGGAGAGCTGTCAAACAATGCTTCATTTTGCTGTATTTGTCCTGTGTGCTGTGAACTGCAAAGCTCTCAAACGTATTTATCGTTTGTGCCTTACGATTTGATAAAGTCGCAGAGCTAAACTGAACTGCAAATTCATCTCAAGTTTCATTTATCTATGCAGACATATTTTGACTATTTAGTCAAACTAACGATTCCCACGTCTAGTCAATAAATCGAATAATTTCACACATACCTCATACTCCCATTATCCATATCTCAAGTCGAATGTTATCAAAACAATTCGAAGCCCAATGTCAAGTGTGAGACCATCGAATTGATTACAACCATTAGCAATCGTGTCGAAACATGGATGTTATAAAACCGAAATATATACGTACATTTGAAAAATATTCTGTTGACAACACCCATAGGAAATAACTAACTTATTTTACCACCCAGAAACTACAAAAACTCCCATAGCACTCACACTATAAGAGTCAGTGGCAACAATTTTTGGTGTAGAGGTTTCATGGTGTGTGTTTACGAAATCAGCCCGGATTAATCGACGAACACCAGGATGGGAAGGCAGACAAATTAGATACAGAAAATTGGTCTCGAATCGCTTTTGGATTGTTTTTGGTATCTGGTTTAGGTGTATTTGATTTGTGGGCCGATATCCGTGAGCAATTTGGTTCAAAAGAGGTGTGTGGGTTGAACTTGAAAGGGGTATGAAAAAAACTAAAGTGATTGCTTTAAACGTAAAATCAATGGGATTAATTTATATACTTAAACTAAATGAACAGATTTGAAGTTATAAGAAGAAAATCTTGAAAAGATGGCAGAAAACAGGATCCGGAATTTTTAGTTCTGATTCTGACACACTTTATGTAGTCATGGCGATCAATGCTTGTTAGTTCTATCTATACCTAATAAAAGGCATTGGCCCTACAACAACTACATGCTTAACAAATATCAAAGTTTAAGCACATAAAAATCGCTCATTACCCATTAGGGGGTCAAAGACACTTAATAAAAATAACCTACACGTTTTATTGTAACTTTCAACAACACTTTAACATAACACAAGAAAACAAAACAACAATTTGTCTTAAAAATATCTTAAACAACAATCAAGTGTCATGTTTATCTAAATAATGTATAAATAACATGGAGATATTGATATAATGGTTGAAAACAAAGAAGGAAAGACCACACAGGTGCCAATAGCACTGGTGGAAACAAAATAAACTATTGATATTAAAACCGTCTTATTAACATACGAGAAAATTAGTGGCTCTTACAATATCGATGGGAATATCGAGTTTGGTGTCGATAGTTTTCGAATGGAAACAGATCTCGCATTGACTTTGATTGGATAAAGAATGTGTAAAGATTTCGAATACACTGTGAAAAATCGATTAGTGGTTGGATCGCGTAAATGGAATAAGATTATGCATGTAACCTAAATCCTAACTAAAAATGTATCAAATATACCACCGTGACTTAAATACTTATTCATTGAACTCTAAAATTAATTCAGTAGCAACACTAACGAAGTTCATTCTAAAATATCACCAAAAAATTCATTTCGACCACTTTAAACTGAACATAAAATTGAATCGATTGAAATCAAGAGTATCGATATAATTCCGATTCTATCGAATACAAATCGATGTTTAAGGGTACACTAGCTGAAATAGCTCTCAAATTACAATGGGTATCACAATTTGTTTTATGAAATATGTCCGACTTGGCCTCGGGTACATGGAAGAGGCGTTTAACATAAAAATGCATTAGATAAGATATATCGAAGGACCACTCGGTACAATATACGACCACAGGGTCAATCCAGACGAACGTGTCACGCACTGAGAACTCAGACGAAATAAAGAACCAAGACAGAGGGCTGTCAACAGTGACGTGCGGCCGGTTTCGTAAACATGTTTGCACATATTTTGGTGTAGTTTGATTGTAAATGGTTGTAAATGTGTGCGTTTGAGCGTGTATGCACAGAGCGGTGGTGTAGTTTTGGCATGCTTCACTGTATTGTTCGCAGCGCTCTGTCTTGTTTTTTATTTGGTCTGAGACTCCATCTGCCTAGCCTTTTCCCAACTATGTTGGGGTCGGCTTCCAGTCTAACTGGATGCAGCCGAATACCAGTATTTTACATGGAGCGACTGCCTATCTGACCTCCACAACCCAGTAACTGGGTAATACGATACCCCTTGGTTAGACTGGTTGTCAGACTTTCGGGCTTCTGACGACTCGTAACGACTGTCAAAGATCCACAAATGTCAGCCGGGACCAACGGCTTAACGTGCTTTCCGAGACACTTTATTTGGTCTAAGACTGAGAAATGATAAATGAAATAAAAATATTGTGACATTGGCGTTTTTGGCAGAAAAGATGGAAATCAAATCAAATTTATTTTTGCAGAAAACATTGTTACGATGATTTTATTAAAAGAACATGTTTCAAGTGATTCTCCCGTAAGGCATGCAAATACAATCATGGTTTATCAAAATGAAGACCTAAAAGTAAAGGAAAAAAAAAGGAAAAGATAGGAAAGGGAATCATTTGGCTTGGTATGTTGATGGATGGAAAGGGAAAAGAAGGCCAACGAAAAGATGGATAGCTTGTTGAGGAATGATATGAAAGAAAAGGTAGTGAATGATAGCGCGACGGTTGACAGGGGAGAGTGGACGAAGAAAACGTGTTGCGGAGACCTCAAGTAACAGGAGACGAGGGCAGGAAGATGATGGTGACGGTGCGGTAGGTCCAAAAACGTAAGTATTATTAGTAAATTTGGACGTATATAGGCTTGTCATTTTCACAGCACATCACAATACGATATACTTACATGTACAATATATGTGGGTTAATTTTATAAATATTTGGTTTCAATTTGTTCTTTTATCACTTTTTATTGCATCGGTCTTTTTGGTCCTTCTGTACTTATCCATATTGTGTTATGAAGCAAGTAAAATAGTTGATATCATATCGATTCGATCATTCGATACTGTAAGCGTGATCTTATTAATAAAAGGTAATAAAATAAATATGTAGGTAGTTGTTGATTTCCGTGCGATGAACTTTTAGTGTGCTGACGAAAAAATTGTGAAGGAGATCCATTTATCAGAATTTGGGTTTTAACAAGCTTTGGTACTATTATTTCAAGTGACAGTAGCCAAACAATATAGTGTAGAACATTAGTGGTATTCTGTAAAAATCTAACCGTGAAAACTTATGTGAAGTGAGCTTAAAGTGAGTTGTCACTTCACCTGACGCATGGGATTGACAGCTCACTTCACATAAGTTTTCACGTGAGGTGTTTACAGAATAGACCGGTTGATTACTCGACTACCCGTTCGGTGTGAGCACGTGATTTTAAACAGGAGTAATTGGGATCTGAGCCATTAAACCTACACAGCTGTCGTGTTTAGACAAAATCTGAGGGGCAATTTCCGTATTTTATGAACGATTATACATAATAATTTCGTCTCAATCTGTCAAAAATGCTTCTCATTTACCTTCATTTTGACAAGTTTGATGAGCAACATTGATTGTCGCTGAGATGAGATTGCGAGTTTGAACGTTTTCAATTACGGGAACTGATGTTCAGGTATGTTCATTGTTCAGCATAACTTCCGCAGTAAGTTCACAAGAAGATAATAAAAGGATACGAGTCAAGTTGCGAACCTGCGCACCTCCACATGACCCGCGCAGTATGAGGCCATAAATCTCAACGTACCTTCCTTTTAAAAATAAAAAGTATTAACCATAAATCACAAATAATGCCAAAAACGTAGAGAAAGTTGGATTTTAGTACCTTGCCCTCCATTTTTGTATTGTAAGTGGCAAACACAGTTTTGTCACCATATTAGAGCCTAATATGCGATGTGCCTTATTGCTTTCTTTATTCACACCTATATTTTATTTATTATTTCATAAACCTGACATGGATACACCCACATTTTGGAGACTTTTATTGTTTAGTACTTAAGGTTGAAAATTCCTTGAATTTATTAATTTCACAGCATGAATGAACATTATATATTGATTTGTTAATCAATTTATGACATTTCTTTATGTATATACCAGATGTTTTATTGACCAGTGAAATCAAATATCAATCTATAATTTTCGGAAATATTGTTCTTGTGATTAGATAAAGAATATATTGTGATATGGTGTGAATCAAATTTATTGTAGAAAGTTGGTCCTATGTGCCTATAGTACCTACGAGCGATATATTGTTTTAAAAATCGACTGTCCCTTTGACAAATGTGGAGACATTAAATTGATATATATCAGAGAGGATATCGCGGACCGATAGTAAGAACAAGTGTTTTTAGAAATTAGATATTTGGAAACGTCGTTGTTTTTAATATAATCGATTTATTAATAATGGTGTTTTTGTGGTCACGCTGGGTTGTACCTGATGGAAATCGAAGGTTGATAAATACAATTAATTTTGTACTTTAGTTAATAACATGTTGTTTAATAAAAAGCCTATCATAACTACTATCTATTTATTACCAGCCGAATCGTGACAATAATCTAAACAAGAAATTCAATTGGAATTAATTGTTCGACCTAAATACTTGGCCATAGGTATGATTTCCGAGAATTTTACTATTATCTTTCGCCAATAGGGCAGGTACATACTAAACACTTAAAAAATATAAAAATATTTGGTCTTGGAAGGATCAAGTCAAAATATTTTTATTTTTCTGAACAGAGTGAAAAATCGTCATAGTTATAGTCACTTGTAACTAATGGGTTATTTAATGAAAAGTAAAGAAAATAAACTGCTAATATTTTGTTATTTTACCAAATAAAAATAAAAACCTAATATTTTCTCAACTTAAATCCAAAAGCTCTATAAATTCGTCTACAATTAGGTCTGGTCCTCATGTAGGGACACAGCGATAGGTATCGTGATTTACGCGCGCGCGCGCCAGCGCGATCTTATCTGCGCGCGCGCAACTAGTAGCGCCTTTTGGTAATGAGCACTGCTGTGATCTATTTGCTGGCTGCTGCTACTGTACTTTTGTGCTTAATCGGCTTTGTGCAGGTATGGCTGGAAATGTGGAGTGCATTTTGTGGGTTGATTGTTTTTATAAAGCTTATTCCATACGTAGAAAAGCAGATGTTATTGTAACAGTGTGATCAAACAATTTAAAAATTGATATCAGTTATATAGCTACCAGCAGACATAATTAGGGTAGGCAAATGGACCACTAAAGCAAAAAAAAAAAAGTTCTTATGTTTGTAGTAAATATAGAGCTTATGTATATCATATAGGTAAGAAACAGAAAAATGCAAGGCCCATCCTTGCATTTTTCTGTTACTTACCTTCGTCGTGATCGTGATTCAAAATCGGCAGAAGTCACAACAAAGAAAAATTCAGATTCACTTTAATAAATTCCTCAAAATCCCTGACTAATCCACGAAGTAACTTAGTACTTGTAGTACACACAAAATGGTTGTAGGTAGGTGTTAAAATTCAGCTCGTATACTTTCGATTTCATCGTAAACTCCTTTGTTACGGCCGGGTGATTGCACGGCGCGTACAATGTAATGCCGTGTCATACAAACGACACCCGTAATCTAATATATCACTGTGGTTTGACTAAGTATAGTGTGGACCTGACCTTAGCCTTGGACTGGAATTGTTCTAGCCTTGAAGTAGGTCTACCATTTCATCATCATCATCATCATTGGCAGCTTTGTTGCACCCACTGTTGAGTTTAGCCCCCCTTGTGCCATGCTTCCCTGGTCTGTCTAAATCTCATCCAAGTCTTCCCCGCGATCTTCTGTAGGTCGTCCACCCCAGCTTCAAAGCTAGCCTTCTAAGGTATCTTTATTTATGGGCTATGGATTTTGGTCTAGATTTTTGCCTCTGATCTCAGTTCGAGATAAGACGGTGTGTTAATATGGAACAAATACAGCAGGAATTTGTTCAAGAAATCTTGTTGGTGGCGTTGATGAAATCTTTAGTATTGTTGGTCGAAGTAAAAGAGAGATAGAAGAAATTGAAGTTGCATTTTCAGCATGTTGATCATCGTGAAATAAACTTTACTGTTGACATAAAATAATGCCCTAGTTTAGTTTATAATCTCTGCCCGTTTGATTTTCACGTACCTTAAAATATGCTCAACTATGTGCGCTGAACTGCATCGACTTGAAACCTCACTAAACGCAGTCAAATGAATATTTCTATTTAGTGAGTCATAGGAATCTTTAGAAAATAGGTGACCTATTGTGGTTAACCGGCAAAACTCGGTTTTCCTTGGTTGATAGCCATACCATCTACATAATCTTATTTCAGCGCAGTTCCTTTTATTATTGAAATAATAGCGTTTATAAATAAAACAAAGCGTGAAGATAATAAGCGGTACGAAAATGTGCACCCAAAAAACTTGACCCCACTTAGCACACACGGTAGCCTCACCAACCGACTAAACACGTACGCCATCAGACACCAATCAAACATAATTTACTACAAGGAACCAAACATGGCCGTAAACAACCAAGAGTAACCTTGACAGACCAGACCATGGGATTTGTCATCGAGTCTTTCTTTGTCGAGGTCGAGAAAACAATGGCGTCGATCTGCCCATCCTGGCCTTTTAATGCTTAAAACTAATTGGCATATTTGATGCACTTAATCCACCTTCCTTCCAATGGATAATGAACCCTAAAATCGACACAATGAAGTTTGAATTTGAGTGGTACAAAGATTGGTCCTTAGGTCCTAAGTCATGTTTCAGAAATTCAAATGTGGAATTTGGAGGTCGCGATTGTCTTAACAGTAGACAGTCAACAATATTGGATTTGTTCCAAAGAACGATGCACTCACAATGCATCTTTGTTACCACAAGGCCTATGCCTTTGCCTTGAAACGACGGTGTTTCCGATTTAAAAAAATAGAATAGGCTTCTGTGTATTGTTTTATTGCGGTTTAATTGGCCGGGTGGGTAATTGAAAAAGGATTCGATCGTGTTGGATGATACGCTTAATGATAGTTCAGGGATTTGCGAAGATTTAAGAGGGACAGACCGATACGTGGATTGTTTTTTTGTTTGTCATAAAAAGTTTCAGTACTTTAGAATTGATCATTACAAAGGAATCATATCATGATAGGCAGTCAAATATACTTGTCTCTTCTTTTTAAATTTCGAAACAACCAACGATTTTATGAAAACACTTAGGTAAAGAGGAAAGTCTCACGGAACCAAAATACCAATTTTGTATAAAAGGACCAGCATATCTCAGGAATGGTCTATACCCAACACTGCACTGCGATAACCTAAGAACCCAGACCAAAAAACAGGTGCTCAAAAATGGCATTAATCGCAATAAAAGTCGGTGACAGCGCATAAATACGCGATGTTCGTATCTGCATACGTCGTTAGCCGATCAATGCGGTGTAACAATAAGTAAAACGCTATCGCACATCGCCGCCGCTCGCCTCTAAATCACGGGCTGCGCATACGATTATAGTGCGCACGGGCATACGGTGCGCTGTTTTGTTTATTAATTTATTGGGTTTTTCATTGAATATACTAGTAAGTACTTACTAATAGAAGAATCCTTTATGAAAGGACTCATCCGGGGAAGTACCTTCTATACACGAGTACAATTGCAGAGCAGTGGTATGAGTTATAAGTGCTGTCAAAGTGGTAATTGCAACAGGTGCATAAGCACAACTTATGTTATGAAAAGCAGTGTTTTTAAAATTCATAACAACAGGGTGGATTTTTGAGACGGGGTTGTAATGACAGCTACCTTAACCGTTGTAGCTACAGGAACGTTTTTAGGAGACTATCTATTAATGTTTTCGTGTTATGATGCCAATCGATGCAGTTTTGTGTAAGGATTAAAAGACACTTCTGTACAAACTGAGGTAAGAGTATTAGAAAATGCACAAAACGCAAAAACTTTTTCCCATACATTTCCCGTAAGTAGTGATCAATCCTCTTATATACGATCTTTGACAACGTATAGGTACTATAACTACTTATGAAAAGAAAATTATTACTTTGGAGTGATTTTCCAGCCTGCGAACTATAAAAGATAAAAAAAAAAACAAACATGCGTCTCATGGGAAACCACATTGAAGTAAATGAGTTTATATATTCTTATTCACACAATAACAACTTAAACTAATTCCAGCCATTTGTATGAAACCTCTTAGGTCATAAAGCAGGAAGTATACAATATAAATATGTAAATATAGATCATTACAATAGTCATAAACTATTAAATTTGATACCAGACGTTCAAACGATCAATCGTTTCTAATACCAATATTTTTGAATCGATATCAAAACGATTTTATAGAAAAGCGATATTGATTTATATTGATATATCTGTTTCTAATCGAGAAATGTAGAACGGTCCAATTGTTCTTTCTCGAAAACATAAAGTTTGAATAGTAGACAAACTCCAGTTAAAAATCGTTTTAAATTTTGTATAGATCTTCAAAATGATGTTAGTAGACATGTTTATGGGTTCACGATTGTCTGGGAATTCGTAACATTGGGAGCGTTTACGCACTGGTTTTTATAAACGTTGCTTTTAAACGGTGTACAGCGTATTTAGCTTAAGTTTATCTTGGTCTTTCTGTTATTTTCTTATGGAATAAAAACCACTTTGTAAACTAGCTGTTGCCCAGGATTTGTCTGCGATCGGAGCTTAAGTATTGCGGAGTGTCATAGAATATATTTTATGTGAAAAATTTCAAAAAAAAAAGAAAAGAAGCTTGATTTGTTTTTATACCCGAAAATCATAAATGCGAAAGTGAGTTTGGAACTGCTGAACGGATTTAGATGAAACAATCCAAATCCGTTCAGCAGTTTTTGCGTTAAAGCGTAACAAACAAACAAACAAACTCCCTATCGCGTTTATAATTTAGTTAGGATTAGGATGTATTGGAAAACCGGAAGTAGGTAAATAAATACGGGTAGAAGGGAATTTACTTTAATGCGCAAAAAAATTTACAAACCAGGGTCATTGTAGGAGGACCTCGTGGTTAAGTAATAACAGCTGTAAGGGTCTATCCAACAGGTTAAGCTACGCTTGCCGGGGTTGGTCCATGGATGGGTGACCATCTTTACTCCTCCATGACTCGGAAAGCACGTTAAGCCGTTGGTCCCGGCCTATATAGTTGGGAAAAGGCTAGGCCGAATGATTGGTCATTGTACGATACAATAGATAGGTATGTACAAAAAGTTGAATGGTGCGGCCAGAAGTTGCTGTAATCTAACCCAGTGCGAAACTTAGGAAGATAACTTTTATATTTAATCGTGTGTATCTAAATAATTGTTTCTCATTGAGACGTTCTATCGATGTTCATATTCGTTTTATCAAATTGTTATTGATAGGAAGTCTGCAAAACGGTTTCCTTGGTCATTTGTTGTAAACAATCGCTTTTATTGCTGTATTGGATCGATCTGGTTTCGTATAAAGTTTGTGTGGGTAACTTTCATTATAATAATATACAGATTTGACTTCATTTTGGGAGACAGTAATAATGATTAATAATAAATATTATACTGATTTATTATGCATTTTTTTATTTACCAGTACTTAACGCTACTTTATTTATTTTATTATAGACTTTAAATATATATGGAAGAAAATGTTGTGCTAACCAAAAATAAATCGAGATAAGGGCAGGAGAATTATTTCTCATAAAAACTTGTGCCTCACTTGCTTTTTAAATTAAAGTTAAATTTAAAATTTAAAAAACCCCCGACAAAAACAAAGCATTTAAAAAGTAAACAAATAATATGTATAGGCCCTTTAAGTTTAATATTAAAGTTGTAGGTAATATTTTGATCCAAGCGTCGTCGCGTCGGGGGACGGCTCATGAAAATCGGAAATTAACAGCAAGTATCCTTTCTACAATAGCATATATTCATTATTCCTAGTGTATGTTGGCGTTTTCATTAGCCGTCCCCCGACGCGACGACGCTTGGATCAAAATATTACTTACAACTTTAATATTAAACTTAAAGGGCCAATACATATTATTTGTTTACTTTTTAAATGCTTTGTTTTTATCGGGGGTTTTTTAAATTTTAAATTTAACTTTAATTTCCAGCTTTTTAAATTTCATATTATATTACTAGTAGAAACGCTATGATCAACCCGCGGCCCGCCGATATCTGCGTAGCTGTACGTACTTTTGCCACAGTGAAGCTAGTTTCTAATTTAGTCTCATTTCTCTTTCCTACTCCATCATCAGACCCTGATCACCATACATCTGTAACCTATTTTTTGAGACCTTTCCAATGAGCCCAAACACGATACCTCTGCTGTAAGTTGGTGAGGGAGTTGGGTATCCTGCATCCAGGTGATGCTGCAGGATCAGTTCAAGGTTACTATATTCTACTAATATCATTGAAGTAACAGAATTCTAAATTTCCAATCGATTAGACCTGTGAAAGATGCTCACATCCATTCATCAACTAGAAAAGAGCTGATAATCTTCAAATGGCTGAACCGATTTTCTTGAATAATAGCTAAGAACACTCTCGATCAAGTCACCTTTCAAACAAAACAAAAAAAAACAAAATCGGTTCAGCGGTTTGGCAGCTACGATGGAACAGACAGACACACAGATATACATATACACAGATACACGGATACACAGATACACAGATACACACGTTAAACTTATAACACCCCTCTTTTTCAGTCGGGGGTTAAAAAAAAAAGTAATCTTAATATCTAGAAAATTGCAAACTATATTTCCTTTAAACCAGAAAGTCCACCATAATTTAGTGATGCGCTTGCACGCGATCCCGGGATGATAACGGGACGACATCGCACGGGACGTGTCCGTTCGTACAGATCTCGCCACTAAGCAAATCACCACTACGATTCCTAATTGATTTTATCTACGCATACTAAGTTGGAGAAAAAAACCAACATGCTAAGGTCTCGGTGTCTTCTTGATGCCTACTTTAAGTTTATAGATAAGTGTCTGCTCTGGGATCCAGAGAATTAAAATGAGACTGTATTGGGGAGCAGTATTTCAGTACAGTATTGAGAGAGACTTAAACCAAATGGTAGGATATAAAGCTTGTAACTTTTTTGTCATTGTCGAACATTAAATTCTTGTCTGACCGCCGCTTGTACCCAGAACATAGAATTTGTAATTTAAAAAAAAATGGTGTACAATAAAGCAAATTTTATCTATTGATTACTGTGAAAGATACAGAGAAGACTGAAAATGACAAGAACTTTTAAAAACCGATGGAAACTGTTGTCATACAATATCGTTAGATACGTGACCTGACCATGCAAGTGACAGTGCTCAATTCCATAAAGATTTATTCTTTTTCATCATCATAACTATAATTTCGGCCAAAACACGTCCACTGCTGGACATAGGCCTCCTCTAACCATCGCCACTTCGACGAACCTCACTATGGTTATATGAAAAAGCGTGAAAATAAATGCTTTAAACAAAACCATAGCGCACCACAATACGAGTAGCACGCAGACGCAAACTTCCCTTATCAGACTCGAACGCGCAGACGTATCTTAGAAACGTCTCAAATATCGATTAATATCGAGAAAATCAAAAATATAAATTACATCGAGTCAACATATCGAGAGATCAGCTCGAAAAATCCGAGTTACGACCACGGTATCGAGCATTCGAGCGGTATATATAAATATATAGGAGGACAAATACCGCGCGCGCCGATATCGTAAATCTTTGACATTTTTGTGGTGTTAAAGAAGAATTAGCAATAAAAAGTGGCGTTCGTGATGATTTAGAATGTTAGTTCAGAGCTCAAGGTTTTTAGCGGTCGCTGTTTAGATTATGGGTTCAGTTTATAGTTTAGGACAGTGGTTTTTGTGATTGGAATTTTTAAACTGAAATTGTTTTGTTTTCTAGTATGAGAGGACCAAAAAATCAATAAGGGTCCAAAAGACTAATTTATGAAAGATTTCAACAGATTTATTTTTGTCGACCCGTACTGAATCATAAAACTAAATGTCAACACGAAATATCTGCGGAGGGGTTTTTATAAAAGTGGTGGAAAAAATATTGATTTACGTTTAATGATCGTTTTTTTGGAACATGTTGTTATTACGAATTCACGCAGATTCAATAATTGTAAAAGTACAAATCCCTTTATTCCCAAACCATTAACAGGCTGTTACATAAACGGTATCGGCGAATCGGCGAGAAATAGTGCGGTACAACTTACGTTGTTAACCCTAGGTCGGGCGCAGCACTAAATTTATATTTAGTGATGTCAGCCGGCCGATACGCAATCCCGCGCTACCGTGCCCCGGCGAGATCCCGCGATAACCATCACGGGACTCCGATAATTTGTTGACGATCGGGAATTAATTTTATGTGTTTATTTTTTAATGAGTAGTGACGCGACACCCGCTGTTGGTGATTTGTAGGCAGTTTTAATGTTATGAATGTGCACGGTTTTATTTATGGTAAAAGTGTTGTTGAGATGGTAATTGCGATTGGATATATTGATAATATTATAGGAGTTTGTTTATTGGTCCTTTTGATCATTGCTTTGGTCTTTAGAGGGTGAGAATATGGATTACAATAATATTATATAAATATATATAATGTAAGGATTGTAATATTTACGAAAGAGGTCATATTTAGTTCTAATTTAATTTGGTCACAACCTGTTACGATGATCCGCTTAGTTTTTGGCAATTAATTAATTATTCAAGTTCTACAGCCTATCTAGTTTCTATGCCGTGTGATACGAACAAGTTTACTGCCACCTGACCCCCGTAATCCATAAGGAAGCCGGGATTTATACAGCAGTGATATACACATAACACGTGTACTTCCCACACACTACTAACTAGTTGCTTCACTAGCTAAATGTGCTGAATTGACCTAACCTATAATGTATGTTTCTAATGCTAGAATAATATTATAATTATTATATTGGTTGGTGATTATAAATTAAATTATTGCATATAGTTTAATTTATAACGAACGAATATAATAATTTGTTTAATTTTAGTCAAAGTTCAAAGATTATTCTAATATTATTAAATAATATTTACCAATTATGTTTGTGCATAATTTTAAATTAATATTATGAAAATATAGAAATGTCGCCTCTTAAATGGTAAAAAGTACTAAATAAATAACAAGTAAACCAAAAGGACTATATAAATAACATTAAAATTAATACCACGTTAATTTCGCCGCAGTCACAATTGTTATTCAGTCATTACCATAAAGTACTAGCACTATAAATATATGCAAAAACTGTATGTTTGTCCATGCACCTGTGTTGATTAACGGGATGGCACTCGGACGACGCTGGGGCATTAAACAATGCGATATCGTAGAATTATAGCACCGCTGTGGTTGGCGACGACACATCAGGGAGGATGGTCGTATGCAAAATGGGGCAGAGTAGCTAATGCACAGAATGATTACTTTGATTAGCCATTGCAAAACACTAGCATCTATTATAATTCTCTCTGTCCATACTGTCCCACAGCTGGACAAATATCTTTTCGAATTCTTTCTTCTGCTCACGGCTGATTGTTGTAGTTCTATCCTTTATGAAGCTACCTGATTTGCAAATCACCTGAAAATCGTTGAAAAAATCTTAATGTCTATAATAATCTTACAAAGATAATTGGTAAAGATGTATTGTTTTATGTAGGTCATTGGTCCTTGAAAGCATCAGCTGTTTTAAATAAATTATCTGAAAAGAATAGAATAGAAACGGTATTTGTGACGAATTGGAAAGAAAGTGAAGTAGTTTTATTAAAATGTATTTGATGAAATAAATAAATATAAAAGATCTTCTATAATTTTCTGCACCTGCAACATAGTATTTGTAGTCTTGTTACTTTCAGCATATAACAAAAAAAAAACAAGAAAATACCATAAACCCCGCACAAACAGTTCCCACACCTACATAAGCGTCGACACAGAAAGCAATACCTATATTTTACTTGGCTCATTGCAGCAGCATATCATCACGCTAAATAAAACGGAGCGGGCCGGACCACCCGGGTCGCGACACGCGCGTTAACCGCCCGATTTACGAGCGCATCGCCCCGGCGCACGCGCTCCTCTTAGATAACCTGCGACGCATAAATGTTCAGCCTGGCTCTGTGGGAATTGTGGTTGTTGCTAATTTTTAGTTTTAATAGAATAATATCTTTTGCCGTTTAAGTTATGAAACAAAAAAAACATAATAATTGAGGTCATAATCATTTATTTATTTTCATCAAAATAACAGTTATATTAACAGGTCTTACAGTGAAAAGGTTATTTTCGCTTCACCTTATGTGCTATGTATTTATGTGTCAAATAGGGACATGACTCAGAAAAAGAATAAATCTAAGTAAAAGCTGCTTTAATAGGTATTGACAATCCTTATTGAAATAATTATTGCAATAGACCGTGAAACCATTAAACTATTTTAACTGCTGCGAGGTCATTGAGAGCAAAATTAAGTAAAACACAAGCTGTAAACGTCTTATAAGATTTAAAGCTTCCTCAAACGAATCCTTGCTACAATTGATTTAAAAATTACACTCATTGTCCAGTGGCGCCGTCCCCAAAAGTTTTACGACTAAACAAATAAAACGTGTAACGAACTAAAAAATGGGTTCAAGAGGCTATCGTAAATAAAATACCCGCTCATCAATGTCTGGAAGTCACTCTAAATCGCTGTTCGAACAATAAAACTTGATTCATTCGTATCCAAATCATAAATAAACTGGACACTTTTAATACGGACCTATTTTGAACTATTACTGCGACGTAAAGTTAAAAAAAAAAACGAATTAAGTTCCGAACGGAATTCGGGTCGTAAAATCGTTGAAGTGTTGTATAAAGTGACAAGTGTATGGTGACCACAATGTCGTCTTATTATACGGAAGATTTAAATCTTGTCGATGGCCACGTATTTAATTGTACTTCACATTTTGCTACATGGTTAAGAAAACTAACAAGTGTGAAAATCTTTGCCTCAAGAATGGTCAAGATACAAAGATTCAGCATTATTTATACCGGGTAACGTCAGATAGATACATAGATAGATAGATGATAGAATATTCTTTATTGTGTAAACAACGACAGTTACAGATATAAAAGTTTTACATAGAGAGACACAATGCGCAGTCTTATCGCTAAAAGCGATCAGCTTTTAAGACAAGATCCATAAAAATACTTATGAAAATTCTATTTTAGTAAAGGCAAAATGTCTACTTTGATAAATACAATTAAATATATCTAGTTTTTCATATAAATGAAACTAAGTACCTTCTTCTAAAGAACTACATACGCTGAATGCAACATGACTCTTTGACTTAAAAAGTAATTTTACACAATGCAAAACACCTAACGGTTCCAAAGACAATCCTCAACTTCTCCTCAACATGGTGTCACGACAATCTAAAGCTCGCAGTTCAATCAATAAATTGTCTAGTATTGTCCCCTTGATTCATGGCAACGAATCCGAACGTAAACCCGCGACATAAACTGTGTGTGGCCCCATTTGGATTTTCTGGTTATAATTACTGGCTCCCATACTGGTAATAAAGTAGACCCTGATTAGAAGCTGTCGAAGATAAAAAATGATTCATGTTGGAGTACTTTTAAAACAATATTGGTTTCTGGTTTAGATTCGATCCGTATTTGGTCCTTATGGGCAAATTTTTAGATCAGTGCTGATGAAAAATCCAGTTGATCAGGCACTACGGTTCAGTTTTAAGTCATCCTTATCCTTACATATAATTAAAAATTAAAACAAAGTCCTCCGCCGCGTCTGTCTGTCGTCCTGTTCGCGATAAACTCAAAAACTTTTGCACCGATTTTCATGCTGTTTTCACCAATGGATAGAGTGGTTCTCGAGGAAGGTTTTAGTATATAATAACCGACATCCACGCGGGCGAAGCCGCGGGTATCAGCTAGTATGTATGTATTCAGGATTTTTTAAACTTAGGCTATTTTAAGACGTGCGCCAGTGAGAAACATTTACAGGATCATTTAACAGTTGCCATCGGGTTTACTTCCAATCTGAAAAACAAACAACAATATAAAAACTATTCCAGTGGATATTTTTTTTGCAGGAACTACTCACTGGAAACGATTTTGAGTTTCTAATAATAAAGGCATCAACCATCGTAACAACATTGGAGCCTTGTTACGATTGTGCTAAAATTAACAATAAGTTAAATCCATGCTAACTAGATCCAAATTCACGCTTTTTGCAACAAGCATTTTACCAACAATAAAATACAGATACTAATCGATCAGCATTACACTGATTTTAACAAATTGTCGTTTTACACAATCGTGTGATGGATCGGTGCTACCGTTTACATTATCTATACATACACGTTATTACAAAGAACTAAGGTTCAAGTTTGAATCTAAAATCGATGGAAATAATGTTGCTGACATGACTATGATGGATACGGGTCTTATTATAAAATTGTATGAAGGCCTATGAGAAGATAATTTGATGGGCGACAATGCTGATATAAATATTATTAACAATGTGCTAGAAATAACTGATAATTTAGCAACAATTATATTGCAATTAATCGATTGGTGATAAAAATGTGTACGTTATCAAATTATTTTGAGTTGAAAGGGTTCTTAGACTATCCCATCACTTAGGTACGTATTTTTCCGCTGAGTATAAATTCACTTTGCCATCTCATTGCATCTCCTTTCTCTCTCCTCTTTCGTCCTACAATCACTTGCTCTCTTTATTGACAGTTTTCTGAACCGCTATTCCATTCTCCATCATCCATTATCACTTATGTCCATGGACATAATATCCAAACTTATGACCAAGTGCAATAGCTGAGTCATTCTGCTTAAAATTCATCGCAAGTATTAGAAAGAAACGGAGTGCAACAGTATTACAAACAATTTGTTAACGACTTTAATATGCTTTGAAGCCAACACTGTCATAATCGGCATTTACTTGTAGCTTGATGACTATTGAATTATTTAAATCATCCAGTTCATTGATTTTAATTAAAGCCGAAGCCGTTTTTTATTCAATTTTCAGAATATCTTTTTTTTTTTCATTACTAAAGTAAAAGGTGTTTCCATTTTCATTTATCTTTTACGAGGTGCAATATCGGTACTAAGACTTTTTGAAATTATAGACATATTTAAAAATCTAAAAAGGCTATTACCCTATTGCTTGGGCTACGGATGACCACTTAAGTGAAATGGTCTAGAGGTCTCGCTTTCAAAATGTTTCATTGTCCTTTGTAGACTTTCAATACGATAGAGATAAGCTTTTCGGTATATGCAAATTACAGTCCCATGCATTTTTGACTTTTCCATCATCGTTATAGCTGATAGAATGTCACTTTGTCTAGACCCTCAGGATGGTGAACGTAGCAATACCGTGGGGTTTCCCATACATTTTTGGAGTCCGATTCCCGCCTTTTCGAGGTTTTCCACGATAAAAACAAAATGTAGTAAGAAACAGATGCCAAGCCAAAACATCCATATATTTCTATAATAAAAAAATAAATAATCAACTCCTCCATCCATCTCATAAGTTAATATTATTCAAATGTAACCAAATCAATTCGTGGCGCCAACAACCACTATGTATATAAAAACCGTCTTTTCCTTTACGTTTGTGTGAAATTTTATGTCAATTTGTCGAATGCCATTGCGTGCGACGTTTATGAATATTCAATATGGTCCGTTTGCCCAAAGCAAACGGGCTTTTGTGTAGTACGGGGTGAAGAGATTGTGTGGGCTGATGTGAGTACGTTTTTAACCGATTATGGTGAAGGAGGATTATGAGTTTGAGTGCTTTATGGTATGGTTGTTCCGACACGATTCGTAGACGTGCATCTTAAAACACATTTTGAAAGAAACTTTTGCTTTCATCCTGGGTACTATAGACTTGCTCCAGCTTATATTGGTTTGGTCTACGCTTGTCTTTTCGTAATTTAGACATAAAAAGTCAATTTATAGAATTATTTATATTAATAATAATGTATGGGCGATGTAGGTATAGCGTGCATGTGCAAAATGATACTGCAGATGACAGCCAGTATGGAGAAGTTCGTGGTTAAGTAATAACAGCTGCTCGGGTCGATCCATCAGGTTAATCTACGCTTGCCGGGTTTGGTCCATGGATGGGTGACCATCGAGACTCCTCCGTGCTTCGGAAAGCACGTTAAGCCGTTGGTCCCGGCTGTCATTTATGGATCTTTGACAGTCGTTACGGGTCGTCAGAAGCCCGAAAGTCTGACAACCAGTCTTACCAAGGAGTATCGTATTACCCAGTTACTGGGTTGTGGAGGTCAGATAGGCAGTCGCTCCATGTAAAATACTGGTATTCAGCTGCATCCGGTTAGACTGGAAGCTGACCCCAACATAGTTGGGAAATGGCTAGGCAGATTGAGATGACAGCCAGTACCAGTAGATTGATATGCAGTACCTACTATTTGCAAAAAGCTTCCTAAAAGATGTATCAAATAATCTATTGAAATTGTGTAGCCCATCAGAGTATATTTTTTGTTTTATATTTACTGGATGCTCGGAATTTAAATAAATAAATATATAAAGCGAATGTTTCTAAACACACCTAAACTACAAATATAAATAACTGTTCGACATTGTTTTCGTTTCCCATTTCTTACAAATACTTTTTGTGCCGTTCACAATACCAGCGCGCTATGTCGTGACCTATTGACATTTGAAACTCCGTTAACATGCAAACGGGATGTAAATCAGTTTATGTTCATTTAACTGTCTAGGAGAAAATCTTTTCTTGACATTATTTGTGTAGCAAGACTCGTGGTCAAGGGTCATCGCTTTTAGGTGACTTTGATGTTACACATTTAAATCTGCGTCACAGAAACAAAATGTAAAAGAAAATTGAGCTCTATTTTCTTGTGGCTAAAGTTTGTTGGTTAAGTTCTGAAGTGTCAAAGTTATGTTGGTGTCAATGATGGGAAAAGTCACAATATCGATGGGTATTGTTCAATCGGTTACATTTTATCTATTTAACATACATATATATACATAAATAATGTCGGCATTTTTGTCGAGAAGCTCACAGAATATCGTTGTTTCGATATCGGTGCATAAGTTTTGTTTTTTATTTGTTAAAAGGAAAATTTGGAAAGTTTTAGCCGATAGTTTCATGTAAATTGAGGAATATCGATGCAAAGAGCTCACTAATTCATGTTCGTAATAGGCATTAGGTTGGTGAACTGTCACTTTGGGTATCAGTTCAATGTGTTTACCCAAACTTGAGATAAAAGTGTACCTATAAGGTACACTTTTATATAATATTTTTTTTATTTTTTACATAATAATTTCTTTTTCTGATAGAGTTTAAATTAATGAGTTTAGAATGATGTCATTGCAAGTCGCATCGATGGCAGTGTAGCATGACTGTCCTTTCTGAGATAAAACCTTGTTTCAGCAATTGTAGCTTTGAACCCAGAAGAACCTAAAGACCTGAAATAAACAAAGAATATAGTAGATATCTTAACTTCCTAACTAATATTATACATGCGAAAGTGAGTTTGTTTGTTTATTGTTTTTGGTTACGCTTTCACGCTAAAACGGCTGAACGGATTTGGATGAAATTTGGCACATGGGTAGACCTTTTATCCCGATATTCCCACGGGATCGAGACTTATGTGGGTGAAACCGCGGGGTTTAGCTTGTACCTACATAATTGCAAAAATAGGGGCAATGGACTATGGTAGGCTGAGATAGGTATATTTATGCTTTTTTATGACAGATTTATTTAGACAAAAATTCTGTTTTATCCAACATCTCGCTACCTTAAAGGCTAAGCAGAGACCATCAAATACTTAAATATATCTCTAAAAGGCAAAAACATTATCGACTGCATATTGCACCAAGGCGCATTGTATGCAAAATACAGGACGTGTTCATTTAGAGAAAAAAAAGTCCGTACGGAATCGCGTCTCTCGCATTCTGTTTTATATTATCTCAAAAACATAACACGAGCCTGAGACAAAATGTCGCTGCGTTTTTTTTGTCGCGCGACAAAAATACGGGTGCCAAAGTCACGGTTTACGTGTATCCGCTTTTGTTTTGTTTTTTGTTGTTATATATAGGGTGGTTGGGAAATGATAGGGAGATTTTCTGGCCAGATGTGCGATGAAATGTTAAATGAAACTATAGTTTTGTACTATTATTTTAATAAAAAACTAGTAGCTAAGCCATTTTTATGGTGTTTATAATAAAGAGTATTCCATCTATGTAGGTAGGTTGTATGGAAAATCTTTAATTGTTCAAATGAGCGCTTCGTAGATATTTTTGTAGGATGAGATTTAATTCGTTTTACTAAAAAGTCCTAGGGTACGTACGGTATGTAACGTAGTGTGGGAAGCCTCCCTGCTAGATGGTCCTACGACCTTAAAAAGGTGGCTGGGCCAGACTGGATGCGGAAGGTGGAGGACAGGGTGTTGTAGCGCAGCCTGGGAGAGGCTTGGGTCCAACAGTGGACTGTGATGGTTTGAGTTGAGATAGGTATAAAAGTCCGAAAAACGATAATTGTTTATGAAAATTCATATCTTTAGGGCGGAAAATTAGGTACCTACCAGGTATTATTAACGATGTTTACAAATCTTTTTGTCGTGTTCTGCCTCGTATTTTAACAATTACTTATCACACACAAATCTTCGCGAATTGTGGCTCAATCGATCTTCCTACAAACAGTTTTGTTCTCCAAACCTAACAAGGACATAGGGCGTAGCCATTTTGTTATAACCGACAATTTTATCGTTGTTTTGAGAATAAGACTTTATTTATTGTCCTTTTAACTGCACAGTTTAAATAAGTTCACCGTAAATAAACTCTGCTATAGTGTTGTTTACAGTGTAACTCGTAGGGACAAAAGGGCGTGACTATAGAAGAATTCACATTAATGTCATCGTTATGTGACTCATAGATGGAAAACAAAGTTTAGTAGGACAGTGCCTAAAGATATATTTAATCAAACGATTGCAAGTCCATATCCGTCCGGTTTTAACCGCTAACTTAAAGCTCATGTGTCACGATAGAGATGAGCTATGCCGGCTGTTACTGAAAACCAGTGCTGGGGCTCTGTCTCGCAGCATTATGCTGAGCGATGGCCTTTTGTTGTGACGTATATTTTCCCCTGATTTGTTATTTTCGTGTATTTGTCCTTTCTTTGCGTCATGTTTGCCGCAAATAAACGTATTTTCTTTCTTTCTTTCTATGATGGGCAAATAAGGGCTTTCTTTCTATAATGTACTCTCTAGAGTTAATCTTATTCTTCGTGTCGTTTGGTTCTACACACACTTCCACAGCGTCGTAGGAGACAGCGCAGAGGTCACGTTAGCTGCACGTTAGCTTCTTCTTTTCGTGTGGTTAGTGACTAATCTGGTGTCAGAGTTTTAAAGCCGCCCATGGGCTCCTGAATTGGCTTCACATGTCGTCGAGAAATATTTCTCAGGCATGCCGGTTTCCTCACGATGCTTTCCGTCACCGTTTTTAAAGCAAGTGATAATTATACAATACGCACATGAATCCGAAAAGGCAGGGGTGCTTGGGGTCCGAACTCGAGACCTATGACTTATTATGATGTTGGCATATAAGGCATACCTATAAGTGGTGGAACACAGATTGTGACATAGCTCGACTCCACATCCTGCTGCAAATACAATGCCCAATAAGTGTGCGTCCGATAGAAAGTATAGCTCAAACGTAGCCATACATTGAATCTCTAAAGAGAGTATCAAGCCCTAGAAAGTTTAAATATCGCGACAGACTACCCGCCCACTTGCCATCACTCAGTTTATGGGGTCATCCCACATAGAGCGATGACACTTTTACGATAATAGCCGGGGTTTCCGGCTGATCGATTGGGCAGACGAGCGGGCGACGTCATGGTTATTGGCAAAATTTTGCTACATATCTGAGACATTTTAGGTCAAAACAGAGAGTCGATTTCAGAGTCTGAAAGGGCTTAAGAATCTGCCATCAACCCCTGCATTTAGTAGCTGTTTTTGTCTGCGGTTTAAAGGAAATAATTGAAACTCTTGTAAAATAATTTTTGAGTGAGATATATTGAGAACCTGGCGTAAGTTTTGCTAGGACCTTACTGACTAAAACCCACCCGTGTTCGTTCAGTTGCCTTTAAGTTGCATCGGCCCTCGCGGACCCCTTCAGTAGTGCTGACATCTCTTTGAGGCGCGCGTGGAACACAACGCGCCGTCGGCCCGGGCCTGGTCCTTATCGGACGGCGCTAGGACCTGACTAATCAACAAAAGCATTCAAAATATTTTATGTCGAATTCTTAAAATATCAGCGAGCATGTTACACGCTCTATGAGATAAAATGCGGTTGCATTACAGAGTGTCAATTGACATTGTAATTCAAAAGCCTTTTTATCCTATCTTAAAAAGATATAATAAACACCATTGACCACTGGCACCTCAAATTCGAAATGGAAATTGACTGGTGTAATTAACCATGCATGTAATTAAACATGCACAGATGTCACTTAAGCCAGTTTCTATGGAATCACCAGGGCGGTCACCCGAGACCACACGCTAAGTATCACAATCAACAATTACAACAGAATAACGTTCGAACGAGGCATTAATCCGCCCGTCTATGTCGCCATCACTATTAAACTACTTTCACAACTGGCGCCATCTACATTTACAGGAATTGAAACAACACTATTTAGGTACCAAATAAAACCCAGCCTAGTGTTGCTTTAGTGCCTGTACCGTTGTTGTAATGTTAAATAGTCATTTATATACATTTTATTATGTGTTACGAAGCTATAAAGTTGAAATAACAATGTTTACTCAGAGTACCTACGTACACATACATACGGACATAAACTCACGGCTTCTTCCCATGGGGGTAAGCAGAAACTACACAACGCCACCTGCTACGATCCTTACATACATCTTTAGCTTAGTTTACGTTCGTACATCTGGGGGCTCGGTCACTTTTAACCAAGATTTTTTTATTTTTATCGAGATGAGTATGTTGGGCAGATTTCGAGGTCGAAGAAAACTGAGGGCAAAGAACCTTTCAGTATTTTCACGAAAGGAACAAAACATCCCGTTGTAGACGCCCCAGAGTATTTTGGTATTACAAGCGGGAAACAAACAAAACTTACACCATTATTTCAGGTTATTGGTTTGTTCCCCGCCTGTAATATCAAAATTCTACAGATTATAATGCTTGTTTTTCTCTTATAAGATATTATGCGTTTTTGCAGGCGGGTTTTTGGTTTTTTAAATAATTTGATTTATTTCAAGCTGTTTAGTTTTATTAATTTATATATTTGGAATTAACTAATTACTAGCTTTTATTTGAAACCAAAATGGTAATTTTTTTTTTAAACCTTTCCCTTCCCTTTTTTTTGTTTGTAGATGAAATATATAAAAAAATATAGCCTATGTCACTCCCACAATTAAGACGAACCTAACGACACCTCGTATGTTAAAATCCATCAAACCGTTTAGGCTACAGAGCGTGCCAAAGAAATAGACATACATACATACGAATATACATACATTATACTCTCGAAAAACATTACCCTCCTTCTGGGGTAGTCGGGTAAAAACAGTCACAATTTTGCGGTGTATTTGAGAAACTATCTAACTAACTATAGTATCGTGTGACCCATATAGTTAGTAATCTTATGAAAACAATACAGTACCTTAGTAAAACCACTACTCCTGTTCGTTTCCGACTGCCTTTACAGATCTCAAATCAGGTGTGGGAGTTTTGCGAACGAAAGGATTGTATCAAACGAATGGGTAGCAGTAAGTAAGTAAGTACTTATCGTTATCCAGATCTTGTCCAACTGTGATCATTGATCTTTGTGGAGCTGGTTCATAATATTTTATATAGGAAATCTTCTATTTACTTTTTGTGTGAGGGAAAAGTTCGTTGAAGTATTTTCATGTAAAGCTGCAGCTGTTTTAACTTGGTTGTGTTAGCTCAATGCTCTTAGGCTTGAATTTTGCATACTCTATGGTATTTTCTCGTGACTATACTCTTTTAAGTTTAAGTTGCTGTAGTGTAGATCTGTGACGTATTTATGCTTCTTCTATATCGTGTGGTTAGTGACTAACCTGGAAGGCAATTCTCGCGCATCTTGCATTTGTCATTGTCGTGTAAGAAGTAGTTGGTTATTTATCATTAACTAGCTGTTACCCGCGACTTCGGCTGCGATCCAGGATAAAAAGTAGCCAATGTCCTTTTCCAGTTCAAGTTCTACCCCTGTCCGGAATTTCATCCAATCCGTTCAGCCGTTTTAGCGTGAAAGCGTAACAAACAAACAAACTCACTTTCGCATTTATAATATTAGTTAGGATTCTTTTTTAGAACTAATCAATGTCGATTTTGCTTAAAAGATTGTTTCTGCACTTATCGTATGTTGCAATGAGCGGCGAATAGCATCCATTAAGTTCATTTTTTGTACCAATCTTGAATCGCTACCAATTAGGGTAGACTTAGTTTAACTATCCCTGTATAGGAACAAGATCTTGTCTCTAAGTAACCGACACTGATCTTAAAACCTTCCCCATTTTGGTCGATCCCGTGTAAAGCTTCATAATATAATAAAAAATAATGCCAGTGTATGTCGGTGTGTCTTCGCGTCGTCCAGTTTACGGCCTCTAGGAATATTACGACTATGTAAAATAACGTTTTACTGCGCACCGTACGGAGGGTATGCGTGTGCGCACGACATAGATCAGATGAGGTTGGTAGAGGTGATGTGACGTGCGAATTGTTAAGCAGAAGATTAAGCTAAAATAACCCTTAACGACACGCCGAAAATCACTTGTTTCAATGATCATTTTGATGATCCACGATCCCTGTATCATTGATCACAATGTTTTGCATGCGTTACATTGCGTACTACCGTAAACAGCAAATTTTTATACCGCAAATACAAGTCATTTCCCAGCAATTTATTTTTGCACAAAGTTACTTAGTTTGATGTACAGAATGCATATATGACAGCTTCATGATGGGACTTCTTACATCCTGTATGTTTCTCTTAACCTTATTTTTAACCCCCGACAGATAAAGAGGGGTGCTATAAGTTTAACGTGTGTATCTGTGTGTCTGTCTGCGCCATCGTAGCTGTCAAACGGCTGAACCGATTTTGATTTTTTTGGGTTTGTTTAAAAGGTGACTTGATCGAGAGTGATCTTAGCTATAAAAAAAATCTTTTATTGGATGCTTTGTTTTTAACGGGGGTTTTTTAAATTTAATTTAATTTAACTTGTTAGATTACTTTTCAGCAGCTTGTCACTTGCTGCATGATTTCTTGGCAGCTCAATTATGGTTGAATATATTATAATTCTTGTTGAAAACGAAAAGGAAAATATGTGTAATAGTTAAGCTATATATAAATGATCAACATGCCACATCTGAATGATTGGAAACACTATTCTAAATATCTCAGCTCGGACGAGTCTAGTGCAGGCCCGGTCAAAGTAGTTTGAAATGCAGGATGGTGGCAAAAACTGTACTTGGTTGAGGAGTCCTTTGTTTGGAGTCAGACAAACAATGGTGGCTTTAAAGTTCAGGAAATATTAGATCTTGTATATTGTCGTGTATATTGAATGATTGTATTCCGGGTTTGATGGGTAGGGAATCAGCGGTTGGGTATGTGAGAGCCTTCCCGCTTATTCTTAATCTCCTTCAGGATATGGGAGCTATTCAAAGTTAAAGTCAAATAATATATTTCAATTACATGTAAGGCACTTTTTAACGTCAAAAACAAAGAAATAGAACTGATTCTAGGCGTACGCCCCTTCCAAAAGGTAGTTTTCGTATGGAGAAGAATGGGAAAGAAACTCCACCGTTAATCTTTTAAAAATGTTTTACAATATTTTGTATACATTAATGTAAGTGATCATAATGTAATGTAAATTATGTTATGTGATGTTCCATCGTACTGCACTATTTCTTTTATTTTAACTGAAGACTTTCAATTCTCAGATAATCTGTTTTGAAGTAGACTTTAGCAGATGTAAATACAAATAAAATAAAATTCGATTATTTCAGACTATTTTGTCCATATTTTGTTATTAAATGCATCAAGTGTAGAAAATACAGTATCATTGAGGAGTTCTTCCTCTCTTCAAGTCAGTTAACAGTAATATAATCTCTTATGTTAGCTGTATGTGCAATGAGCTTAGTATTTATTTGTTTTACATACTTAACAATATTTATAAAATAAATTCGTCCGAAAGCTGAAGCTACTAGAGCTTCACCGCCTTTCTCAAAGCCCAACGCTCTTTTCATAACGAATTGTTTTAACCTGCATACCTCATGAGACCGGCTTATGTTCTTGTAGTAATGAATTTAATTATAGTTCAGGTTATAGATGAAAATCTTCTGCAAAACCTGTAGCACAATATTTCACTTCAGTTGTTAATGTTTTAAATACCTTTGCGAGACTTAAAGGTAATCCGGAGTTATTGTTAGTAGGTACTAGTAAAAGAAACAAAGTTGTGTTGAATACTTTCATAACCAAAGAAGGTACTATATCTAGGTACAGAATAGTTTTGGTAATATGTGAATACCAGGATAATAAGTAATGTTTTGCTGTTATGAAAGATTACTTTTTGTCCTTGAGTTTTATTGGATTGGGTTTTATAATTGTACGTCGTTTTAACCTCATGTCTTTTTGACGTTCAAACGTTTCTTAATAAATTACGTTTTTAAATAAAGCCTAATATATTTTGGTTTTACAGCAACAATTACTTTTAGGCTAGGCTGCAAATTAATACTCCTTTTATGATAATATAATTATCGAATCTTTAATGCTTTGTACTCCTGACGAGACCATTATGATTTTTACAGTATCCTAACTAAACATTGGTCAGTAGATTGGATCCCTGAGAGAATTTTCAGTGGTTCCAAGTGCTCACCAAAACACGAACGTAAATGGGAGAAAGTTAAGGTGCACTTATCAGATGAATAGCTTGGATGATTAGAATGCAAATCATTGTTTTATCTCTTCAAGGACTATGGGTACCATCGGCATCCAAGATGTAATACCAATAACAAAACTAAAGCCAGGTCATCGAACCACAAGTGTCATTAATGATGAGTTCTCGCGGCCAACTAAAGCGGGGCGTTGGGCGAACCGTCACGCCTTTTAGTTGAGCCAAACACGCTCCACAAACATGTTGGACAAATGTTTGACCAACGGCCGGTACAAATTTCTATGTCGGAAATGTCGCCCTATTGACGTTGTGGGAAAATCTTTGATGGATCGTACGTGCGGTGTTATCAGGTCAGCCTGTTGGTGATGGGATTAAGGTGGTGCTGTATACTTAACACTAGAGACACAACAGACAGAACAGAGGTATGTGCTACAGAAAACAAGGTTAGAGACTTGTCGGTTGGACGTTACGTTGACGGATGTATGATTCTCTGAGTCTAGAATGGGACTGCGAGTCTATCACTGAAGAGGGATTAGAATAGTAAAGCAATGAAAAGAGAGAAGAAAGCAATGAAGAAAGAATATACGTACATAAAAATCTGATTGGCATTCATACCGACTTGTATCAAGTCGGTATGAATGCCATCAGATTTTTACGACGAAATCATAGGGCCTAGACAAGTGACAATCGCTTCGAAAGCATTTCGTATTTCTACAACGACTTTCAACAGGATTGACATAAGCTTTTCGATAGCTTATGTCAGTTCTATACATTTTTGCCTTTTCCATCATCATTATCAATATCATAAAAATAACTTGCTGAGAAGAAAGTGAGCAATTTTATTTACTATCTTAATAATTGTCTTCATAATATTAGAAAAGTAAATAATAATAAAAGGTCATTAACATGACAAGCTCGTTCTAACATCTCATCAATAGACGCCCATTGAGACAGGCGCCATACAACAAACCATTTCATTACAATCTTAATGGCATAATGGGAACTCAATACATTGCAATTAATTTTCACTAACACGAAACCCTTTTAATGACCCACCATTTAAATACCAACTCTACTTCGATGACGTCAAAGTTGAAATTGGCTTAAGAGTTCGTTGAAAAGATGAGTTTTTGAGCAGCCAGAGTAAATACACTACCGCGATACTTAATGCTGTGTCAATAGTGGATGTTTATACTGAGCTACTGCTCTTAATGTACGCTACCTTAACAAAACGGATTTGTTTTTTGATGCTATTGGCTTTGTGGATGAGAGTTTAGTTGGCAGGTCTTTATGTACTTTTTAATGCTGAGTATAATATTGAGATGACTAAGACTAAGAAGAATGATGTATTAGTGATTCAGTCATATTTTTTTGATTACCAGATGCTATCTACATAATTCATGTTTATTTTGGTGCCTATGTCTTAAGGTTTATAATTCTGCTGTCACTTTTTTTTCATTAACATTTCTTGGGTGGAACTGATTGCAAAGCTTACACCATTGGCCTTGACATCAAACAATGAACAAGATTGACAAACAAATTTTATTGCTTGGTTATGAGGGTTTTGGCTATTTTTAATGTGGATTCATGGACACATAGTCCAAGTGAACATGTTCAAAAATCACAAGTGACTCTATTCAACTAATCATTACTCTCAATCGATACAAATGAAATCAATACATCGCCAACCGATACCGAATGAAAATCGATAACTTTCGCCGAGGGCGCGCTTTGATAGAAGCGAACAAATATCGGCCGTGCCCAAATATAATGCAATAAATATAATTTATAATGTTTATACGGAGTTATCTCGAGCTACGATCGCGGAGACGCCCGACTTCGGCCGATCGTCGGGCTCGGTCCAGAGTAGTTTGTGGATGCAGATGCTGCGTTTGTCTGATGTATTTACTTGACTTTTTAACGAATTAAGGTCGCTCTTGAGTATTTATCATGTTGGCATGTCTTCTCATTATTTAGTTAAGCAGTAGGATTTAAGTGAATTCAAGTGATTAGTACATAAATTATACTGGTTAAGAATTTTAAATTTTATCGTTCTAACAACAGCCGCACGTGTGATCGATCAGGTTAAGCTAGGCTTGCCGCGGTTGGTGCGATGATAGGTGACCATCTTTACATACCAAAACCCCTCCGTGCCTCGGAAAGCACGTTAAGAGGTTGGTCCCGGCTGTCATTCGTGGATCTTTGACAGTCGTTACGGGTCATCAGATGCCCAAAAAGTCTTACAACCAGTCTTACCAAGGGGTATCGTAATACGATACCCCTTGGTAAGACCAGTAAGTGGGTTGAGGTGGAGGTCAGATGGGCAGTCGCTCCATGTAATATACTGGGATTTAGCTGCATCCGGCTAGACAATACAGTCTAGCCTAGCTCTATACTGGGGTCGGTATACGCCGGCCCCAGTATAGAGTTAGGCAGATGATGATTGTTCTTCTTACACTCACAATATTTTTTATGTTTCCCAATACGTAAACCCTCACAGAAAATATTTATGTTTTTACTCTGATATTTCTACTGAAGTTTTGCTCAAGGGAAGATTTTTAGGAAGAGGTGGCGCGATGACCTTGACACATACTGCAAGGGTTGGGTCGAGGTGGCCCTGAAAAAGGATGCTCGGAAGGATTTAGGGGTGGGACAGCCTAGGCAAAAATAAAAAAAATAACAAAAAAACAGATTTTCAGATGCATGATGATTTATCTAATGACAAAAGTTAGTAAAGTGCTCTATTGCAAATATAATAAAAAATATTGATCTCAGATCCCAATGAACTCTACGTAGTTAAATCCTCTGTTTAGTATAAACGCCATTCATCATCCACGCAACACTACTCTGTGCAAACTATAAAAGAAATAAAATCGTTACGTGTTACATATGACCTGGGCAGACCGAGTCAGGTTGTACAAATATATCTTTAATCGTACTTAAAGAAATTCATAATTAAATAAACTAATTTATGGCAGCCCAGCCTCTTGGGCGACTGCCCAACTAATGCATATTTTTTGATAATTATTGCATCGTATTAAATTACAAGACATCGATATTATTAATATTGTTTGTGGGATTTATTTTGTCGGTTTGTGTATAATAGATGGCTGTAGGTTTTTATTGGGATTTCATTCAAGTTAGGTTAGTGTTTTAGCTGTCCGATTTTAGTTGCCGCATTATTTACTAATTTTATATATTATAGTTTTACGTAAAGGAAATGCGCGGAAAAAATTCTTTATTTTCTTTGTCTTTATCTCAGCTTATTTGTACTCAATAGAAAATTAATTCATGGCTTCATTATTTTTTCTTAAGATTATTAATATAATTAGTGAGAAACTTTTATATAATTAGTGTTAATAATTGAAAAGTTTCATGCCGAAGAAAATAATGAGAACCAATTTCATCCAAACCCAGAATTACTAGCTAGTCTCGTACTTGTTAGCAATAATCTGCGAAGACAAGTCGCGGAAGCCCTAGCTAGTTATGAAATTATATTATTTATTAATTTTTCAAACTTATGGCCAGTTTCGTACCACAATGTAGCACGGAGCTCGAATGTCGCTCGTATTTATATGAGATATTGTATGAGAAAACGGTGTTAAGTCAGCTTTTTATCATTTATTTGTTTCTTGTACCCTTTCTTTAATTAATTTGCGTATGTCTTGATTTTATTACTAGTGACAAATTTGAAACGGATCTTTTTGCCTGGGATGTTTTTCCATTGAGGTTTATAAAATTTTCGTCATAGTATTGGCGCTTTGAGTAACATATTCTGTAGAATAAAGGCAATAAAATAAGGGGAGGATTCTCTAGGCCAATCAATTTTTTTTTTTTGTTTTTAAGTTTTTTTTAACCTCAATACGTTTTCTTCAAAACAGATCTTCAATTTCACTTTCGTAACCATGGCTTACTAGAAAAAAAAAAGACATACCTTAAGCTCAGGCTTGCTTTAAAAAATGATCGATATCTGTATTCCATTCCGATTCAACATGTCATTGTTTAAGGACAGGTGTGATTTTCAAACCACATCTCTATGTCTTGTCTGACCTTGAAAGCCATCCTTAGTTTAGAACAGAAAAAAAGACAAACGAAGGTAAACTTTATTATGAAAAATGTCTCAACCAATAAAATGGAATGCAAGATTACATTTTTCCCAAGATATACAGGTCAAGATAGTGATATGAAAATAAATTTAATTAACCCTAAAACGTCAAAAACGAACAGTTCCACGAAACGCGCGGACACCCGAATCAAGCAGCACCATCGATTATAAAATCGGATAAATTGAAACAATCGTTTATCGCGACGAATATAATGTTACATCCGTTCGAATGGATTCTCTCGATTGTAATCGATTCCCGAGCGTTTTCGTGTTATTATTATTGATATTCGTGTTAACACGATCTAAAATAATCGATATCTCGGTGTACCGATCTTTAGTGACGTGTGGCTTGGAACGGGAACTTTTTTTATCGATTGGTTTTTGGCTTTGTCTTTTGTTATTAGATGATTTGTGTTATTATACGATATACCTTTTTGTTTTATGATTCCATGCTGGTCTATAAAGAATCCGTGAGCTGTTTATTATAAAAAGAAGTAAAGGTTTTTATCTTCACTATATTTTTTGTTTATGTATGCTGGGTCGCTTCACTCTTTTATGCTCTGATTTTCGCCCTATTCAGGTCTGTTCTGGGATAGCTATAATTTATTTGAGTTAAAAATTCATAGTACCGCTCGTCAATGCAATCAACATTTATAAATATAGACCCAAATGATTCTCTTCATATTTACCAAAGAAGGCTTTACCCGTGCAGGCATATTATGACAATAAAAGATAAAATCTTACGCGTTGCCAAGTATGAAGTAACTTTACGTGACATTGTATCTATAAAATGTGTCCACACCATGTATTTCCAACAACAATGTAAAGCTTTTAAGGTTCTATAGCATCTTGATCCACACGTATCGCTTCCATACAAAACCGTAGAACCAATCCCGTTCGATACGATCACAGCGCCATTTTGGATTTGTTTCACGGTACATTTAATGTTTCTAATTTCAAAAGTCCTTTACAAGTCGGGTAAATCGACCCCACACTTTCAGATTCCACAAAACAAACGTTATTATTGTCTAATAGGGAACCCGTTAGCTTTAAGAGCTGGCCATTACTACAGCATCGTATTGTCTTCCCTAGGAAACAATAATTTTCGAAATATAGTAACGTATCAAATACCTTTTCGAGTAACATCATTTAAAATGGAATTGACTTTACGATCCATCCTAGAGCCTTTATGCCTTTGCCCACCCGGTGCGGTTTGTTTCCAGTTGATCCAAAATAGGATTTATATCTGGAAAACTATTGTTAAGAACACAATTTCTTAGACTTTTGGGCCACACCCTGGGAACTCAGTTATCGACTCATAAATTGTGCGTTGCTCCAATGGTAAGCGAAATATCAACGCATAAAAAGATCCTTGGTGATGATTTTTAGGTTCGTATACCCTGTGGCCCTTAGCCAGTCAGTCCTCAGTTTTTACCTTTAAAATGAAAATTTTACCCGGTTTTATATTCAAAAGTATATCCAAAGTTTCGTTGGAAATGAATTAGAGATCAATTGGAAATAAGCCTCCGGAGACGGTTAAGTTGAACATAACATGGACGATAAAAACGATAATTATTGAATGTACGCCATATTTAGTTATTGCAAACATGATAGCCCCAATAAAATTATTAATCATTATTTAACTGTAAATTATCTGTAAGTGTTAATTGCTCGCCATTCGCGTTTACAGGTTTCAGTCTTTTGGAGGTTACTAAGGGTTAGCGCAGACATAGCAGCAAGATAATCGAGCAGTTTTTCATTGAAATTGCTAATGACATAAATCACAACTAAAATGGAGTCGAAAATAGCATAGAATAATGCATGCATGCATCCCTGTGGCGTGTGTACGAGCATGCTCGAGTATGCTCGAACATTTTGCCACTCTTTCTGCACTGGCCATAATGCGAATAGCTTTTAAAGATTTGCAGGGATTTCCACATAATAATATAATTTCATATTTTCTTAAATGGCTTGTAATATCAAATTACAAGCAATTATCAAATTAAATTGCTTATAATCAAAGATCAGAGATTAAAACCATATAAATCACAATGTTTACGTTTTCTCCTGAATTTTCTATGGGCTCTTGATTGCTCTAAGAGGGTTAATGAGGCATTTCAGTGTGTTTATTACATTTCAGAATTATAATGTCATTTAAAGACAATATTAATGTAGCTAGCAGGTGCCTAAAGTTTCTAATGTCACTTTGAAACTGCAATTTCTATAAAAAGATACATTTAAATGAGGGAAAAGGTGTTGAGTATCGAAACTTAATTTTATTGGTTTACTAACTGCCCCGACAGACGTTGTTCTTACAAATCCTTACTTACTAATATTATTAATGCGAAACTAACTGTGTCTTTCTGTCCGTCTCTGGTCGCTTTCACGCCAAAACCACTGAACCGATTTAAATGAATTGTTGTACACAGATAGTCTAGAGCCTGAGAAAGGACATAGGCTACTTTTATCGACATACCAAACGGGCGAAACCGCGGGCGGAAGCTAGTAATTTATAACAAAAATCCACATAAATAATGCAGCATCAAATACACACGTGAAAATTACCTACCCATCTCAGAGTAACTGAGTGTTAAGAAATGAAGATAGATAACTTTCCCGTTTCATCTGTAAAGTATGTGGGTTCGATTCCCAGGCGCGGACAGCGGTGTCAAAGGTGGGTGTGCGTAAAAATGGTCGGTCGATAGCGGTGACACCTGCGCGGGCGCGGCGGCGGCGTGCGTGCGGTCGAGGAGGATGGGGTTATGTGACGAAGGGGCAAGGATTTGTATAAAGATATTATAATGTGTAAGTAGATTGATGCTACTTATGTGCCTTGGTATACCGTGGGACAATAACAGAAAAAAAAAACTTCTATTCCTTGAATACGAGGCTTTTGGCTACTTTGATGTGTGTATTTTATGTTATTTTTTGTAATGGACGTTTTGTTTGTGCAGAATAAACCATTTTTCTTTCTTTTCGTTAAAAATAATAATCACGTGAAACTTTTATGATTGTGACATTTCCCTGCAATTTTTTTATCCGTGCATAAGGGTGACAAATTGGACCTCCATTTTTTTATATTTCACTTTGTTACAACGCAACGGTTGAACCACATGGTGGAAATGGAAAGCGTAGAAAAACTCGGCTTTAACTGTGCATTCAAGAATAGTAGAGCTCCCTGTTGATATATTCAAAGATGATCATGAAAAATGATGAAACAATATGTTAAGATCAATAATGTTTATCTTAGTACACCGAATTTGGTACCTATTTGAATTGGTTACTAGACTTACCTCTTACTACCTCTTACTTATTGGTTACTTACTTATTGTATACCTACAATTTGGTTTCAAGTCTATAATAGTGGCTTTTGTGAACATGATAATTGTTTAGATTTGTTACAGTTGTAATAGCAATCATGTCATTTGGTTTGAATAGGTCTTTATTTTTATTATCTTACTTATCTCTTGTATAGACTCTTTTTCATCTTGTGAATGTGAGAACGATGTAGAATTAGTGGACTGTAGTAGTTTTGTTGAACATTTTCTATTTTGTTAAGTACTTACCTGGTACCTTTTGTAAGGCTACACTGTCCTCCCATACCTAATAACACTGTAATTCGAAAATATTGTAACAGCCAATTATTTTTAAAAGAGTAACCGTGGAGTCTCTTGCCGGCTCTTCTCCATAGGAAACGACCAATTGGAACCGTGCACCTAGCTTTTGACGTTTCATAAGTGCCCATGTAGGTTTATGTGAAATAAAATATTTTGATTTGATTTACCGACAGAACAGAAAACACTAACGGCTCGATGTTACACTATGCTTCATTTTTCAAAGTACCACTCAATATCCTTCTTGCTCCACTCCCATATGCCACCCTTCCAAAGTGTAAAGGTGAGTCGCGTTCGGTCCACGATAAATGCCGTCGGTCAGAAGCGGCGCACGCGCAATGCATCACCGCGCATAACAAATGTCGCCCTTACGCTGAACATTCGCGACACGACACGTTAGCGGGTGACTGATGATCGCGAGTAATTGTCGTGTGGGGTAACCCTAATGTTGGGCTAAGTATTCGTATGTGGATTGAAGATAGGGGTTTTTATGGCCGTTTTGTGTTTGTGTTTAAATTTTTTATTCAGAGCTTCCAGGTTAATAAAGTTTTTTTTATAATATCTAAATCTTGTCCAGCTCCTCAAAAGAGTCTAAGTAAGGATTTTAATTACTTTATGAATTCTATTTTATTCTTACTTTATTAAAGAACTGTAAACAAAATCGAAATCAACTCATTTATTCAATTAGAATCAGCACTTTTTGAGGTCCCCGAACACGCCCGCGCCCACAGAGTACATTATATATAGGGGTACGCCCGCCCGTCCATCACTTCCTAGAACGTTCCCGAGCACGTCCTTTATTCTTATTTTTTTGGCATCTACAAAAACCGAGTGAAACGGTGCAACTTTTCGACCTAGTTAGGCCTTTAACCGCACATTGCTTTAGGCCGAATCCAATGATAAAGAACAATAAACACAATGACTGAAGATATACTCAAAAACAATATCTCCCATAAGTAATATGTTCATGAGTAATGGTGCATTAACATAATATGGCGAAGGGCGTTTGTTAGTACTGTGACATGATGCGGTTGTTTGTCAATATGAATCATACTCGATCGGTTCTCTTGTGAAAGGTTAGATCCTTTGTATAAGTGAAACAAGCATTACCCTTGATCCAATAAACTCAATGCTGAACAGGTGGGAAGACTAATTAATTCTCTGGTTATTCTATGACAGCTTCATAGGTATCATCATCATCAGCCTACAGCAGTCCACTGCTGGATATAGACCTCTCCAATTGTACGCCATTCAGCTCGATTCCCTGCGAAGATCGTCTCTCCACTTAGCCTGGAGCGTCCTACCTTACTTTTGCCACCGACTTTTTCACGTATTTTACCTTATACCTGCTATGTAAATAACAGTGACGGAGTAATTTAAAACATCGTCCATATAAGTGGAAAAAATACGTAATATTGAAGCTAACTCAAAAACTACGCAAGCAAAGTTAATTTATACGGGACCACCTCTATAGGCATGATCTACTAAACAAAAAAAGAATGATAAAAATCAATTCATAATTGGCGGAGTAATCGCGAAACAAACACACAAAAAAAACATAGAGACGAATTGAGAACCTCTTCCTTTTTGAAGAAGTCGGTTAAAAATTCGTTTTGAATGCTGCCCTAAAAATTACTAGAAATTAGTAGGTACCAGTATTTTACATGGAGCGGATAGGATGATAGAACCACAGCTGCTGTGATTGCCACAGCACTTGTGACAGCTGTTCTATCATCATATCCGTTAATACCTGCAATATAAACTTTAAATTACACTTTTCGCCTTAAATTGAACTAACCTAAGTACAAATAAATGCCTACACGGTTACTAAAGCTTTGTTAGGCGCTTGCGCTGGTGGGCCGTCGATATGGAAGCGTTACTCACTGCTGCGGTTAGAACAAAGGCGTCTGCGGAGCCGACAGGACAATCACTTTCATTTGCTTATGGCACTGTGATAAACATAGGGATTCCCTGTTGTTATTGTTGTCGAATTAATCGGCTATGATGGATGGAAGCGCGTGTTTGGATCTTCGCCGTGTGGTTGTCTTTATTTAGCTGGTAGATTGACAATTATTTTACTATATTTAAAACTGCATGTGTTGCATGCTTTTTTTTGTAACTTTTAAAGAGTAATGCGTAAGTGTGTGATAAACACACATATACCACAAAATTATTAATATTTAAAACAGTAATTTAGGAACTACAAGTCCTTGATTTCATCAACATGTGGAATAAAGAATTTAGTTTCTAATAAAATGTATTATCTTACTTAATTTTTGACCTTAGATTTTTAAAATAAAATCCATGAGAGTGACTCCATTGGTTTCCTTTCCCCAGATCAATATATAACTCAAGAATTTCACGCAATCGTATCACCCGTTCCGAGTAATTTAGTTTACGAAAAAAATATAATTGAGCATGTTTCTGTTTGATCTGTCCAAATTAAAATATCGCGCCTATTTCGAGATTTTTGGGTGAAAAATTGATAACCGCCATATCTAGTGATGGGAACGCTTGGATTTTGGTACACTGTTGGTAATAAAAAAGAATACAGCTGTAGGTATTTATAAAATATGATTAAAAATAATAATTGGAAATTCATTGGGGTTTCTTCCGGTAAATTGATAGGGCTCTCATCAATTAGGTAACCTTTTTGATATTTTCATAAATTTTCTTTTGTCAATTTAGAATTTTAGAGTTAAAACAATCTTACGAAGAAAATACCCAAATAATTTATAGACCTTATATGTTTTATAAAAATATAATGCAAAAAAAAAGATGATCAATTACCTATACAAAATGTTACCATTTTTTTCTGCACCTCACTATAAATCGATTTAATATATTGTAACACCAACGTTTAGCAAAGGTTTAATAATAATTTAAAGCGTAGGCTTAGACTGATGAGTTTCAATGAGTTTGCTGGCTTACTTGCGAAACAGATCTCAGTCAGAAAGAGATTGATTGTTTCATATCGCGTGGAAGAAATAAATTACTAATTTTAATGAATTATTTGTTAAATTGCGTGGTCTGTACTGATTACCGTAGGTACTAAGTAATTATTTTTTAAATATTGAGATCTAAATTATAAAACTGTGAAGGAGCATCTTAATATCGATGCTTCTTCAGTGCTACCTACCTAGTAGGTAAGCGATAACTGAAGCTCTCAATATCAAAAAACCTGTGCAATGGCGTTAGTCACACTTTCGTATACGACCCAGTCCAATCTTCCAACAAAAAAATGACATGCGTGTGGTTTTAGTTTCTAAATCTGATTCTAATTCAGCGGAATACAATTTGCAAACCAATTTTTAAAACTGGCATGGAACGATTAAATAATTAAAAATACCAACATAGTCTTGAAATTAACATATTTTTTCATCGATGACTTTTTCTAATGGGCCGAACTTCCCATGGGCTATGGGAAAAAAATAGCGAAACGATATCAATTATAAAAGCAAATACGGACAGAATCATTCCACATTCCTCAGACAGCTTCACGGATTTTATGGTCTCTAAACAATCTACAACAATTTATACGTTTACCATAACTTTATAATAAAATATTATCATTTAGTTTAGTGCCAGCACATTAGGGTTTTCCAATTCCTCGCTTCGCCCATCTGTATGTAGATTTATCGGTGATCTGAAGGCGCGTGCTCATTCGTGATTGACAGCACAATGTGTCACATGCAAATTCACCAGAGGGCGCGACCGGGCTGTACACTTTTGCTTGCACGTATGTGTACGCTAGGATGGGTTTTGCGAAACTAAAGTTAAAGTAAATGTGAGTTATTTAGATTTATAGTTTTTGTGGCTTTATGTGTAAAGTTGAATGCGTTTGTAAGTGATTGTTTTTGTAAGTGTAATGGAAGGTATTTCTTTTTTTATTTGAAATTCAGACGTAATATTGTTTGTAACTGCGTAGACTCGCGACGAAAATGCTTTGTGAAGCGATGAAAAAAAAAAATTTGTTCCTTAAAAACTGATTCTCGAGACATATCGATTGAACATACTTAGAGAGTTTGTAATTTACGACTTATCTACATGTACGAGAACGAAACGTCAAAACGGAATTCTTAGATTGTCGCGAGTGTAGGTAGGTAGATTTATGACTAAGATATATTTTTTGTCATAACCTCAAATGGAGATCATTATTTTTCAAACATGTTGTGTCAAAAACTCAACTAACTACATTTTCTCAGAGGTATGACGAAATTAAGAGAGTGTTATATGTAAAGTGTGTTAAAAACACACGCATTCTTAACACACCGAAAAATGAGCTCAACAAAGAAGCCATAAAAATACTTCTTACCTTTTATTTTCATTGAAAACACCATTTAAAGTGATGTTTGTTCTCGTAAACGCAAAGTGCATTGGCTCCCGGTTAACGCAAATATTGGACCAATCGCAAATTAGAATAATATTTCTGCAATAATATTAATATTTTTAATTTTTTGAAGTGTAAGTATGTTAGCATTTTTTTTGACCGGACGATGCGTGTTGATCTACTGCGCAGGTTATGGGTCTATTTAACATTTTTTATTAATACTTCAAGCGCGAGGCGGACATTTTATACCAATCAACCTTTGTGTTATGCAGATACAAACCGTGGTAGGAGCACAGCGAGAATTGAGGAATAAATATTTACTTATATAAAGATACACATAATTATGTATATCTATCCACCACCTCCATTTCTATAATTATGTGCACCTCATGCCAAAGTACCTAATTACGTCATTATAGTAAGCCCGTCTTCTAACAGATTCTGCTCTTGTGGTCTTTAGTCTAATGAAGCATGAAGATAGTAAAAAAAAAAAACAATTAATAATTATATTTATAAATAATCTATAGGTAGGTGTAGTAACAAAGAGTTTTAGTCCGTTTGACTCCATGTATATTCCGGATTGGCGCAAAATTCGGCTGAATGGATTTTAATGAGAGACATCTGGATTAATACAAGAGAAGAAGCTCGTGGCTAAGTAATAACAGCCGCTCGGGTCGATCCATCAGGTTTAGCTACGCTTGCCGGGGTCGGTCCGTGGATGGGTGACCATTTTCACATATCGAGACTCCTCCGTGCCTCGGAAAGCACGTTGAGCCGTTGGTCCCGGCTGTCATTTGTGGATCTTTGACAGTCGTTACGAGTCGTCAGAAGCCCGAAAGTCTGACAACCAGTCTAACCAAGGGGTATCGTATTACCCAGTTACTGGGTTGTGGAGGTCAGATAGGCAGTCGCTTCATGTAAAATACTGGTATTCAGCTGCATCCGGTTAGACTGGAAGCCGACCCCAACATAGTTGGGAAAAGGCTAGGCAGATTGATTGACATCTGGTTTAACACAAAGAGTAGTATGTTTTCATGGGATATTTTCCGACAACCACCCAGGCGAAGCCGCGGGCTAAAGCTAGTGCTTAATTAATAAATTGTAATAACAAAAATATTCTCAATACTACACACGATTCCGGCTTTATTTTCCTTTCTATGTGCCAGTTTTTTATCTAAATACTAACCCAAAATGGTCCTTTTTCAGGAACTTACCACATAATAAAATAAAATAAAATAAAGTAATAAAAACTAAAACCCAACTACGACAAGAAAGTCAATCAACTAAAATGGTATAAACAAGACACCACATACAGATAAATTAAAAATCCGGAGTCACACGTGTTATAAATCGGACAGATTACGTATGACTCCGGATTTTCAAGACGCTTCCAACGATACCTCATTTGTCAAATTGTGATGAGTCATTAAGAAGATATGAGGGAACAGATGAACATACATACATACTTACATACCGCTCAAAATCATAACCCTTCTTTATTCTTCGCCGTAGTCGGGTAAAAAGGATCACTAACATCATTTCAACATCCATTCGAATTCAATTCCCAGCCTGTCGATATCTAGGTACAATTCCCACTAGCCTTTCGAAAGACTTTCACACCTCATCCATCAACTTCCTGACACCCAGACCAAGGTGTCAGGGCCGATATAACGATGCCCCTATTACCGTCCACCTGTCACTTTACGCACACTGCCGATCTTTTAACCCGGCACGGTAATAGGCGAGGATACGTAGCATTTATATTATTTACCGTTTGGAATATGGATTTTGTAGGTAAAGGTGAAGATGGTAAGGCGAAAGTGATCTGAGTGTTTTTGGATCTACTTTCACGGCTTAGACTGTTAGTTTATTCGGTTTTGTTCTAAGTTTTTTTTAAATCCACAACGGGGATGCTTTTGGCCTGTATCTCGCCTGCAAGTGATGATCAGGCCGAAGGTAGAAACGAGCTTCACCCGGAATCCTCAACCACCGAGGAACTGGCCTGCCGAAACACAACAATGCTGTGAATATTTTTGTTATAGCGACAGACTTAGATAAGATGGTGGTGGTGATAAGTGCTGCAAAAATGTTTTTTGCATAATGTAATTTGCAGATATCTACTTGTAGTTTCTGCTCTCGTGAAATAACTAAGTATTAGGTATCTACTTGTATCGGTATGTAAATACGTCTGAAAAAAACCCAGTTTTCCTGTAAAACGTCTTGAAAAGATTGCAGGGCATCGGCCCTCTTTTGATTTGCGAAATAAAATAAAAATATACCTAGTAGTTTGAAACGCAGGTTCGGCCAATAACTTCGTATTTCACGTAGCAGTTAAGATTTCGATTAAATAGACTTAAAAAAAAACAATTGATCCCTTTATAGTCCTAATGTAAGCAAACCCGGGCTCAGGCACTATGCCTAAAGGACATAACACATCTAATAACGCATGTTTGTACCCGCACGTACAAATAGACCGACAGACAGTAGTCGAGTGTCCTTATCTGCGCGCGCGCACTTTACTCGCTGCGATTTAGCTCTCGTGAACTTTACACGCTGTGCTGGGTTGGGTTGCGTGCGATACGGGGGGTGAGGGGAGTCTTGATACTTGTTTGATCGTAAAATCTCTGAGAGACTCATTAAACTAATTTTAAAGTCCAAAGTCTAAGGGGAATCTCTTAGATTTTGGGCTCATGTCACATAATTTAAAAGAAGGTTTAAAAGTAAGAAACTCCCTATAACTTAATTTACAGTAAGGCGAGGCGGTTTGTGTGAGGCGGACTTAATGCCTCAAGGCATTCTCTACCACCCTTTTGTCGACATCCATGTTGTAGATTGCAGACCTTTTAACATTGGCACTTTCGATCTTTACTACTGCACCTGAAAAGCAACAAACAGAATATTAGGATTTCGAAAGTGTGAGTGAATTTTTCACGTGAAAGCACTTAATAATAAAACACGAAAGCATGACTAAACTATCAAAACTACATGCTCGTCGTACAGCTATCAGTGAGTAGACTCGCTGGATGTTTGCGGTGTGAATGGAGCGCGACTCCTGCGCAGGCTGGGTTCAACAGCACATGCGCAAACAGCACTATGTCAGCACCAGTGAAAGTGCATGCAGGATTTATGACATTTATTGTATAACCACCTATTCAATATTTAATTAGACGGTAAAAAAACATTAAATGTGGGTCGTTTTGGCAAGTGAATTAGATGTCAGAGGATAAGATAGATCGATGAAGCAAAAACTGTCAAATCTTTGGAAAATTAATGAATGTTTTCGTAAAAATACAACTCTATGCCCTCAGCAATAATAAACGTTATGAGTGGAGTGTTTCTCGTTTTATCGGGTCAAATACATTTTAATAAAATAATAGTTACACTTTGACAATTTCTGTGCATAAGTGACGACACAATTAATAATCGAAGGTTAAACGAAAATTGCTACACTGACACGAATCAACATGATGCACTTATGTATTTAAGTGCCATCGAATGAGCACAAATATGTCCTTAAATGATAAAATTGTGACATAAAGACCTCCTGCGGTCATCTGCTCGACAGGTCTTCAAAACAAATCAATATCGTTACATCTTAACCTTTTCAAACGAAGTACAAACGTGTGTACGTTCACTAATTCATTGAGGAGCCTTGAACGTATGTGAGACAATGGCAGTTCACTCCTCCGGAATCGAACCCACGACCTGTGCGACTGCGGTATATGTGGACTTGAGACTTTTTAGTTGAGACATGGATTATCTGAATTAGGAAAATAGTAATTTAAAAAAACATTCCTTTTCGAGGGATTACTTCTGGAGGTGTTTATTTACAAGCATAAATAAATCTTACATAAGCACAAAGAGGAAACCCGGCTATCCTAAAACTAACTAATATTATAAATGTGAAAGTGAGTTTGTTTCTTTGTTTGTTTGTTACGCTTTCACGCAAAAACGGCTGAACGGATTTGGATGAAATTTGGCACGTAGGTAGACCATGACCTGGAAAAGGACATAGGCTGCTTTTCATCCTGGATCGCAGACGAAGTCGCGGGCAAAAGCTAGTCTGGAATAAAGTTGATCTTTGATGGGATCGATATTCTGCTCCAAATTAATCTGTAGAAAGTCTACCTTATGTAAAGACATTAAGACGTATGTCGATGTGTTACAAAACCAAACAAACAAAATTGGAAAACCTCATGCCTGCTTTCGTCAGCATCCTTTAAATCCGAATACGACAATGCTGGTTAGCACAGTAACGTTGTGTTTTATTTAATTTCATATAACTTTTAAATATGATGAACACAGATTAGATCACTGCAAAGTTGCAGTAGTCTATCTGCAAGTAAATAAAGTTATGTGTCGATTGTCGAATCATAATATTGCACCTGCTTAGAGCTCTGTTTTCTTTGCAGTAATGTAAGAGGCCCGAGGCGATATTTAATTTGCAGTTTGTGGTATTACAATTGTATGAAATGTAAAGATCTGAAGTCTGTTTACCTCATTTTGCCATATTATGCATAAATTAATTATCGAAACGTACTACTGTGCAGCGTAATTGTTAAGTGAACGATTCTAGCGGAATATTCTCATTAATTTTAATAAGTTTGAAAGGCAACTAAAATGTTGTAGTTGGATATAATGATAATAGTGTACGCTTAGCCAGGCTATATATTATTTGAGCCAATAGAGATAGTGTTAATTAATAGTAAGCAATATGATTTTCATGACCACAAGACAATTACAATTTACCAGCATGTTTTAACTATCGATACACTCAGTGTTAAGCGGCTTTTGCTTTGCATGTTTACCACCAATCAGGAGTGAGTGAGACTTTCATCTGTCACTCAGTGATAGGCAATATAAATACGCGTTAAAATTTGCGTATGGTGGGCTTACATGGGCAACTAAAATTGCGCAATTCTCGAGCACCGATATACTTTCAATGACAATTGGCCAATTCTTGGTCAATTTCATCGTGTCGGCAACACCAAGCAATTTACAGCAATTCTAATTTTGTATAGAAATTGCCGAGAATTGCGCAATATAGTGGCTCGGGTAAGAGCACCCTAAGACAGCATTAGAGACTGGACTGTGAGGTATTGTCTGTGTATTATAGACTGGTTATTGTTTTAATACCTTGTAGTTCATCTAACTCTCTCATTTATTATGTTAACAGAATACCTTCCCTTTAAAGCAAGTATTCAATCCAATCTTGGGTTACTGTATTACGGTCTGGGGAGGTGCTTGTAAAACCTATATGATACGACTCGAGAGAGCCCAACGATCATTGTTAAAAGTCATGACTTTCAAGCCATACCGGTTCCCTACAAAAACCCTATATGAAAGTTGTCAAGTACTCTCAGTGAGACAACTATACCTCTTTAATCTTATATTAAAACAACATGAAATTACACCTGTAAATCACACAATTAAACAAAAAAGAACTGTCGGTAATGTATGTAGCACAATTAAATGTAAGACCGCATCCGCTCGGCGACAATGACTATATCTATCTACACACATATATAATAAAATAAACACCATTCTCAACTTTAACCCACTAACAAAAAGTAAAGCCAAGACAATGCTGAACTCCTGGCTCCAAACACTGGATTATCTACAAACAGAAAACTTAATTAAGGAACAGTACTCGGGATGATTAAATAGATATGTACGCAAATCAACTCCTATTTAAAACCCTAAGTCCAGCCAATAATCACGATCATTCACTCATACACTCATTCACACACACACGCACACACACATCACACACAAACTCACACGCACGACAAACAAGAGCAAGTATGTTTAATTTTAAGTAAAGTATTTTAAAATTTTATCTCATATTTTCCTATTGTATTAAAATTGTTAGTTCTAAAAGCGGGTGAAGACACTGACTCCTGTAACACAGGTCTCACCTAGCTCAGGAGTCAGGGCTCCAAATGTATGTGCAGCATTTTTATGTCAATAAATTATTTTTATTTTATTATTATTATTTATTCAATCATTACATTTAAAAAAAATCGTCTTCCCTCCACACTTCTCAAACTCATCACTATCATAATCTTATTAATGAATCCAGGCCTACCTTTCTCGCGATCACATCAATCGTATCTGAGTCACCGTGTCATCTTACACAAGACACCCACAGAGGCGCACGAGTTTAGTAACCTCGGTTGATCAGTGTGACTCACTCATTGGTGGAGGCTGTGGGGCGTGAGAGAAAAGTGTTTCAGAGTTTGTTTTCAGGGCTTTTCGAAGCTGAAAACGAGCTTTGCCTCTTTGTTTGGAGAATACTGGTGTTATGTTACGTTTGGAGAAGAAGAAATCCTTGCAAGTACTTGCATAAAGGCTGGCTCAGGATCGGGAGGCATTGTTTTAATAAATTAAAGCTTGAAAAGTCCAGTGAAGTATCGGGCACATCATCTGACGTTTCAACTTTGTTTCCAGGTTTGGAAATATTGTCAAATCCTTTGAAGTCTAGTTAAGGCATTTACAACGTTTTTTAATTTACTAGGTATGAAGTAGACTCGTTGACCCGTTGGTCTCATGGTCGCAAGCGCGACTGTTGAGCTTGGGGTCCTGGGTTCCATTCCCGTGTCGGGAAAAATGTTATTGGATTTTTCCATTAGGATTTTCTTAGTAACAGACCGGAGATTGGAAGTTGGCGGTGATATCCCCGATCCCCCGTGCATCGGAAAGCACGTTAAGCTGTTGGTCCTGCGCCTGATCTCTCTCCGGTCGTGTCGGATTGCCGTCCCATCGGACTATGAGAGTGAGGGAAGAGAGAGTGCACCTGTGTCTGCGCACACACTTGTGCACTATAATATATCTCTTGCGACGAAAGCTGGTATCCGCTGAGATTGGTCGCCATGATCGAAATTCGGTCTGGGATACTAGACTAGACTGTTAAACAGCGCTTTAGCAAATTTAATGTCCGTTCGGTTCGGTGCGATATCGATAGCGTAAACAGATTCCAAACAATCCTTGCTCAAAATCTTTCTATAAATCCAGTCTACCTTACTTGTATGGAATTTTGAGTAAGTACCTACTGTCAAAACATGATCAAAACCAGTGCATTCAACTACCGAAACGATTGAATGTTGTCCCGCTAAAGCAATATTTGCGTTTTCCATACCAGACGCGAATCGATCTATTTGATAAAACAAATATTATTATGAACATGATGTACTTGATCTACTCTATGGCGAAAACTTGTTATGGGATTTGGGTTAATCGGGTTGATCTGACTAAAAACCGTTATAGTTTTAATGCTAAAAAAATTTGAACGTGTGAAAAGACCATCACGCCTGTTTGCCAAAGGCATTGGCAGAGGACAGAATAGGAGAGGACGCTAAGTTTCTGGAACGAAAACCAACGATGTGTCGTGTCAAAATTAAATTAATGTCCAGTGATCTGATTGGCTGTCAATAATTCAATCAATCAACAGCAGTTGACCAGCAGTTGCAGTTGCGGGAGCTCGTGGCTAAGTAATAACAGCCGCACGGGTCGATCCATCAGGTTAAGCTACGCTTGCCGGGGTTGGTCCGTAGATGGGTGACCATCTTTACATACCGAAACTCCTCCATGCCTCGGAAAGCACGATATGCCGTTCGTCCCGGCTGTCATTTGCGGATCTTTGACAGTCGTTACGGGTCGTCAGAAGCTCGAAAGTCTGACAACCAGTCTTACCAAGGGGTATCGTATTAACCTAGTTACAGGGTTGTGGAGGTCAGATAGGCAGTCGCTCCATGTAAAATACAGGTATTCAGCTGCATCCGATGAACAGCAGTTGACCGGTGTTTGACAAAATGTTAGCAAAATTTAGTTTTTCAGAAATATTGGGAGTGACTAGAAGGTTTATTCATGACGCACCGGACGTAATCGTAAGGACGTTTTAATACAGGTCCAAATAAGGTGCCAAGATATGGACGTACCTACTCTGTCAAAATACCAATAAAGATGCCCGATGCTCCTATTTCTTTGTTCATTCGCGATGAGATTTCTAAATCCATCACACGTCCAAAACCAGAGCATTGGGTGTCAAAACCGCCGTAATTCGTAAATGGAAGCGGTTGTTAGCACATCACCTACGACTTGTATTGTGCCAGTTTGACTTGATGACTCTTTATATTTTTGCTGTGGACAACAGCTGATGGACGCTTTGTTTCACTTTCTCCGTGTGGACGGGGTTATAAGAAGTGTAAATTGATTATTAGGTACCTACTTCTATTTTAGGGACTAAGTACTTGCTTGTTAGATGGGCACTATCTTCAATGACCAAATTCGTTCATACCTGCGTGCGTTCCGCACGTTTGTAAGATTGCTAAAATCTTTTCCACGTGTATAAACTTTTGTTTGCTCGTTTCAATATTTTTATACATAATGCATAGTTATATTAACTAAATAAAATAATGTATGTAAGTGTACCACAAACTACGAGTAAATAAATAACGAGTTTGCTCTTTTTCATGTCTTCCTACTTTTTCTGAAGCGACGACGCTCACTGTTAACGAGTTTCAATTGAGCTCCAGAAAAAAATGAGTTTTAATATTTTGATGCCATAAAAGTTGTTAGGAAGCTCATTAAGAACATTTTATACCTAAAATTGATGGTCACCTTTTTTTTGGCTTGGAAATCATCATATGACTTCTCCCGCTCTGAGCGGAGCGGAAGGGCGTGTCAGACTCTTACTGACTAAAACCCACCCGTGTTCCTTCAGTTGCCTTTTGCCAAGGTCCCGGTATCCCTTTCGGACTATTCCGCAACCCTGGCATTGATGGTCATCTGAATTATCAATATTGATGATACAATAGTCGTTGAGCTCCTTAAGTTCTGTGTTGAGCTCCACCATTACTGACAAATGCTTGCACTGACTGGACAGGTCCACTCAAATCTGTGTGGTTCTTTCCTCAAAAGACCATTTCAGACTCGAATTTACATGGTCCTCATATGGCTTGACCAAGATTATGTCTGGACTTTAAAAGAGACTGTGACCTCTGAGTTTGTTTCGGCCTTTCTTCTCAGAGTATTCAGATAGGAAACGCCGACCTCATCTAGCTTATTTTTAATATTTTTTAATATGACGTGTAAAAGTGATTCCAATATCCTATTTACAGGATAAACAATTTCATTTCATTTCATTTCAATAAGAATCATAGTTTACATTTTTGAACACGCTGGCATAATTTAAATCTCGTCATACCTAATATTATAATATCCAGCCGTTATTATTGCTTCTGTTAGTATCCTGTTAACAATACGAGCTACGCGTTAGGTAGGCACGGGGGAGCGTCGCTACGTGATCTCAAATAAACTAAGCTGACACATTTGGAATGTGCTATAATTTTGTAGTGACACCAGCCTTTAGGTGGGATATGTGGAGGGCTTTATGGATCTTTATTGGTTTAATTTCAATTATTATGAAAAATCTTTCACTAAATTTTTTGCTAGCTCTGCCTTGTTTCCTAGTTTCTAACTTTTCATACGCCCAGCCATTTATGTGTAACTAGGTTTTTGTCTACGGCTCCGCGTGGGGGTTTGAAATTAACCCACGGAAAAAACCGGGATACAAACTATCCTAATTCCTAACCCAGGTCATGGTCTACTTATACGCTAAGCAACAAAATCCGTTCAGCCGTTTTTGAAGAGTAACAAACACCCAAACATACAAACTTTCACATTTATAATATTAAGTAGGATCAGTCCTCACTTTGTCACGAACTGAGATGATAATTATTTAGTTATACAATACCTGGTTAAGCTTTCACTTAATATTATTGCACTTAATTAAATTAATAGATGATAAATCATTAAGTTAACACTAATAAGTTTCTAATGTGTTAACCGCCGCCCCAAGCGTAGTAAATGTACGCATCGAATGTTTCGCTCCGAGGTGGATATTAATGTTATTTATTGAGCTTTAATAATTACAATTTAGCAATAGCTAGGTTATATAGTAAAGATTTGTAGTTCTTAAACTTGAAGTTTTAAGTGCGAGTTTGCGATCCAAGATATTATTACGTGCTAATAGCTGTTTATTCTTGCTTAATTACATCTTTTTAAATGTTATTGTATGGCCTATAAACAGGCTCACGACCACCTATTATCATCATCATCATCAGCCTAAAGCAGTCCAGTGCTGGACATTGGCCTCTCCAATTGCACGCTATTCAGCTTGATTCTCGGCAACTCTCATAATTATAGCTGCTATCAGTCACCCTGCAAAGATCTTCGCTCCACCTAGCCTGAGGCGTCCTACCTTACTTTTTCCGATTCGCGGTCTCCACTCAAGAACACGTCTAACCCAACGGTCATCGCTTCTACGGTTAATATGGCCAGCCCATTGATAATTCAGCTTGCTTATGAGCTATGTCGACAGCTTTAGTTCTCTGCTGGATTACCTCATTCCGAATTGTATCCTTCAGTGATACTCCAAGCATAGCTCGGCCGCCTATTGTCGTCTGTCAGTACTAGAGGTATCGCAGATGCGTTGGTATTTTAGGGACAAAACTGAAATGTCTCATCTGTCTGTAATAATACACTCTTGGGCACTTACACTCTCCAAACAGGAACACAGCAACACTGTTTGGCGGTAAAAAATGAGTATAGTCAGTGGTAGTACTTCCCCAGACGATCAAACATAAACATAGACAATGTTTTAAGGGGTCTTCTTTATTTATCGTGTGGTTAGTGACTAACCTGATATTTTTTTATGCTAACCATGAGCCTCTGACTTGACTTCACATGCCATCGAGAAATATCTCTCAGGCATGCCGGTTTCCTATATTCGGGTAAAAATAGTAGTACTTTCCCGGATGATCTTTTCCATCAAGAGCTCTTGAACTATTTAGTTTCAGACTAACGTAACGGCCAGTTTCTCTATCAAAAGTATATAGATAGTAACTTCAAAAAGTCAAAGAAACGGTCAAATTTGTTTCTTTTTGACATTACTTTGACTGTTACTTTTGATGAAGAAATTGGCCGTAAGTCGCCGCAAGTCAGGTGAAAGTTACAAAGGGTGTGGTGGTACTTGGCAGTGCACCACACACGATAAAATTACCATACGTACCACAAAACAGGCACATTAAATTAAACAATATGAACAAAGTCCTGCCAATTTCCCTGCTATTTTTCACTCCAACTTTACAGGTAAACAAACACTACTTTACGAGGAGAATAAATCTTGAACAAATCGGTGTTTAGTGGGATATCTGTTCGACCACAACATGTGGTCACCGCTGTGGATGCGCGTGCGCCGACTGTCAAACCACAGCGCCAAGCGCGCACGCGCTCTAGCGATATCGATATGAATTTAAATCGGATTAAGTATAGCGTTGTTTTTTTAAAGCTTTTGTGGTTGTGGTGAAGTTTTTTTGGAATTTAGAATTTGTTCTTCAGTTAGATAACTTGATTATTTCATTTTGGCATTTTCAAACAGTTAACGTTAGGTCAATGCACTGAAGACGCAATGCGATCTTAACTTCAGTCTGAATCAGTTTTGGGGAATAGTACATAATACAAAATATGATGATGATGTAAGTAAGTGTAGTAGGTACCTACGTAAGCAATAATAGATAGTTGAAGATACCTGCGTCCGGGCTGACTGCTAAAATATTGCTGATTTTTTTTTGAAGTTAGCCATAACCTAGAAATAATAATGATCCTATTCCACAGAACAATAAAGCAGATAACAAGACGTTGTCTATGGTCTCCTCGCCAACCACGTGTGAGACTGACGTGCTCAGATTAAACGTAGGTGTCATAAGTAACAGTAGCAGGTGGCCTGCAGGAGCACTGAGGAATGCTAATAGTTTGGCGTTTACCTTTATCTTACACTATACTATCATTTGAATAACACAGGTGCTTTGCTTAGTTATAAACTAATTCATTCGCCATAAGGGGGATGCGCTAAGGCAGCGCGCGAAATTCTAATTTTCTTTCGTTTTTGGGAATTTGCAGGTCAGTGTCAGGTTGTATGTTGATCTAAATATGATTCGCGGCCGTAACAAATATGGATTTACAGAATTACAATCATGAGAATCAGCAATACAACTCCTTAAATTCTTATAAGTGCCAAATGTCATGATTTCATGGTATGCAAATTGTAAAAAAACGTAATAAAATGTGAATTTCGCGGACTACCCTAAAGCTACAACTATTACTGATAACTTTTTGACACAGGTCCTTGTCATTAGTAGGGATTTTTAACATGATATATTTAATTCAGGAGTGAAGGACCACAAGTGAAGATTTTTAATCCTCAACCTGCGGTGCACCCAGTTCAGTCAATCACCCGAGCAAACTTGGCTTAATTTTAAGCAGGGTTTGTGTATACATTTTAAACACGTCATAACATGGTTGGGCAGAATTGCAGTACAAACACATTTTGCAAGTTATATTTAGGTCGCGTGTAATAGGACCCCCCGGTATACTATCACACTATTACACTTTTGAAAATCCTGTAAAACGAAATTCCACCATAACGTGTCCACTTTATTTGGTATTTTGTTTCACTGGATTCCCAAAAGCAACTCAGACTCTGGATTTGTCCACGGTTAATGGTCACTTGGAACTTGAGACGAAAAGAAGTATATAATTATTTCTTTCCCCATCTCCAAACAAAATGATGTTCAAATATAAAGATCCATAGGCTACATAGCTACTCTACTCTATAGTTTTCTGCCATAAACCACCAACTAAAACAATACAGCTTGCCCTATTGTAACCTACGACCTCTGCTCCACTTTCACAGACGAAACTAGTGCAAGGCGTTAATGAAACTGAGATGATTTATGGTAACTATAGCGTGGGCGCATGCGCAGATTATCAAGTTACGGATAATTTGGTGAAATAATAAGTACGCCCCCGTGCAGTGGAGTAAGGGCGCGTGGGATTAAGTATACTTGCGGACAAAAGTAGTGGTTGAATTAGACGTAATATAGAAAGAAAATCTAAAGGCACAAAAGGGAAAAATAAAAACTTTTTACAAAAAAAAAACAACCGACTTTAAAAAATAAACACTAAAAAAGTGAAAAATAACTTTAATTTTGGAAGTCGGTGTCTTTGCTTTTCAATTTCCGTTTTTTGCCACCGACTTCCGAAATTAAAGTTATTTTTCACATTTTTAGTGTTTTTTTTGGAAGTCGGTTGTTTTTTTTTTGTAAAAAGTTTTTATTTTTCACTTTTTAGTTGTGGTACCTACCCCATACAAATCCGAATACCTGCTATGTAAATAACAGTGAAGGAGTCAAACAGGATATCGTCTAGATAAACTAAGTGGGAAAAATACGTAATATTGAAGCTAACTCAAAAATTTCGCAAGCAAAGTTAATAAAATTTATATGGGACCACCTCGGAAGCATGACCTACCAAACAAAAAAAGAATCATCAAAATCGATTCATAATTGGCGGAGTAATCGTGTAACAAACATACAAAAAAAAAACATAGACGAATTGAGAACCTCCTCCTTTTTGAAGGAGTCGGTTAATAACTGCTAGGACGTTTGTGCTGCAGTAAGGAAGCTTTGAAAATTGTATGTTTCCAGTTTCCTGAGATGGCCTACAGTTACTCTTTGTATTAATTAAAAGATCATTTTAATTTTTAAAGATCATATTCATGTAAATTAACCAATAAATAAGGCTGTGCCATTGATAAAAATATAGGTATCTAAACTCCGATCTAGATCCGCATTAATAAATTAGTCAATATTATAAATTAACAATAGCGCCTGAGGCCCTGATTGATCATAAACTCAATTTAAACTGGCTGTCAAAAATATACAGAAAATATTATTTAAATCAATTAATTACGAGACCAATAATTAAAAATTAAAATTAATCTTTACTTTTGACCGCAAATGTACCATCCTACAAACACTAATCGTAAGAATTAAAGATAATGCATTACGAAACTGTACTTTATTAGTTTTGATGAGCAACGTTAAATGTTTTGATAGCGCCATATTTATTGCTGTGATACTTGGGCTCGCTGATACTCATCTGTTTAATAATTAAGTGATATTTGATATTAATGGCGAGAGGATTATGTTACACCTGCTGGGATTAAATACGTGTTTTTAATCGAGCTTATTATTTTTATTCGGAATTCAGTTTCTAATTATTCCAAAGAAATTATACAGTCTATCTAGTAGTGCATGTTGTGTTTCGGATGTAGTTTTATACGATTTAATCGTTTATGAAATAATGATATTACTTAAAATATTTAGAAGTAATCTTGATGATTTGTGACCAGGGGTGTGATTCTGTAAGACCTCATTCTAAACTTCGTATCTGAATCCGCTGTGAGTTTCTTGATAGGCATTCTAAAAACTCGGTTGATACACTAGCTACCCTTGCGAGTTTGTCAGCAAGTTGAACTAAATTGACGGTGAGATTTTGACAGATAAAGTATGAGATGACGTAAGAAGTGGCATTCAGTAAGGTAATTCCCCCGTCGCACTCGAACCCGATTCAGATTTCGAAGTGAGAGTGAATAGCGATGTGAGATGCGAGTTGTTGTTTGAATTTTACAGAATCGACGTACACTTAGTGCCTTATTGGTATCTGATATCTACCAACTCGCACTGGGTCCGCGTGGTGAATTACGGCTCACTCCCTCTCACAGAGAGCAGGCCTGTGTCCCAGCAGTGAGAATAAGGTTGATTTTTCTTTCTTGGAATCTACGTGCTTATGCAACGTAAATCCAAATGACACAAAAGCTACCGTAGCGACACCAACAATAGACATGATCTATAAACATAAACATACCTCAACAGTCAAAGGTTTCTGACTTGTCACTTCAAACAACACAGCCTCAAAAATTATACTTTCAAACGCGCAGCTACCAAAAAAAAAAAATAGTGCTACTTAAAAAACATCCAACATTAATATGATAGACAGACTTACAAATCTGTGCACCATAATAGGGCGACCAAAAAAATAACAAACCTATTGAGACCAAGCTTCACTCGTCAGGCTTGCATACAATGCATAAAGAAACATTAGTTTGTCATCTTACCAACTTAAAAAAACGCTTCATCCACTTCAAATTCAACCTTACCACCTCCACATAAAGTTAATATAAAACTAACACTTAATATTGTATTCAAAACATTACTTCTAACAGGACAAAGTTTGTTTTGCAGTTGTATAATTTTGGTGCAGGAATAAAATTGTTGGGTGGACAGTTTTTGTGGCCGTAAGTGTAAGTTGGCAAATGAGTGCGTTTGTGACTTTGCCAAGTGGAGACAATGAGTCGGTACACATAAATAGTTTAGACGTGGATGTAGGAAACTTGATTAGGACTACCAGGCGGAGAGGTCAACTATCCACTATAGAGCCTAGCTTTTCCATCAAGAAAAGAAGGTGAAACAGGTCATATTAATGATAGAGAGTAGTAGCATAATCAACCAATAATGTTCCCATTGCTGGGACACAGGTCCTCTCTGTGAGAGGGAGTGGGCCGTAAACTACCACGCGAGCCCAGTGCGGGTTGGTAGATGTCACATAAATTCGATTTTTTGGTTCTAGGTAATGCCAGGAAACTGGCATTACCGATGATTTCCTCGATGATGATCACGATGGTTTCCTTCACCGTTTTGAAAGCCAGTAGTGATGAAATAATTTACACAAAGTAAAGCGCATAACTGGTTTAGAACCTACGACCTACAACTCGTCACTCGCGGCCGATACCAATGGGCCTCCACTGCTCTTAGATTGACTGATAGAGGGTACAAAAGCGTTTATATACAAATGACTATATTATCAAACCTTAAGTATAGTAGTTATTGAGTAAGTACCTTAAGTATTGCAGTAATTGGTGACAGGAAGAAAGAAAAGAAAGAAAAGAAAGAAAAGAAAGAAAAGAAAGAAAAGAAAGAAAAGAAAGAAAAGAAAGAAAAGAAAGAAAAGAAAGAAAAGAAAGAAAAGAAAGAAAAGAAAGAAAAGAAAGAAAAGAAAGAAAAGAAAGAAAAGAAAGAAAAGAAAGAATACAATTTATTGAAGCTGAACGCTGATTTGCTTGCATCATTATAAATCAACACACAGCAGGTAAGGAAACTGGATCGTGCAAACACGTAGATATAAGAACTTAGGAAATTCAATGTATGCCTGACTATAGTGCCTATGTTCCTTCGATTTCCAACACAGGAATTCTGTTCATCGGGCATCACAATACCTACCAACAATATACAGCTCTTCAACCAGATTTCTTCTTGTCATTTGATTAGGTAGTAGTACAGGAACATAACGAGGTATTCCACATCGTCATTTAAAATCTGATAAAAGCAAATTACCGCGTCACCAGTATCGTACATCCCCTGGCCCACATACACTCGCATCATAATTAGCTGCGTACACGCAAGCCGGTAGCCGGACTAACTGCATTATAGGCTAACTATACACATTAGACTGATGGAGTAGTGTTTACTACCTCACACACAGATCGAATGGTCGTAAGTGTGGAGTCCTGGGTTCGATGCCTGTGTCTTGTCTTGCAAAGTGTTTTGGGTTTCCCAAAAGGAAAATTCTCAGTAGCAGCCTCAAGTCTAGGTGCAAAATGTGGTTGAACTTCACTGACACATACTTTAGTGTCTTTAATTACTTCAGGGAATAGCATAATCATCCTATAATGTTCCCAGTGCTGGAACAGTGGCCTCCTCTCTGTGACAGGGAGTGGGCCGTAATCTACCACGTGGGCCCGGTGCGGGTTGGTGGATGTCACATGTCTTCGAATTTTAGGTTGGGGAGTGCAGGAATTCAATTAATCTGCCTAGCCTTTTCCTACTATGTTGGGGTCTGCTGCCAGTCTAACCGGATGCAGCTGAATACCAGTATTTAACATGGAGCGACTGCCTATCAGACCTCCACAACCCAGTAATTGGATAATACTCCTTGGTAAGACTGGTTACGAGATTGATCAACTGGATATGAAAAGTAACCGATTTTTTTTTTAAGTACCGACTTTATTCCCTGATTCTTCCTTCCCGTTCATCCTGACATTATCTTAGCTGCATCATAATAGGTTATAACCTATTCACCAACCTAAGCACTTAGTTGTTAAATATATACTATACCCCATTTGAAATCAGATTAGACAGTAAAACAAACACTTTTACAGTCCGTTCAACCGATTTTGACTTCTATACCGTAGGCATAAGGATAGCATTAAAAGCAAAAAAAGTTACACAATACCAACTATCTACTGCAGCTGCCGTTTGTCATGCCACCAACGCAATAGAATTCAAAATCGGTTGAACGGAATGTAAAAAAGGCTTATCTATACGTCTAATCTTATTTCAAATGGAGTATAAGTGCCTAGAAGATTTATTTCTTTCCATCATCTCTCGCTCTGGTATTTCCTTGTGTTGGGTAAGCCGGTAGCTAACTTCATTCCAAGATGATTATAGACTGCTGGACTTCCTTCGTGCTTAAGTAAAGGATAAACAAGAGTAAAGTAAAGACTCTTGTTTATCCTTTACTTGAGTTAAGAGTTCATTTTAAAATTATCCGCGCCGAAGTAACAGTAATTAAATGTAGGTAATAAAGTAAAGTTCTCCAGCATTTTTACACACCTACTATTATGAAAGCTTGAGTTGTGATTTATTTATTTATATATACTTATTGTAAACCAGAAAATACATAGCGAAAATAAATAAATTTAACACTACAAAACATACAATGGGCGATTTGATGGGTGATTTCCCTTCTTTAGTAAACAATGAATCACAAGGATATATAGTACATCACTGTCGCGGCCTGTAACATGCCGAGGCACACATACAAGTCCATCAATGCCTGGTTGCGGCCAGGGCTTGTATAGTACTTTTCTCAAATAATGCGCGGAAATTCGAATTAAGTAAATTAAATATAAATTCCAGCATCAATGACGGACAATGTTATTTTTTGACAAGCCAATAATTATGTTCATTTGTTCGAGATGGGTCGGGGCCGATATTTCACGAAGACGAAGTGCTGGCAAAAACTAGTTGAATAATATAATACACCCATCCATTTTCACATTAAAGTTCACGTCCATTCACTCATTCACTAACCTTCACGGTCCATTTGTCTCAAACAGGAGTGGGTGTCACTAAAGTTCTCCCATAAATACCAATTAATATGTGGTCCCACTAAGTGACACCGCTGTCTTATCTTAAATAGTAACATTTAGATTCAGCTAATGGTAATGAGAGCCGAATTAAATTTTCGGAACCTTACCTTAAAATCGTGAATCGTTCACACATTATTGGTTGAGAAGATTTAATTTCCAAATTGCGTACTAAGTAGAAGATCGAGATTATAAGAGATCTGTGGCTGAGTAAACTGCGCAGATCTATCCATTTGTAAGGTTAAGCTGCACTTGCTTAGGTCCGACCTTGGATGAGTGACCGTTTTTAACTGGCACTGAAACACGGTAAAATTACTAAGACATTGGGGGAGTATTTTGTTATTTTTATTAGGTTTAAAGATCTTTAGTTTTTAGCCACATTTAATCGTTTTATTTAAAACTGCAACTCATTACCAAAGTTCGTGGGAATACCTACGCTATTTCGATTAACAACCTGATGAGTTCTTGCACACTCTAAAGACAAATAGCTTGAACCTTCAACTTTTCATCTTGCTACTCATATCGATAATTAACATCTTGTTAATTAATGATGGAAGTGTAATTGCAATCAGGAGCAGTGTTCAGAATGGCATGTAAAGTTCATCCCTCTGCAATATCAGCTAAGATTGATTGCTACCGTGATTGCCAAGTTCTTGCATGATTAAGGAAATATTTTTCAGTTTTTGAAACTTTGCAAAGTCAACATCGCCTGTAATCCAGTAGGGTTAGGCAGAGCCGCGGAACGAATATAGTACAGGTTTAATTAGTACTAGCGTTGAATATAGTCCCGGCCCGCTCCCTCTCACAGAGAGGAGACCTGTGTCCCAGCAGTGGGAACATTATGGGATGATTATGTTGAATATAGTACACCTGCATTGTGCCAGTTACGTTAAAGTCCCATGTAATACTAGGGGGAGAGCCTATTGCCATCAACCAGGCAAAAATCCAGACAGAAATTTCAGATGGAAAAATCCAATAACACTTTGCCAGACCTGGGATTCGAACCGAGGACCCCATGCTCAGCAGTCGCAGAAGCAGCAGGTTTTGAAGTCATATACTTGTAACTTATATGTTATGCGATATCTAGACAATCTAAACACGTTATCAGTTACATTATCACTCTTGTTTATGTTGACTAATATTTAAACTAATCTACTATTATTTAGGATGTTTGTATATGTGTATCTATTTTAGTATATTGTATACTTATTATTTGCACCTACGACAGCCCCATTTTATGTCCAGGCAAATTACTGTCCATTCCAAGGTTGCCTGGAAGAGATCGTGAATAGGCCACCCATTGTATATTTTGTAGTGTTTGTTAATTACTTTTTTGTTATATATTTTTGTGGTGTACAATAAAGTATATATAAATCAATAAATAAATAAACTAAGATGCAGTTTTGTCACAGCTTAGCATACCATTCAAAAACGATGAAATGGATTTTAAAGTATTTCTATTGTGTGTTGCTCGGTCGTCTAGGTACTATAACTAATTTAAATAAAATCATTTCTAGTGATTCAATAATATGCACCATTCATTGAACACGAATAAGTGAATGACACAATGCTCATAGGAGTCAGCAACCGATTGAAATACCACACTCCTTAACAATGCAACCGTTAACCTCACACCACAGTATATAGGATAATATATGTAAAACGCACAAGTGCTATAATGGTCATACACACGTGTCCGAAGACCGATAATAATATTATTTTCAACAACAAAGATCATCGCCACTTCGCGAATCGTGATGCGCAGACGAAATGACAATCTGAGGTAGGTACTAAGAGGTTACATGCAGAAGTTACACACTATTAATGGTGGTGGATAGGAAACATGCTCCGAAAGTGTCTGGTTATAACGTAAACAAACCTTGTTCTGGTCACATTTTGACACAAACACTCACTAAAGGGAGCCATTAACACATTTGTCCGTATTTAGATGATTTAAATTTTATATCACAACACTTTTTCCAACAACTCTTGTTTGAATAACACTAATAAAATTGTAATTAAAAAAATACTGTCGAAAATTGAGGTTATTAAATTAACCAATACAATGACAATGGAATTTCGGGTTCGGTATTTAAATAATCAAATCAAAGCAACAAAGATTTGATTCATCAGATACTTTTAAACCAGACTATAGGTATTTGATGTCGCGTGGATTTTGCCTTCTGTCCAATCCTCTCTTTTATGTTGTATATTAATAACTAAGCTTTAGGCCCGACGTCGCCCGGATTTTTCCATTCTTTTTACTTTATTATAATGTCTTCATTTGAGCCGTGATCGGAAATGTTTATGTGAATTTAGTAATGTTTAGTTTTCTAGGTAATCGCAGGAGTGCTAAGGTATTCTAATGATTGTACCTTGATTTAGTGTGTCTGTAGTTAGCAACGATATGATAATGGAACTTGTTCCTTGAAAATGTCGATCAAAAGTTTTATTGACTGAGAGACGATTTCTTAGTATTTTTTTTAATCAATTGATGTGTGTTAGTGTAACTAGTTGTGTTCGCTTCTTCAGAATCATCCATACTAATATTATAAATTCGAAAGTAATTCTGTCTGTCTGTCTGTCTGTGTGACTGTATGTTACCTTTTCACGCATACACCACTGAACGGATTTCGACAAAATTTGGCAAGGAGATAGATGGCACCCTGGGGAAGGACATAGGCTTTTTAATCGACATACCTCGCGGACTAAGCCGCGTGAGGAAGCTAGTGTCTTATAATCGTAAAAATAACTTCTTCCTGTTTTTTTCTGATACAGCTTCGTAATGATCTTATTATGACTAGATGAAACAGTAAGTATGCAGTTGTTCGAAGCTGAAAGTATAGAAAAATAGTCTAAAATACTCATCTGTACAACACTGGACGTAAACCAAGGCGTAACAAACCCAAGAATTTAGAGGTTTACAGGAACATTAGAAAATATAGAAATATTAAAAATACTCGTTAAAAAACCCCACTATCGTCCAAATAGGCATAATTTTTTTGTTAAAATCCTAAAAACACGAAAGCGAAGTAATTTTTATGTACCCAAATGTAACACGAATTACAAGTCCAACTGCCTTATAATCGTTTCCTGTGACTTACATCAGTATTCCGATACCGAATCGATCCCAAAATTTCGGGAAACATACAAACAAATGTTTTTTTATTCTAAAAAGCGAATTAGAATATCTAAAGCGGTTAGCACATGAGTCATCTGGATATATACGTTAGATTGTGACACAGGATAGATAGAAGTTTAAGTTTATAAATACATCATAGAAAGCTCGTCAACTAAGCTCTGGATTGAGCTAAACACCAGTATACAATGGCACAATGACATGCAAAGACTGAATGTGAATGTGGATTCTAAATGCAATTATTATTATTAAATATTCTGTCATCTGTTTCAAGTTATTATTTGGAGAACAGCAACCCGTTATCATATGTCCCTGCACCGATAGATACCCGTTGCATATCCAGAACTTTGCCAAAGCATTGGAGTTTAAGTTGAAAAGTGTCCATAATCCTCAACCTCCTTCAATTAACCTGAACAAAATGCAACAATTCTGTTTCACAAGACACTTCCCCAGAAAATACTACTCAAGGAGCTCTACTGCTTTGAGCTTTGTTGGATTCCTTCAGCCTTATCAAACAAAGCTATAAAGAATTTTGCATTAGGACAGTGGGTTTACTGCTCCTAGCTATTTAGTGTAACCCAGTTTGCTAGGCACCTAGCGTCTGCCTAGCACTAAATCTTTATACGACGCACAATGATGTCACACTGGACTGCTACTCTTTGAATTCAGACATCGTATTGAATGTTGAGCGGTATGAGGAAAGGACGATGAGCGTTTTACCCTTCCATACTGGTTTACATGTTACTCAGGTTGTATTAGATGAAGAATATATAGAATGAAAACAAATCCTACCAATAGAAATATAAAAAAATTAAAACTTCAGGCATTATATTCTACTCCTAAGCGTAGTAAATTACAGCAACAGTTTAAAGAAGTTCTCAACTTGAATTGTTTTTTTCTTATTTAAGGATTCGACTCCATAACTTTATTAATTTAATTAAGGTGAATTTCTGCAAAAAATCTTATAGTCCTTGTCACGGAGTTATGGAGTTTGGTCAAACTCCATACAACTGATTTAAAAAACAATTATAAAAACCACACCAATAAAATAAGAAATTTACTCACTCTTATATTAAAACGCTTCTCTCATGCTGTTAGACCGCCTCAAACAAAGACACACATTGACAACAAATCAATCGCGCACGCGCCACGTTTGACATGTATATGCGCGGACGCACGGAATGTCGATCGATAAGAGCAGCGCTACTAAAAATACTCGTTTCAGTGTTGTTTGAGTAAATTGTATATTTTGTGTTGTATCTCTAAGTTTTGGCATGAGCTGTGCGAGAGTAAATCATGCTGGAAGAAAATATAAGAGTCAGTAAGGTTGATAATAGGAATGACTTGGGTTAGCTGCTAAATTGGGGGATGCTCTCAAATATGCACCCTATATTTTTTTTTGTTATATTGTAAAGTTCGAGAGTAGAGTTCGGCTTGGGGTCAGGGAACCGAAGAATTAATTAAAATAAATAAAACAAAATTATAACTCCATGTGATAAGTCATTTAGACTCAAATTATCATTGCAACTATTCTTCTTACATGAATACCATGGATTGTTGGTCGATCGATCAGCAATTTGCACTTATTTCAATCAAGAAGCGAATTGGTAATATTATTTTCCATGCATTGGGATTTGAGATAATTTAGTAGCTAATATCATTGTTTTAAATGATTTCAAATAACTATTCACTTTATTTTCGAATACTCTCAATAATGAGAGCAATGTATTAGATCAAGCTTTTAAACTTCTTCTCGTAACAGGAAACACCCACAAATCTCTAACAGGGACACTAAAAACTTGCAAATCATTTACCTATCACAAAAGTTGTTATCTAATCATCGGTTGGTGAGCAATTTCGATCGCAGGCGACCGCGACCGCGGCCGTGGGAATGTGAGGTGCGCGCGCGCATTATCTCGCGCGATCTCATCTGATAGCGGAGTTATCTGGCACGATCAGCGCACGAGTCGATGCTGCGGCAGGTAGGTATGTTCGTCGGTGAAATGGGGATAGGTCCCGAAAGTACTGGTTATGAGTTTTTAGAGGAAGAAATAAGGTATGGTTGGAAACATTAATTATAAATGTCATGTTCAAGGTGACTTCATGTTCACCTGGGAAGTGCAAGAAAACAATGAGATTAATCTTCCGTTTGGTGTGCTGTTGAAAATCAAGCGTAAAAACCAACAAATCCAGTCATTTGTAAATTCACGTCATTAATTCTCAGATTCTGCGTGAATTTTCTCTATGAATTTCACTATTTATAAAGAAATTCTCCAGAGAGTTTTTGTAAAAATACTAATTGGACTAACCATAAAATTGATTTCGCTTGCTATTATACAAACCCAACAATAATACATCAGAGGGCCTAGACAAGTGACAATCGCTTCGAGAGCGTTTCGTATTTCTACAACGACATTCAACAGGATTGACATTGACAGCTTTTCGATACCTTATGTCAGTCCTAAATATTTTTGCCTTTTCCAACATCGTTATCGCTGATAGAATGTCACTTTGTCTAGGGCCTTAGGTGAGAGGCAGGCCAAGAGCTTCACCATACTGGCAAAAAAAAATGTCACACATGAGTTGACAGTTACCCAGTTGAGTCTCATGACTCAACTGGGTAACTGAAAAAAGCTTGTTTATGGATCTTAATAATATCAGCGACGTGTAGCATTCCAACTTACAGTTACTTTTCTCACTTACATTCTACAGGGATTCAGATGATTTTTATCTGTCCTATTTTTCAATAATGGGTTTAGCATGGCCACATTAGTCGGGGGCGAGTGTTGGCGACGCTAGCGCCCTCACCGCTGTTAATCGTGATTTTAGATTTTAAATGGACACGTAGAGATTCATTGGTTCGCTGAATGGGAGATTTTTGGATCTAACTGATTTGTTACATTGCTATATGGTTATTTGTTAAATTATAGATTTACTGGTACCTAGATAGCCTAGATAGGGAACGTTTTCACCACAGCAAAAAACTTGTTTTCACATTACTGGGTCCGAAGACTAACCATAAATAAGGGTTTCAGAAAATCATAAATACTTAATTCATGAGGTTAGATTCAGTCTGGAATTTGGCTGAGAGACTTGGTGTAGTAAGAGGCCAATACCTGGCACAGTTTCGGAAATTGATTGAAATTGGCAATTTGTTGTTATGAGTACCCCCGAAGATGCTGCTTTCCAACCAAATTAGCTAAACCTAATAGTATATTATATATGTCAGAGCACCGGAAACGTCAAGTAGAGTAACCTACTTGGGTGAGGTCAATATAGGAAGTGGCAACACTGGATTGAAAGCGGTAACACTAGATTGACGGCTGTCGATGGGCGGTTGACAAGGAAGATTAGGAGACGACGGAGCGCACGGGACGTATTTGTTGGTCGAGACGCCCTTGCGAGAGATTTCCTTTGCTATCCTATCTTGAATTCACCGCATTTCCCAAGTCTGATTGCGTCCACCTAGTTCCGGGACATAATTGTGAATTGTTGAACTGTAGCGCCTCAATAGACGCATGTACGAAGTGCTTTGAATTTTATTTAGATTACCTATCCAGCATGGCCAACCACTCTAATAACGAGGAGACTGAAATGCCTTCGTTAAATAGTTGTCGGTAAATATTAAACGATACAATTATAATTGTACAAAAAATGAGACTAAATTCGACCACCTTGTTGCAATCTCAATAAATAAACCATTTATAAGGATTTATAATACCTTCGTTGTAATAATGATTATTGTTTATTAATGTTGTGCCAGCAATTATAGCTTAGAAAAAAGTATTCAATTCAAATCCAGCATCTTTTCTTTATGCCAAATTATCATAAACATAATATTATCATATTAATTTAGCTCAATTTTATTTGAAAGCACTAATAACTTTTATACCTTAATGAATCAACGTTTAAAATAAAAACATTATGTATTAGGCCATTCAATCAAAACTATAGGTAAACCGACATTCGACCTCAACCTTTGGAAAAAAAGAAGAACAAAAAACTTAACACAAAAACAAATCGATATCAAAACAAAACGATCGCCTAATTATTCGACTAAGCGTTGAAGGGAGAGCAGATCGAATCGATATACATCGATAAGACAAAATCAATAAAATCATTGCCAGATTAAAAAAAAGGATGGTTGTTCATCATTGCCACATTAAAAAAAGATGGGTCGGCTTGTTTGATGTTGGAGTGTCGGCAGTCGTTTGATGTTCTAATAATGCGACCAAATTGAGTCAAAGGCACTAAATGTGTGACGAATCGAGTTATCTAAGTGTTTCATCGACTCGTTGACGGGACGATTGCGATGATGTTATACAGGAAGTTCAATAATTGATTTTATGAAGTAATAACGATATTATTGCGGTTCGATTAGCGTTACTTCTTTTTTTATTATGAGTTAATTCTTATTTAGGTTTTGCTTTGAAGTTTTAAATACTTCATTGATTATTAATTGGGCTCGATTTCGTTCTACAGCCAAGCAAACTAGTCGCGGTCTATTTCAAAAGCGCATAAATTCATATTACGATTGTTCCATTGACATTAATGTGTATTTTTAGTTTATGAATGAACAGTTACAGGTACCAATAAAAATATAACAACAGTCAAATCGAGGATGAGAATCCTACATTTAAACGCTACAAAACAGAATTTTCAGTGGAACTTAAATGTTTGCCGAAGATAAATTAAGTCTTGTTTCCACCACACCCTGTACACAAAATGTATCGACACTTTGATAATGTCGAGGTCAATACGCGTTGTTTGCTGTTCTCTAATGTCATTTATTAGGGTTAAGTACCCATAGGGTAAAACGGGACCCTATTAGGTACTAAGGCTCCGCTGACTGCCTGTCTGTCTGTCCGTCCGTCTGTCACAAGGCTGTATCTCATGAACCGTGATAGTGAGACAGTTGAAATTTTCACAGATAATGTGTTTCTGTTGCCGCTATAACAACAAATACAAAAAAATCGAATAAAATAAATATTTAAGGGGGCTCAAACGGCAACAGGTAGACGGTTGAAATATTCACAGAATATATGTATATTCACTTTAAAAATAAATAATAAAATTTAAATAAAACAAATATTTAAGGGGGGCTCCAATACAACAGACATGATTTTTTTGCCGTTTTTATAGATAATGGTACGGAACCCTTCGTGTGCGAGTCCGACTCGCACTTGGCCGGTATTTTTGTATGAGTTCACACTGAAAGATATAATATACCTGTGACCAATCATGTTGACAGGATTCTCGCAAATTGATGTCTTTATTTGAGTAATATTTTGATATTAATTTAACCTTTCGGTCAGATTGCAAGAGCAGTACTAAATAAAATGATTTAAAAATAAGATTATAGTTGTTGATGATATGAAACTTTGAACGCCGATTTGATTAATGTGTGTGAAATGAAAAGATTATTTTACATATTGAGCCTATAGAGCTTAGCATATGTTGTTAAATAGCTAGTGTACTAGAATATATTAGCCAGTGATCGTTGACGCAATAATGGTGTTAGACCATAATCTCGGGAAAGTCCGAAAAGGATACGGGAACCCTTGTCATTTTGTCAACCGGCAACTGAAGGAACACGGGTGGGTTTTAGTCAGCAAAAGTCTGACCCGAAGAGCGGGAGAAGCCATTTGGAAAAGACCCTTATTGCGTTAACACACAACTTCAATCATAATCAGAGGGTTTTGAACGAAATTCCTAAATCATCTCTTCATAGGTTTGTACAATTTGTCTGCTTCAAAACGTAAATAACGCAATGAACGTGGTAGAACTGTTAAAGGCATTGCCATCAATTGCTATTGTGGGTGTGACACAATTACCGCGCAGGTAGACATCAGGACTCGTCATCTGCCTAGCCTTTTCCCAACCATGTTGAAGTCGGCTTCCAGTCTAACCGGATGCAGCTGAATACCAGTATTTTATATGGAGCGACTGCCTATCTGATCTCCACAATCCAGTAACTGGGTAATACGATACCCCTTGGCAAGATTGGTTGTCAGACTTTCGAGCTTGTAACGACAGTCAAAGATCCACAAAGCTGGGACCAACGGTTTACGTGCTTTCCGAGGCATGGGGGAGTCTCGCTATGTAAAGATGGTCACCCATCCACGGACCAACCCCGGCAAGCGTAGCTTAACCGGATGGATCGACCCGTGCGGCTGTTATTACTTAGCCACGAGCTCCTCCAACATCACACTAACAGTTTAAAAAATATTAGATTCACATATTTTTCTAGTTCCTACAAGAGCCTCATGCTCTTGTTACTTAATTCTCCACGCTATCATTCAAGAAGGAAACGTTATTTACAAGCAGGTTTCATTATTTGCCTTGAAACTAAACCACTGACTCTAACTATCAATTGTCCCTATAAATCACGACTATCAATATTACAGTTAAGGCGGTTTCACACGGGACGTGGCCGCGGCGACAAGTGCGCGCACGCAACGCTCAGACAGCTTCCGTAAGCAAATAGTAGCAGCTCATTAGTGTACTACGGTGGGTACTTCATTAGTGTTGCATGGATAATTGTTGCTTCAGTATTTGAATGAGGTTCATTTGAATTAAGAAATTGTTCTTTTGTTTTTTGTTGTTTTTTTATAGATATGGGCTATAAGAAACAACTGAATGAATACCAATGCCCTTCATTTTGGAAATACACATACATTTCATTATTTACGTTGTCGAGCAAATGAATTTTTCAAACGTATAAAGCATTGTATTATGAATTGCCTTCAAAATCCTTCGAATAGGTCGTAGGTAGGTATTGATTCAATGAAGAATAAAAATCTAATATAGTACTCACAAAAATGAGATGCAATACTTCCATTTATAAATAAGTAGAATTATCATCTCGGTAGGTATAAAATAGCTAGAGAAATCCATTTTTTTTAAATCTAGTGGCACTTTTTTACATCATCGTAATTTGGTAAACATGCGGATAATGGCTGCAATATTGTTAACACTACTTATGAGCCTATTGTTATTTGTAAACAGTTTATTGTCCCATAATGAATAAAATAAAATAAAAATATCATTCAAAACTGGCAGTCCCGTGTCTGGATATTCTTTATTAAAAACTCCTCATACATTTTCATACAAAAATCTGCAACAATATTGATTTCGTCAAACAAAATCTCTGAATCTCTGCCCAACCCTCTGTTCGTAAACGCGTGAAGATAATTATCTCCCACTTACTGTCCGCTCATTGCGGTATCGTTGAACTTTGCCACAGATGGTTGTCGCACCCGTACTTAGGCAATTATTTATAGCTCCAGCCTACCTGCTGACAGGCCTGTGATGGCTGAACCTACCTATAGGGTTAGGTTGAGGTAGGTATCATGTCAGGATAAGGTAGGTATGTGTATTCATGATTAATCGTGGAGAAGTAAACGCTGTAACTAAATAAAATAAAAAAAATTACGAAAAAAAAAAACAGCCGGCAAGTCGGTGACAAAAAACGAAAATTGGAAAGCAAAGACACCGACTTCCGAAATTAAAGTTATTTTTCACGTTTTAGTGTTTTTTTGGAAGTCGGTTGTTTTTTTTTTTTAATTTTTTTATTTTTTAAGTGGAAAAAATACATAATTATTGATGCTAACTCAAAAACTACGCAAGCAAAGTTAATAAAATTTATATGGGACCACCTCTGAAGCATGACATACCAAACAAAAAAAGAATCATCAAAATCGATTCATAATTGGCGGAGCAACCGCGTAACATACACACAAAAAAAAAAAAAACACAGGCGAATTGAGAACCTCCTTCTTTTTGAAGAAGTCGGTTAAAAAACACATGAGTATTAAAAAGAAAAGAAAAAGGTTGTCTACTTATGACCCGATAGAAGTGAAAACTTTCGACTGGAGCCGAGTATACTCGATTCAGCACCGAGTATAGGTACTTACGCCATTCTGCGTCAGCGACCGACTGGAGCCGATTAAACCCGATTCAGCATCACCAACCCGAGCGTGATGGTTCAGTTTCGTTCACTGTTCAGAAAGAGCGCAAATTGAAGTTTTCACTTCAAAAATATATGTATACCAACACAGGCACACAAGTAGGTAACACAACTACATGTAACTTCAATGAAAAAGTAAAACTAGATTTAACATTGGTGTAACAAAATGATTGACTTGTAAAGTGAGTGAGAGTCACGGATTCATGAATTCTTGAGTCTGTCTTGCTAATTGAATTTATTGGCGTCATTTATTAGGTATGTCTTCCAAGACCAATCCGACAACGCCTCGTTGTTGAAAAGGGTTCAGATGCAAAGAATATGCCAGGAAATAAACTCTCTCTCTTACATTACATCTTTAAAGCCTGTTAGATTCATGGGCTTCGCTGTTTTCGGGTAAAAACACTGACTGTTAATTTAATTAATTTTATCATTAATTCAGTTAGGTACATAGTCGAAGATCACAGCAGTCACGACATATCAACTACTTCAAAATTGAGCTGTTATTTAGCTCGGCTGGTTAGTCACGTTTATGTTAGAGGATTAAACCATTAGTCCATTTTTCATGGATAATTCACCGATGCAGAAATGATGTGATGTCTGTATTTACATGGTAGCTATCCTTCGCAAATAAAACAAAAGAGAGATGAAGTAAAACTGGGCTTAGTCGATAAATGCCCAATTCGTAAAATGCCTAGCATTCTACAAATGCCTAATTCGATAAATGGCTAATTCGTAAAAGGAATAATTCTTAAAATGGCCAATTCGCAAAATGTTGTTTGAAAAAATGCAATTCCTTGTCCATTTTATATTACGCGTTTGGTAGCGGTGGAAGATTTGCGCATTTTTTAACCGAATCCATTGCTTCTTAATATTGAATCAAAAACGGCCAAGAGCATGTCGAACCATGCACAATGAAGGGTTCCGTAGTTGGGATGAATTTATAAAACAAACTTAACATTGTAGTTGAAAAATTCGTTCTCCCATACAGAATATATGGGCGAACATGTTTTTACAAATGCAAATTTAAGTTTGTCGATTATTACTCGGTAACTTGTGGAGCCTACGTAGCGGTGATAGTTTTCCTTTTAATTTCGTTATATATGCTACTGCCGCGAATTTTTTCACATATCCAAACCCAACTATTTAGTTGGCAAGGGGGGGGGGACACTTGGCTCTAACAAAAATTTGCATTTTAAAGCTTAATATTCCGCAAACGGATCCCTGAATCCAAAAATGGTTTGCCAAACTCAAATTATTTTTAAACGACCTTTCCAACGATATTGACGAAAAGAAAAACATCCCCACTTTACGTGAAGGGGAGGTACACAAAAAAAATGATTTTTTTACCACTATGTTGGCGTCGTTTATATGTATATCTATACCAAATTACAGCTTTCTAGTACTAACGGTTTTTGAGCTAAGCCGTGGACAGACGGACAGACGGCCAGACGGACATGGCGAAACTATAAGGGTTCCTTGTTGACTACGGAACCCTAAAAAGTGCCTCTGCTGAACAATTAGATCAATACTATACTTATTGTTGAAAATTCAAAATGAAAATGATTAGGATGACGAATTTGTTACGTAATTTCAATTGTGTGTCAATAAACTTGCACCGTGTAAATGGGCCTTTAGGGTGTCAACACAATTATTTAGATCGCATATGTAACAAACTCAGGTTTTATTATCACAAATATACTCAAAGTATCAAATCCAACACACTACTGCGAGTACACACCACCAATAATCGCGTCATCCGAATAGTCGGCGCGCGCGCAGCTCACTCTAATAATGATCAATGATGCTGCGCCGCGTCGGAAAAATGCCAAATATTCCATACATCACTCGTACTTTGAATATTGACAGGCGGATGGTATGTTGACCATAGTCTTATGGTGTGGTAGAAAGGAACTGGATTCGAATTATGTGAGGGATAAGACGATATGACCCGTTTGCACAACTGTTTGGATTCTCTGTACACACACACAAGTATTTAATATTTTGACTAATCACTAAATACGTTTAAAATCTCTAAATACGCTAAACGTGGGTCTTTAATTATTTAGGTACTAGCTGCGCCCCGCGGTTTCACACGCATAAGTCTCGATCCCGTGGGAATATCGGGATAAAAAGTATCCTATGTCCAAGTCAAGGTCTACCCCTGTGCCAAATTTCATCCAAATCCGTTTAGCCGTTTTAGTGTCAAAGCGTAAGAAACAAATAAACCACTCTTTCGCATTTATAATTCAGGGATATAATACCTAGCTAAATGATAGCAGAAATTAATAGAAATAATTTAAAGAGTTTGCTATTGCACTAACAATTGTGCTCTTTGGTTACAAAAACTCAATTCAATGTAAAAAAAATATTAAAGGTTTTGGCCAAGTACCTACTTCAAATTGAGCTATTGCATTTATTTATTCAAAAGGCAACTACAACAGGTAACAATCACAATTATATCAACGCTTATAAATACTTTACGAACAACTTTACAGTTTCAGACGCAATTTTACAGTATTTTAGATAAACTAGTCTGTTTTGATAAACGATAATAAAAGTCTATGTTATATAAGGAATACATTTCTAACTCTATGGAACACACATAAGGTCAAAAACGAAAACTTAAAAAAGTCGTTTGGCGATGTAACTCAGAGCATTTGATTACTATTTGTAACGTTTATATTAATCCAATTGAATGGTCAGACGCCTTGATCTTATGATTGACGTGTCTTGTAAGTTTGTAACGAGTCTATTTTGTTCGGGACCAGTGCGCGCCGCAATGGGAGATCGGCTTTTTATATAGATTTGGTAATTAATGGAGATAGGACGTTTTGTTGTATATTTTTGTTGTTTTTGTTCTCGTCTTGCAGAATATGAAATACTGGATATTTTAAAACCATTAATAATCTATCGTTGAATCCTAACTAAATGGGACCAACCCGCGAAAAAAAATCAGCTGCACCCTCGTTTTTATTTTCGCGATTTAAGGTTTGTGACCATAGTGAAACTTGTTCATACTGATGATTAAAATTACCCCTTAAGAGATTTCGTGTATGAAAAGATGCGCCTTATATGCGAAAGTGAGTTTAAGATATTCCATAGGTCTTAGAATTATAAAAACTGTATAATAAGTATGTTAGTTTTTATTTTACCCTGACATTCTACTGACGACCTGCCATTTTAACACGTACTATTATTGATTTTGAGGTTTAATTGATATTTAACATACCTAAATTCAGAACAAGAATTACGATCGGATATTTTGATAATGACATCATCGAGCATTCTAATTAAATTTGATTAAAATTCCACTACCTTGAGAACTGGTAAATTGGGCTATTTGTGATTGATTGATTAATGTAATCAATCACGAATACATAGTCCATATTAAATATATATTTTGACAGAGATCTATTGAATTTAAATGTCTGAATCTAGTTTATTTGACTTTATTATATACGTAACTGAATTTAGAGATTTATTTTTCTACTTTAATTAATGCACTAGGTCATAAACAATTTAATGAAGAAAATTAAATAGTTTGTTAGCACTTCAATATATTAGAGTATTGCTCTTTAAGGTAAAAGGAAACAATATTATAACTTTATACGTAGACATTATTTTCTTGGATTGATTGTACCTCAGAATCTAAAATAGGCACAAACGCCCGAAAAAAACCGTCCAAAGAACCGTCCCATCTCTTTAATTATCAAACACCTAATCTATGAACAATTGACAATCGCCGCTTGACTTCCAACCTCTATACCTTGTAATGACGAGTACTTCATTATGTCGGATAAAAGATGGCATCCGGCTAAAAGGTGCTATGTACAAATGTTCAGAGGTGCGTTCCCACGTTTGGCTATCGATATCTTCCATGTGATGTGCGAACTTTACTTGCTGTGGAAGATATTAAGATTGCCCATAAATGTTGAAGTATTTCTGCAGGCCTTTATAGAAACAAAAGCCTTTTATGAATAGTGATATCATAGCCTCAATGGCACACAATTAGTGGACTACCTAAGGTCTAATCTACCGTTTCAATTTACATTGATGGAGATATTTAAAAAGCAAAGTTTCGATCAATCGGATCAAAATCTTAGACCACATTTTGTTAGAAAACAGATAATTATCTGCTTCAAGATCTCCCCATCATTACCGATTTGTTTTATAATGAGAACTTCACCATATTTTTTTCCATTCATTCACAACATGATTCTATAACAAGCTCAACTGATTCCCCATTCTCCAAAATCAGCATGAAATATAAACCCAAAACAGACTACACTAACACCCAAAATGGCGTCGAAAAATTGCCAAATCACGTCTCAACAGCATCTCAGTTTACTAAACGACTTCACAAAAAGAGGTGTCACTCAAAATTAAAGAAAAACAAACAAAAACACGCCTCACAGATACACAGATTCAGTAAACAGTAATTATCACTATGACAAAAGATGAAGGTTTACTATAAAAACTGTTGGAAAAAACTTACGGTTACCAAAACAATGGTTCTTGGAAACTTCTGGGGCGCATTGTCTTGAAGGATTGTTAATTTTCGAGATGTCTATACAGGGTGGTTTGATTTCGAGGGACTTAAGCAGACGTTTTATTGGTATTGCTCCTAAACCTCATCTATATGCGAATTTGCTATCGTGGGTCCACGCAGATCCGTGTATTCCCTCAATAGTAGTTAGATAAAACTAATTATTGAAATACTATCCTGAATTCATGCAAGCTTAGTACTTTTTGTACTGTTCATAAATTGTGCACAAAGTGTTTTGCACAGAATACCGTCTTGTATGCATGCAACGTACTACAGAAATAAAAAGTATACTATGTCGTAACCCAAGTCATGGTCTACCCATGTGCCAAATTGCATCTAAATCATTGTAGCCGTTTTAGTGTGAAAGTGTACCTAACAAATAAACAAACAAACTTACTTTCGCATTTATAGTATTAGTTAGGATAAATAAGTGTAAAATTCAACAACAACCAGACTTAAATTATTCAGTCCAGATCCAGTCACCCGTATACGGGTGACTGGATCATGTAATTTTCATGCAAGGGAAAAATTTCAAGACTGGATTATCAGTCAATTGACAAGGTTTCATGCCATGTTTAACAAAAAATATTTAATGATATAAGAAATATTACTCCAAAACTCTACTCCAAAGTTTATGCAATCATTTCAAGTTCTATAGTTACGCCATTTACAAGAAGATCCCAAATTGATTTATTTGTCAAACTTTTAATATAATAAAAAAAAAATTATAAACATAATAAAAATATTTAAATATACCTAATATAAACATTAATTGAGATTATCCATCCAATAACTGTGTCCAAATACTTACCTCCAAAATTCAACACGCTGTATCTTATTTCCTGTCAGATTCAAATGCTACACGTCTCGCGCATGCGCCCCTGCTGGTCCAAAAAAAACCCATAATGTGTCATAAATATTCCGTAATCTGTCAAGAATGAGGTTTTAGACTATCGGGAAGGCGTCTCACGAGAATACAACCCTTTTTTTTTTAATCTGCACCCTATTTTGAACTTTATTTCCTAGTGATAAAGATCACCGAATATAATTTAGGTTGCAGAAATCATACAAGGGATTTTGAACCTTAAAATCTAAGAATAAAGTTGTAAATTACTTATTTTTTGTACGGATTAGCTTCCTTGAATGAAATCATTGTGGCCACTTGATTTTTGTGTGAGATCCGTCTATTTTGATATTTCAATCTGTGTGTAGTTTTTGGAGGTCCGTTATTCGTCTATTTCCGTACCTAGCAGTTCCATTTGAATGACAGAAGTCAGCTATATTAAAGGATTATCCGCCCGCGCAAGTAACTTAGTTGTATCCCTGCGTCCTGCGTGAGCGGTAAAGGCGATGCCAAGCGATACACTAATAAATTTTCGTATTTTAATAGGTTTTTGTTAGAAATGTAGCCCTTGTACAACTTGGCTGTCACTTCTGTACCTGTACAGTGGATGAAAAAGTGTTAGAGATATGTTTCCTTTTAGTAGAGAGAGATTATAAGAGATCCTAAGATGATTATAGTAGCGTCCTCTTATCGACCAATCTTCTTCTTTTCGTGAAGAAGAACCTTCTGACCAATCTTCTTCTCGGTGTCAGAGTTTTAAAGCCGCCCAAGGGCCTCAGACTTAGCTTCACGTGCCGTCGAGAAATTACATAATATCTCGTTATTATCGGCCAATAACAACATACATACATAATTATCTGCAGTGTATCTTAGTACCTTAGCCAAGTCTGTTGTTAGTGGCAATATCCCAGTAACAGTTTACTGTGACAGAATGGTTTAAGCATAAAAATATGATCACATCGCATCGCATTATAGCAGGCGCTCTCCGCCTAGGACCCAGCGAACTGATTCAATAATATAGACTGGTCCAACAATGTAAGTGGGCGGGCGGGCGACTTGTCGCTACTTACAGCAATAACAAGCCTTAATCCGCTCGAATTATTGCCCCACGATGCCCTAAATTATCGCTTTATCAGCCCTATTCCGAGTATCGCTGTTGGACATATCTGCGGCCATCGATAAATCTTGATTATGATGCCTTATGGCTACTGCCACAGTTCTAGTTATTACCTCGTTAGGAATAGATGTTGTTGGTCATAATATTGCTTTATTTGACTAGGCATAGCTGCAGTCCAACTACATGAGTTTTTCTCTTTTTTTGGGGAAAGCATCTTTTCAACGGGGTTGCCCTATGCTCTAGCAGACGGCCAAGACAAGTAGCAATCGCTTTCAAAGCGTTACGTATTTCTATAAATACTTTCAACGGGATTGACATTATGCTTTTTGGTAGCATAATATGTAGGTATCACTCCCATACATTTTTGTCAATTTCATCATCGTCACGCTGCGCTGGTAGAATGTCACGTCAATGGTCTCATATTAATATTGTATAATATGTGAAGGATTATGCGAAATGTCAAGATCTTTGCTGCAAGCTTCATGTGCGGTGCAACTACATACTTACTGTCACCTTAACTCGCCCTGTACATCGATTGCCCTTTTTTTTTGGGTGGGAAATTATCAAATAACTTCTCTCGCTCTGGGCCGAGCGTGAGGGCGTGTCATCTCTTACTGACTAAAACTCACCCGTGTTCCTTCAGTTGCCTGTGTGTTGCCAGAGGCCACGGTAACCCTTTTGGACTTTCTCGTGACCCTGGCAGACATCAACTGCCCTGTAATTAATATTGTCGTTGGATGTCCGAGTTGGAAACGTCAACTATTAATAGGTAAATTTAAAGGTTGCCTTTTGTATCTAAACTAATGCTAAAAACATGACTATCGGATTTCGTTTCATCTTTCATCTAAACCGAAGTTACTTTTCACACAAGTACATAAACTTACCGCTAAGTGAAATGAGAGTCAGTTACGGAAAGCCAAGGTGGTGCGAAAAATAATTTATATTTTAATAAGATGAAACTCAACATAGTATCGTCGAGTTTATTTGTGTAACTAGTCTGCGGTGTGACAACTGTACGGTAGAAACAAATTGTTTAACTGGTGTACGCCGACGAATAGTCTTGATACTTTACTGAAAACAAGGTTGTGTTCTTTTTTAACTGAAATGACAGCACGGATTCGGACAATGAAAGGAGGTCTCTCTTTGTCTACATAGAACTGGAACGGCATAGAGATGCTGTGATACTCTGGTTTATATCATCGTAACATAAGGCGGAGAGGTAGTAGAGGAGAGACTTTCCATTTGACAACGTCACGAAATATTGTGAAGATTATTTATTTATTGATTTAAGATCTCCAACAAAAGATGTACACAATACATGACATATAAATAAAGGGCACCATCAGATATTAAGCAGGTTTATTCCTTCACTTAGGAGACCACAGCATGCACAATAACGTTAAAAACTAAGCTAACAAAGCTAAAACATTAATAATAGGTAAATTATGAGCCTGGATCGCTGATACCTGGTGATTTTAAGGAACATCTTGTGTGCCCTAGTAGTATCAAGTAACCTAAATTAATTGTCAGTTCACTCAACCCAAAAGCGTTCAATAGATCGAAGACTAGATGAAGCAATTGTGGGTTGAATATTAAGTCGCTTCGCGTTTTTGAGTAAAAAACATTTGTTATAAATCAACCCAAGTATCAAAATCATAAATCCATCCACAAAACGAATATCACTGCGGTTTCATGAATATTAGCAGTTACCGCGGAAGTGTAAAAATATAATCTATTTTAAACATTTGTCGTGCCTACCTCCCTGCGCCGGCGGCGTAATGATACGCTGAACTAGGCTGTGGTTTATTACGGTTTAGCGGTTTGTCTAGTATCGTCGCAGGAGTTCAGTTCTTGGGGGTTAATGTTTTCTAGTTATGGAGTTACAGTGAATAGAATTATGTCTGCCGTTATGGTAAAACATTGTATTGAAAACTGTTGCATGGACATTGGCCTATAATACGTACTAAATAGCAAAAGTATTCACAGACAGACGGATGGACAAGCGTAAGTTTAGTAATAGAGTCCCGTTTACACAATAAAGGTAGAAACGGAATCCTAAAACCAACTGCAGTCAAAATATGAAACACCAACTATGTTTTTTCTATACATTATCAAAAACACAATGAATGACATGTTGAAATTATACATGTGAAACCAAAAAACACTTCAAAAATTAAAATAAGCCATAGATGACCAGTCACAACTGACGGCGCCCGTTCACGAACACGACGCATGGATCAGCAAAGTTTCAAAGTTCAGTTCACGTTGCTCTAGCATTCCTTGTGATATCTTAATCAAGACCAGACATAGTACAATTTCATTATTACAATTAACTTATCATAAAACAAGCCATCTTCACACGCAGTGGTATATGCTAAAGATTTTATAACTTCCTCTTTTTCAACCAACAATCCCACTATTTTAAGTTGAGCCCTCACCTACCAGCCAACTATCCTGTTTCATCCTAATTTTGTTCCATGCTGGGAGTGATGGGAGGTCTAGTTATGTTGGTTTTAGATTTTGGTGCTAACAAAAGTAATGTCGAGTTCTATCAGTCATTAATATTGTTAACACTATGATTTTCCCGTGTGAAGACGTCACATGAAGGGGTTAATGTATTTTAAGGAATGTCTTCGGATAGGATTTTGATATTTTGGATTGGTTGCCCCATTTATGTATTCCCACATCTCCGACCCAACAGGCTTTTTTTTTTTTTTTGGCTGTGAAATCATCAAATTACTTCTCCCGCTCTGGGCGGAGCGGAAGGGCGTGTCAGACTTTTACTGACTAAAACCCACCCGTGTTTCTTCAGTTGCCTGTTGCCAGGGTCCCGGTATCCCATTCGGACTATTCCGCAACCCTGGCAGGCATCGGTCCTAACGGACCCCGTCAGGTGTGCTGAAATCTCTTTGAGGCGCGCGTGGAACACGACGCGCCATCGACCCGGGCCTGGTCCTTATCGGACGGCGAGCTACCCATTGCTCGCCGTCCGCAAGCCCGCGTCTTTGGTGGTCGGGATTCCGCCTGGGATTCCCGACGCCCAGGGTGTCTCCAGCGGCGGCGGTTAGGTAAGGTTAGCGCAAACTTTGCCTCTCCCTCACGCGTTCCACCTCCTCCTTCGCGAGCATTACTGCTTCGCAGAAGGAGGTGACGGCTTCCCATGCCCTCTCGCTCCGTACCATGGCCTGGACCAGGGCCGGACGCGAGAGGTCATTGCCGCCAATCACCTCCACGAGGACACGGCGGTGCTCCGCCCAAGCAAGGCACACCTCCACCGTATGCTCCACCGTGTCCTCCGGACGATCCGCACAGTGGTGACCCCGGGTGTCACCACTGTGTGGATCGTCCGTTTCCTCCCACCTAATCCTACATAGGTACCTCCCGAAGCTGTCCGGTGAGGACCTGCGTCAGGTGGAAGGTGGGGACGCCGTGGCGCCTCTCTAGCCACTCCTCAAATAGGGTACTTATCGCCGCAATTGTGGCGTGCCCAGCACTGGGTTGCGACAATCGCACTCTCCATGCCGCCATGAGATCCAGCCGGAGCTCTGTCCGCTGTGCCGCGATATCTCGTGGCAGCGGAGATACGCCCCGGTGCGGCCTACCGCCTGGGTCTTAACTGGTGAAATGTGAGTGTACTATAGGTACACCTCTGCGTAACCCTTCAGGGATTACAGGCGTGATGTTATGTTGTTATTTTGTAGCTAATTTTAGAAAGAAACTTACTTAATGGTCGTCTTATAATAAGTGTGCCATGGTGTTCCTTGGTAACAAGATTTAACTATGGTTAGTGGAATCCTTTATGCTAACATTTATTATTAACTTACTTTGATAAGGCGTTTGTCAATCTCGAGAGTCGAGAGACACATGAGTCTGATTTGGGTATCAGTAGAAAAAGTGAATAGGTATAAATGGCTAAATGACTTAACCTAAATGATATTCAATGATATCCACCGTATCCACAAACGTCTTAGATTCGTGATAGGTAACTGTGTTAACTGCAACACAATCCTTATTCAGACACGTCTGTCATCGTATGCAAGATTTAATTTAGTGGTCGCAAGCGCTACTGCGATCTTGGGTTCGATTCCCGGGTTGGGCAAAGTGTTATAGGGTTTTTCCATCTAGAATTTCTCAGTAGCAGCCCGGATTCTGAATTAATGCCTGGGAATAGGCATGCCCCCAATAGGTGCAATAGGTGCTCCTCTGACTAACCCTTCGGGGAATCCAGGCATGATGTTATGTTATATGTAATTTACTTAAGATTTGCGTCTAATTCTAAAGAATAAAAGCGTGACCCCTAAGACATTTTGATGGACAAAAACTACACATTACCGTCCAACCTGTCTGTCAGAACGCATACACCAATTAAGAAGTTTTTATAAAACTGTGCAACTGCATACATTTTTTCGCTTCTCAAAGGTCATTTTTTCCCAATACTATTTGCACTGACATCATCCAATTAGAAATAAATTTACCAAGAAAACATCAGCGTACCGTCATTTTGGATCACGAATAAAGCTTTGGCCTAATTACAAAAAGGTTTCGCATAAAATAATGTAATTAGTTTTTTGTGATTGAGGGATTGAGCGAAAAAATCAATTTGGTTCGCACTCGTGCCAAATCGGAAAGGTCGTGTTTTTCGGGTCAAAAGATTTTTAAGGAAAATTATTTGCTTTTTTGCTTCGTTTTTGTGTTGTCTGTACTGTCTTGTGTTTTAGCATCCGGAATCTTGTTTTTATTAAAAGATGACTTAGTTTTGATAAGAGCGTTTATTCTAAAAGTTGGCAACGTTGCAAATAGCTGTCAAATATTTACCTGTTTTCATTAATTATAAAAATATGAAATATGACTTACTAGTGAACTTTTTATTTTTTTATTTTTACTTTTATATCAATCTAAATCTAAAATATTAATTCATTGCAAATAAAGCATTTGGACATAATCAATATTTTAGTTCACTAGTTAGCCATTTTTTAACCCCCGACTGAAAAAGAGGGGTGTTATAAGTTTAACGTGTGTATCTGTGTATCTGTGTGTCTGTCTGTTCCATCGTAGCTGCCAAACCGCTGAACCGATGTTGTTTTTTTTTGTTCTGTTTGAAAGGTGACTTGATTGAGAGTGTTCTTAGCTATTATTCAAGAAAATCGGTTCAGCTGTTTGAAAATTATCAGCTCTTTTCTAGTTGATGAATGGATGTGAGCATCTTTCACAGGGCTAATCGATTGGAAATTTAGAATTCTGTTACTTCAATGATATTAGAAGAATATAGTAACCTTGAACTGATGCTGAGTTTAATATAAAAGTTGTAGGTAATATTTTGATCCAAGCGTCGTCGCGTCGGGGGATGGCTAATGAAAATGCCAACATACACTAGAAATAATGAATATTTATTGTAGAAAGGATAGCTGCTGTTGATGTCCTATTTTCATGAGCCGTCCCCCGACGCGACGACGCTTGGATCAAAATATTACCTACAACTTTTATATTAAACTTAAAGGGCCAATACATATTATTATTTTACTTTTTAAATGCTTTGTTTATGTCGGGGGTTTTTTAAATTTTTAATTTAACTTTTCTTATTTCCATACAGTAATATAGCCAAATTAATCAAAACAGCGAAATATTTGACATTTATTTGCGACATTGCCCACTTTCAGAATATAAACGCTCTTAACTCTAATAAAGGGTTCTTTTTAGGGTTCCGTAGTCACCAAGGAACCCTTATAGTTTCGCCATGTCCGTCTGTCCGCGGCTTAGCTAAAAATCTTCGAAATCCCTGAATAAAAAAAAATAACATTTTTGGATTCAGGGATCCGTTTGCGGAATATTAAGCTTTAAAGAGCTTTAGAGCCAAGTGTCCCCCCCCTGCCAGCTAAATGGTTAGGTTTGGATATGTGAAAAAATTCACGGCAGTAGTATACAACATTATTTTAACTTTATAAAGAAATTAAAAGTAAAACTATCACCGCTACGTAGGCTCCACAAGTTACCGAGTAATAATCGACCAACTTAAATTTGCAGCTGTAAAAACATGTTTTTCAACTACAATGTTAAGTTTGTTTTATAAATTCATCCCAACTACGGAACCCTTCATTGTGCATGGTTCGACATGCACTTGGTCGGTTTTTGCATTCATTTCCCTATGGGCGTTCCCCTTAAACTTAAGGGGAAGATAATTATATAAAACAATGGTTAGACCTGCTATTTGTTTGGATCAGAATTTTGGGCCACAAAAGGGATGAATGAAAGGCAATTGTCCGTCACAGATTTTTTAGGTGATTCTAAATTAGAATTTCTGATTTGAGTATTTAAATATATAATATATAAGGCCGCCCATTGTATATTTTGTTGTGTTTGTTATTGTCTTTTGTTATATATTTTTGTGGTGTACAATAAAGAATACAATTATAAATAATCAAAAATCACTTAATTTCTAAATGGCACTACAAAATGATATCATACTCTTTCGGATATATTTGTTTACATTTTCATGTGATACTTCTGGCACACCATAGTTACGTACTGTAGCTATCGATGTATTTTGAAAACCTTTAAATGCTAGTCCTAAGGATACTGATTAAAGTCATTCGATTATCTATTAATGCGATATTTTTTGTTCAAAACCTCTAGGCGAGATAATAGGTGTTATAATCTAAAGTTGCCTGATATAAAATAAGAAAATCTAGTCATTTTTATTGGCAGTTATGTTTAGGTAAAAGGAATGCGTTATAATTACGAGTTATATAAAAATAAAAATTTAACTGTCTGTTCGTCTGTTACATACAGGTGTTACTGAAATTACTAATTTAATCTGATTGGTCATAGCCTAAAGAAAGTCGGCACTTGACCATAACTATTAATAACCATTGGAAGATAATAATGAGTTTCATTTTAATGATTATTAAGTTCATTAAGGTCGATATATCTATATATATATCTAGGATAATTGTAGATCAGGAATGAAAAATAATGTTGCTTAGGTTAGGATTGAACGCTTAGTTCTAAAACCGGAATTCCGCAGTATCAGTTAAATCCATGAAAATAACAATAAAAAAATTCAACGACTAACAGATACACCGGTTTTTTTAACATTTTTTTTTTTTACAAAATAAAAATGCGTTGCAAATCGAACAAAACAAGGTGCCAAAGTAGTCCAAAATCCCAGTCAAATCCCAAAAAAATATAACTCGATCAAGTAATTACGATGTTACCAAAAAGTTGTTTATAATTTGTGGATCATTAGGGTTTTCACGAATCTGCTACCGGACGCTTTATTATTATTTATTTTTTTCACATAAAAGTCATGATCAACCGCCGTTTTACCAAGTTTGAGTGAATTAACTTTTTTGCTGACTCGACTTCCTCGGTTTTTTTAGTTATATATAATATTATTATTAATATGTACGATTCACTTTTGATATGATTATAATTTGTGAAATGAACTTGAAGATATTTATGTGTAATTACATTTTTATTTTTATTTTTTGGTTTGAAATTGCGTTTCCCGTAGTCATTATTAATTTATGTGTTTCTCATCGTCAGTTTTTAACAAAGTTAAATAGTTTGGCATTCATTTTCATGGGGAAGTCTATATGAACCCCAAATTGGGGGATAAAGATGGGGAGTTAAAATATAATAGCTAGTTTCTGTAGGTAACGCCCTGCAAATATCCTGTGTACTAATTATGTTAATGTGTAATTAACTTTTTGCCTCATTTTTTCCCAAGCAGGTTGCTATAATAATCACACAGAGGTGAGACAATAAGCAATCTAAACACAAGACTTGTGTAGGTCGATACTCATTAGTATGTCAGTCTGCTGCTGAGAGGGACCTGTGTAGATAAATTAGTGCAATCAAATTACTGAGCTTGGCATATTGGGGTCGAATTTATAGCTAAGTCGTTGTTGTTGTTAAGTTTTTTGTTTAAAGCCGAAGTTCTACATTCCTTGATTATTTTACAATAGCTCTTTGAGCAATAATAAAACAATTCCTATATCATATTTACAGAAAAAATAATTTCATTTCATTTCAATCACATTTCTATATGTACAAAAATATGTATTTTAGAGTTTGCTACAAACTACATATTTTATTATTGCATGAGATCATTCAGATTTGTATGATATAAATGGGTAACTACCGTCTCCGTATTGTGTTAAAAGTTTTCTCAAAAGATAACCTGCCTAAAATAAAATAAAAATTAATATGCTCTCCAATTCAGCAACAAAAAAGTCGAGATAAAATCAAGCCTAGCTATACAAATGAAAATGTTGATTTAAATGTTATCCTCAATTTATTCTTAGATACTTTCAACCAACAATTAGCAACAGATAATACCTATCACCACCCTCACCTCAGCTAATGACTCGAACTAATTGTGTTCAATAAATCTAAGCTGTAAGCGCGTTCGTTTCAACTTCAATATGTTAACATTTCGCGAGGCACAACGTGCGAACGACCATAGCTCATCCGATGCTATCATTTATCATAACTTCACTGCTTGTAGGGTGCCCATGCGCAGGAAAGTAAAACATTTAAATGTATAATAATTTATTTCTTGATAAAATTATTAAATCTTCTTGTTTATTAGTTTTTTTTAATGGCTATATAATAACAGTCGCACGGGTCAGTCGGTTAAGCAACGATTGCCGTGGATGGTTGATCATCCATTACATATCGAGACCCCTCTGTGCCTCTGGAACGTTAGGCTGATAGTCAAGGCTGTCATTCGATCTTTCGACAGTTCTTACGGGTAGTTGGAAGCCCAAAGTCTTACAACCAGTCTTACTAAGGCGTATCGTGTTACCCAGTAACGGGGTTGTGGAGGTAAGATAGGCAGTCGCTCCATGTAAAATACTGGTACTCAGCTGCATCTATTTAGATTGGAAGCTGTCCCCAACATAGTTGGCAAAAGGCTAGGCAGATTATGAAGATCCAAAATTAAAATACTGATCTTATCCTAGAACTACTCACCAACATGGCCAAACTATCTAAATTATGATACGCGAACCGATTTACATACGTTATTGAGTGTGAGTCGCTGACACACTGCCTGCCCTCCGTCGGCACAGCTTGAACATATTATTGATGTACCAGACCATGCCTACAGGATGAGTGTTTGTTTCCATGCTAGGTTTAATTTGAGGTAGTTATATTTTGGTATAAGACAGGTGGGACTTGAGAGACTCACACCACTTGTACACTATAGGACTGACATAAGCTATCGAAAAGCTTATGTCAATCCTTGAAAGTCGTTGCAGAAATACGAAACGCTTTCGAAGCGATTGTCACTTGTCTAGGCCCTCAGGACTTTCGCCATTCGTATATTCAAAAAGGACCTTTATCGAGTAAAGCTAAAGTAAGGACTGTGGATAAATTATGATGGACAGGCATTAGGCAGAATGGGATAGGCTAGAAATATTCAAGTAATACTTGATTTGGTATTTAAGATTTTCAAACCGAGACTAATTGAAAAGCCTCTCCAAACATCAGCTGAATGTCAGTCAATGTTTTAAGAGGCTCTCAAATTGGCACTTGAACAGAATTATCAATAAGAATCAATTTTTATTTACATTTATAGCCTTGACCCTCTCGATTTGATTATGTAAGATTTTACGCAACATACTTATTTTACTTTTTATATAAAATAATCCATGCTCAAGTTTTTTTTAACTCAAATGTATTTTCGCAATAACCCGACAAATTCCGGATTATACATAGGTAGCCTTTTCATACACATGAACTGATCACGGTTGCAGTGTCATACACGCGGGTGACACAATCAATAATCATGTAACTGTTTTAAAAGACACATTATTATTCACATTTACTTTTGCTTACCCCTGATACATAATACATAAAATTAAATTTAAAAAAAAACCTCGACACAAAAAAAGCATCTGAAAAGTAAAAAAATTATAAGTAAGTTATATTTTCATCCAAGGGTTGTCGCGTCGGGAGAAGGCTAATGAAAACAAAATCGGTTTAGCCGGCTGGCAACTACGATGGCGCGGACAGACCGTATCTGTGTGATACACATGTTAAACTTATAAAAACTTTCCACTTTCCTAAAGGAAATGTTCCTTCCTTAAAAATAACACCCTGTAATCTTTAAGTAACGTACTCTGCATAAGTACCGTTTGTAATTACGTTGTGGGGAACTTTGTTATACTTACCTTAGCTTAGCAGTTCACTTCATTTATTACGAGAAACGCTGAGAAACTTAGTTTGTTACTGACGTCTGTATTTCTAGGATGTTTACGAATACAAGCACTACGTATACGCCCTACTATATTGGAATTTGAGGTGCTATTTTTTAAAATTTGATTTGCTGGACTTCACTCAAGTGAACGCTGACAACCTGAAAAAAAAAAAAAACTCACGTTATTTTCAGTACCTGGTCGACTGAACTCTGCTCGGGTGAAAATAGATAAACATCTGACATACCAAGGTTGTATCACATTTCCGAGGCTGTGAAAATACAGAAAACGAATTTCCTCAGATATGAGACATAACTAGATCGATTTTTCGCCCTTGTAAACCCATATTGCAACTTACATCGAAATCTTTAGAGCCGTTTTCGAGAACGTTATTACAAATATATTACTATCAACAGAATATTGCTCATTTAATATTATAATTATATATATTATATGATATTATATGGCTATTTGACATTTAGGAAATCATCGTTGGCAATATTTTTTTTTTGAGAATACCATTTATGTACGAATTATATTATATTATAGGTATATATTATAGTAAATATGTAATGTAAGTAATTATGTATCATAAGTTGATTGCGTATTTATGTACTGTAAAAACTGTTTTATCTATAATGCACTTGCTTCCTATGGATGGGAGTGCCGATTAAGAAGATCGGAGCAGATTATCTACTGGCAATGAAAACGTATGGCAAAAGACGAACAGATATTAATTAAAGAAATGGCCAACATTGAATACAAGATGCCACAGGCGTTATCGCTGGATACAGTTGAGGATTTGCTACCAAGGTGGAAGAAATTTAGGCAACAATTTCAAATTTTTCTCACGGCGGCCGGTTTTGAGAGGTTGTCGGAGAACAGAAAGGCGGCCATATTATTAAACAGCGTGGGAGCAGAAGCACAGGAACTGTATTTTAATATACTAAATAAAGATGAAGAAGATCAAAAATATGAACAAGTACTTAAGGCGTTTGACGATTACTTCACTCCAAAACAAAATGAAGTGATCAATGCATTCATTTTCAATAACAGAAAACAAGAAGAAGGTGAAAGCTTTGACAATTTCTACTCAAACATCAAAAAATTAGTAAAGAACTGCAACTACAAAGAAATGGAAGACAGGATGTTGCGGGATAGAATAGTCATGGGCTTATGTGATAAAAATTTACAGCAAAAATTATTAGAGGTCAGTGACCTCTCACTGGATAATGCAGTAAAAATTTGCAGAGCTACGGAATTATCTAGGGAGCATATGAAGAACATCCAGAAGCAAGCGGGGCTCACATTAACCGTGGACAAAATAACCAGTGAAAATGACCAAGGATCCGACAATAAGGATAAGTATACTAAAAATATACCATCAAACAAAAAATTCACTAAAAATTATTATCATTGCTTAAAGTGTAGTAGAGACCATGGTCCTAGACAATGCCCAGCTTATGGGAAAACTTGTGCAAATTGTTTAAAATTAAATCATTTTGCATCAGGATGTAAAAATAAAAAAATCCATGAGATTGAGAAAATCGAACAAGTAGAAAATAATATTGAACATAATGAGGGTAAGGAATTATGACTGAGTAAAGTTTGTCATTCCATAGGGAATAATAATAAAATAAATAGTAAGGAGTGGTTATTAATATTAAAAGTTGAGAACAACAAGGTGAATTTTAAGTGTGACACAGGGTCGCAGGTGAATGTCATATCACTGGGGGAATTAAGAAGAATAGTCGATGATGAAAATCCTCAGTGGTCTGAGACTAATATCATTTTAGAGGCATTTGGGGGTGAAAAAATTAAGCCATTAGGCAAAATAATATTAACATTAATACATGAAGGGGAAATATTAATGACTGAGTTCATAATAATTAAACAAGATGTTAAACCAATTTTGGGTTTGGACACATTAATAAAGTTAAAGTTAATTAATAATATAAATATTAACAGTGTGCATAGTGTCAGTCACAATAATATTAAGGAAAAAGAAATAATTATTAACCAAAATAACAAACTGTTTCAGGGTGTTGGAGAATTTAAGAGTCCACTCCAGCTGCGCATTCAACCTGGTGCAGAGCCTGTAGTGAGACCGCCACGGAGAGTCCCTAATGCACTTATGAAGCGACTAGCCGATAAGCTGGAAGCACTGGTGAAGAGCAAAGTCATTGCGAGAGTTGAGCATCCGAAAAGTTTTGTAAGCAATTTAGTGATTATTGAAAAGAAAGATGGTTCATTAAGAATTTGCTTAGATCCAAAAGATCTCAATAAAGTATTAGTTAGGGAGCATCATTTGATACCAACTATAGAGGAAATAGTCTCTAAATTGTGTAATAAGAAGTGTTTCTCAGTAATAGATTTAACAGATGGCTTTTATAATATTAAACTAAGTAAGGATTCCAATGACTTATGTACTTTTAACAGCCCTTATGGTTGTTTTAAATTTTTAAGAATGCCGTTTGGTTTGTCAGTGGCTCCAGAAATATTCCAAAGATATAGTGAAATTGCTTTTGGAGATATACCAGGTGTCATTGTTTACTGCGATGATTTATTAATATGTGGAAACACTGAACAGGAGCATGATGCAATATTAAAAACAGTCTTTCAACGAGCTTTAGAACATAATGTAAGATTTAATAAGAATAAATTTCAATATAAACTAAAGGAAGTAAAGTATTTTGGTCATATATTTTCGGAAAAAGGCATGAAAATAGACCCAGACAGGGTAAATGCCATATCAAAAATGAAAAGTCCAATTAATAAAAAACAACTTCAAATTTTTCTCGGGATGGTAAGTTATTTAAGAAAATTTATTCCTAATATGGCCAATATTGCAGCACAACTACATTTATTGTTAAAAAAAGATGTAGAGTGGATTTGGACTGAAGTTCATGAAAATGTTTATAATAACATTAAGAAAAAAATAACAGAAGCACCAATATTACAGAATTTCAATAGTAAATTACCAATTGTAGTACAATGTGATGCATCCAAGGATGGCATTGGTTGTTGCTTATTACAAAATAATAAGCCAGTTTGCTTTGCATCTCGCAGTTTAACACAGTCAGAGCGAAATTTTTCTCAAATAGAGAAAGAATTGTTAAGTGTTGTGTGGGCCACCAAAAAATTCCATTATTACATTTATGGACATCAAATAACAATTATTAATGATCACAAACCATTGGAATCTTTATTAAAGAAACATCTACATGAAATACCGTCATCAAGACTGCAAAGATTAAAACTAAAATTATTAAAATATAACATAGAATTCAAATATCAACAGGGGAGATTAATGCACATAGCAGATTTATTATCTAGATCTTATCAAGAATGCAGTGATGTCGATGAATCATATATGTATGAAGTTATACATTGTGTAGGCATGGCTCAGAATTTAGAATGTACAGATGAACAAAAAACACAACTAATTACCGAAAGCTCGAAGGATACAGAGTTGGTTGAAGTAATAGAATATATTAAGAAAGGTTGGCCTAATGGTAATAGTATTCCAGATTATTTACATAGTTATCATAGATGATTTGTCGTTTGATGAGAAATTAGTATTTTATAAAGACAGATTAATAGTCCCAAAGGCTTTACGAATGTCTATTATAAAAGTATTACATGAAGGACACATTGGAACGTCTAAAATGAAGGAATTAGCACGAAAATTATATTATTGGCCACACATAGACAGTCATATAGAAGAATATGTGAGAAAGTGTTACCCCTGTCAAACATATCAGAATAATAACATTAAAGAACCACTAATCACACATTCAGTTCCTAATTTACCATTTTTAAAGTTAGGTATTGATATAATGGAGTATAGGAGAAAAAATTATTTAGTGATCTATGATTACTACTCAAAGTGGTTAGATATTAAGCTAATTAACAGCAAAAGTGCAAATGCAATTAATAATAGTTTATTAGATTTATTTAGTAACTTTGGAGTTCCTAGTGAGATTGTTTCAGATCATGTACCATTTGATTCTCGTGAATGTAAGCAATTCGCACAGGAATGGGGATTTAAATATACATATACTAGTCCTAGATATCCACAGACAAATGGAATGGCTGAGAGAGGAGTTCAGATTGCTAAGAAAATTATGTATAAATGCAATGAAGACAACACTGATTTTAGAGCAGCTTTATTAAAGTATAGAGTTTCACCAGTAGCGGGAACAAGTTATTCTCCCAGTGAATTATTAATGAATAGAAATATAAAAACTAAATTAATAACTTCACAAACTTTTTTAAAACCAAAGTTAAATGATAATATGCAGCATCAATTCAGTAAACAGGTAGATAGAAATATTAAAAATTATAATAAAACAAGTAGAATAAAAACAGAATTTGTAATAGATCAAAAAATATGGTTTAAGAAAGATGTACAAAAGAATGTGTGGTTAGAAGGTAGAATTGTTGGAATTAATGGAAACAGATCTTATAATGTAAAAGACATAAATAATGTTAATTATACTAGAACCTCTTTCTACATTCGACCAGCATAGACTTTGTTGTTCACCAGATGCAGGTGCTCACTGGTTGAATGTGTAACTGTGGTGCATTATTATTATATTAAGTAAAATATTGTAATAAGGATCTTGTTTATTTAGTTAAGTTAGTAATAACAATGATAATTTGATTACAAAAAGAAAGAAGAAAATGTAAGTATAAAATTAAAAATAAAGGGGATGATGTAGTAACATATATTATAATGTACGTGGAACTGAGGTGTATTATTATAATATTAAGTAAAATATTGTAATAAGGATTTTGATTATTTAGTTAAGTTAGTATTAACAATGATAATTTGTTTACAAAAGGAAAGAAGAAAATGTAAGAATAAAATTAAAAATAAAAGGGGATGATGTAGTAACTTATTATAATGTACTCTGTGGTAGTAACGGAACTTGACCAACTGTCACCTGTCACCAAGACGTCAGGCAGAGACACATCTACCCGATCGATAGCTGTTTTAGAGATCACATTAAATTAGTACAACTTAATAATTGTTTTATTAAATAAACAAACAATACACACACCCTCCAAATTTCATGTCTCTAGGACCAAAGGTTTAGGCTGTGCATTGATATCTCAGTCACCCTAGCCTTTTTAGGGTTCCGTAGTAAACAAGGAACCCTTATAGTTTCGCCATGTCCGCCTGTCCGTCTGTCCGCGGCTTAGCGCAGAGACCGTTGGTACTAGGAAGCTGTAATTTGGTATGGATACCCATATAAACGACGTCGACAAAGTGGTAAAAAAAAAATCTTAAAAAATATTTTTTTTTAGTGTACCTCCCGTACACGTAAAGTGGGGATGGTTTTTATTTTTCTCGTCAATCCCATGGTGTGGGATATCGTTGGAAAGGTCATTTAAAAATAATGTGAGTTTGTGAAAACCATTTTTGGATTCAGGGATCCGTTTGCGGAATATAAAATTTTAAAGTGTTAATTTTTGTTAGAGCCAAGTGTCCCCCCCCCTGCCAGCTAAATGGTTGGGTTCGGATATGTGAAAAAATTCACGGCAGTAGTATATATAACGAAAAGGAAAACTATCACCGCTACGTAGGCTAGACAAGTTACCGAGTAATAATCGACCAACTTAAATTTGCAGCTGTAAAAACATGTTCTTCCATAGATTCTGTATCGGAGAACAAGTTTTTCAACTACAATGTTAAGTTTGTTTTATAAATTCATCCCAACTGCGGAACCCTTCATTGTGCATGATACGACATGCACTTGTATATATATAGATATATTTATCTTTATTTATTTTTCTCTCTTTGTTCCTCTCAATCAGAGCACCCGCCATCTAATCTCTTCACCACCATTGGTTGACTGGTAGAGAATGCCTAAGGCATTAAGTCCGCCTTTGTACCTTTTTTTGTGTGTGCGAATAGTTTAAATAAATAAATAAATTAAAGTTTTGAGTCAAATTCTACAAAAGACTTTTGATAGATATTTTATGTCCAGTACAAAATAAATACCTAAGTCTTTGAGATTTAGACATTTTTTTTGAGTGACAGTTGCTTCAGAGAGATACGCAAATACGCGCTTTGACGTAGGTAGAGTTGCGGATAGCAGGCCTTATTACCTATTCAGAGAGATACTACCACTATTTTGAGAGCATACAGGATGCGTGTCGATGGTAAACGATCGTTGCCACCAATATGCATCTGCAAAACCAGAGATTACCTATATTTAGCGTATCAAGGAATTTCTGCACTTCCGTTCTTCAAGTTATCATTATACTTAGCGTAAAGAGATTCAAGTGTTAGTATTAAACCTATCCATATGGTCAGTTAATTATATTGAAACTGTTAATCACATGTATAAAACATGTGCTCCATTAACTTGACACGTAATGCGTTCACGATTGTGTATAATTTGTATAATTAGCGTTAATTAGAGCGCGTCGTGTGGCTCAAATGAGCCCCCCTGTACTCTGTTGTGGCCAGTTGTGGCCACCGTGAGAGCATACTGGGTGATTCAGGTGCAGGCACTGAAAGAATCTGAACATATTTTTGTATGTGTTAGAAGTATGAATAAACATCTCTATCGGTGAACCAGATAGTTTTCACTATGTTAGTACGTAGGATGAGAAATGAACAGAGAGAAGAATAAAACTAAAAATGAAAAGAATGAACGGAAGACACGTTTATTAATTTCAGATCATGTTTCATGGAACTTTTGTTTTTAGGTGATCTTTTAAATGAACTTAGTCTTCTCCAAAATATTCAAAATATTGTGTACCTACACTAAAATTAAAATTCAAAACATTTTAATCGAAACGATTCAAAAGGCTCAACCACTTACCCTAATAAAAATATGAAATTTAAATACCATAAACCCATAACAAAGGTCCAATAAAACCTCACTAGAGACATCTATTAACGAAAAAAAACGGTCTAGACGCCATGTCACCCATTCAAACTTGTTCGAATCCAAATTCGAAATTCGAAATCGTATCGCGTCCTGACGTTTCCGCTACGTGCAGTTTCCGGCGCGCACGCGCACTACGAATCTGTAATCGCGCTTTTACATTCAGAAATGTTTTTTTTTCTTTTTTTTTCACTCCAACTATATGTATCCTGTGTTTTGATTGATGGCACGGAGATAGGCGAAGACCATTACCAGTCGAGCCTCATAGGGTCCCGTTGATAAATTGGTTGCTTGTATTCTCTGCGTGTGCGCACAGGGCATGTTCGCAATTGGTTCCCTGATGTAGAGTTTTGTCGTTGAAATTTTAATGGGTGATTTTTTCAGTTCAGTCGGAAGGTGTTAAAGATTATTGACTATAAATGTGTATTAAGTTTTTAATAAAGTCGTTTAGGGCGGCAGCGACATCTTTCATTCGTTATTATAGCCTTGTTTACATAATGACGCCTAAGCACGTGCTTTCGAATCTCGCCTCACGTTATTCTTTGTGCATTTTCTCCAAGAAAATTCTGCAATATTTTACTAAGGTGTAACTAACAAATCGTGATCTTAATACGCCGTCGAATATACATTGCAAAACGATACGTAAATCAGTTATTAATATTAAATTATTCAAATAGAACGCGATAGCCCGACGCTAACTTATGTCTCCGCTAGTTAATATGTATCACGTCCGTGATTGGTCGTTGACAGGTGACGTCATCGGCGTACGCGCCGGTGCGGTTGCAAACTTGAATTTTAGTTGCCTATTTAATTTGCATCGGGTATTTTCTTTATGGTTTGACTAGATTTTCCGGTGAGACTGGTACGATATATAATACATTTATTTATACGATTCTTAATACATTTAGAGTGAATACTGAAATTTAATGGAATTATGTTTAATTATTTTTGTAAGTAAATCTTTAAGGCACTTTTACAAGTCAATGTTGTGGTCAATATTTTAAAACTAGACGGTGCCGTCGTTACTGATTACGTAATGGTTTGTAATTTAGGTCCATTGTCAAACACTGTCAAATTCAGGATTTGCAAAGAAAGATCTATAATACAGTGTTTTCTGCGCTTTGGCTGTCTTCTTTTGCGTACTTTACAAGATAATGATCTGTTACTTATTGTAATTGCAAAAAAGATGATACTAAGAGATAAATCAATAATAATTGCAGCATTGGCGTTTATTTCGATCATCACCCCAACCGATCATACAAATATTATCCAATTTAGAGTTCTTCATCGTCCATAAACTGAACTCAACTACATTCAAACCTTTAAAAATAGACCAGACACTATAATACCACCCATAATCCAATAACAATCAGACACAATAATCCTCACACACACACACACACACCCCACAAATATGGCGCTACCTTTACTAACGTAATATGAAGTCTAATTCTAATTCAAGTAATACTACCGTTTAATATGCCAGTCGCGATGCGACCGCTGACGATACAGGTCGTATGATAAATACAGAACAATATGATGATCTATATACGAGGTGTACACGAGCACAGGGATGTATATTGAATAGTTAAGTAATGTCGTGCGGGGGGCATAGAGTAGGGAGATTTGTGGGGTTTGTTTTGTGACTACAGGCATTTGAATTTAGAACTGAGTTTGTAATAACATTGATTTTAATTTATTCTGATTTTACTTCTTCTATAGATTCTGTCATAGATGTTTGAATATTTTTCTGGAATTCTAAAAAAGATAAATATAAGTTTCGAAGGGTTTTTCTTATAATAATTTCACTGCAATGAAAGAAAAAATGAAAAATAAAGTTCCTAAAATTAATGATAATAAAAAATCCTAGTATAAATATATATATAATATTATAAATGTGAAAGTTTGTGTGTTTGTTACTCAATCACGCAAAAACGGCTGATTGGATTTGGATGAAATTTGGCAAACAGATAGTTTATAACCTGGATTAACACATAAGATACTTTTTATCCCGATATTCCCACGGGATCGAGACTTACGCGGGTGAAACCGCTGGGCGAAGCTAGTTTAATTATAATTATAATTCCAATTTTGGCAACAAAAGACATCAACGAGGGTGAATATTATGTTTACATTAAATACTTTTCAGTTTTTTTTCACATTTAAAAGTATTATTATTTCACACTAATACCTACGTGGTTAACTATCTAACTACCAGCATAATCTAATAATCTAACTACCAGGATAACTATCAGCATGCCTCTCAGAGGCAAGTCACTAAACAATATTTGGTAGTATAATTTATGTCCAGTCTCTTTTTACTTACTCTCTGCCAATAAATTCTAAAACTTATTTAAATGTTGTATCACAAGTTAGAGATACTTATCTTTATATACGGGATTTCCGGCGTCTGTCGACTGTCGGGCTTGTCGCTAATTTCCACGGAACCCTGATTCACGTGCTGTACCGGTCTTTGGCCTGAGGAACCCTAATTTATATTGTTTTGTATGCTGACTGGAATTGTCCAACGGAAACTTGTCTCTTGATTTATTTTTAGTAAATTAGAATCATGTAGATTTTCTTTACTGCATGCCAAAACTTTTTAAAACGCCTATGAATTTAAAAAATTAAAAAAAATTACTTTGAAATAACGTAAAGAGGAATATAATAGGTTTACATTGATAACCAAAGTTAGACAATCGTAGTGTACAAAAGGTAAAAGACACAGGGTAAGATTTAGGGCCAGTAATTAAAAAAAAAAAAATGCGGTATCTAATTAGGCGATAATATTTCCCGTCCTCAAAAAATTACGAACTTCAAACCGTGTTTTACCTGTTCAATGATGAAATCATGTTTATTTCTAATATATTATGTAGACCTTTTAAGAAACGTTTTCATGCAAACCAGATGGCACCCGCATTTCCTAGCTGACTGATCCCTGAGAAGAAATGCCGAAATCAACACAGAGGTCATGGTCTCTTTAAGTCCAATTTTCTAAATCAGTCATAAGTGCTAGCCTTCAATATAAGAAACATTGCAAAATTTCACGCTTTACATGTGCATTTCATGCTTCTACACCCAGCAGTGATACCTATGCATTGTCTGTGAGCGAATGAATTTAAGAGTTTTATTTAGCTCGTAGGAGCTCGTGGCTAAGTAATAACAGCCGCACGGGTCGATCCTTCAGGCTAAGCTACGCTTGCCCGGGTTGTTCCGTGGATGAGTGACCATCTTTACATACCGAGACTCCTCCGCGTCTCAGAAAACACGTTAAGCCCGGCTGTCATTCGTAGATCTTTGACAGTCGTTACGGATCATCAGAAGCCTGAAAGTCTTACCAAGGGGTATCGTATTACCCAGTCAATGGGTTTTGGAGGTCGGATAGGCAGTCGTTTCATGTAAAATACTGGTATTCAGCTGCATTTAGTTAGACTGGAAGCCGACCCAACATAGTTGGGAATAGGCTAGGCGGATTGATTGATTTTTTTGTACCTAAGTGTAAGAAGATAGACGCATTCGTCCTTAGGACAATTGCGCTATCCGTGTCACCCATTGCAATCAAGTTAATAGTGATCTCATTACCTTAGTTGACAGGCAGCCGTGGATCGGTGATCCACATGAATATGCATCCACCGTCACACACTACTCACGACCACCTGACGCTTTCACCATTTACACCGATTTTTCTCCTTTCTCTAAATAGGGTTATACGATTCGCTGTTGGAAAGCTGATTGACAATGTGTAATTGTGTAGTTGTGTAGGAAAAGAAATCCTTGGAACTAAGTCGGCGTTCGGTTAAATACAAGTTTTTGGAACAAAGTTCCATAACCCATGTTACACACTGCACACTTGGCGAATGAGAGTTAGGCCGAAAAAAGTGTAACATTTTGACCGTCACGTCACTTATTTTTTCATTTTATTCCTGTCAAACGTTGTTAATTTATTTCATTGTGCCTGATATTTAATACTTACTATACAGCGAAAGGTCTCATGGTCTCAAGGTCTTACTGCAGGTCCATAGTTGGTTCACTGCTAATAATTTAGTATTAAATGGGAAAAAAAACTAAATGCATAAGATTTGCTTTACCGAATGTTAAAAGTAGTGATTGTGACATAGTATTGGATAAGGAGAAATTAGAATTCGTCGATAAAACTGTTTTCTTGGGGATCACCCTCGACTCAAGGCTGCAATGGGGTCCTCATTTAACATCTCTTGCAGGACGGCTAAGTTCAGCAGCATATGCTGTGAGAAAAATCCGTCAATTTACTAATGTAGATACCGCGAGGCTAGTTTATTTCAGCTACTTTCATAGTATCATGTCTTACGGTATTTTATTGTGGGGACGGGCTGCAGATATCGAGTCTATATTTATTCTGCAGAAAAGAGCCATCAGAGCAATATATGGGCTCCGCAGGCGCGATTCTCTAAGAGAACTGTTTAAAGAAATTAACATCATGACGGTACCTTGTCAATATATCTATGAAAACATCATGTACGTAAGGAAAAATCTAAGTCTTTTCAGTAAAATAGGTGAAAGACACACTTATAGGACTAGAAATAGGGACCAATTAGTTCAACCGGGTTTCAGACTGGCTAAAGTAGACTCATCCTTCATGGGGTACTGTTTAAAATGTTACAATAAAATACCTCCCCACATACTTCAACAGAATGAAACGAAATTTAAATCTTGGGTAAAACGCACACTATGCCGCCAAGCATATTATAAATTGGGGGATTACATCGCTGACAAAAATGCTTGGCTTAGCGCTGCTCCAGCTCCACAAGGACGCATAAACTAATTGATTGGCATTCGAAAATATTGTTGGAGCTGCTGAATATTGTAAAGACAATCTTGACATTGTATAAATTCAATCTCCTAGTATTGTATAATTTCATAGCACATATGTGAGCACTATGTACTTACCTACCTTAAAGCTACCATTTACTAGGTACGTCGTTCATTGACTTGAATGTGCCCTGGCGGCAGAGAGTATGTCATGCTCACTCAAATGTCTCGCTGGTGGTGGCGTGTGTGTTGGATCATTAAGTTCCCTTCAAAATGGTTGAGCTGAATGGTGCTGATCCATGCGTCATGTTCGTGAACGGGCGCCGCCAGTAGGGACTGGTCATCTCTAAGCTGCCACGGCTTATTTTTAATTTATTTTAATTTTTGAATTGTTTTTATCTTTACGGACGCTTTTAACGTGCACGTCTCTTTTTTTTTCTTTTTTACATTGTTCTCACATGTTTAATTTCAAATGAATGATGTAACCAATATATTGTAACAAAATTTTGATTTAAAAGAGTGTCCGTGGAGTTTCTTGCCCGTTCTTCTCCATAGGAACCTACTACGCTTTGGAATGGGCAACTAGCTTCATTTTTTTGACTGACCGACCCCTTGACAATTCAAAAGTACCTGTAATTGGTTTATTTGAAATAAATGCTTTGAGTTTGAGTTTGAGTTTAAAGAAACTTCGCTGAAACCGGGTATCTCACGACATCTCTCGAATTTTTTTCATAGTTTTTTGAAAGGGAATAAAATCCTAAGTACGCTTATTAAGCATTTATTCGTCAAACTTGCGTGCTGTCACCATAAACTCTTCAAGGAATAAGAAAATGCTCAATGAAGTAGTTAAAAGGTTAATTATTTGAGGAAGTTATAATTGAAAGTAGGTAAAATCAAGTGTAAAATAGTGTGTATAGACTGATGTTCAGGGATGCTATTCAAAGATAAAAAAAACTTGATTCTGGGTAATTCTTAAATTTCTGTGAAATTGTGTCAAACGGATTAAAGGCCTCGGTAAATAAAAAAATTGAAAGAGTCATTTTGCACTTCAATAACTCCTACAAAGAAGTAGGTAATTCTTTAAAGAACAATGATAAATTTCTCTGTCGCACATAAGTATTATTGAAATAATGTGTTGAAGGTTTGCCAATGTTATTGTGAACGTAAACAACCGTGTGTGGTCTTGGCTATTTAGTATGGTCGCCATCACTCCACCTGTCCAAAATCGCGACTAAGGGATATAGCTTGTAATGTCGCTAAAAATAACTATAGAAATCATTTAATTCGGTTACTATTTGTGTAGTAACTACGTTAAAAGAAGTAGTAGGCTGTAGTTTATGTGAATACATTGTTAAAACAAATGTAAGTTGAATATCAGAAAGCTATCTAATTGCGTAACTCATTTTCGTAAATGATTAAGACTAATCTGTTTCATTTTGACAGTTCAACAACATTCATTGCGTTATTCACGTTGTTGAGCAGATTTATTTTTCTAACTTATGAAGCAATAGATTAGCTATCTGTTTCAAAATGATTCTGATTGTGATTGATCGTACATTAAGCAATTAGGGTTTAATTACAGGAACTGCTCCTGGAATTAAAACGTTCAATATCAAGTCACAATTTCATCTAGGTGACAATCAATTTTATTTCAAAATTATTAGATTTTTTGTCTGGTTTAGACTGAGATTGAATTTAAAAAAAAAACGAGAATTGCCCCTCTGGTAGATATTTTATGTATAACATACTGTGGATTTGTAAACACGTAAGCACTTCATCGCTGAAATATCAGAATTACCTACGGAATTACCTATATAGAGACACTGAAAGATAGATAAATCATTATTACACAAACAATCATTATTAAAGTGCACTAGGCTATTTAGGTCCCACAAATACAACTTAAGAAACCGAGTCTTCGAAAGCACAGAAAAAAAACAACTCGCTTTAATAGCATGGACTAAAGTTTCAAAGAAAAGAATGCAGATGTGTAAACTAGAAATTGCCAAGACGTCAAACATTCAGACGAAGAAGAAAACTCTTAATCCACTTAAAATTCACCGCACAAAGATCGTGAAGGTAGGTAAATAAGGCTGACTCACACCGAACTACATTAGCACCTTAAATAATGTTAACATGATCTTAATCCAGACGATTTACTAGTCAATTATACAGCTTCAAACGACTTTGTGATCCAAATCGGCTGCTTAGTATTACGGTTAGGCTCTGTCGTGTGTTCAATCTACAAGTTAAGTTTGTTAGTTGAACGTTTGATTTGGATCGGCGCGGTCTATTCTGAGAAACGTGTCATGGAGTCATAGTTTAAACAATGAGTGGGGCATAGAGTAGGTTTGGTTGTTAGTGGCAGAGGGGTGGAGTAGGCAGAAAGAGTTATTTCGGTTATAACATAACATCGCGACTTATTCCTCGAAGGGTTGGGCAGAGGCGTACCTATAGTACACCCGCATTTCGCCAGTTATGTTTAAGTCCCATGTAATAGGGGCGAGCCTATTGCATGAATTATAACAGAAATATACATATATGTCGGAGATCGTCAGGATTTATTCCGATAGAATCAGACATCATGCGGGCAGAAGATGGGTTTCGTGCAATGAAAACACACTGGGTGCGATACACGTTTATTAAAATGTATACAAAATAACACTCTAACCTCAAATTACAATAAATCACAATAACCTAAAGCCAAACGAAACGTAGGACAGTTCCTAGACTAGATGGAGGTTCTGTTCTCCAGGACGGTCAGCAGGCAAGGGAGCTGGCCCTAGCGCCCCTCCGTCAGCTAGGCTCCGTCGTAGCACGAAGTTAGCCGCGTGTTAGTGCTGCCATCACCCGCGTCACGTGGCTCGCTTCGTTTAGCGAAAGAACTGAAGACCGTCTCCGACATATATTACTAGCTGCGCCCCGCAGTTTCACCCGCGTAAGTCTCGATCCCGTGGGAATATCGGAATAAAAAGTATCCTAAGTCCTATTCCAGGTCATGGTCTACCCATGTGCCAAATTTCATCCAAATCCGTTCAGCCATTTTAGCGTGAAAGCGTAACAAACAAACTCACTTTCGCAGTTATAATATTAGTTAGGATAATTTAGAGGTATATAATCATGAACTTATTTGCAAATAGCTCTCTGGAATATAATATGACAAGATTCTGAAAAAAATACTAAATCATCATCATCATCAGCAAACAGCAGTATACTGCTGGACTAAAGCCTCTACAATTGCACGCCATTCAGTTCAATTCTCGGCAACTCTCATCCAGCTGCTATCAGCCACCCTGTGTCGCTCCACCTAGCATGAGGAAATACTAGATCCCCTGAGTAAGGAGGAAACACTAAGATAGACATACCATATTATGCTCATTTACTCACAATTATTGTTCACAATTACTAGGAATAAGCGAGTAATTCGAAGATTGATGACATTAATAATGTCAACTACCAAAAATTGACATCAAAATGTTGTTGCAGTTGCTCTAGGAACTGCTGTGAGAATGATCCATACGTATCAATGAATGTTTCTATCTGCAACCGGACAGTTCTTTGCTGACCTTGAACTTACACGGCATCTTACAGGCAACCTTATTAAATGTTGGACCCTTCGCTGAAAACCTTATATATAACACATATAAAAAAAAACTAACAATTTGAAATTACAAGTCAAAATTATATCCTCACAGAGGCAAGCACCTCAAATCCACTAAACCAACACCTCACTCTCAACACACAACTAAATGATCTATAATTGTATTATGGATCATCTGTACGATGCGCGTGGGCGCCATTGGGACGTGAGCGCGCATTCGTATCGATTGTAATCGATTCCTATCGTGAAATTAGTATAGTGTCGCTCGATGACGCAAGGTAATGTTCGTCTTCTTTTAGATGTGGTTTAAAAGTGCTTGTAATTAACAGTTTTTAAATCTTATATACAAATAAATAAAATTAAAAGCGTCTGTTTGTAATGTCGTATTTTTACTAATTGCATATGAAAGTATATACGGTACTTAGAATTAGGGTCCACGCGGGCGAAGCCGTGGGCATCAGCCAATAATACCACCCTAGTTATTGTTTCGCTGCAGGGCAAAGGACAAGGCACAGACAAGGCACAAGACGGGTTTGCGGTTTCAACCTGATATTATCTATAAAATCGATGCTTTTCCTGCACCGATGTTAGTAAAGTTCAAGATAAATTCAGAAAGTATATGAATTGAAAAATGTCTCATTGTTACTTACCCGGATTTGAACTCACAATCTCATGCATCAGAGGCGAGGCCTTAACCACAGGGCTATTACAATAGGTTTGAAATAATCATGCAGATATGAATTAAGCCTTGTTCACAAGAGACTAATAATACCAACCACATCACTCTTATCATCAATCGCATCATATTTTATTTGTGGACCCCACAATCCTTGATTTGTTGTGGAGTACTACGTGGATGAGGCGCATATCAGTAAAATGTAAGTATTTTACGTTCGATAAACATTAAAGTTTAATATCCAGAAAGATAATTTTAAGCTTTAGATTTGGGGCTGTTGGCGTTTATTTAAAATTTTAAAGGAACATATTATTCTACAATTAAAAAAGAAAACCATGAGGTTAATATTATTCTATCTACGATATTCAGGAATAAAGACAAGTCTCGTCTCGCTTGCAATGATTCGCCGATAACAAGACAAGCAATGAGCATAATTATTTATCTCAAGTGACAGAGAGATCGTGATCGAATCTCTTGTCTTCACTAAGACCATATCCGGAATCCAATAAGCACTAATCTTAAACATAAACAAAACACGTCTAATATTCTATTTACACATCACAATCAAAATTGACCACTCGAAAGAGGTCACAGCATTCAATCGTGATCATAAACGCGAAATTCGTGACGGCCCGTGTGCTAGAGGTCGCACTGAATGTTATCACTCGGATAAATTAAGAATCGATTCCATGACGGTATCGATTTATTTATTGAATGAACATCGTTACGATGATCTAATTTTACGGCGGGCGTGACGAATGCTGGGTGTAGAGTTTGGGGTTTTTAGATGTGGCTTTTGCTGGTCCACTTCTTTCTTTTTCGAGTATTGCTAAATGTCAAACTTAGTCATACGCCCATCTGCTTCTAGCTAATACGACCGTGACAGTTTTCAGATTCATCTAAATGACCAATTGGAACCATGCCCCTAGCTTCTGACGTTTCATGAGTGCCCATGCAGGTTTATGTGAAATTAAATATTTTGATTTCATTTGATCCATTTTGTTAGCTCCAGCGTTTTAATATAAATGCTTGTACAAATAATTATCATATTTATAGGAATAACTTTTAACCTAAATTATTGTATCTCATGTCTAAATTATTGTATCTAACGCAGATAAATTTAATGTAAACATTATGATTACAATAATATATTGTTAATGTAAACATTATGATTATAATATTAACAGAATTTAAATTTTATCTGTGTGTTTCTTCCTTGTTTTTCTTGTCAGGAAGGAATACCCATGACATCAGACTGTATTAAGACAAACGGGCAACTTACACAAAGACGTCAAGGAAATGATTCTACCCTATTTACTAATAAAGTAATTATTACTTTTACTTTTACTAATTTCATATATTATTAAATATTTCTAATTTCTCAGATTTCTCCCGGAGTCTGGATTTATGCCTGGTTGATGGCAATAGGCTCGCCCCATATTACACGGGACTTAAACATAACTGGGAAAACACAAACGTAAAGGTATCTACACCTCTGCGTAACCTTTCGGAGAAAAACAGGCGAGAAGTTATATTATGTTATTTAAATAGTTTAACATTCGGAAACCACATCTACCACCTTCCTTACTCTATATTCCCACAAAAGGAAGCTCAAGATATAGGTCATAGGAACAGCACGACCGCCACTTAAATCATTAGGTATTATAATTATTATGAACGTCAGATTATTTCCTTGACTGTACGAACTCATCCGTTTCGCAGACATCAATGTGCGGTTAATGCCAGAGCAAGGTGATTCCAAATTAATGTTTTGAGTTCATAAATGTTTGATTTAAACGTGTTATTAAATGTTTAAGAGAATGAATAAAATGATGTTTTGTTTCTATTTGAATTAAATTCCTAACGTGAATGGAATTGCTTTCCAATAGCATAGCCGATTTTTTATCTTGTGGAAGAGATCTTTTGGATTATATTGTACAACATTTTTTTCTATGCACTCTGTAGCTATTAAGGGAAAATTGGCCATAGGTTACTTGATCATCACCACCCCGACTGCTGGACTTAGCCCTTCCCCAAGCACCATCAATTCGACCGGTTCTGTGCTTCCCGCATCCACCGGATTCCTGCAGCCTTCACTAGGTCATCGGTCCACCTTGTGGGAGACTTTCCAACTCTACGCCCCTGCAGAGCCTTTTAGCCCCATCGGCCATCTGTCCTGCGAGCAATTTGCCCTGCCGAGTGCCACATGGTCATTAGTAAGTTACTGGCTATCTTTTAGCATAACAATCCACCTATGCACGTGTAATAACATGAACAGTTTCCATTATTATGATTTGTATTTGTGAAGCGTGATGTAAAAACAAACCTAAAACCATAAACCGAAATTCAATTATTATTATCATATCAATCAATCTGCCTAGTCTTTGGGGTCGGCTTCCAGTCTAACCGGATGCAACTGTATACCAGTATTTTTCATGGAGCGACTGCATATCTGACCTCCACAACCCAGTAACTGGGTAATACGATACCCTTTGGTTAGACTGGTTGTCAGACTTTCGGGCTTCTGACGACTCGTAACGACTGTCAAAGATCCGCAAATGACAGCCGAGACCAACGGCTTAACGTGCTTTCGGCACGGAGGAGTCTCGATATGTGGAAATGTTCACCCATCCATGGACCTAGCTTTACCTGATGGATCGACCCGGCTGTAATTACTTAGCCACGAGCTCCTCCACATATCACATATCAGATATCTCTGTCACATATCAGAGCCGTAGTGTTCTGACAAAATAGAGATCCGTCGAACAAGTAGCACATCAGCAGGGTTCTGTCGAAGTAATGTTTTTCGAAGGTGTGTGTTGTCGAAGTATGTTCGGTCGGACTAATGCTAGTCGAACATATGTTCTGTCGAAGTAATGAGTAGTCGAACTATTGTGTTTCGAAGTTGAGACCGTGTCGAAATAATTAATTGTTGAAATTCAGTATGACACTCGTTTGTAAGTAAGAGGTCGACTTTCAGTCTTACCAGATGCTGAATACCAGTATTTTACATGGAGCGACTGCCCATCTGACCTTCACGACCCAGTTACTGGGTAACACGATATTCCTTGGTACGACTCACAAATAAATATTCGAATATTACGCCTAAGTGTTGCACGAATAGAAATTAAACTGCCATAGTTATCCATCGCTGTGAAGATGGGTATCTAGACGATAAAATTATTAATTTAACTGATGCTATGGGTTCTGTTATAAAATAAATAATAACTTCGTGTCTGTTCTCAAGAATTTATTGAATTATAACTTTGCGCGATCTTATTTTGTTTATAGGAGGATTTAAAGGTTTTAATCTTTGTAGTAAACTCAACATTATGATTACTATTAAGTAACTATTGCTCAGACAATCAAGGCATTATGTTTTATTACTTGAATTTAATTTCCATGCCTATGAGGTAGTTTTTCAGGAAACTCTGATCAGTAGCTTGAATTTCCTTATTTACTGAACTTTCTTATAGTATAACTACAGTCATTACAAATACTATATTTTATTATTTAAAATAAAAACTCTTAAAATTTACAAAGCACTTTTTTACGTTGTAACAGTAAAAGTGTATGACAGTGTTTGCAAATTTCCCATTCATTATTTTTAAAGTATCAATACTTATCCAGCGTTGTATAGGACAGAGGGCAGTATAGCGGAAGACTCGGCCAGTCGAAGCTTTGGTAGTAAAAAAATGAAATATAATAAATCAATTTGGAGGTTATATCCGACGAGTGGCGCGCGCGCCGGTTCACGACTGATGAGTTAGGTGTCGATCATGTTGTAAAATTTAGAAGAAAAAAAAACAATCATATTTTTTGCATTGAGGATGTCTGATTTGAATGGATTTGTAGTTTTTTTAATATTATTAGGTTCCTCCCAAATATTGTTACGGTTTATTATTGTGCCTTTCCATTCTATTTCATAAAAACTAAACCAAACAAACCAAATCTCCATGTTCTAATTTTTGTGTTTTTAGTATTTTACTATTTTTTTATATATTTTTTGTGGTATGGGTATTTTGCATGCAATAAAAGACTATTTATTTATTTATTTATTATGAAGAGTCGATGAAATGTCGTCTAATCTATATAATAGTGGGGTTACTATTTACATGTCTTATAAATGTCATAATTACCAACTTAGAAATTAGGATCCGTTAGATGGATACAGAGGTGTCATGTCATAGTTCAATTTCTCATCCTAAGGACCCCTCTAGTACATTATAATGACGAGTAAACTGATCTCTCTGTTCGAAGCTTTACCTCCCAGCTGTGTCGTGGCTATCCGTCGTGTATCGATCCATTTACCGGTGCTTATTATTTATTTACAAGATCATTAACATATTATTTATTGTTGAGCTAAAGGTCGCTGCGGGCACAACGCCCTCCATCGAGATGTTAAGTGAAAGTTTTGGAAAAACGTTGTGTTTTACGGCAGTAGTACCTATTGGTTGTCAATGATATATTTGTCGTGATCGTATATAATTAGTAGTCTTGGACATCATATTTTATTATAATATGTTTAAAAGGCATGTTATCAAAATTGGTTAAAAATTTGCTGTCCAAAGAGATAACACACGATTAGTTTAAAAGAAGAAAAACAAATGGATTTAGATGGACAAGTCAAATTCCAACACAAGGTATCTATCCCCTTTATAGGGAAGGACTGACAATTAAATGCATCATTATCAATAAGGACTAAAAAGTTCTGATTTTGTAACCCGAAACCCTGATGGATTTCCCCCCATTCGCACACTTCATTTGCACATAGTTTAAGAAATTTCACATTACTGCGCTAGGACTTCTCATTTCAAATTGATTTCCGGCCGACAAATACTTAATTGACCCGAATCAGGTTCGTGCATGTGAGATCATAGTGTAAACCCAAAATTCTACTGACAAATAATAAACGATCTATAATTTCCTCTAAGCTCTAAAACCACCTAAATACCGTCCATTCTCCGAAAGCCCAATGACATCAGTCCCTAATCTCCGGAAATAACAAGCCGTCATTAATTGCTCCCACACTTGACGAGCACAAACAAGCGATAACTCTTTGGGCCCACAATCGTATCGAGTGGTCTTAAGACATCTTAAGCCGCCTCGAGACCGTTTTAAGAAGATCTTAAGACTATTTTTCGGAAATGAAGCGTGCAGTCCAGTTGGTTGAGGGCTCTTGATGATGCGTTGGTCAAATAGAATGTGGTATGGTCGTGGGTCAATATGATTTTGAATTCGGGCGTGGAGCCTGGAATTAATAGATGCGATAGTTTTATCAGCTTGTTCAATTTTTCTGTCGAAAATATATAATTGATGTAGTAGACGAATTTGGTTAGGTGTTTTTAATTCTCCTATTTTTCGAGTAAAGAGAATAATTATTGATATATGAACGTCGTTAATTATGTTAAAATAACAATTTACTAGCTGATTCCTCCCCTTCGCCCGCGTGGATGTCAGTTATTATATACTAAAGCCTTCCTCGAGAACCACAATCTATTGGTGAAAACAGCATGAAAATCGGTGCAGTAGTTTTTAAATTTATCGCGAACAGACAGACAGACAGACGCGGCGGAGGACTTTGTTTTATAATATGTAGTAATTATTTTAATATTATAAATGCGAAAGCGAGTTCGTTTGTTTGTTACGCTTTCACGCCAAAACGGCTGAACGGATTTGTATAAAATATGGTACATGTGTAGCGCTTGACCTGGATTAGGACGTAGAATACTTTTTATCCTGATATTCCGACGGGATCGAGCCTTATACGGGTGAAACCGCGGGGCGGAGCTAGTTTTGTATAAAAGAGTGCCACTATTCGTGTGTAAAATAATAAGTTTGATAATCTAATGATCGCAGGTTAAATATCCGACACTATAGCCACTCATGCGCATTTCCGTCCAAGAAAGCGAAACAACACAAATTATCATTATGCCACATCCATAATTAATATTTTCAAACATCATATAAAAGACCCAAATAAATTCGTCACATGCGCGTGGGCACGTTGTTATCATAGAAAGCAGATTCAAGTGTACCGTGTAATACCGGAATTCTAACAATAAACATGGAATTACGTTCGCTAAGTCTGTCTGTTTGTCGACCAAGTTTATTTTGTCCAAGATCATTATTTGACAGGTGTACATTATATTTGGCTTGAATTCTAATAGGCTGGGAAATTGACTGAACCTAGATAATGGTTGAAGTGGTCCGATTGTTTTTATTAACCGACGTCAAAAAGGAGTTTGTTCTAATATTCACCTGTAAGTATTTTTGTAGGCAAAAAACGAAAATACAAAACCGTAAACACCGACTTCCGAAATTATAGTTATTTTTCTTTTAGTAATTTTTTTATGTAGGTATGCCTTAAGGACTTTGGGAATGATACACTGTACACTGTTTTAGCCAATGGTTCAGGAAACAGCATACACGATCAATCGCAATCTGAATCGTTTTTAAACAGCGAATCCACTGCTTTATACGTTCGAAGAAATGTTTTGCTCAACAACGTAAATAACGTAATGAATATTGTTCAACTGTCAAAATGAAATAGATTAGTGTTTACGAAAATGAGTTACGCAATTAGATAGCAGGCTGACGGCTTAAGGAAACTGGCAGAATCTCATCAATATCATTATTAACTATGAATTTTCTATTTACTCACCATACCAAGAAAATATTCTCATAATTCCAAGGTATATACTAATTTATATTAATGTTCAATTAATTATTCTATATCAATATTTAGCAGATAACATTTCTTAGAATTGTTTATCTACTGATCGTAATCCTCAAGATTTCCAAGTAGTCACAAATGGTATTCCCCACATGACGACTAGTGTAGGTAATGCCCCTAACTTTCTCTATGACCTTGTCATGTCCTTGTCATGTCCTCGCATTGATTACAACAATTAAGTCAGAAACATAGAACGATCGATATAATGTTTCTTTTTTACTTACCGTGCGTTTGCATTGGCGAAACATTCACGACAAAACATTTTGAAATCTCTATTTTCTGTCAATGTTCCATACAATTTTTGACAGTGCAAACGCACGGTTACGTTTTTAACGTACGGTCAATATAACTTGGCAGCATGTTCTCTCACTCGCACTCGGCTCATGTCACCATTTGGTTCCTAAAAAATGTTGCAGCCCTATGCGCTCAGTTCGAAACTGCCAAGTTATATCGGCCGTATTGTACACACGGCTACACATCAAGCTATATATTTCCAGTATAAGCTGACCTCGCATTGTACGGAAATCCTACACAATGCCAGATCAGCATAAACTGGAAATGTATAGCTTGATGTGTAGCCGTGTGTGCCCATTGTGTGAAAAAGGTATGTGATGCGGAGAAATGTGGAAAATGTAGTGAAGAAAGTTTTTAATGTGAATGTATAGCCAATATAGCCATACTATAAGAGTAGGGCAAGACCAAAGAAACGATGGATGAACTGGAAAGATGAAATGGCTAGAAAGGGGGTGACTACCGAGATGACGACTAATAGAGAAGTATGGAAGAGAAAAACTTTTGTTTCGGTGACAGAAGAATGATGATGAATGACGATGACGTAGGTACTTACTTAAACACGTACATACGTACTGTTATCTTCTTTGGAATCCTAGTGGTTTTGGAAGACCAGTTTCCTGATCAAAATTATCAGATAAGAACCAAGATATGAAATGAAATGAAATTGTTTATTCTGTAAATAGGATATCGGAATCACATTTACACGTCATATTAAAAAACAAAATAAGCTAGATGAGGTTGGCGTTTCCTATCTGACTACTCTGAGAAGAAAGGCCGAAACAAACTCAGAGGTCGCAGTCTCTTTTAAGGTCCAGACATAATCTTGGTCAGACCATATGAGGACCATGTAGGTTAATGTCTGAAATGGTATTTAGAGGAAAAAAGCACACAGATTTGAGTGCACTAGTCCAGTCAGTGCAAGCATTTGTCAGTAACCGACGAGCTCAACTCAGAGCTTAAGGAGCTCAACGACTCGACGAGCAATACCAAAGAAAGGACATGCCTGCTGACTGGTCTATAAGGTCACTACTATACGAGCTAGACCCTGTGAAGACTATGCCAACAAAACAGCAGCTTACCCCAGAATTTTCCCACCGCACTTCTCAACAAACGACAGCTATGAAAACATAATTTTCTCCACACTCCTACTTCATAACCACTTAACAATCTCACACAAGTACGCTTATAATATTCACATACATCAATATCCCACAATAATAAGTTTGCACCATAAATCGCACCGAAGGTCGAGGTCACGAGGCACAATTAATAAATTAAGGTGCGCGGTTTAGTCCGCCAACAGAGGAATATTCATAGCTGGCATAATGTATGATAAATGTAGCGAGAAATATGCATAGTCACAGTCTTGAATAGTGGCCACAATGGCAGAGAGGTGCCTTAAGCGCGGGTGAACCACCATCCAACAGTATGGGATACTCGTGGTAAAATTGTTTTTACATTGGATATTTTTTGGGGTTACATTTAGATTCATAGGATTTGCCAGAACAAATGTATAATATTTACTGGGGCAGTTTATTATGGTATCGGACATGATCTATAAGACATTTTCTCCTGGAGAAAATGTTTTGATTTAATTAATCTGACGATCCGCTGGCCTTACTTAGGTACTTTTATAAGAATACTAGCTGAAGCCCGCGGCTTCGCCCACGTGGATGTCGGTTATTACATACTAAAACCTTCCTCGAGAACCGCTCTGTTCATTGGTGAAAACAGCATGGAAATCGGTGCAGTAGTTTTTGAGTTTATCGGAGGACTTTGTTTTATTTGGGATTCGGCGGAGGACTTTGTTTTATAATTATGTAAGGACTTTCAAGGTTAAGGCTAGCCTCATTCATGCTCTTTGAACACAACAATTACACTACTTTTCTATGACAAAACTATATAAAAACAACCAATACCTACTTAATTTATTTCTCAAATCTACAACAACGATTGTTTATTTTATAATTTGAATTATTTGCATTACTATACACAATATTTATAGAACACTACTAACTATTAACATAAAAAACTAAAACTAAAGGGTCTAACTAAATAAATATAAACGATTTGAGTTTCATGTACTCTCCCAAGCACGAGTTCAACGACAGCAGTAAATCATCTCCCAGCTGCGCACCTACACCCAAGCTCGCGATGCGCCCAACGGCGGTCACTACACACTCATCGGGCCCATTGTCTAACATTTTTATAAGCGGCCGAACAATGAGAGATCATTCGACGAAGGCTTAGATACGCAGATACCTGGCCACAGCATCCCGTGGCCAGTTCGATGTCCGAGTAGAGTATTTAGCTTTCTAGCTTCCGGAATGGGATCAGTGGGGTTCGAATGCTTATTGGTGAATTCATGCGGGAGGGTGTGTGATTGGTGGAATTCGTCTTTTGTGCTTAGGTATCTGTGTTCACGTGTAACGGTGGTGGCATGCCGGAGATGTGTTGCTTGGCTTCTTCTCACATAATTTTACAAGTAGGTACAATAAAATAATCTGCATGAATCCATTCATCCATACTATTATTATAAATTCGAAAGTAACTCTGTCTGTGTTACCTTTTCACGCCTAAACCACTGAACGGATTTTGACAAAATTTGGCAAGGATATAGATGGTACCCTGGGGAAGGACATAGGCTACTTTTTGTTTCAAAAATAATCCTATAGGGGATGAAAGTTTGTATAGGAAACCAAGCATTTCTTTAGTATCCCGGTAGGTAGTAAGTTCCCGTGACACGATATACGACATCCACGCGGGAGCAGCCGCGGGCAAAAGCTAGTACAATATAAAAGAATTGGTGCCTGTATTATATTACCTACCATTCCATGTTTCAAGCAATTATTCTATTATGGAAACTGTGAAGGGTAGTTTTTTTTGTCTCCGTCGACTTAAATTTCATTTTCGTTTAATGACTTTACTGATAGGTACTACTTTTATAACTATTAACTAAAGTCATAGGCTTTACCTCATTTCAGCAGTAAAGTGCATACGGAAACAAATCGTTTCCCATCCCATGCTCACCTAGGGCACGTATAACGTAAACCGTGGTATTTCGAGCTCAGCGGAATATATTCAATGCTAACCATATTGTCGGTCGTTGGTTACTACATAAAACTGTTATGAGCGTTCGTTTAAGTTTTACAGGCTCTGTTTTAGTGTTTGCGGGGGAAGGGGTTTTTAGGGGATACGGGACGGATGCGTGATGAGCCGTGTTGTTAGAAAGGAGTGGTATATTTGAGGAAAATGTCGCGAAGGAAGGTTTGAGTAAGAATGTGGATGGCTATAAGAGTAGGGGAATACCATAGAAACGATGGCTGAACTGTGTGTAAGATGATACAGCTAGAAAGGGGGTGACTACCGAGATGACGGACGACTAATAGAGAAGCATGGAAGAAAATGACATGTTGCGCCGAGCACTAATAAATTGGAATAAGGGCAGGAGAATAATTAAATTAAATTAAATCATTTTTATTTCAGAATCAGTCCATATAGTATATGTCATTTTGGACGTACTTCCCCTACATACATATGAAATTAAGATATTAGATAATTAATTGAAAGATTAGAATTAGATAAAATTACAAACTCATCAATAAATACCTCCGAGACCTACAGTATAATTATAATTATTCATTAATTATTCATCTTAGTCGAAACTAATGATGAGATATGTGATATATATTTTGATCGGATAGTCGGTTCATAGTTAAATAATTAGCGTATTTTGGCTGGCTTTTGTTTCCTCAGCTAACACGATAGAGAGGCTACGTGTTGGCAATTTTTGGGGATTCACTGGTTTAATTAACAACAAAAAAAAAACACACACAACACACAAACATTTTTAGGAGAGTATTTCTTCTCTCTAGCTTCTATTCTAACCCAATCTTCTGACGCCTATATTAAAAATGTATGACATGTGCTTGCATAAAAACCACTTTAGTATTGAATAGGCTTAAATTGACAATTAGCCTTTTTGGTTATCGTATCTGTACAAACGTCACTTTGCTTTTTACGTTAGGCAAATTTTATTTTTTTACTTTCACCACTTCGGTTTTTTGTGGAAGTAGAATTAAACTGTTTATTATCGAATTGACAGTTACTGAACAGATCAATTTAACCTAATGTAAGTGGTTATTGAAGTGCGAACAATAATAAAATGATTATTTCGAGTGTAAAGCATTCACTGTTTGATTGACAATCGGTTAAGTATGTTTCGTGTTAAAGTGACTACATAATAATATGTTACTAATTCTGAAAGCTTTAAAATAATATTGAACAATGGGATAAGACTTCATTTTATACGACTCAAAGTCAATGTGAACTGAATATTAAATGTGCATTCGATTTGAACTCAATAAACACGATTACTTTTATGAAAAGCCTGGGAGGGGCTTGTGGCTAGGTATCGATCAGCCGCACGGAAAGAAAAGCTACGGTTGGATGGGTGACCATCTTTACATACCAAGACCCCTCCGTGTCTCGGAAAGCATGTTAAACCGTTGGTCCCCGCTGTCATTTGTAGATCTTTGGTAGTTGTTACGGGTCGTCAGAAGCCCGAAAGTCACACAACCAGTCTTACCAAGGGGTTTCGTATTACCCGTAGTTACTGGGTTGTAGAGATCACATAGGCACATTCAGGGTGACAACATGGGAACAAGGATGACAATATGCAGTTATCCAGCAGATAGGAGTACCCAGGTTGCAAGCAACCAATTTATGTTTTGCTTTTTATTCTAACTACTGTGTCTTGTAACTGTACACAAATTTTAAATAACAAAAGAAAGGGTCGCGAGTGGTCCCAGTCGCTTGAAAAAATAAAATGAAATAGTGGCTCAGGCAACTGGGACCGCGGTCCCAGTCGTCTAATGGCCGATTCCTATAATTTACGGACCGTAATTGGTTAAACTTACGACTCTTGTATCTTTACCAATAATAAAGCAAAGACTTCATAGTTTTGCATAGTAGACCCTCGCATATGGAAGTAGCTATCCCAGGTAAAATTAGCTTATGAATCTATTCATATGCCCAGTTTGGCAATAAAAAATGTTACCGTTGGTAAGCAAAACGACTCGTTTTCGTTTATAGGAACCGAGCATTAGTCCCCAATCTCGCTGATTGTCTAATATTTGAACATTTAAAATAAAACATCGAGAAGCGATGTTTTTTTTTTAATGTCAAATGTTTTTGGTCAAATTATGTTTTCTTACGTCAGAACACTTAAGCATAGTGTTTATGTCACTTGCATCTTCAAATCGTGAAGTGTAAAAGTCCTTCAAACATCGGTCCGGTTTACATAATATAGGATTATAAAATAGACAGAGGAGCCATTTCGCTTAGTTAATGCCATGAACGACTGCTTTTTAAGCTTTTAATATTTAAGTCGTAATTAGAAGGGTTACGACCAGCCTCGGTATCTGGAAGATAGCTTCTTCTTATAGCTAAGTATGGGGAGTATATTTTAATAATAAGTGCTTAAGGTATTAGTACTTATGGTTAAGGCTGCGTATGAGCAATTTGGTTATGAGTTATTTAGTTTAGAGGTACCGGAAGTCCGATGGTGACAAGAGTTTGCATTCTGAAAAGTTTCGTGTTAATTAAGTGGCTATTTAATTACAAAGCTAGGTACCGACCTACTTGTATAAGACCTATATGTATAATATTATAGCAAGTTTTCATATAATTTTTTTGGGGCCATTTTTGAAAAATGTCATAAGTAGGTAATATTTTTTTTTACAAGACGTAGTAGGTATAGGTACGCGTCACATTTTTTTTTGACAGGACCTTGTATACGGTTCTAATTTTTCGTTTAAGCTCTATCGGTATCTACTAATTAGTTTTTGCATAGTATGATCATTTTTATATTCCACACCAGAACTGCATCCACAAAAAATAATCAGTCATAATTATTTAGATCACAGTACTTTTAGAACTAATTTAAAATCACAATGAAATATGAACCTTAAAATTATACAATAACGAAAGATCACTATTACCCTAGCCAAAGTACAGTTATAGTGAGTGTCCACTCATTGGCTCGCTGTTCGCGCAATATATCGCGCGTCGCGGGTCACATGCGCGACCTGCGCGCGCGCATCCCAACTCATTAGTATTGCCGGTGTCAGTTCGGAGCGGTAAAATGGTGTGGGGTGTCGATAACTTGATATAGAATTTATTGTATGCTTTTATTTATTTAGATATTTAGTTTACCTATCAGCTTATGGATTTTGTTTAATATTTTCAGAGAGTACCAGATTATATGAACAATAAAACAAAGCAAACATTTTGTTGAAGGTTTTAAACTAAGCGACATGTCATGTCTGTGGTACTGTTTATGTTCGCTGTCATAGACACTTGTCATTTCGTTATTTTTTAGCTTAGCCGTGTTCTAGTGCAAACTGTATACGCTCTGTGAGTTATTAAATCTTTCGTCATCTTCATAATGTTCTTGTTTTCCTTTCAATAAACTATCAGGTTATGGGCCCAGGACAGTATTAGGAAAAGAAATATAATTAATTTTTTGAAGTTTTTTAGAAGTAAAAATAGCCAGTCGATGAGCCTGGTGACTCACACAATGGCGTCTTCAACAGGTTCATCTAATCTTTTTCAAAATGTTCTTATTTTCCTTCCAATAAACCATCACACATCCTATCCCCTTGGGGGAAGGAAACGTAAAGTTATGTAAGTTTCATATTAACTAAATTTTAATAGTTGTAGGTACTATTTCCCGATATCTGAAGATGTTATTGCAATAGATTGATGATGAATCGTAGTTTTTTCGGATAAAGTCTGCATACTATTTTACGAAACATTGATTGACGGAAACCGGTTTTCACGGTTCGTAAAAACTCGTCCATCGCTTTCCATCAGGCAAGACCATGGTTAAGAAAGACCCACTCGGTAATTTAAAAAAAAGGAAAATACTCCTTCATTTTATGTTATGTCCATTAAGCTGCTTGCATGCAAGATTTTCTTAAAATCATGACCAGATTACAAAAATTTTATGATAATTCGAGAGCCTATTAATATTTCACCATGTGTACATCCAGCGCCATTTTATCCCCAGTAATTGCTACGTTAGCTTTTACTTTAAAACCAGCAGTAAATAAGCTCGCCATTGTATTTATGTGTTATGTAATTTGAACCCGACGAGAGGATGTGTAATACATGAAGCGGGCAAAGTGCGCTATGTAGTGTACACATTGCTCGGGCAATGTTCGAAATGATCGCCTGCCTTATGGTGGTCCGAGCTACGCAGTTTTGTTTTATGAATGTTAATTAGATATAAATTGTGTTGTCTAAGCTTGTATTTTTATAGGTGGTTGTTTTAAACGGCTTGGTGGGAAGGAAGCTTTAGGTTTTATTAACAGCGTATCTGCTCTCTTTTATGTTAAGATAAATTCTGTGTTGATAGGGATACGAATTGGTCATAAGGACCATAATGCCCGAACCCCTTTGCAGTTAGTTGTCAAGCATATTTATTCCATTCTAATACCAAAAACCTAATACCACTGGTATTTGTTAAAACTCATATTTATTTTCTATTCCGAACGGATACCATTGTTGAAACTAATACCAAAACAAGTTCAAAGATATAAGGCACAGTTAGTCTATATATGAGTTTTAACAAATACCAGTGGTATTAGTTTTTGGTATTGGAATGGAATAAATTGTCAAGCAATTTATTCAGCAATGTGATGTCGTGAACTCCTTCGTTGTCCTTCAATTAAGTCTATAGGCAATGCCGTCAGCCTTTTGGGCACTTCTGCCGTTGAGAGGGATGCGGACGATTTTTTAAATGCACCTTTTCACTCTTTTTTTATAAGCCAAGTAGGTAAATATTATTAATATTATTTTAAGCTTATATTATATAAATATTAATTTAAGACTAATACAAATATTATTGAAAAAAAAAAACAGTTTATGTATGTATTGTAAGTTACTGAGTCATCATCATCATCAGCCTATAGCAGTCCACTGCTGGACATAGGCCTCTCCAATTGCACGCCATTCAGCTCGATTCTCGGCAGCTCTCATCCAGCTGCTACCAGCCACCCTGCGAAGATCGTCGCTCCACCTCTGCCGGATTACCTCATTCCAGATTCTATCTCTCAGAGATACTCCAAACATAGCTCGTTCCATAGCTCGCTGAGCGACCTTGAATTTATGGACCAGTCGTACCGTGAGTGTCCACGTTTCGGCTCCGGAAGTCATGACAGATACTGAGTGGTAGTCGTAAAGTGGGTAAGATCACATTTATGATAGAATTACCCTGAATTATTAAGGTAAAGACCCATTTTTAGCATTGAGCTTTCAGTACCAAGCCTATGTCTAAATAATATAGTACCGTAACTAGTTTAACGACCTTAGTAAAGTCGTAAGAGATGAGTGAACACTGAACTCTAAACAAGGTGGCGAAATCAAGAAGACACTTTAAAATATCTTTGCATCGATGTCAAAGGGGTTATAAATACTATGCAGAAACTAGTTTCTGCAGTATCTACTATATTTTTCCCTATTAGGATGTGCCGATGGTGAAGCAACTTGATTGTTGATTCCGATATCAATGTTGCAATGTTCACTCCTTTTCACGACTGCGTCCGATAGTATCATTGGCTAGATAAGACTTATAATAAATATTATAGTCTATATTATTATGAACGTATGGTTCAAAAGACACATTCTCTTTCTCACACACACATACACACACATATTCTTTTTTTTACAGGTTTAAACAAAGTAAACATATTTTGTTTGTCAGTATCAGGTTGTATGTTGATCTAAATATGATTTCCGGCCGTAACAAATATGGATTTACAGAATTATAAACATTAGAATCAGCAATACAACTCTCTAAGTTCATGTAAGTGCATTGAATGATTATTTCATGAAATCATGACATTTGGCACTTATATGAACTTAAGGAGTTGTATAATTGCTGATTCTAATTTTTATAATTCTGTAAATCCATATTTATAAGAAAATTTGAATTTCCTTAGCGCATCCCCCTTAACCTGTACTGTGTCACTGAGTAAAAGGCTCTTTGAATTCTTTCCACTTCTTTCGATACTATGATTGTTCTTACCATTTCTTGAGGAAGTTGAAGCCCTATTGGCGACATCGTCTTACTAGGTCAGGGCTCCAGTCTTGTCACATACTCAGTTTAAGAGGAACTTGGAAAACATGGCCTCCCCAGTCGAATATATCTGTGTTAAAAAAGCTCGTGCAGGCTAGAGCGACTTGTCGCGCGATGCGACACTGGTAATTGTTCTACCACGAAATTTTCTCAGAAATGGTTTTGAAAAAAGTCGCGTCGCGCCCGTTTGCGGGAGCCTTTAGTGAAATCAGCATAAACCTACTTCTCTTTTCAAATTAAAACGCGCGTAAACTGAAGCGATCGGCTGTTGCTTATCATTCAACCAATCACAGCAGTTTACGTGCGCTTGATATTCGCATTCATATTGCGATAATGTTTTCGCGCATTTTTCGTTCAATTCGCGCATTCATATTGCGATAATGTTTGTTCACGAAACTGGTCTAGATAGAGCAGCATTTTGAAGTAATTTGACAATTTTCTTTCTAGGGCGCAGTGTGGCGTTAATTCGATTATTTTTAGTAGACAATGCAACATAAAACAGGTATAACTTCCAGGTATGTATCCTTCCAGGTATATCACCTTATTATAGTTAGTATTCGCATATCGTAGCATAAGCCCATAATTCGTGCCGAACATGACAGGAGGCCAGCCCTACAAAGTGCACAGTTAGCCGCCATTTTACGGCATAACTCAATTACTGACAAATTGTAATCATTGTTAGTGTTATTTATTAATCTGCACTTTAACTCCTGATGTTTTAACGTAAATAGTGTGTTTACTGTTGATTGTATTTAATAATAACGCTAGTACTTTGATGTACCATAAATCTACGATTTTATACTTGTGTTATAATTATCATTGAACTATAATATACAGTAGAATTCATCATCATTATTGACTTGTCGAATCATAATAAAATTGACGCATTTTGGACATTTTCTTTCCATTGAGTGTCAATCAAGTACTTATACCCCATTTGAAATAAGATTAGACATTAAAACAAACCCTTTTACAGTCCGTTCAACCGATTTTGACTTCTATACCGTAGGCATAAGGATAGCATTAAAAGCAAAAATGTTACCCAATACCAACTATCTACTGCGGCTGCCATTTGTCATGCCACAAACGCAATAGAATTCAAAATCGGTTGAACGGAATGTAAAAAAGGCTTATCTATACGTCTAATCTTATTTCAAATGGAGTATAGGTAAGAATAAAGTCGTAAAGCAAAATCGAAGTTTGTTTCGTTGCATATTATCTGTAGGTATACGTACCCGACACTTTTCCATTCATTGCGTGTAAAACAATGAATGAAAAAGTGTCGTGACGGTTAAAATATTACACTTTTTTCGGTCTGAAACTCATTCGCCAAGTGTTCAGATTTTAACATGTTCAAAATGTAGCTAAAACGAGTCTAGATTTTCATAACTTGTTTAGTTTTCGGTGTGCTTGCTGGCTGATAGGAAAAAAAAATACCAAAGGCAAACAGTTTATAATATTATTGTCTTGAGGATAAAGTTTAAATTAAAAAAAAAAACTAATAAATCCGGCCAAGTGCGAGTCGGACTCGCGCACGAAGGGTTCCGTACCATTATCTATAAAAACGGCATAAAAATCACGTTTGTTGTATGGGAGCCCCCTTAAATATTTATTTTTTCTGTTTTTTAGTATTTGTTGTTATAGCGGCAACAGAAATACATCACCTGTGAAAATTTCAACCGTCTAGCTATCACGGTTCACGAGAGCCTGGTGACAGACGGACAAACAGACAGACAGACATACAGCGGAGTCTTAGTAATAGGGTCCCGTTATACCCTTTGGGTACGGAACCCTAAAAAATAGCATTGAATTTCACCTGTAATTTTCCTACCACCATCTTTTCACTTATTCTACTCACCTATAGGTACAATCTATGACAACACTATAGTGATGTCGCAACTCAATCGAAAACTATCGATACGCAGGTTTCACTAATTTACATCACAATACGATCGATAGCCGTGTGTCGAGAGCTGAACAAATGTTGTGTGGCCAGCATTGTCTCGTGTTTGCTTTATTAGCGTAATACGAGGTTTGATATTTGAAGATAAGGTTAAGTAGGTACGTAACTAAGTTTGTTTAGTTATGGATTATGTTCTTAAGAGCGCTGGAGTATTAAATCGAAAAATTCTGAGATTAATATTGATGATATTTTGGCGGAAATGTTAGCTGGTTTATCCAGAATTAAAAAAAAACACCTGTCTACTCATATATTATATTTATAGTTTAAAATAAGTATAAATATTTATATCTTCTTATTTAAATAAATATTTATTCGTCGATTTTCGCACCTACCACTGTTTGTCTCTGCATCACCCAAAGGTTGACTGGTAGAAAATGCCTTAAGGCATCAAGTCCGCCTCTGTACGCTTTGTGGGTTTAAAGTATAAATAAATTAATAAAAACCGCTTATTTTACATTGACAGATTCGAATTTGATGCGTTTCCCCTTTAATTCCACCATTTTCTGTAAAAAGTCAGGAACGCGGAAACATAAAACTGAATAAATAAGTACTTGATAAATTTATTTATTTCTTAAACTTCTAAGTACTTAGATAATTAAAAACGCGGAGAAATGCAAAGAAAACGAAGTAATTAAAATAATCGCGATGACAAGTAGCCGAAACTATAAATAATTTCTTTCACTCAAGCGTAACATTTTTTTTTGGACAAAAATAGACAAAAGAACATTTAAACATGACAATAAGAATAAAGAAATTAACTTAAACGCACAAAGCACGCACTTTAATTATTTTAATTACGCGTAGAACAATTGATGGTCACTAGACAAAAATTAACAGAAAACCCACCTTTATGTACACTGACAAGACAGGACTCGTAATAAAATTTCTCTTCTAAAATTTGCCTACTATTTAATTTATATATATTTTTTTATGTAATGTGTATTTATTTTACTTTTTATTTTGTTCCCCGATTGCCGTCATTACGTCAACGCCGGCTGTCGCTGAAAACCAGCGCTGTGGCTCTGTCTCACATAGGGTCGCACGCAGTATTATGCTGAGCTATGTCCGTTTTGCTTGCATGTGACGCATATTTTCCCCAACTTGTTCTTTCTTTACGCCATGTTTACCGCAAATTAACCTATTTTCTTTCTTTTTTCCTTTCTATCCAAAGCATTGCATTTCCAACAAGTCTAAGTAGGTATTTATACATTATTTTGCACCAATTCGTAAATTATCTTTGTTGACCTGCCATATTTCTATGGAAAATCATTCTTTTTAACATTCTGCTTTATCCCTGAAATTTTAAGCGGTATTTTCAGTAGCTACTTATTTAGCTGTATTTTATTTTTCAGCTTTTTATGTCATTGACGTCATAGACGCGTCTACCTTTTGCGTATATTTAGTTAGTGTGACAAGTAACACTCTTCATACTTATTAAGTTGTGTGTAAAAGATTTTTATTACCAATTTTTATTGTCGGCGACGTTTGTCAGAGAAAGTATCTTGGATCGAAACAATACAACTTGTTAATTTCTTTTAGAGTCAGGGTTGTCAATTTTGCATAATTAATATTCTTAAATTTTAAATAGTGAAAAAAAATTACAAGCTGCTAATATTTCGACAAACTAAATATATTGTCAGTAAAATTAAGTTCAACGAATGAATGTACACTTTTACCAGTTAAATATCTTGGTTTTAACGTTACACAAATTGTTTATGCTCAAAACGATTTCGATACTACACAAGAACAAGTCTATCGCTCATAAACCCACTTACAAAAACGTCTAACTGTACTGATCATACATAACTAAGTTCATATTTTCTAATATTTTTCTTAAAATGAAAGGAATCATCAACACTTCAACTGCGTTAAAACAAGTCCTTGTATTTATTACAATCTAACCATAAACAGGTTATTAAGGACATTTCAATACTATTTATACCTTATTCTCATTTAAATATTTCGAAATACAATAAAGGCGTGACATCCCTAGCAACAGGTGTAGCATATCGACATCGACACGACACTCGTCGGTGATTTATCGACATTCGCTGGCGTCATCAGAGATTAACTGCACTTGTGACTTCGCATGTTTCAATAATACCGCTTACGGTATTTTTATACAAGAAAGGTTCAAATTAAACGGAGCCATTGTTAGAAATTAACAAAAAAAATACATAGAAATTTTTACATGTCTATAGAATTGGCCTACAATTTAAAAATAATACATTTTATTTTTTTGTTTTTTGTTCTATAGATCGATAAATATATCGTATTATATCATTGACAGATGTTAAATGAGACGATCGACAGGTTTTATTTGAATATTCTTTCATGAAGAGTTTCGTTTGATTTGAGAAATTCACTGTGTCATATTAATGACACATACTGTTTTTAATACGGGAATAATGTTACCTAATTTATATATTGAAGGTCTAGTGCAATTTTTTACTGGTTTTATATATACTTTGGTCTTTGTTTACATAATTCTTACTTTACATAAAATACATATCATGAGAAATATGTCATTTGGTAGAATACCTACAAAATTATGCTATGTATCATTTTTCGTGTGTTTAAATCAGTATATCATATTTTTTATAAGCGTATAGAAATCAGGATAGTTTATTTTTCGTTGATGACGTAAATGGCGACTACTGTATTTTAAAATCAAGTGGAAAAGCGGTAGCACCTAATGAAGTACAAAAAAGCGTAGTGATGTGACTGTTGTCCTTTTTCTCTTATCGATGTAATCACCTGTCAGACAAGATACGTATGTCATCTATTCATATTTTATATTTATTAATGTCACTTTTCATGTCTGTCTGTGAACCCGCGTTGTAAGCTCTTCTAAACTCCGAGACGGATTTTGATGCCGTTTTCACCATCACTTAGAGAATTGATTCTGGAAGGTTTATATGTGTTTAGTATTTTTTTTTATTACCATTATAAAAAAACCTCAATATTTTGTTAAGTTTGAAAAACCGTGTGAAGCAGGGGCGGGTCACTAGTTGTTTATAATATTCTTAAGGAGATTCATGTTCAGATGAATGCATGTTCTAAACTTAAGCTACACTAGATACAATTATATTGTTAATAAAGAAAATAATAATTATAGTTATTTTTCTACTAAAATATTTCAAAACTGCACGTTTTTATAAATACTCTGAGTAGTCAATAGTTATATAATGGTGCCGATTCTATTGTTCACAAACTAAACTAAATTTAAGTTCAGTGCATCTTTTTCTTTCTCTTTCATTAAGAAAAGGACAGAAGATAAATGTTAGTTTAGTCCTGTCAAATTAATCAGCGCATGACGTAAATTGACGTAATTTTAGTAGGCAAGTTTTTAATCGCGTCTAAACTCGTAAGGAGTAGTGACAGTTTGACAGGACTAAACTAAAATTTATCTTCTGTCCTTTTCTTAATGAAATAGAAAGAAAAAGATGCACTGAACTTAAATTTAGTTTAGTTTGTGAACAACAGAATCGGCACCAATATCATAAATAAATCATCTGACATGTTCATTATTTCAAACTATGTTTCAGTTAGTTGAATGAATTTTCAAAACAATAAAAATAGCTAAGACATATCAGCTGCTAGCTTGTTATGGTTATTAGGTATTTGTTCAATAAAATACATAAATGTCTCTTAGGAATGAAGCTTGCCACCTGTATTAATTTAAAAACTATTAGTAACAGTTGAAGATAATCTACCGTCAATGTTATATTCTTTATGATGTGGAAGTTATCTATAGTTAGTATAATGCAACTGCACTTTTCTGTTTATTATTAAACTTAATTATTCTCGTATATACAAAAAGGTATTTATAGACGACTAAAAATACCCTTTTTCATAGTTCTTTTTACCAAGTCTGGAGAATATTTAACTTCCTTTTCAGTTTTTTTCTTGCTTGACATTGTCGAGCATTTTCTTTGATATTAATTCACGTTTATAACATAATATCACGCTTGTATTCCCTTATGGGTTAGGCAGAAGTATAGGTACCTATAGTCACACATGCCAGTAACCTGTCATTTACGTTTGTGTAGCCAGATAATTATGTTTTTAGTGGACTACTGATTCAATCAACAGCAGAATAAAAACCAACTCAATTATTAAACACTTTAAATTAAAAATAGAACATCATAATCAATATCCAATTGCCATTTAAATCCGATTAGATGCATCGACAGCAGAAAACATAAAAAAAAACATTATCCCCTTAAATTAAAGAACTATTATCCGTTATTATATCACCCAAAGCTCTTAATATTTTCAAAAAAACACATCCAAAATCGCCAAACAGTATCATAATTAATATGATTATATATGTAGTATGCAGCCCAATTTATCAACACACGTATTTGAATATTTTATGAGTTAGTATTATGACATTAATAAATACTAAGAGCTATCAAAAATAGAGATGAGTCAGTGTAACTGACATCATAAAAATATCGATAAGTATCGCAACCTGACCTTTATAGTATGATAAATGCGGTCGAGTACAGAGGTCGGGGCGGGCCATTAGGTTTTAGATTCGATATTTAAATGTCCTTTGTTGAATTCTCGAGTGCTTCCGTGTTAAAATGTTGAAAGGCTTGTTTATATGCATTTTATGCAAAGCAAAAGTATGAATTTATGCTACTGATGCAAATTCGTTGAATCATTTACATTGCTTGAACTTGGATCTTTTCGTGGACACACCGCAATGCAATATCATTCTATACGTCGCTATAGTTATCAAGCTAAGCTGACCAACTGCAGATAGGTACCTACTTGCTTTTTTTAAAGTATTTTTTGTGTACCTTTTGGTCGATAAAAAATACATCACTTAGTACCTATGAACAAATTGTCGCATTTTTAAGTCACATTTTCCTAATTTAACCTACAACTAGATTAACCTCCCACAATCTCCGCCACTTTCAAAGCCATACATTTAATCTCAAATCTATAAAACAATATCGATATCGGAGGGCGGTGCGCCCCGCCCTACACGAATAAATATTTAATTAAACTTATGAGAGCGCACGGATTTGTTTGCCTGGTCGCTTGTAACATTTTTTTTTGTTAAAGATTTTTTTTTTATGGTGTATGAAGCGGATGTTATGAATGAAAGGTTCACTTGTTGAGTCATGCAAATTGTGTGAGTCGACATCGTCACGAGGCGTAGTAATACTCGTATTACAAGCATATCGTGGATTGCTGAATGACCTGATGAACTGCAGAGCAAGTTTTTATAATACGTATTGTAGTAGGGATATTCGTAATGGACCAAAATTCACGTTGCTGCACATCTCCGCCGCGAAATCATAGCTGCGAAACCGCAGTAGTTCCGGGGGAGGTGTGCTACCGGTGATAAGGCCCCTGATATACCTCATAATCAGCCTTTAATATTCCCACAGCTGGGACACAGGCCTCCTTTCTTCGAGAGGGAGTGGGCTGTCACATGTCTTCGATTTTTTATGAACTACTTGTTTGTAGGTCAAAGCTGGATTTATATGTTTTTTTTAATGTTTATTGGATTATTTTTTTTATGTTTTCGGATTACATTTTTATACTGTAACCGCGCGCTCTCTGAGGAACGCTTTTGTGCTAAAATGATTTTTCAATACGGAAAGAGCTGGTCGATAATTATAATTGCAAAAACCGAATTACGTGTATTAACTTTACGAATATGTTCCTGAAGTATTGACCTTCGGAGCTTTTAGGTCCGTGTTATTATACATAATAAAGCAATTTTGAGTATCATTTTATTTGTGTAAACACTCGTGTGGGTAATGCTAGTTTATATACATAATTTATTTTATAAAATCGTAATTATACATTAAACTAGCCGCGCCCCGCGGTTTCACCCGCATAAGTCTCGATTCCGTGGGAATATCGGGATAAAAACTTAAAAATAAAGTTTTTTATTTGTCGACAAAGGTACCGCTGCCTGTCACGCCCGCGATATCGCGTCAGTTTGTACGAGCCTTAATGGTCTACCAAATGTTCAATGCCAAACATCCAAATCCGATCAGTGTGTGTCATTCGTGTCATTCGTGGATCCTTGGCAGTCCTTACGGGTCGTCAAAAGCGCGAAAGTCTGACAACCAGTCTTACCAAGGGGTATCGTATTACCCAGTTACTGGGTGGTGGAGGGCAGATAGGCAGTCGCTCCATATAAAATACTTGTATTCAGCTGCATTCGGTTAGACTGGAAGCCGAGCCCAACATAGTTGGGAAAAGGCTAGGCAGATTGATTGAGTCTTGACAAGATGCAACTCGTCATAATGGCTGAGTCGCTTGCAACGATGACTTGCAACAGATGCTGAACGGTCTAGTTGATTCTTCTGTACGCATTGGTCTCCGGATGAACTTGGACAAAACCCAAGTTATGTTCAACGACCACGTTAGTCCGGGACCGATTGCTGTCAATGGCGGTGCTCTCGAATTTGTTCGTGAATACGTTTACCTCGGGCAAACTCTGCAGTTTGGTAAGAACAACTTTGAAAAGGAAGCTAACAGAAGAATTCAGCTGGGCTGGGCAGCTTTTGGGAAGCTCCGTCGAGTCTTCTCGTCGAGTATTCCGCAGAGCCTAAAGACTAAAGTCTTCAACCAGTGCGTCCTGCCTGTCATGACTTACGGAGCCGAAACGTGGACACTCACGGTACGACTGGTCCATAAATTCAGGGTCGCTCAGCGAGCTATGGAACGAGCTATGCTTGGAGTATCTCTGAGATATAGAATTCGGAAGAGGTAATCCGGCAGAGAACCAAAGTTGTTGACATAGCTCATAGAATAAGCAAGCTGAAGTGGCAATGGGCCGGCCATATTAGCCGTAGAACTGATGACCGTTGGGGTAGACGTGTTCTTGAGTGGAGACCGCGAATCGGCAAACTTAAGGTAGGACGCCCTCAGGCTAGGTGGAGCGACGATCTTCGGGTGGCTGGTAGCAGCTGGATGAGAGCTGCCGAGAATCGAGCTGAATGGCGTGCAATTGGAGAGGCCTATGTCCAGCAGTGGACTGCTATAGGCTGATGATGATGATGATGATGATGAAGATGCTGCTTTCTATCTATAGTACTATTTACCTTAAATTGAATAAACCGTGACGTTAAACCTTACACGTTAATTATCACCTTAATATAACATAATTACAGCTACAGAATTTTGCGGATAATTCTCCATACGATCCGGTCCAGGCTTCGATTCCCATGGACCTATGGGGAGGTACCTCCATAATTAATATCCGCCCACCATGGCCCATAGATATGTACCGAGTTGTAAGCTGTTTTTGTATCGAAAGATGATTTATATTATACTATTATGGATTTTTGGTTACAGTGTTGGTGAGTAGATGAAGGAGTGTTTTGAAATCTAGAGCATTACTGGCTTGAAAAAAGGCAATGGGCAGAAATGGTCGAAGTGTTCAAAATCACATACATTTTTGTCCTATGTCCTTTAAGGAGTTAAATCGACTGTTCAACACTTCGTACGACCAGAGTCTTGGCTCATTTCTTGGCCAAACAATTTAATAATTATTTATTTATAAAATATTTTTAAATATATTTTTTTTAAATCTATAGAAAAAAAATCTAAAGTTACCTCTAAACCGAACTATAAACCGCTGGTATTAAAAAAATACTTCAAATTAGTTCATGAAACTTAATTTGTATAATAAGTGAACTGACTATAAAGCAGCTTATATTTTTTTAATTACCATTATTTTCACCGTAAAAAGCAATTACCTAAACTATTCGAGGCTTGAGAGCCGCCAGCACCCCACACCGTCTCGCTCTCACTCAGGCTGCGAGTATTATGGCGAGCGAGATTAAATTTGAGGTAGGGTACGGGCTTAAGGCGCTGACAACAGCCAAACGGTAAAAGTAGGCTTGACTTAAACAAAAACATTGCCAAATCTATATAGATTGTGATAGCGGAAAAAAAAAGTGAAATTTGAACATATTTCTCAGAACTTCGTTGTTTCCAAAACACGATTTGAAAAAAAAAACTCGACACAAACTAACGGTAAACTAACCTCTTACCTTGAGTCTTAATCCAAAATACCTGTATTAAATATCAACCTATGTTGGTGTTTTAGTTAATAACAAGAACGTCTTATTTGAATGTAGAACTTGGTTGTTTTTAATTTTCGATTATTCAACTCATTTTTGAATAAATCGATAATTGCTTCATATTTTGCAATAAATTCCAAGCGTTATGTCATCGCGCTTCTCTTTCTTTTCTATGCAATCCGACAGTGACCGCGGTTATTTGTTGTCAGCGTCTTAAGATTTTGACACTTCCTAGAATCTTGATTTCAGTTCTTGATGAACTTATGCTTTCCAATGAACTTTATAATAGTCTCTGCCCTTGGCAGGTTTTAATTGCTTAGCATTTGACTCAGAATAAAAAGTAAGTACCTACTCACTGTTTGGTGCCCCCATTTATATTCTTCAACATCTACGCAAGCGTAAAATTTCCGTTAATTTCAATTAATTGTTAAATCCTTTAATAATTAATCAAAACTTTATTATTTGCACGTATTGCACCTTTATTGCTAATATCATTTTAACGAAACCTAAATTATTAATTGCTGGCGATGTAATTGCAGTATTACTCGGGAATTCATTAGTGAAGTATAGGTTTTCAATTATAAGCCGAGTGGTAGAGCTCCTCCCGTGCCGCCTGCGTGTGTATGTGGAGTATATGGGACCTCCGGGAAATAATTGCAAGGGTTTTTTTTTACTGCAATTCAATTCTACATGCTTATAAATGCAGTCTTAGAAAAGTCATACTTATTTTATTAGAAATATGAATAAATAATTTATTTTATTAAAAATAGGTATGAATATTTTGAATTTTTTGCCTTTTAGTTTTGCTTCTTAGACAGCCTTATTAGGAACCTACCAACGATGTAACACAAAGCGACTATACCGTCTGACCTTTTCAATTAAATAATGAGTAAAAACCCCTAAGGTTCTACGCCGAAAAAGATAATAACAGTAATTTAAAGCTACCGAAGTAATCACAAGTTTTTCAGCCCTTTTTTCTCATCCTTATGTGATCCATATACTTCCTAATTGCGGTCTATAATAAGCGTATCTTAGTTCAGAGCTATACTTAAGGGGGATCCGACAAAGTCGCCTACGATATTAACAAAATCTTAAGTTTTTTGCTAATTGCAGCGCTTTTTATGTTGAAAAAAATTTATTACACGGCAATTATGATAAAATAATTACTTAAATATATTCATTTCAAACAATATTAATATATCTCTATTCATTTAAAAAATATTAATATTATATTTTCTTTAATATATTTCTCAAAATAATAATTATTTGCTGCTAATAAGACTATTTCGTGATTTACAGCAAATATGAAGGCAAGATGAATTTGAAAAAAAAAAAGAATTTGGCGGACTACATTGAAGGAATCACCTTAAATAAAAACCTGTACATATAAAGGTCGGGGCATGTTCGCTACTGTGCGCCGGCGCACAATCTAACCTCGACCGCAACACTGATTTGCGAAAATAAAACGAGCGAGGATTACAGACGGCGCCGGGTAATGGAGTAGTGATGGGCATTAGAGAAAAATATCGATAATTGATAAAATAAATTGTTGTACTTTTTTGAGCTATTTTGTTAAATCCATTTTACACTTACTCATTTATTACCAATTAATAGTAATAAAATTCGAATATAAAAAACTAATTTCGAACTTTGGTAGAAAAACTTACCTCAGATCGGTACCCGGAATAAGCTGTTTTCTTTTCAATCCAAAATGGAAAGCTTAAGCTTAACATAGCATATTACCAACTTAATATAGATTTTTATGGCAAAGAAATACCTACTTTACCATCCCACAAGTTATACAATTCGATTATGTTTTGACAACCTCCTAATTTTTAGCCCCATGGCCGCTAACCATTTAGATATTTAGCATAATATTTCAACTCCTTATATTTCATGCCCATACCTTTAGGCACTATAGTTATTAATCTGCTTAATTCGCTAAAGTTCATAAGTGTGATATTATTTATACAAAAATAGAACTAAACTAAAGAAACAAGATTGTAAAATTGGCTGTAGTGACATAAACGAATTACATACATAATATTCTTATTAGGCGAACAAGTTATATTTTACATGACCATAAAAATGTCATATCTATAAATAATATGCGCTTGCGCTTAAAGAATTAAGTAGCACTTAAACTTTGAACTATACAGAGCTGGTAATGTTTGGACCATATTAGAGGATCCTCTTTAAAATAATAGTAAACTGCTTCCTACTCACAATATTTAGATGTTATCGCAAATTGTCTGTTACTCATATTACCTACCTATATCAGGCTGATGGGAATAGCCCTTAGCTTTAAGAAACGAATTAAGTTTCTATGTTGTCTGATAGTAGCGAAATTACATCGCCTTGGGTTATTGAAGTGGTCAAAAAAATCAGTCGTCATAATTTTTGGTTTATTCCCGCTCGTCCCACTGATTTTGTTAATGGGACGAACGGGAATGATTTAGTAATTTTATTTTGAATTCCCATTGGTCCCACTGAATAATTTGAGTCTGGTTATTGTTCAATTATTCATACTTAAATTACAAGGGTACAGTATGGTATACATATTATGACAAAGGCTTAAAAAAAAAAAATTAAGTCACAGAAACGACTTTACGTGTAGGTATCGTACCTATTAAGACTACTATCTTTTTTTTCCCGAGACTTTTGGAGTTCTTTTATTTTGTTTTGTTTCTTTCATTTATACTACAAATGGCAATAGATTCACATTCTGTTACAAAGATTTATTAGGTGACCGTCATTCTAAATAATTTTACATTGACTCTATTTTTATCGTGCTTCAGAAATGGTTAATAGTAAAGTATTATACGATGGTATTTTAAACTTTTTGTCACATAATGTGGACTTATCATTATAAAGATCATGTTCACAGGTTCAAATCAGAAGCTGTAATATTTTTACGACTATCAAACTGTTTCGTAATATATTGGAGAGTAGTAAAAATCTGTTTATTTAGATTTTATGTTACTCAAACCGTTTAGGAGAGCAAACTGCTGATTACTATGACTTCTGGTGTTAATGGAATTGGTATTTAGCATCTACTTTCAGATTATAGATTAGGCTGTTATGGTCTTCTTGATGTAATAGGGATATAAAGTTTTATTTTATGGAAATTTTATCTGTTTTCACGAGAGTTTCAAGTTTATACGTTAACGGGTATGCACTTAGGTAGCCCGGGAAAAGCAAATTTTCTTACGTTTTTTTGCAATTTGCAGGTCAGTGTCATGTTGTTTCTTGATTAAAATATGTTTCACGACGCTAACAAATATGGCTTTACAGAATTATAATCAGCAATACAACTCCTCATGTTAAAATAATCCTAAAATGTCATGATTTCATGAAATAGTCACTCAATGGGATTATTATGCACTTAGAGAGTTGTATTGATGATTTTTATGATTATAATTCTATAAATAAATAATTGATATGGCCGCGAATCATTTTAGATCAACATACAACCTGACACTGACCTGTAAATTGCAAAAAACGTAAGAAAATTTGAATATCGCGGGCTATCCTGACGCTTTCGCCTTAAGACCATGAGAATAACAACCTAGTAAGACTAGTATAACGGAAAAGTGCCGTATTACTTAGGTAAATTAATAAAGGTAATTTTGCGAAAACTAAGGCCGAGATCTATAAAGATTACTTAGCTAGTGCTTTGACTTAGACATGTCACATGACATGTGTGTGTCTCTATATTGCACTTGTAGTTTGACAGTTGTGCAACAGTGACAGGAATAACGCTTAGCCAAAGAATTTGATAAGTACCTAACGTTCAAACATGTTGGCCTTAAATTGGAAATTTATGCGAGCGTGCAAGCTTGTTCCAAAGGTTTTGAATATCGACAATTTTCATTGCATCGACAACTGAAAATCACACATGTCGCATCACTATACTTCGGTATATTCTGCACAAAGTAATCATTTGTCTACTTGACTAAACTGAATTATATTATTATTCTTTTATTATTTAATAATGATGGCGGCTCTAATTGAAGGTTGCCGGTATGAGCGGCTTCTGTTCTAACTTCACTCATTGCACTGGGCTTATTCGAATCATCTTTGTTAAGAAGAAGCCTGTGTGTTTTATATATTAGGTTTTTTGAAATTTCTGTGATAAAAAATTATAGTTTCGAGAGATAAAATTAACAGATTTTGACAATTTAATAAGCTTAAAGAGTTCACAAATCAACATTTGACATGACGTCACGTGAGCTACTTTTTGCCACATGGATTACTTAGGTAAGACTAGCTTTCGCCAGCCGCTTCTGCCGCGTGATATCTTTATAAATTATAGCCTGTTACTAAGTGACAATTATAGCATTGAACTGGACAAAGAATTTTTTAAATCGGTCAAGTAGTTTTTGAGTTTATTCATAACAAACAAAAATACAAATTATTATTTAAATATTAGTGTCGATGAGTAAAATTTTACAAAAAATGCATGTTACATATTCTATAAAAACCTTAATATAAAAAACACGACAAAGTATTTTAATAGAACATGTTGAAATAGATTAAAGCTATGTCAGATTTTAGTTATGAAACCATTAAAATAGCTAAGTCCATGATACAATTTCAACTGTTTATCCATAGCAGTAATTTTAAATGTTCTGTTCATTCTACACGCTTAGCATGACCACAATAGAAACGGGTTTGTCGACGGAAGAATAGACAAAATTATCGATAAACATTCACAATCTGTCATTTTGTCTATTCCTCAATCGACAAAACCCTTAGAAACCCCGTTTCTATAGTTTTCATGCTAACTATAACTACTGAAACCGTGATAGAAATCCTATGCCTCAACAACGAACAACATTAATAGCATCTTCAATATTAAGAGAGCGCTTCGCCTTAATTTATCGTTATTAGATTACAGACAGGATCGCACAGTGTTCGAGATGATATAGCCGGTTCGCACGATACTCATTAACACTGCCCATCATTGCTATGATTCAATTCAGTTCTGATTCAATTAGTTCGTAATTGAAAACAGAGGCTTTGTTATAACAAATATTGGATTGGAGAGTTTGATTTATTTAGGCTGATAGTATTTTGAAATATTTGTTTTTACTTGATGAGGAAGGTAAAATATGCCATGTGGGTGCTACGTGGCATATTTTAAAGAAATTCGTATATATTATACCAGTCATTCACCGTGTACCGGAAGACGTATTGTTATGAAGCAATATTGTAATTTATTTGTTATGAAGCAATATTGTAATTTAATTTTAAAAAAACCTTCCCTTCCCTTTTTTTTGTTTGCGGAAGAAATATCCAAAAAAATATACCCTATGTCACTCCCACAATTAAGACGAATCTAACGACACCTCATAAATATGTTAAAATCCATCAATCCATTTAGGCCACAGAGCGTGCCAAAGAAATAGACATACATACAAACAAACATACATACTCTCGAAAATCATTACCCTCCTTCTGGGGCAGTCGGGTAAAAAACAAAAAAATAACAGTACCTCTATTCAAGCACAATTACCCTAATCGTATAGTCGACACATCACAAAGTACCCTTTATCACAACATAAGTTTGCATACAAAATCCTATGCTATCACATACTATTACGGGCACTTAGCCGGCCCGGGCCCAAAAGGCCCATTAAAAACAATAAGGGCCCCAGCCTAGCCTTACATAATAACTGTTTTTAAATTGATTTAAGATTTCACAGGCTATTACTTTAGGCTGTGTGTAGGTTGGAGCGGGACGTGCATGTTGTACTGCAGTGTATAACCGACCTACCTACTGAACATTATGTATGTTTGTCGCGTTTTATATCGGCGAATGTCGTGGTGGCCTATCTAGTCTCCACTCAATAAGTCGTACCCTGAGCCCCAAGATCCAGACTGTCTATAGTTTGGGGCTCACTGGTAAATAATTTGTGTAACCTAGCTTTAAGCCATATTGTAACCTGCAAACCTGCCTAACATTGTAACCCTGTATAATCTTGCTTATAGGTAATATTGTAACCTGAAAACCGATTTTCTATTTTTATATTGTAAATGACCAGTATTTGCATTATTTTCCAAGCTTCAGTCCGTTGTGAACCTCCCCCAATCATAGGTCCGCCCGACCTCCAGTCGGCTGACCCCAGACGCTTCCGATATGCGAATAAATATTACTATTATATAAAATTAGCACTATTTGTTACCACCGCCACAACCAACCATTATGGCCGTCGAACATAATGCGTGTCATTTTTCTGCGCAGGAGTCCACAGATGTTTAAACATGAGCTGTAATGAGAGGCGACTTTGATAGATATTTGAGGAAAATGCTCAATTGTTTAGAGTTAAATTATGGAGTTGGATAGCTAACTTATGGATACAATTATATAGGTTAGTTTCAGTTGATACTGGGCATTGAGTGATGAAATTGAAAATAAATTATCACTATTACTTCATCGCATCAACAGTGCCACCCTTTACTAAGCATTTTCTATAGCAGTAATTGTTGTCTTCATTATATGATATAGCATAATCAATTAATCGGTATCGTTTATTCATCATTTTACGATAAATACCTACCAAAAAACACGACCGTGTTTTTTTCGTAATAATAAAAACAAAAAATTTAAAAAATGGTGATTAATTATTTCACATAAAAAGGCAAAATATTGAAGTCAGTACGACTTCAATATTTTGCCTTTTTCGGACAATAATAATTAACTTTAAGAGGGCACTATTAAACGTAACAATTTATCACAAACCGCGTGATCTATCGGCAAATAAATAAACTAATGTCGAACTCTACTAATATCATACGAGGCGTTCCCGACGGGTGGTCTTAATAATATTGAGAAAAATATATCGTCTACTTGCAGGGTAAGAGCACCTGTTATCAACCGTTGTAAATGTATGTCGGAAAGTTAAATTATTCGATTTGAGCAGTACTTAAGGTTTTTGAAGAGTAGGATTTCTGGAGGAAATAACTAACTGTTAGCTTACAAACTAAGATTATCGACTTTGCTCTACAGTTGACATATCCTACCTCTAAAACATGAAAGATTCTAGCCTTAGAACCACTAAGAAAGAACTACTTTATTAGTCATCGAAGCTTAGAACATTTAAAAATAAAACTACACCTAAGTAGGTAGGGTCCTTGTATGAACCCAAAATTTTCCCTCGTTATCCAGTCAGGAGGTCCACAGTTCAACATTACAATAAACATAATTATGCTGTAGATTTCTATGATGCATAACATTATAAATTTCCATAAGATACCGAATAACATTTTATCAGAGAATGAATGTTAATAAAGTCGTATAAAAAGATTTATGATCCTTACTACTCTAATAATAAAAGTATTCCATTTACTAAAGCCATCAACTGGCACCTCTACCCGATCGGTATTGCATCAATCCCAACAATTAAAACGCGAATAAGCTCGGACAATAAATAATTGCTCGTTATAAATCAAGCGAAGTAATTGGTTGTTTATATTGCCCGGTCACCGATGCCACAGTGCTCTGGTTCAGGCAATCCGAGCAATTTGTCAAAAGTTTCGACATTAGAAATGTTTGGTCGAGATCGTGTGTGCTCTAGATAAATAAATGCTGAATGTTAATTGATGGTGTTTTGTTTTTTATTGTAATAACAGTTAGACAAACGGGGGGCTTGTGGCTAAGTAATAACAGCCGTACGGATCGATCGATCAGGTTAAGCTACGCTTGCCGCGGTTGGTCCGTAGATGGGTTACATACCAAGACCCCTCCCTGCCTCAGAGAGCACGTAAAGCCGTTACGGGTCTTCAGAAGCCCGAAAGTCTGACAACCAGTCTTACCAAGGGGATCGTGTTACACAGTAATGGGGTTGTGGAGGTGAGATAGGCAGTCGCTCCAAGTAAAATACTGGTATTCAGTAGATTGGAAGCCGACCCTACCATAGTTGAGAAAAGGCTAGGCAGATGATGATGGGTTAGATACATCTCAGGAGTGGTAAGCAGAACTAGTTCTTAGGTAAAGATGTTTATGATGATGATGAGTTAAAAAAAAAAAAAATTAACTACTTAACTTTTCTTAACCTCTCTCTACCTATTTAAAAATTATCTGTGCCCGACAGGGTCCATAATTGTTTCTATTATTTTTTATTTACCACCTATAATTTGTATATTATGGATTGCAATAAACGATTTGATTTCCAAAATCTCTATCAGAAGAGGAAAATAATTAAAAACTAAAATGTTGAAACACCGGGACGCCCTAGAAGGCCCGGGGGCCCTAGTGATCTTATTTGGTGATGGTCTTCAAAAAGGTCGGATACGTAGTACTCGCGACCGGCGTTGTATGAACGTAAACGAAGCAAAAGCAGCGAGGTAAGGATCGTAGCAGGTGGCCTTCTGTTACTTACTGCCTACCCCCGTGGGAAGAAGGCGTGAGTTTATTACATACATAAACTGTTTATGTAGAAATCTTGGAAAAAATGGTGACTTCCAAAGATGACATTAATGGTGCTGAGAAACGGGCGGAACACCTTTATCGATGCTCGTCTCCTCGGTACTTCCTGAATCTAGTTTTCCAAACGATCCTCTCTGTTTGGTGTCCTATAATTTCTTCAATGTTTTAAGATTATAAATAAAGAAATAGTTACTCACGTAGGTACTAGAAATACTCTGTAAAACAGACATCTACACAACTCAGTCCAAACAAAAAGCAACAACTCTAGAAACATAAATTCCTTACTTTTTCAAACAAACACGCGAGTTTTTGCTCAATAAACTGACAATAAGTGAACATGGAATCGAACGTTGTACCGAGCAAAAACCAACTGAGCGTTTTGACCATTTCGCTTTGCCGCAGCTTAAGCGCGAAGATACCAATACTGTTCGGGCTTACAAAAACAGAGTACAATGAGCCATGAAACAAGAACTTGGCTGGACGGTTTTTGTATAGGCTGGCGGCGGTGTTAGTATGTAAGCCTTTGTAGAGTGAGAAAACTCTTCTCTTTTTAACCGACTTCTTCAAAGAGGAGGAGGTCCTCAATTCGTCTGTATGTATTTTTTTTGTGTGTGTGTCGCACAAAAAACGGTGAAAAAAAATGAAAATTGAAAAGCAAAGACGAAATTAACGTAATTTTTAATTTTTTTGTGTTTTTTTTCGGGAATTCGGTTGTTTTTTTTTTTCGTATAAAGTTTGTCTAATTGAGTTTTTAGTTAGAAAGAACAAAATATGAATACTAACTCGTATCGAGAGCACAATATTTCAAACTTTAGATGCTGCATTCAAAACCATTCAACTACATCTATTATGACACAAGTTAGATGTACCATAAATTGTAGAATTTGCATTGATTAATTTCAATTTTTATACGAATGTATTTGGTTATATGACTTTGCAAGTTATTGTGTTTGCGTACACCTAAAGCAGTAATAAAGATCGGTGACTTTGAATGCGCACTCAGTTCGGATGGTGATCGGTTTTACGAATTTTGCCGATGCTACATCTTAAGTCGTGTCCTACTGTACATCATTTTGAAATGCAAACACCTTTTACGCTTGAGGTAAAGGAAACCTTCGCGAAGAAAATTGAACTTGGATAACTGCAGTGAGCTAGCATTATATTCAATCCCCATTCCTTTACCGTTCAACTACTCTGTATCACCACTGTACTTGAGAGCTCTTAGAGATGCATCATCGTCTTTATCTACTGGACATAGACTAATGTATACCATACATGAAAAATAAATTTTATTTATTTATTTAATTAAACTTTTCGCACACAAAAAAAAGGTACAAAGGCGGACTTAATGCCTTAGGCATTCTCTACCAGTCAACCAAGGGTGGTGAAGAGATTAGATGGCGGGTGCTCTGATTGAGAGGAACAAAGAGAAGAAAAATAAGGAAAAATTTATATATCATAATGCATTATAGATAAAACAGTTTTTACAGTACATAAATACGCTATCAACTTATGATACATAATTACTTACATACATATTTACTATTTTTTTTTTTTTTTAAACTTTGCCCCACACTAGGAATTTCTTCCTGTATCGTGGGTGCGTTATCAAACATAGAAACTCACATACACTAACACCCAGACCCGGAACAACTACTTGCAGATCATACAAATATTTGTTCCATGCGGGGATCGAACCCGCGATACGTTGCGCAGCCATCCATCGCTCAGCTACTGCGCCAACCGTGTCATCAGATATACCTATAATATATACCTATAAAATATATAATTATATATATACTTAATATACAAATTCAAGGCAGAGAGGTGTATATGACTCTACTCTATTTATTTGAAAGATTGAAAAGTAAGATGCCTCGTTGGTTTATTGGTTGCAAGGGCCACTGCTCAGCATGAGTTCTTGGGTTCGGTTTCCTGTTCGGGAAAAGTGTTATTGATTTTTTCCATCAGGAATTTCTCAGTAGCAGCCTGGAGTCTGGATTTGTGCCCGGCAATAGGCTTGGCCCCCATGGAAGCTAAATACCGAAATGTGGATGTATACAGGGTGTTTGGCAGAACGTTGAACATACGAAAATGGTGGATAGGTGGAGTCATCTGCTACTTACTCAGCCCTAGCAGATGTAGCAGATGACCCTATCCACCATTTTCATAATTATGTTCAACGTTCTGCCAAACACCCTGTTTAACTGCCGAATCCTACGGGGAATACAGGCGTGATTTTATATTAGGTATGTTATTATGTGACTAACATTTAGACAGGCTAAGAAAAAACATAGATTATTCTTAAGCACCTCTCCCATCCTTCGCAGCTCTTCAAGCCCCGACCTGCTCAACCGCAGAGCTCAAATAGCTCACATTAGTAATGACAGTGAAGCTCCGATCTGGCGACCGCACTGTAATGTGCGGTAATCGCCACTTATTCCGTGCTACTAGCATTCTTTTATACTACGTGGTGGGCAGGACTTGTAGTGTATAAACATAGAATTGATAAGTGTTGAATGTAAAGTAAATTTTCGAGTAAAATCAACAAATTATGTGTCTTTGATGACCATAGATAGAGAGGCAACATAATATTACTGGCGCGGCCCGCAACTAGGGCGTTGATGCACGATCGTGAAAATGTGTAAAAGTAAATCCTTACATATTATAAAACAAAGTCCTCTGCCGCGTCTGTCTGTCTGTCGTCCTGTACGCGATAAATTCAAAAACTACTTCACCGATTTTCATGCCGTTTTCACCAATGGATAGTGTGGTTCTCGAGTAAGGTTTTAGTATATAATAACTGACATCCACACGGGCGAAGCCGCGGGAGGAAGCTGGTTAATTATAACGTCCAGAATCAATGAAGAACAACTATAATGTTTCACGTGCCATTAGGTTCGTTTGTTTCTTTTAACTTTACACTAACACCAAAAACCACTGCTGAAATTAAATCTCCAAATAGTTGACGAGTTTTCACAAAACACCTTCAAAATTAGACAATACTATTATAACTATGAGCGATGGTGGCCCAGTGGTAACCGCCGCGACTTACGACTTGTAGGTCGTAGATTCGAACTCAGACAGGCGTTTTACTTTGAGTAAATAATTTCATCACCACTGCTCTCAAAGCGGTGAAGGAAAACATCGTAAGGAAACCGGCATGTCCAAGAACCAAAAATTCGAAGACATGTGACATCTACCAACCCGCACTGGGCCCGCGTGGTGGATTACGGCCCCCTCCCTCTCACAGAGAGGAGGCCTGTGTCCCAGCAGTGGGAACGTTATAGGCTGATTATGCTATGCTTATGCTGTAACTATGAGAGGTCTATTTAATAGATTATCAATGCTGATATAGAAACAGCTATCTAAATATCTCATCTTCAACGTTGTTAAGAAAAGTGTGGTCCACAGACCACACCAACCTTGTCTGGTTTCCATGCACGACTTACCGCCCATTTCTTGTACCAGCCAAAAAAATAATAAGATCATCATTCAAATATTTTGTTATTAAATTCGTGGACCGGAAACTATAATTATCTGCTTCGATTGATACTCTGACCAATGAGGTCTTATTAATACGTGGAACCATAGAGCAAAGGTCACGACTTGTAGGCTTTCACTAAGTTGATTTAGAATGGTAACATTTGGTGTTGTTTGGGATCTACATAATTATGGGAATCGTAGAAGTAATAAAAAAAAAAATGCGGTCGCATGGGCAAGTAATTTACCCTCGCCAGTCGGACAAAAAAAAAACTCTGAAAAAAATATAAATGACAGTTTTAAATACAGGATGGGTGAAAATGCATCTTGATTGACATTAAGCGTACATTACGGTCTAAACTTCTAAACGGTGAAAGGATTTGTTATTGGTAAAGGACACAGCAGCATCAAAGTCATTGTAGTTCGGTAAGATAAAAGGCATTACCGCTGTCATTTTTAGGAAACTCAAATTAATATACACAATGTTATCGCTTTATATTCATGTTTATTAAGTACAACAGTGTTGAAGTGTAAACCAGCCTTGATAATTGAAAAATCGTTTCACTTAAGTCACGGAAGACTAACTTAACAAGAACTCATCATAAGTACTCCGAACTCGAAAGGAGCGAACTTGAAAACCGTTCACATGTCAAAAATGTAAGAAATAACAGTCGTCTTTAAACAATTAAGCAATCAACGAAATTTCGTCAAAAATCCAATTGATGTTACAGTTATACGCTTGCAAAAAGTGGCGCCTGTAATTACAAGCTTATTTCTCAAGTCAAATAATGTAAATTAAATCTTATTGTCTAATAAATAAGCTTTTACACAACTGCTTTTTAAGTTTGTTACTGAATAAAAGTTAAAATAAACTTTACTGCCATAAAATTAGGGTTTAACATCGTTTATTAATTGGAATGTTGTTCTGCATTCGCGAAAAGATAATGATTCGTATTTCGAACACGGTCAAATATTTAAATAATATAAACTTTCCTTACGGGTACGTTCAGATGACTCTGTTATTTGTATTTTCTTGTTTTAACAAATATGTCTTTTTAGTTCGCTCTGTGGGGTCAACATACGAAAACCGTTTTTTTTTTTTTTTTTTTCAAAACTCCATTTCTTTTTACTTTTAGTACTAAATAATAAGTCAGAAACGCAATGCATTAATTTCCAAAGAAATTTTATAATTCTATAAAGAAACTGAAAATGAACAAACTGATTTTCTTTTGTGAATAAACAATGAATTAATATTGTTCAAGAAACTTTAATTTCTTCTATAGCGATGTTCATGAGCGTGTGTGGCACCAACTTTGGCTCCAACATCTAGAACCAACATAACAATTTAAATTATTTATCTTTTAACCAATTGACAAGTCACGAACAAAAAAACCACACCATGTATGTTAAGATTTTTAGGAAACATTCGAAATTTAAAATTCAAACCAATTTGTTCGTGGGCAATTCTTTCCGAAATTATTCATACAGTGTTGCTTTATTAATTATAGTGTTAACAGTTCCGAATATTCATAAATAAAGATTTACGTTTTTTGTCTTTTTTAATTATATTTTAAATTGTGGTTATCGTGTTAACACGTGGGCGTAGCGGTGATTTTAAGAGAAGGATGATGTAAAAGATTTAACAGGTGTTTAGTCATAAAATAACAAAAAAAACTGCATAATACCGACTGATACATACATACTCAATGATATAATAATCAGATACGTATTTTTAGTCTACTTTACACAAATTACAGAAATAAGAGGGTAGCAGCATATACTGATAACAAAAGTGCGAAAAATTATAGATAATATAGGTAATAGAGTATCACATAAATATAAACCAAAAGATAAGGTAAAATAGATTTCCCTACATTGTAACTTAACACAACCTTTAACCTAAAACTAACCCTATCTTTACCACATAGGTTTCATAATCTATTACACAACCCTTTCTTCAAACTTTATTATGATACAAATCGGACTTTATTGTTCAGTATATAGAGTTAAAATTCGTTTGGAGGGTAATCAAATAACCGGAGCTGCGAGTACCATACCAGTGCTTATATTTTTTTAATTGCCAACATTGCTGCAGTTGTGTTTGCATTCTCAATAGTGCATATTGCCCGGTGCGTATTGTCTACCTAAGCGCGGTATTTATACTACCCACACAGGACGGCAGAGGATGATATAGAGTTGACTTTGTTAGGGAAATTATTTGAGATGCTGGTCTAGGTAGACGTTATTATTGAGCTGCAATAATTATGATGATAGTTAGGTGATCTTAAGAAAAAAATAAAAGAAATACAGTTTCGACATAGGTGCACAAGTGCAAAGGTGCATAGGTGCACCTACATAAACTGACGCCTTTTTGAAGGAGAAGACCGAAACTTAAGGTTGATGCGCTAGGGTGGCCCGCGAAATTCAAATTTTCTTACGTTTTTTGCAATTTGCAGGTCAGTATCGGGTTATATGTTGATCTAAAAAAAAGTTCATGTAAGTGTATTGACTGACGATTTCATGAAATTTTCATTCAATACACTTACATGAACTTAGAGTTGTATTGGTGATTCTAATGTTTATAATTCTGTAAATCCATATTTGTTACGGCCGCTAATAATATTTAAATCAACATACAACCTGATACTGGCCTGCAAATTGCAAAAAACGTAAGAAAATTTGAATTTCGCGGGCCACCCTAGCGCATCAACCTTAAGATCACCTTGTGCTAATACGTTCTTTATTTTATTTTTTTCATTTTATATACATATCAATTATATTTTTAAATATTAGAATAAAAAAATATATAATTAAAAACATTTAAAAATTAAAAAAATAGTAGCCCACCGGTATTGGGTACAGGGTGCAAGCTACCGGCCGGCGGTCAGGGCTCCAGAGAGAGGTATTATTATAATCGTTATGCTTCAGTTTTCACAAGTATCCGTAATTGGTTTATTAAAAACTAGAAATGAAAAAGTCGTTCATTTCAAGTATTTCAGGAATTGATGACGTCTGAAAACTGATAGGAAAAAAAACTTTCGGCAAGCATTGTAACAAGATGTCGCAGAAGAAGAATACGGAACAACTTTAACAGTTATAAGTAAACGCTACCCTACTTGGTTTTCAACGCTTTAGTAGCTTATATAGAAACTTAAAATAGGAAGTATAATATTATAAACGGCTTAGTATAGCATAAAATATAAATAGTTAACAATAAAAATGGCACATCTAAATCGACTTAGGCAGCGAAATCACCTGATTAAAAATAATACTACCGATTTAGCAAAATGAATAATAAATTAGGTACTATACTAGAATACGCTGATACAATATAATTTCCAATAAATTATAAAAGTTGATTGGTAAAAAAATTGCAAATCTGTGGCCAGTTTACGATGCTATAAAAATGGTCACAATTTCTTGATTGATTTTATAATAAGCGTTTACGTGTCTGATGTCATTTCTAAATATCCATGATTCTACATCATTAGGGCAATCCGTGAACCGTGTTTTATTCTAAATTTGTCAATCAGTAGCCACGATCGCAAAAAACACGCTAAAAAGTAATTTTGATTTATAACTGCGTTACGCGTTCGTATCTGATTAATTAATGTTGTAAAAATTTACATAAAAATTACATTAGTTTTTAGATCTGATAGCAAACATATCAATCATAGTTTTACATAAAAACTTGCCAGTTTTTGACACATATGAATGATATTTGTCACAGTTCGAGCCTATTCTATATCATTCTTGGTCTTCTTTGAGTATCTTCATACTTTCTAACAAGAACTTAAAATTGACTTTATGATATTATCATAAGGTTTAATTTTGTCTGTATAAAGCATCGTGGGTTTAAAAAACTTGAACATCAAAGGTAGCCTGAGAAGTTTCGCGTGCAGCCATTGGACAAATCGCTAATTTACATATAACAAATACTGTAGTCACGTTTTCAGTAAAAATGTTCGTGTTTGGGGTACGGCAGAGGTGTAGGCTCAAGTACCTTCTTCTAGAGAATGGGAGATTTTGATCTTTAAGGTTTTATGGCCAGATAGATTTGTGTTGCGGATGTCTAGATTCGCGACACAATGCTATACTTAGGTCCTCATAAGGAATAAAAGAACCACCCAATGTATATATTATGGTGTTCCCAACCACGTTGCATAGACAGCTCTTAGATAATGAGTTGGTATCTACTGTAGAATCAGAGAGTCACAAAACGGTGCGCTGAAAAAAAAATATATATATAATATAAAAATATTTTAATATAAATTGTATTAACTCTTCCAATATACAACATAATTTTTTCTTTATGCTAAACCCCAAAAGGGGTCATTGTACTCATCATTTTGAACAACTTTTTCTACGGGATCAACCACGAAATCGCGAAAAAAAAATCAGCTGTTCCATACATTTGTGTTCACTGAAATCGACACTTGTGCACCTTCCAACGCTACGTCATCCGGTACGCGGTCGCCACACCAGAACCTTTCGGCCCCATCAGCCATCTGTTCTGTGAGCAATGTGCCCTGCCCACTGCCACTTAAGTTTGGCAATTCTTCGAGCTATGTCGGTTACCTTGGGTCTCCTACGGATCTCTTCATTTCTGATTCGATCATGCATGGAAATTCTGAGCATAGTCCTCTCATCCATTACCCTTTGGGTGACTTTCAACCTTCTAATGAGGCCCATTGTGAGCGACCACGTTTCAGTACCATAGGTCATCACTGGCAACACACACTGGTCAAAAACTTTTGTCTTGAGACACTGTGATATATGAGATGAGAAGATAGCACGCAGCTTCCCAAACGCCGCCCAGCCGAGTCAGATTCGACGATTGACTTCTTTCTCGAAGTTGGACCTACCTAACTGGACAGTTTGTCCTAGGTAAACCTAATCGTCTACAACTTCGAGTGTCTCCGATCTTCATGAGGGTGTGACGTGGGCATTCGACATGACCTTCGTTTTATGCAAGTGCAAGCTATTGGTAACACAAAACCCTCAAAAAACAGACCAATATTGTCCTCCATTTACTTGAAAAACTGCGATCAATTAGTTGGCTACTGTTTAAAATTTCAACTAGTACCGTTCACTGTAGCGGTCAACCCATGTTCTGCACTAGACAATCACAGGCTCACATAATGACATGATAAATGAAGACGATAGCAAACTTTACCCCAGAACAAATACACATTCCATTCCAACGCACCTAACAAAATACTAAACCTCTAAAACAATACATACTTAAAATATATTACAAAATACAGTTACTAGTACCTTAGAACAAAAGTATTTGAGAGAACATACGGACGAGGTGGATGTTATGGTGGTATAAATCTAGCTATGTTATTACTGGAGATGGTCAGTACGTATATATTACAAAATATCGCGAACTATACTGCACAATGGTCGGGCTAGGCTATTAGAGCGGTCAGGGTAAAGGTCTTGGTAGATGAGGCGCGGAGACAAGACGCGCGGTTGTGCGGTTAAAATTTCACGTTAAAAGTGGTGAAACGATGTATGGGGACATTGTGGGTTACGTAGTTTCTTCAATTTTAGTTTGATGGTCAGGGTAAAGTTACTTCATAAAACAGTAACACCAGTTGCATTTACCAAATGTTAGTTAAAAAAAGTTTTAGTGGAAGTAAAAAATATCAGTTACAAAATCGAATGCTTATATTTTATTGTACACTATTTATAATTTCTAGAAAGCAAGCGAATTTTCAGCCCAGTTCATGGATATGTACAGCTTTTGCTATATCTATTTAGTGAATATAGTAAATTAGGTACCTACTCATTATTTTTCTTGACCCTATGCTTCATAGCCTGATGGTGAAATGAAATATTATGTTTTATGAGTAAGAAATCGAGTAACGAAAACAAAAAAATATCTTTTAGACGCGCGGTTAAATATTTCAGTCACGCGCAATGTCATCTCGTGTACACCCCACCTTTATAGCGACCCTAGTAATAACAGGTCCCGTCTGCGCAGCCGCAGCAATTAACGCGCGAACCTATCGCGATGAGCTATGGCATTATTTAGATGCCACGATATTTACATGTATATTAAAAGGTTACATTATTTTAAATGCTGGACTTAAATTTTCTCTTGATTATTTTCGATATTTATTAGGTACGTGGTGGGATGTCAGTGGGGGTTCAGTTCCTTGTTTCTGGAATTGCGGAAATTAGTTTTATGAGTTAAGTTTTCGCACTACCGCTCAACTGTTGATTGGCTTTTTAAAGGCCGATAAACAATTAAAATTCTATTGTGTCTCGTTAGTGACAGTTGGAGGTCTGTCATCCACTTTTCCCTAATAAAGCAAGTACAAACCAGAACCTAACATCTTATTTTTTTAAATGTTTTACTGCTATGATAATAGAAATCAGATAATTATACGCTTTTTTATCCTTGAAACGGTAGACCATCATTACAAAATATTAAAAAACATAAGGAAGGGTTTCTTTGGCAGTCCGGGCAATAAAAACTTTTACAACAAACAAAAAAAAAAGGTTTTTTTATTCAATTTTTTTATTTTTCACTTTTTAGTTCGGGTACCTACCCCACACAAATTCTAATACCACTAGCTTATGTAAATAACAGTGAAGGAGTAAATGAAAACATCGTCTAGATAAACTAAGTGGGAAAAAAACGTAATATTGAAGCTAACTCAAAAACTACGCAAGCACAGTTAATAAAATTTATATGGGACCACCTCGGAAGCATGACCTATCATACAAAAAAAAAAACATTCAGACGAATTGAGAACCTCCTCCTTTTTGAAGAAGTCGGTTAAAAAAGAGACATTACGATGCCCAGTGACTAATTAACTGTCTGGTAATAAATTGCAATTAGTTGTTACTAGCAGACAAGAGAACAATCTGCTACCCATCCTTTGACATAATCTCTTAGTTGTCTGGGGTGGGATGTAGTAAAGGTTTATTAGGTTCGAACCTCGATAGGCGTTATACTTGGCGTCACTTATTTCATCACCACTGATCTCAAAACTGTGAGGGAAAAACATCGTGAGGAAATAAACCGGCATGTGCTAGAACCAAAAATTCGAAGACGTGTGAAATCTACCGACCCGCATTGGGACCGCGTGGTGGATTATGGTGGTGGCCGCGTGGTGGCCTGTGTCCCAGCAGTGGGAACATTATAGGCTGATTATGACACTCGGCAATAGCGTGACTTTCTATCAGAGAAAGAATTTTTGAAATTGGATGAGTCGTTTTGGGCATTACGTTCTACATACAAACCAACAAACTTTACCTTTTTATTATGTTACTAGCTTCTGTCCATGTGAAATTTCTTGTTGTGCGAGGGCGCGATGCGATGCGACAGGGAGGGGGGCCCTGTCGCATCGCATCGCCCCTCCGCGCTATTACATCGTTTTCGCTTCGTATTCTTTCAGATATTTTTCTTTTTTCTCGGCTTATATGGGTGATTTTAAATAGCCTATAGCCTTCTACAAGAATTGGGCTGTCAAATACAAAAATAATTCTTCAAATCCAACCGGTAGTTTCAGAGATTAGCGCGCTAAAACAAACAAAACAACGAAAAAGCTTTTCCACTTTATTATTAGTGGTAGGTACATAGAGTAGGTATAGATTTCTCTTAAACCTGTCAATCCACCAGCTTAAACATAAACACCGGAACCCACGACTCCAGCTTCGTCGGTCAAACGTCTAGCCTAGCCACAGCCTAACCTGTATCTCAGTATAATAAACATCACATTACGCCCATCACGAGATTCGAATCTGTGACCTCGCGACCCGCAGCCGACCCACTAAAACCTTATGTGATGTTGCGTTGTTTTAATAACTGTGTTTGCGATATTTTACGGGCTTTTGTGCAGAGACTTCTTGCAAGGATATTTTCATTTAACTCAGTCATATTGTCACATATTATAGAATTTCTGCCTAAATAAACATTGTATTTTTTTTTAATCTAAGGTAACGGCCACGACTTACGAGTTGTAGGTCGTAGGTTCGAACCCTGACAGGCGCTTTACTTTGTGTAAATTATTTCATCGCCACTGCTCTCAAAACGGCGAAGGAAAACATCGTGAGGAAACTTCTCGTCTTCGAATTTTTGGTACTAGGACATGCCGCCTAGAACCAAAAATTCGTAGACATGTGACATCTACCAACCCGCACTGGGCCCGATTGGTGGATTACAGCCACTCCCTCTTACAGAGGAGGCCTATGTCCCAGCAGTGGGAACATTATAGGCTGATTATGCTAGCAAGGACACGATCAACATAAAGAATAATGGTTACCGCCTTCTCAAGACACTTCACAACAATAGAATTGCGGACGCGTTGCCAATATATGCGAATGATGTTATGATGAAACTGTTTTTAATCTGCCACTGCCTTTTTAATTTGGCTTTAAGCCAAAAAACTGACGTGAAAAACGGTGTAGGAAAACATTGTGAGGAAACCGATATGTCAAAGAGATATTTCTCGACGGAATGGGCATGTGAAGCCAAGTCAGAGGCTCATGGGCGGCATAAAAACTTTGATACCAGGTTGAAGACCAATTCTCGTACTTAAAAAACGTTTACATTCAAGTCGCAATCTGTCAACATTTTCAAAAATGTTGTAAAGTTCACTCATACTCCATAGAAAAGGGAGGATCCTCCGACCAGACGGGTGTTGTGTCTGGCGGGCAACTGCCCAACGATTGATGTTGGGTCTCGTATATATGTCCACTGCACAGTAAACTTTAATTGCGCGATGCAGGATTTATGTGACGTCTGTCTGACGTCAGGTCTTTGATGCGTAGTTCGCATGTGGCGATGTAGATACCGCCACAGTATAATGATTGTATTTTTGACAGATTGTGAATGAGATTCGAACGCGAACGTTCTTAAAAACTACTTGGGGACTACGGGAATTGGCCCTCTAGTGTCAGAGTTTTCAATAACCACACGATAAAGAAGAAGCTGCCAAAAAAGTTCTATATTTTTCTCCTTTGAGAGGCAAAAAGATTGCCTAACCAAACCTTCTTGGTTCTTTTAATTTTAGAGTAACACCTAGCCTCACAAGCGTCTAAACTTTTCAGTCAGGTACAATCAGCAGAGCCACTTGATAGCCCAAGATGTTTACACATAAGTGTCAGTTTAATTATGCAACAACTTTACATCCAAGTCCTCTTTTTGTCTTGAAACTCCAGCTTGCTTAACACCGCCCACTCTTCCGCTATCAAAACTCCAATTCAGCATCTGTACCAATTAAACGATTACTAAAGAGGCGACCTTCGTTCGCTTAACTCGAGATTAATTATTTCTATTGTACCTAGTACACTTTGAAACAACCTCTGAAAAACACTTTTGAAAATGCAATTTAGTCCTTAAGCTATGGTGTTAAGGATGGTAAAGGTGTAAATCTACTGTGGTAATAGTTTAATCCAATAACAAAATGCTCGTCGGACGCGCTTGTCAGTGCGCAAGAGCATGATTTTTGTGTTGTTAGCGGGTTCCTTGTCGACAATCGCTAGCGAAAAGTTATTTCGAACGTAGTAGAGTAGCCATGAAAAGGATTTATTAAATTAGGTTTTCACTTACATTTTCATTCTTTGATTGGTTTAGGTTGTAGCTTATAGAAAGCGTTTGAATATTACAATATTCAAGTCAAAAAGATCAGTAATTTTTATTCCTGCCTGTTTGTTCTTCAAATTTTTCTCCACCTTTCAGATACTTGGGAGCATGACAAAGGTGAGGAAAAATCGGGTTGAGTTTACAAAAATGCCGCCTCGCAAAAAATAAATTTGGGGGTGCTCAAACCACAACATTTTTTTTTTTTTAAATCTATCTGTCATTACCGTTAAGAGGTTTAAAATATAAAATACGAACTCAATTTAAAGTAGCATCAAAACGCAATGAAGTACAAGAGCTTTAAATTTTGGTCCTTTTCGCCTCCCATTTCGATAATCAACTATCGACAGTCCCACCTCACTACCTTCCAACCCCACACTATAAAGAGCACTCAAAAGGTACTTACACATCTTCAAGTTAAGCCTTTGATTTCACGTGGGTGTGAAGCTCGTCAAGTGTGGGTCTTGCAGGCAGTAATTACTTTCCAATCTGCCGTACAAAAGGTTCGGATATGGGAACTACAAGGCTGTACTATTTAGTGCTAATGAGAGATGGTGGGTGGAAAACTTTTGATTTGTGCATTGTTTTTGCGAGGACGACCTTGCGTTGATTTCTTTTTTATTGTATTGTAGGTGTGTGTGGGTAATTAAGTGTGTTGTGTAATTTTCTTTTAGTCAAGTGCGTATAGATTTCCTTTCTATAAATGAAAGAGATCAGCCATTGGCGGACTATTTTTAACCGAGTTCTTCAAAAAGGAGGGGGTTCTCAATTCGTCTGCATGTTTTTTTTTCGTGTGTTTGTTACCCGATTCCTCCGCCAATTATGAATCGATTTTGATGATTCTTTTTTGTTTGGTAGGTCATGCTTCAGAGGTGGTCCCATATAAATTTTATTAAATTTGCTAGCTTAGTTTTTGAGATAGCTTCAATATTACGTATTTTTCCCAGTTAGTAGGTATATGTGGACGATGTTTTAAGTTACTCCGTCACTGTTATTTACTTGGCAAGTATTCGAATTAGGGTGGGGTAGGTACCACAACTAAAAAGTGAAAAATAAAAACTTTTTACAAAAAAAAAAAAACAACCGTCTTCCAAAAAAACACTAAAAAGTGAAAAATGACTTCCAAAAAACACTAAATAGTGAAAAATAACTTTAATTTCGGAAATCGGTGGCAAAAAACGTAAATTGAAAAGCAAAGACACCGACTTCCGAAATTAAAGTAATTTTTCACTTTTTAGTGTTTTTTTTTGTTGTAAAAAGTTTTCATCACAAACTAGAAACCACTCCGTGTCTCTTTAAAATATCTCCTTAATATGTCCCACTTGTTAATCAAATATTTATAACAGTGTAGTCAAACGTCTGAATACCAATACCTAACTAATAATTTGTCCAAAAGAAATATAGCTAGATCAGATGAATGGCGCTCCGTGTGTACTATTGTTATGTGAGTAATTTGAAAGGCAACTTCAAGTATAAAAATATCGTCTGTTGAAAAAGGCTTTAAGAATAAACAACTGATGAGAAAAGGCTAAATACATGGCATACTTTATTTACGTATACTTTTCATGTTAATTTAACACCTGACATTGATAATCTTTATTCTACGTAACTAACTATGCCTACACATTAAATAAAAACAATAAAATATACTAATCAAATTAAAACGAACAACAAATTAAAAATATAATTACATGAATTGCTATCAAATGAACATGCTCCCATTATTTCAAGTTCATATCATCCCAGTCCAAATAATCGTGACGTTACAATTAAATGATCACGCCAACCTTATAGAAGGACTAACCAACATAAAATCAATCATATTTGATAAGCAACATTACTATTATTATGTCATGTCGACGTGAATACCGTGAGATCGAGTGCGCGAGCGCATGACTCATAATAACGCATAGATCACGAATTAATTCTACGACTGTTTCATGTGCTGCTTACTGGGTGTAAAAATGTGGATTTATAGGTAGACTAGCTGCGCCCCGCGGTTTCAGCGCGTTGGTCCCGATCCCGTGGGAATATCGGGATAAAAAGTATCCTATGTCCTATTCCAGGTCAAGGTCTACCCTTGTGCCAAATTTCATCCAAATCCGTTCAGCCGTTTTAGCGTGAAAGCGTAACAAACAAACTCACTTTTGCATTTATAATATTAGTTAAGATTATAAATGGTTTGTGTTGCTGGTGGTGGTTTGTAATTATGGTTTTGTGTTTTATGACTAAAGATACAAGTTCCTGTGTCAGTTGCATCCAGAGACGTTATCAACATAACTGAATGCTAATTTTTTACCTCAGTATGAGCTTTTTTAATCGCTGACGTCACCCGAAAAGCAGCCAAGCTCAAGTGAGGCCGGACACGTTTGCCGCATGTCGGATGAGTTGTGGGCTAAGATCACAACATGAGTTCCTGAAAAAGTCCAACGGCATTGTAGAAGACCCAGTCGTAGATGGCGGAACGAACTTGGCGTTTATAGGCTTGGCTTATAAGTTTGGTCCAAATTGGCTCAGGATCGAGTTAGTGGAAAAAGGAAAGGGAGGTTTTTGCCCTGCAATGGTGATACGGCCTAAAATAATAATAAAGACTGTGATTGTTTATCGTGCCTGATTCAGAAGGCAGTACTCCGCTATACGGATTGCGAGGAGGTTCCTGTCTCTGCAGCCCTAACCACGGGCAGCTTGAACTCTGCTCCCGACACCTGCGGACCACATATTTTTTATTTGTGTTTATTATTTTAAGAAATATTTAAAAATTTAATGAAATAAGATAAAAATGAATAAACGAAATAATAATAAAAAAAGATGCTTTTCTTGTCAGAAAATTCGGAATCCGCCTCACAAACTTACTCTAGTCACTTGCTTGAGAAGTTACTGCTGAAAAACCCCGTGTCCTAGTCACAATTTGGCTTGTCCATTATTTGTAACAATGGCGGTCAAACGTTTGCCTTTTACTCATAATCCTGACATACTAGGCACAAAAATTAAAAATATTCATGTCAATACGACGCTTTATTGCAATTTCAGAAGAAATCAGCTATCTAGAACCCACAACGGTAGACAAATGAGTCACAAGTACTAACAATATTAACCCTGAACCACATAACATTCGGTTGACACCCACGTACAGACATGAAACGATATTATATTATTAGCTACTATTTGTTTCTGCAAATTGAGGTGTGGGAATATATCTGTTAGTACGATTTGGTTGTGTTTATAATTGTAATTAGGAACATTAATAGCTTTTGATTCGTGAGAGATTAGGTTTTATTGGTTGGCGATGATGCAGATGTAAAATGGTTTAGTTGATTCCACTGGATGGGGTTTACTGAATACAGAAAGTGATCCTCAGCTCACTTTGGTTTTTCATTATTCATAATCAGCTTTTTATAATACCTCCATAGTGTATCTAAAATTAATGGTCACAAGGGTGACATTTCTGCCAGGGTTGCGGGAAAGTCCGAAAAGGATACCGGGACCTTGGCAACAGGCAACTGAAGGAACACGGGTGGGTTTTAGTCAGTAAAAGTCTGACACGCCCGCTCCGCCCAGAGCGGGAGAAGTCATAAGATGATTAGCCAAACTAAAAAAAAAAAAATTGTGACATACGCTTACTCAGGTCACTTCATATACCATATTTTATACCATTTAAAACCCATTTTTTTTCCTTAATTGTACTTTATGTTCTCGTCCTATTACTCCATATTATAAGATAACCTTAGACTTAGAGCATGCAAGATATTATGTGAGTTCCAATCCATCCATCTGATCATGTTTAGCTTTATGTATCAATTGTGCATAACATCGTATAATAATTATGTAAAAAGATATAGTAGGACGGTGTAATATTTTAATAACTTCTAATTTGCATCACGCAAAGTTAGCTTCTTCATTTGCAGTCTTTAAATCTAACCTTAGCTTATCGCCCTTTCAAACACAAACGCGATGACACACCTAACAATTCCCAAAGTGTAACCGAATATTAAGGTAACAATGAATCTTGTGGCGTGGGCGTGGGCCTGACGCGAATTGTGCGCCATGCCTTATCTAGACTAGGCGTTATTCTGACGCTAACTAATTATTTGAATCACGTTAAATAATCTTTTAAACCATTTGGTAGAGGCCTGTGGTGAATCACTTTCAATGGAGAAGAAAAAGAAATGCGGCTGCAAGGACCAGAAACTACATCTTCATAATATAAAATAAAATAAAAGTATTTTTATTAGTAATGAATGAACTCAAAAACTACTGTATCGATATTAAAAATTCATACACCAGTAGAATGTTATAATAACAGAGGCTATAATTAATAAAGATATCACGCGGGCAAAGCCGCTGACGGAAGCTAGTAAATAATATTTTTTGCAATTTGACATTAGTAAATTAATTGTTGTTACAGTACATATACAAATATGTAACAAACATAATGATAAACACTCGGTGTTACAGATTGATTTATCTATTTATTGGCCTATCTACAATAATTACACTCTGTTCAGCCAATTGCAAATACAAGTCTACATAAAAGCCAAGTGCACAATATTAAGCGATAATAACAGCTTGCAAAAAACATTATTACATCATAGAACACAGAAAAAAAAACAATATAAGTACAGAAATGACACATTATTTTTACATTAGATTGAAGACAATAATGGTTTGGGATTGTGTCTCAATGATCTCCTTTCTGCTACCTTTCTTGTTCCTCCTTTTTCGTGAGTAGGGACATTTTGTCCAGCAATCTTAAGGGGGATGCGCTAAGGTAGCCAAATCTTACGTTTTTTGTAATTTGTTAGTCAGTGTCAGTTTGTATGTTGATTAAAATATGATTCGCTACCGTAACAAATATGGCTTTCCAGAATTGATTCTAATGTTTATAAATCTGTTAATCCATGCTCGTTACGATCGCGTAACATATAACACATTACAAACATACAAATAGCAAATTGCAAAAAACGTAAGAAAAATTGAATTTCGCGGGCTACCCTGAAGCTTTCGCCTTAAAAAATCGTTATCTTTAAAAAATATCATTGATTCTTGCTAGACGCTAGTCAATCTGCAACACATTGCTTTAAACTCTTCGTAAAACTTCTAAGATTCTTCTTTTACAAAACAGTGTCTACATTCAGCTAATCAAATCAATGCAAATTCCTCAATCAATCAGAATACGTCTTCATCCAACAGTTAGATTACGTTAAACTTGGCCGCAATCAGATCGTGCGCAGTATTACGAGGTATTCCACCAATGCGCATCCACTGTGGGAGACATTTGTGTGATAAATATCATGAGGTTACGTCATTCTTAAGGATGTTGCCTGTATCTAGAATTGTTTTGATGAACAAGTATATCAAGATTCCAGAATAGCTCCGTGTCTTTATATTTTTTTACTGACGCGAATACCAAGAGGTGGTCGGTAAATCTGCTAATGAGTTTCTGCATTTCAATTTCCACGGAAATCCGTTCCAATCCAATTATAAAAACCTAACTAATATTATGAATGCTAACGTGAGTTTGTTTGTTACGCTTTCACGCTAAAACGGCTCAATGGATAGCACCTGGACAAGGTCATAGGCTACTTTTCATCCTGGAACGGAGATAAAGTCACGGGCTGTGCAACTTATTTATAAATGCCCAAAAAACTGTCTGTGTCACTCGTCTGTGGAAACAGATCAAACAAAATTTTGTTGAGTTTATAACGTAGTGGTGTAAGTAGTTCTTTCTTTATCTGGAATTGTTTACGTATACCCCATTTGAAATAAGATTAGACATTAAAACAAATCCTTTTATAGTCCGTTCAACCGATTTTGATTTCTATACCGTAGGCATAAGGATAGCATTAAAAGAAAAAAAAGTTACACAATACCACAATACTGCGGCTGCCATTTGTCATGCCACCAACGCAATAGAATTTAAAATCGGTTGAATGGAATGTAAAAAAGGCTTATCTATACGTCTAATCTTATTTCAAATGGAGTATAGGTAAGTAAGGTTTTAGAAATGAGTTCAGAAAGATTGATTTTGGATGCTACCAGTACCTTTTACGATGAAGGCAATATATTTATATACCGTCCGTTTTAGTCATTGTTGCTGTGGACATCAACAGACTGCAAATTATTAAGATATACTTGCCTTTAAAAAACTATAACAAAGTTCTAATATTGCGTAGAAACCACAGTAGTGTTTCATCCCAAACTTACCAGTCACAAAAAATAAACATAAAGTAAATAGTTCACACGAACTCATAGAACACGATCCATTAAACTGTATCTCTTATCACACTTAATAGCAAGCAATTTGAAACTATGATTTGGGATATCAAAAATGTACAAGAACCAAAATCCCTTGACCTCCCATCACTTACCAAAATCTGGTCCTTCGGTACATTTTGTTTGAAGACAGAGGTCATAATATACTAGACGTAGGCCTATCTTTGATTTAGAAAAATAAGTTGAATGTCAAGAATAATAGATGTGTCAATGTGTTGAGAGATTGTAATAAAGAAGCCTTTGTTTTTTTGGTATTTGATTGTGGTCACAGATGGTATATTTTACTGAGATATAGAATAATAGTGAGATTTTGTAAGTTATGTCAGTTTTGTTTTGATTCTGATAATATTGGATGACTAGCTGCTCCGCGTGGTTCCACCATAAGTATCGATCCTGTGGGAATATCGGGATAAAAAGTATCCTATGTCCTAATTCAGGTCATGGTCTACCCATGTGTCAACTCTTTTTCTTATATGAACTAAAAAAAAAAAATACGCTGTTATCCCTAAGGTAATTTTTTCTTATAATCAATAATATTGGATCATTTAATCACTTATAAATGTTCTTTTATAAAAAAAGTTAATTTTATTTTTTTGAAATCTGTTTTAGAGTTCCTTTAGACCATTCTTCTCCATACGACCTTTTGGAAGGGTGCCAAGAATCAATTCTATTTCTTGACTAAGTTGACTTCAAAACTCCTTTTTAATGGCCTTCTTGACACAAATGATTTGACTTCGATTTAGACAAATCTGAGGATTGTAAAAATCTGAATAAAAATCTGTTCTCTATAGAAGAATTGTACATTTATTATTATGTATTTTGAAAGATAACCTTTGCTAACTGGTGTTATTTCTATAATAACAGTTCTAATCTAAAATAATCTTACCAGCACTAGGCCGCTAAAACATATAGCTACACAATAAAATTGCAATATATACGTTTATTCTTAAACCACGAGTATATTAACCTTGTGCAGCAAATGGTCCATTCATGATTGTGCATCGACATATTTATAAATACTCTAGCGTACATAAATAGTTAAGTAGTCTCTCACATAATAGCTAATGTGAATTGTAATAAAATGTTCGCGGGACGAGCATGCGCAAACGGGCTCAGATAGATCTCTATCCGAACTCACGGAATACGCGAGACGTTGGCTTAGTGTGGATAATCCTCGGATATATTTAACTTGGTGAAGAACAGAAGTTAGATCATTTCAAAGCAAAAAAAAAATGCAATTTCTTAATGGATGGTCATGTCAAAATAAAATAATCTGCGTCAAGCGCTCGCGTGGCAACACGTCGTGTTCTGGTTTGCGACTGGTCAATCGTCATCCTGAGGATGCCTCGTTGAGAGGTGAAACACGTTTTTTATGACTCTTGAAGAATAGTTAAGCGGGATAGGTTACTAAATATATCTACATGTATTGCATTTTATAATGGATTTCCGCAAAGTCGCATCTGAAACAATTAACTACGGTCATGTCACTTACACTGAACTGAACAAAAGTAGTTTAGATAAATCAGTTGAAAATCTCTGTCAGTTCATCGCTCATGCTTTTTGTCATCACCGCAATAAGTATGTAAATCCAAGAACAGTTTACAGTTTTAATTTAGGCAGGCTTCTTGTAATAATGGATATTAAAAACAAATACTGTTAACTATGATATCTTCACTGGGATTTAAGATGAGAACTAACCTTGTCCAAGTTTTGTTGAAATTAAAAGCAATGAAACTGCAAAAGACAATGCCAAGAATCGGCTCGAGTTGTATGTAGTGTCCGACAGACCTTCTATAATAATGATAATTCACACAAAAAAATAGGAAGAATTATACAATATAAATAAAATCTGTAGAAGCACACCGTTAAAAAGTAATTTTAAATAGTTATTCAATTTAACAACACATTTCATAGCTACTTTTCAATTAGAAATATTACCAATACCAAAATACAATAATATCGATACGAAATTGCACTAGCAAATCGATTACAATAATATCAATATGAAGATACGTAAGTGAATTTATTACTTACATAAATCATAACTCGTAATTATGGTAATAAAAAGCGTTTAGTTATATTTTTAAATAAGTATATTATATTTTATAGTAATGTAATAATTAAAAATATTTTTTAATTCGATTATCGATATCGTGTTTTTTTTTTTTTTTCCTAGTCTACTCTGTCCCACTCCTGGGCAAAGGCCTCCCTCCACTCCTTCCATCTTTCGCGAGCTCGCGCGTCCTCTTTCCAGTTATATCAGATATATCGTTTAGCATAGTTTATTCCTAATAATGTAATTATAGTGCTGGCAACATTTGATGTCAAACTCTATCTGCCATTTGTCAATGTCAAAAAGTTTGTTTTCTCCCGCGTATTATCTCGAGCAATTAATTAGTTTTGTTACTAACCCCACAAGATCTAACGAACTTTTTTTTTTTTTTTCTTCTCGATACACACTTGCTTTTCCAACTCACTTTAGACATTGGCAGAATGGTCGACATCGGCTTTATTTGCCATAATAAAAAATAGAATAGAATATTAGTTTCGTATTTTTTTGTGAGTATTGTGTTGTTTATTATTGTGTTTCTGGACCCCGATTCTTCTACCATTTACGACTACCTTGGCTGTTGAAACTGAGGATAATGTGCTAAAAGTCATTATTTTAATTAATCATTTAATAGTTTATTTCATGATCAACGTTAAAATCTGAATTATCAAGTGGTCAACATAAAAAAAAACTAAATAAACTTTTTTTGGTGTGCTCTATTCTATATTTATTTTCCTTTTTTATGAAATATAGTTCATCTTTGTCGGTTCTGGCCGAGTCTTGTGGGGGATCCTGGCATTGTCTTTTCCAAACTAGCTTTTTAAGTAATTTCATAGTCAGTGACGAAATTAACGCGTAGAAAGATAGAGGTATTTTTCCATAATTATTTTCAAGCACTTAATTACGGTGATACCAACACAAAAAACTTGTTATTTTCTGCTCAGGTCCTCACAAATCCAACTCCCCACATTGCGTGGGCTGTGATACGCCACGTCAGCACATCTGGCACGACTCGAGCTCCCAATGCTCCTCAGATACTATTGTCATGGGAACTCTGCGCCATATCCGGTGATTCGCTAGAAGATTTACTTTTCATTCATGGGGACTTGTCTGGTTGGGTTTCAGTGCAAAGTTATTCAGTAGATGTTCGTATCGGTCTTCTTCTTCTTCTGTTGTTTTGGCATGAACTGATCTAGCTATATCGTGGTAAGCTAGCAAGGTAGTAGCGAGTCTGACTGGCCAGAGTATTGCGGACAAACATTTAGCATAGAACCTAAAGGATCGCTACGCGTAGAGCTTCTTTTAATGGGCCCTATTGAAGTGGACAGGCAGGACACGTCTGCCGCATACCGGACAAACTGTGGGTCGAAATAGCACAGAACTGGTGCCCTGAGATTGTGAGACGGGGTCGCGGCAGACCACGTAGGATATGGCGGGACGAGTTGGATAGGTTCCATCAAAACTGAAAAGAGGACGCGCGGGCTCGCGGACGATGGAAGGAGCGGAGGGTGGCCTTTGCCCAGGAGTGGGAAATTCATAAGATTTTCTAAATTATTAAATTGTTTTTTTTTGTTGTCACAGGTTGACAAGGTTGTCGTCGCCCTCATGGACAGCACTACAGTAAGTGATAAAATGTAAGTATCATTTGCTTTATAATTTCGAAAGCACTCTTTAAACCGACACTCAGAAAAGCAGAAGCAATACCAGTAGTATTTTCCGGGCTAAACCTTTTCAACAGGAGTTTGCTTAGATCTACTATGTCTAATACTGTGCAGAGATATCGCTCATTTTGTTAATGTCAATTTTAGTCATCATATCTGACGTCATCGTGCAACAACATCTACGGGCAAATATTTTGTATTGTATTTTTGGATCTAGAATATTATAACGTTTCAATTGTATACTGTAACCGTATCATGGTAGTTTTCGTGTGATCTTTCCCGTGACGATACTAATGACTTGATTTGTCAAGGGTGAGCGTGTCAAAGGTAATAAAAGTAATTCTAGTTTGCCTTGAAATACGTAGTATTTAGTAAATGATTTTATTATTTCTTAAACTCAAACTCAATTCATTTATTTCAATTAAACCAATTAGAGGCACTTTTAGATTGTCAAAGGAGTTGGGCAGTCAGAAAGATGCCTTGTGATTCCTCGTGTGCAGCAGTTGCAATACATAACATCTACATCGACATGAACTACAGAAAGTGGACAATCAAATCGGTAATGAATATGTGGTAAATAAAACGTTCAGACCTTAATAAAATGAAGTACCTTACTTATAACTAAATGCAAACCGGCTCAAGGCTTTTTTGTCCTGATTATATCAGCCTGGTTATCTTAAAAATACCAAAAAAGAGACTTTGAATTAATGCAGATTTTTGTTATCTTTCAAAGAAACTCAATGCATTTATTTCAATTGAATAATGTATAGGCACTTTTGAATAGTCAACGAGTCGGTCAGTTAGAAAGATGAGGCTAGTTGCCCATTCCAAATAGTAGTAGGTTCCTTTCCACGGACCCCTAATCGACCAGGTGTCATCGTAGGAAGTGTAACCCGTTAGTGACCTCTTTCCGGCACTTTTTTGCTTTTCACACCATCAACTAATACATGATGGGTATTTAATAAGTGTCATCGAAACTATTCAGTTGACAACTGCAATTATTTGCTTATTACAGATATGGAGTGGCGATGAGCTGGGAACGTTTTTATTTCTGGTCTTTTTTTCCGAATCGCGGAGCTAAGGTGTCATTATTTTGTCAAATAAAACAAGGGGCTATCCAAGGCGTAATATTAATGGTTGTTTATTTGATTTTACAATACAGTTTACAGGCTAAAAAGCACAGCAATTGAAAGAAGTTCCCTTTAGTCGCGGCAAGATTTAACTGATGGTGATCCTACTTTTACATTGTCATATTTCGGCCAATTAACACAAAGCCTTAATGAATTATAGCCCAAACCTTCCTCATGAATTACTTCGTCCACTGGTGAAAACCGTATGACAATCCGTTCGGTAGTTTTTGAGTTTACCAACTTTTTATAAAAGACAGTAACTATTTAGTTTAAATAAATATATTTAAATTCAAACTGTAATGGCGACTGGCGTCGTATCTAGAAAAATATGTCTAAAAATAAAATAAAATAACGAAGAAATTAATATTATCGTGTACGAAAATTGTCTCGCTAATTAACTATAATGATAGCTATTTAAATACCAATATGCGATAGCGAACGCCATTGCGTAATTACTATGTATGAAAAATACGAGTGCCATAATAAATACAAGGTTTTTATTACAACTTCAAAACTGAAAGTTATTCTGAAATAGTCCTAAGGGTCTTGGGTTAAGGTTCCAGGAGATTAAGATAAGGTTTCCGGCGTATATAGAAAATGGTACCAGTGTTAACTCAGTAGATAATCAACCACCTGTATGTGTGGCATACAGTCGTGAAAGCTGTCAAACAAAGAGATACGTTCATTATGCAACTGTTTTGTAATACTCATTTGGTGACCAACGAACAGGTTATATTTCTTTTACGGGTTTTATAAAAAGTAAATAGTTAGAATTATGTTCATTATTAGTTCCTTACTGGAAACCAATAAATATCTAAGGTACTAGCGACCAGCTTCTGTTTCGCACCGTTTTTACGACTTGACAAAACATCGAGATTTCTTATGTAGTTATATTTAAGTAAGTAAATTGAATATTAACGTATTATACATATTATAAACCTTCCGGAATAAATTCTATAAATGATGGTGAAACCTTATCAATATAATAAATGTTGCGGGGTTTAGAAGAACAGCGTGGACGTACAGACAAACACGAAAAGCGACTTTAATTTATAATATATTATGTTTATATGAGCACTTATCAAAATCTAAACATTCTTTCAACTTGAGACATAATTTTGAATTAGTCTTCAAGGACTAGATACACCACTTGGTCGATATCCCAACTAGTTGTACTCAGAGCATCTCAAAGTGTGGAACTCTCTGCCAGCGTCTGTGTCCCTTCCTTGTATAACCTGTCAGGCTTCAAAGCAAGAGTGAACAGTCATCTTCTGGGTACGGTCGTTCTATTTTGACTTCATCCATCGCTTCAGGTGAGATCGAAGTCAAGAGCAGGACTATCTCACTATTAAAAAAAACCATAACAATTAAAAAAAAAACGAATAATACTTGAAAAGCGTTCACATACGCCGTGTGAGAGCAGTGCAGTGGTGGCCCAGAGTTAACGGCCCCGACTTTCAAGTTGTCGGTCGGGTACGAACTCAGGCTCTTTACTTTGTGTAAATTATTTCATCGCCACTGCTCTCAAAACGGGGAAGAAAGACATCGTGAGGGAACCGGCATGTTCTAGAAACAACAATTTGAAGACATCTGACATCTCGCGCGTGGTGAATTACGGCCCACTCCCTCTCACAGAGAGGAGCCCTGTGTCCCAGCAGTGGGGACATTATAGGCTGATGATGATTATGCTATACGCTACACAACCCAACAAGTTTGCCATCCAACTGACCAATAAACCCCAAGGACCGACAGCAAAAAATAATAAGTTAAAGTGCAATACTAATGCGTTAGCAGATATTCCTATCTTCTCGATTTGTGCGCCACTACTCGCATAAAATCGTTTTTATTAACACACCCTTATCTATTTAACGAGAGCATCTCGACTGAGTTGACATTTCGATTCATTATGGAGCTACCAGTTTTTAATTTTCCTACTTAATGTATGGTAATGGTCGGGATATCTGTTTGATGTGAATCAAGGGTGTGTTGAATGTATGTGGACGATGGTATGGATGTTATGAATTACTTGCTTCCTTTGATAAGGGTTTTCGATTAGTTAGCGCTGGGATTGGAGTAATTAAAATACTAATTGGTATTTATAGTGGCTAGACGATGGGTCACTAAATCAATTTGAGCGTAATATAACATAACATCACGCCTGTAATCGTCGAAGGGTTTGGCACAAGTTTACCTATAGGACACCCACATTTAGGTAATTATGTTTGAGTCCAATGTAATATGGAGTTAGGGGTCGAGCCATTGCCATCACGAATCCAGACTCCGGACTGCTACTGATAAATTACTAATGGAAAAACCCATTATCATTTTGTTCGACTGAATTGAACCCAAGACGTTTTCGATCACACGTATCCTGTGAATATGGGATGAAGGAATGGTTCGAAAAATTTAAATCTTTTGATCCATAATTGGAATGACTTAATACCCATGCAGTTATGTTATAATGTACATCATCATCTGCCTAGCCTTTTCCCAACTATGTTGGGTTAGAATTACAGTCTAACCGGACGCCGCTGAATACCAGTATTTTACATGGAGTGACAGCCTATCTGACCTCCACAACTGAGTAACTAGGTAATACGATACCCTTTGGCAAGACTGGTTGTCAGACTTTCGGGTTTCTGACGACCCGTAACGACTGCCAAAGATCCACAAATTACAGCCGGGACCAAGGGCTTAACCTGCTTTCCGTGGCACGGAAGGGTCTCGGTATGTAAAGATGGTCACCCATCCACGGAATAAACCCGGCAAGCGCAGCTTAACCTGATGGATCGACTCGTTATTACTTAGCCACGAGCTCCTCCGTGTATGTACATCATATCGGCATGAAGAAAAACATTTTATTCCATTTGCCGTATCTATAGAAACAGTGCAATCACAAAAATTTCATGATAAACAACTTTACGCCAAAAAAGGTGATGTCTCTATTAGTGACAGCACACGTCATTGTCACTATTTGTATTAAAGTAGGAACCACGAAACACACCATAAACCAATTCACACCAAGCACCATTGGCCACCATAAATAATTCAAACAACATGGAAATCGTGAAATGGAGCCAATCAAGCGGAACAGCCGTAGTTACTGAAGCCGTTGACGATACTACTAATATTATGAAATTTTTCGATATAATAACAATATACCCTTAATAAGACGTCGTGAACCATAAGAGCGTCCCATCACGACAATGTTAAGGTGAGTGCAGAGAACTACGGAATTTAAATATTATGATACATTTTATGGGGTGACGCGTGTGTTGTATGTTGAGTGAGAAGGTGAAGAAGAAGCTGTGCTATATACGATTCTGGTATGATGATAGAAGGTATGATGTTGTAGACGGTATCAATAATATTATTTATAAGGTGACTCTTTAATTACACAATTACAATTAACAAACTATAATTGGGAGTATGCTACTCTCCTCCTCCTACCTCTCTATTGAGATTGATGAATGACGCATTTAATTTCATGGCCTAAAGAATATAGCCATGCAATACTGTAGTTCAGATAAAGCTTATATTTTCCATAAACGTAAAAAAAAAAACTTTGTTTAGTACAAAGTTCAAAATGCAAAATATTGTTTATAAAGTGAAGGTCAAACACTCAGAGGACCAATATTTTTTGCCAAAGGACCATTCATTATTTGCATTACTTTGATTAATCAATCATTGTGAACCTTGCCTTGTTGAGCGGTTTTCAAACGCCTCCTGCGCTCCCGTCGTAATTCCAATTCAATATTTGAACGACGCTCTGTCAACGTTACCTTTAGGATAGTTGCAAGCGCAGCGTTTTGAACGCTTTGTTACTGCGCTTATGGAAAACGTGTGCGCGTGAACGATATTATTATCATGATGACCTGACATTGTGTAGGACGAGCTAAGGCAATTACCAACATGATAGTTTTGTGAGCAAAATTTATATATATTTAGGGGAATTACAAATTACTGTTTTTGAAGGAAATTTTATACTTCTAAGCTATAAGAATGTGATGGGTCAACTTAACATCTCAATGGCAGCATCACATATTGTGCTAAGTAGTATTTCTTGGTGCTGACTTTGAGAGAGAGTATGTGTCAGTATTCGATTCGTAAAAGGTGATCCGGCAGAGGACCAAAGTTGTCCACATAGCTCACAGAAAAAGCAAGCCGATGTGGGCCTGCCATATTAGCCGTAGAACTGATGACCGTTGGGGTAGACGTGTTCTTGAGTGGAGAACGCGAATCAGCAAACGTAGTTAGTACGCCCTCTAGCTAGGTGGAGCGACGATCATTGCAGTGTGGCTGGTAGCAGCTGGATGGGAGTTGCCGAGAATCGAGCTGAACGGAGTGCAATTGGAGACACCTATGTCCAGCAGTGGACTGCTGTATGCTGATGATGACGTGTCAGTATTCTTTCTCAATTATCGTTAATGTACCGTATGTTTAGCGATCCTTCGAATCAACTAGAATAGAATAATATCATAATGGTCATAGTCATCTAAATCTTCTCAGCTAGGATCCAGTAGTTTCACTAACACAATGCTGAACTGTCCTACATCCAATATTCTTTTGTTTCCATCATCTTACTTTAATCGGTGTTCTCAGTCCCAAAGCTGTTGATGTTTAGTGGCCTTGATGGAAGCCTTGACAAGGAACTTGATGTGCCTGCTCTTCACACTATTGTCCCAGAACCAGCGTTCAAACCGCGCGTCCAACCTGCCATCTTCCAACCCCCTTACCGCGGTTGTCGTGCGCCGGCGCAACGATAACACGCTCCTCGCCAACAATCGTGCGACATTCCACTACTAAAGCGTTATAACTCATGAATGTTTTAATACTCCAAGTCTGCATCCGATCCTGATAATTTATTATGCTCCTCAGCTATTTTAAATAAACGGGAAGCTTTGTTTCGCTTTTAAATTTCAAGTTTTACCGTCTCTCACGCTCCGTTTTTGTGAGGAGGTTAAGTCATTCTGTGTTTTGTTGCTGGGGAGCTTGTTACGCCACTTCACCGGAGCATTAAATAATAACACATAGTTTCTGAATTGAGAGTTTTTAGTTTAGAACTTGTGAAAATCTACCTACTTTATGCTAGAATATTATCTAATAATAATTGTATATTATCACAAGATGGACATTCCGTATATTTATAGGTTCTTGATTTTCTTTTTATATATTTTAAGTGGGTTAAAAAAAAGTCAAAGTTAAAACATTTATTTCAAGCAGGCTCATTAATACGTACTTTTGAACTACTACAAGAAATTAGAATTAATTCTAGGCGCCCCTTCTTCACTCAACTTTAACTCACACGTTTTAATTTGAAACGGCCTGCTTATCCAACATATAATTACTTTAAAATAGTGAAGGCAAGTAATGGAAAGTGTGTGCTCCATATACGGTATTTATTCACGGAATCGACACATGATTATGTGAGTTAGCACCGTTTAAGGGAAACGTGGTCCTTTTATTCGGAGTGTGCAATGCATACAGGCGCCTAGGCGTTAAAGGCGCCACTACCGTATCATAGAGTGGAAACCAGTTTATGATATTCAATCGTCGTATTATACCAGTAGCTGTCAGTATTAGCCAATGTTTGCTATTTATTGCTTGTAAAATATAAACGAGTTTAGGTACACCGAAGGGAAATTATTTCAATATCTATCAAAATAACGAGGTATTCCACTCTTAGCTCTGATTTCAACAACTCTTGTCCGAACCGCACCTGAGGACTCCCACCAATTCTAAACTCTAATTTTGGCGTTAGTACATAACATAACATCACGCCTGTAATCAACGAAGTATTAGGCAGAGGTGTACCTGTATTACACCCACATATCGCACGTTACGTTTAAGGCCCATGTAATAGGGGACCCTATTGCCGTCAACCGGTCACAAATCTAGACTGCTGCGGCTGCTATTGAAATATTCCTAATGGAAAAACCCAATAGGTAACCCTTTGCCCGACCTGGGAATCAAACACAGAATCTCATGCTCAGCATTTGAGTCCACTAGACCAACGAGGCTATGTCCTCTTAAAATAATAAACTGAAAGAGTCGATTCAAGCCTTTTCCTTTAAAAAGTTTGACGTGGAAATCAGCCTTATTTTTCCCATAATATCTAACTTTTAAAGGTTCTGTGTTCTCCACTTTTTAACCGACTTCTTCAAAAAGGAGCAGGTTCTCAATTCGTCTGTATGTTTTCACTACGAATCAATAATAAACTGGGATCATCATTCAAAATAATTTGTTATATTTTAAATCCTAAAACCGCGTCCTACTTAAAAGCGATCGTCGAGCGAATACGGGGCTGTCTGTCGCGCTCATAGATTATTATTGTGTCACTTTTTTTTCGGTGAACCTGAATGCGTGGTCAACACACATAGGTATGACATTTTGGCCGCCCATTGTATATTTTTTAGTGTTAAATTTGTTTATAAATATATATTGATATATAAATAAATAATTATGAGCGCGACGATCGCTTTTAAATACGACGCGGAGTATCTCAGCTGACTATTTATTTATTTCTTATCTCACATAAAACATAGTATACACTATTCTTATCAAATCTCATTTATACAAAAAACATATGCGTATCTACTGCCTTTTTTCCAATATTAGACTTATTTGCTGTATTTAATCTCAGCGCCCGCTATCTGGCCGGGTGTTATCGGTTGATCCGCAATGTATCGATGCCATTACGGCTAGTCTTGTGATGCTATTAAACCTATTTATAAGTAAAGTAAGTCTGTTTTTTAGTCTAGTGACTAAGGTGTGGTCACTATTTACTTTGCCGGTCTGGTCTTTGCGTCTGAGAGCATTTATAATCGTGAGGGGGAAACGTCATGTCACTTGTGTTATATTAAAAAAAATGTTTAACCAAAATCTCAGGAGACATCTTTTATTTTTTAAGTCTGTTCTTATGTTTTAAGAAATTGGTTGGTAAGTGGAATCCCTGAAATGATGTGACTTTCGCTCTAAAACTCTTTCAAATGTCAAATACCTACCCAATGAAAACCCACGGAAACAAATATTCAGTAAACTCTCATAAATGGAAACTCCGGTGTGTTAATTTACCAGAAGACAATTCAAGCGGATTGAACGGAGAGAATACTGTCAGTAGCTGCACATACGGAAGCCCATATTCAGTAGTGAGCTTAAATTAACTTTCCTATTGAAGTAAGCAAAATACTCAATCAACTATCACTCACAGAAAATTCACCTCAAAATAATCCTAACTTTAAAATAAAATAAATATTTAAATAAAACTAAGAAATGGTGAACAATTCTTGCACATAGCGCGGAGCGTGTCTTCACTCCCTGTATGGATGGTATCGAGGTTCGATTCCCGGTGAATGGGCAATGTTCCATTCAGTGCACACCCGTCTTTCACTACACGCTATGTCGTTTTGTTTGTCCGTTTGACTACTGGTCTAAGTTATAAGAGAATAGATGAAAAATTGAGTGAAGAGCTCGCATTTAGATATATCAAAAGCCCATACTAGAAATATAACACTATGTGATAAAAACCTACTGTATTAAACTTCCAGGACACAAATCCAGATAATATACTGCTACTGAAAATTCACTTAACGAAAAAACTCAATAATAATCTGTCCAACTCGGTAACAAAACCCAGGACACTATGCTCTAGTAATCGAGCATGACACCCCGAGAACAACAAGGCAGTGAACAAAATGCTAGACAGTAAATGTTCTCTAAAAATCACCTTTACCATTTTAACGACTTAAGTTCGAAGAGTAGAGCGATAAAAATCAAACAGAAGTTAAAACTTACCACCCTTAATGCCACCAACCTTAAGGTATGCACTCATTTCCCCAAGCATCCCATTACGTTCTGAACTCATTACTGTAGCTCATAAATAACAATTTAGTTCTAGCTCTTACCTCCCCATTTATGTGGCATAAAACTAGGGCTAAGTCTGGGCATGGAGAATTTAACGAGACTCGCATTTTGTTATGATATTTAGCTTTAGTGGAGCTGTGCTATAGGGCGATGTGTGGGGTATCTTGGGTAAAACAGAATTTTGTACATCGGGTTTCGGAACATTTTGGAGTTTCTTGGAAAATCTTGAAAATAGCACAGATTTTGGACACTGAAACTAGCATGATATACGATACATTTCCATACAACCTTTTACGCGATACAATATTGCATGTAACATAAAACGATTTAGATAGTGTAAGGTCACAGCTCAAAGAATAAGAAATGCATTTTATAAATCACAATAAAATTAAGAGTATTAATGCTAGTCAGTAAAATGATACATGACCTTGAAAGTCTTTATGAAGGTACCCTCGGTGAAGTATTGCTTCTGGCAAACAATGCCACCTCTTTTCTTCTGGTTGGCTAAGTAATAACAGCCGAACGGGTCAATACATCAGGTTAAGCTACGCTTGCCGGGGTGGTCTGTGGATGGGTTTCATACCGAGACTCCTCCATGCCTCGGAAAGCACGGTAAGATGTTGGTCCCGGCTGTCATTCGTGGATCTTTGACAATCGTGGTGGGTCGTCAGAAGCCCGAAAGTCTGACAACCAGTTTTACCAAGGAGGTTTTATTTTAAGGCGTATCGTATTTCCCAGTTTGTGTAGGTCAAAAAGGCAGTCGCTCCATGTAAAATACTGGTATTCAGCTGCATCCGGTTAGACTAGAAGCCGACCCCAACATAGTTGGGAAAAGGCTAGGCAGATTGGATGACAACCGCGTCTTCCTTTATAACAAAAAACTGCGATCTCCCATTCATCTGCCAAGCGTGGTGAATATAGCAATAATCCCGTCGGCAATTATAATTAAAATAGATATCTTCGGATTCCATTTTATAGGCGAATGACTCAACAATCCGATCCTAACACATGAAGTAAAATATAACGCTCAACAGGCCGGCGGAGGTTATCATACAGTTTAGCCCGTATAGTTGCTATCTGGACTGCTTTGAATTTGTTACAAGTTCACGTATATCTGGAGGTATGGAGCTAGGAGGCTAAAGAGATGTGCTATGGGTGGGAATGCAGTCCAGAGGCCCTAGACAAAGTGACATTCTACCAGCGATAACGATGATGGAAAAGGCAAAAATTTATAGGACATAAGCTATCGAAAAGCTTATGTCAATCCTGTTGAAAGTCTTTGTAGAAAAACGAAACGCTTTTGAAGCGATTGTCACTTGTCTAGGCCCTCTGTTTTCATTTTTTTCATGCCTTACCAAAAAAGTTACATACTATGAGGTTTAAGAACCAAACGGATTCGAATGATGCAGTAGTCATGAGACAATTTCAACTTCTCAATTAGATGTATGTTCCAAGTTGATCTTGGTCGTTAGCGTCACAAACTTTGGCAAAAGTAGCCCGGGACACCACCTAGCTATACGTGGACCAAATAACCTTTAAAAGCCAAGATAGAGAGGATGCGGAAGTGGCTAACCGGGTGTTGTGGTGCCTCTTGGGATAGACCTAAGTCTAGCAGTTGACAGCAATAGGCTGTGTTGACTAATTTATTGATTGATAACTGATTGATAGTGAAGGAAAAACCAAATAAAAATCGGAAACCAGTAGTGCTATTCTGCAAAAATCTCACCGAGAAAACTTGAATGAAGTGAGCTTGAAGTGAGGTGCCGTTCTAACTAATACTAGGGACTGACACTATTGAAAGCTCATTCCAAGCTCACTTCACTTCTGAAAGCTCATTCCAAGCTCACTTCACTTCAAGTTTTCACGGTGAAATTTTAACAGGTCATCAGCTGAACTTATTGGTCTGAAATGACCAACACACAGTGAGGTGCTTAGTAGACACAGTCAGGTGCTTATTAGGTCAGGGAGCTTAAAACGGCCACAGTAGGTAGCAATTTCTCTAAAAACATTTCATTTCCTGAATTTCCAGCTGTCATTAGCAATTCCTCTAATTTGACACAAAGAAATTCATATTATGTGGACCATCTTACGAATCTCCATAGAAAACTGTCAAACAGATGGATTATTTCGTAATATGAATCGCACGCTGATCATATTATGAATTGTCAGTTTGTGACATTTTACAATGATTCATATTATTTTCATATTATAATTCTGCCAAAGTCACTGTTTTAGGCCTCCAGTACTCGTCCCTTGATCTGTTTAATAAGTAAGTGTATAAGTTTGAGTATGCTAAAGCATAGTAGGATAATAATAATAATTCTTATTTAATAAAGGAACCTCCTCACATTCGCAACTCCTGCGCACGTATTAGCGATGCGCCTCGTCCGGCCCACGCTCGGAAAAGGGCACAGATGATCGTCGAACTCACGCCCCTCCGAACTGTGTCGATAATAACTCCGCGCTGGTTCTAACGTTATGCCCTAGTTTCGTTGGGTGTACCGGGATTCTGTGTGTGAGGGAATGGGACCAAGATATTATTGTAAGAGAATCGGGTATATCTGTGTAAAACTATAATATGGTCGTTGTGCTGAGTTTTAGCACTATGCATAGAGTATAGTAGGTAATACGGCATTATCTATAACTATATCTATACATTATTATAAATTAAAGTTGGTTTTCGTGTTTGTCGGTACCTATATCTGTATATCCGCATTGTTCTTCTAAACCACGCAACAGATTTTTATGGGGTTTGCACCACCCCGTTTAGAGAATTTATTCCGGAAGGTTTATGTGTATAATACGTTGATATTAAAGTTACATATGTAAGAAATCTCGATGTAGTGATGTTGCCGATGTTTTGAAGAATGAAGGAGATGAAAACAGTGTCTAAATTCACTGTCTCACAAGTAACTACGCTGTTGGTCAGCCAAGATTAATGTATTAACGCTACGATAGGCATGCTACTAATATAATTCATGGCTTGGCTATGTATGGCAGTGTATAAGTTTGGATGATTGTACTTTTATCATCTATGGGTCGTATAAGTACATTTATCCAACGTTTTCTGATTAATCGTAGAGTTTACAATGTAATCTTCAAGAGCACAGCAGAATTTACTCCACCATTCTACCCACGAAAAACCACATATCCAAAGTAATTAACATTTAATTACGTCAAAACAATTCTCGGAGCTCAACTAACACTGGCGATGGTTCGAAGGCCGTACATTGTTGGTTCTACACCAGCCGCCTCTCACGGTCCCCTGACCTCTAGGTTCACGTGGGCAAATGAAATCAGATGCATCAATCATTTTACAATCACGTGCATATATTGTGTGCAGCATTATGTTGGTGCTCGGTGGTTTCATTTAGGTACTTATTATGTTACGATGGAGGTAAAGTTGTAATGAAGGATTATTTTAAACCTTGGTTCGGAAAGGGTCTGAAGTAGGTACCTATCTGACAGATACCTTTTGGACAATCTCTAGACTAGGTACAAATAAAATCAAAGTAAAAGTCAAATAATTTATTTCAAAGAGGCACCTATATGGCACTTTTGAACATTTAAAAAAAACAAAGAAATAGAACTAATTCTAGTTACCCCTTCCAAAAGGTAGTTTTCGTATGGAAAAGAAATGGGCAAGAACCACCGTTACTCTTCTAAAAATATTTTAAATATTTTTATATTTTGTATACATCAATTACATGATATTATATGTGAAGACGATGCGCCTAGAATAAAATTACTGTACCACAATAGGTAAAAAGAATAAAAAATCGAGCAAAGACAAATAAATTAATTGATAGATACATGGTGCTCACATATTTACAAACATTGTAAAACTAAACGATATCACAACGATAGTATCGACGATAGTATCTGTACCTAATCTAGAGATTGTCCGCAAGGTTTAACTCTCTTCTTCTTCGTCCTTCCCTCAATATATAGTCCTCCAGACCATATTTCGGAGATTAGCCTTCGGTACGGGAGATATTATAGTGCTCAAGTGTGTGCGCAGACACAGGTGCACTCTCTTCCCTCACTTTCGTAGTCCGATGGGTTGAATCCAACACGACCGGAGAGAGATTAGGCGCAAGACCAACGGCTTAACGTGCTTGCAGATGATTTCCCAGGAGTTTATAAACTAAAACAATCTCGGACATAATTTAAAAGATCCATCACACTCCATATTTTTTTGCTGCAAATCATCTGAGGCCCTAGACAAAGTGACATTCTATCAGCGATTTCGATGATGGAAAAGGGAAAAATGTATAGGACTGACTTATGCTATCGAAAAGCTTATGTCAATCCTGTTGAAAGTCTTTGTAGAAAAACGAAACACTTTCGAAGCGATTGTCACTTGTCTAAAGCATCTGAATAGAAGCATCACGTAATACACGCAAAACAACCACAAATTAGCCCAACAAAATCATAAAACACTTTGGCAACTGAAAATTGTCCAAATTACATATCAATTTCAGCGACAAACGACATTCGCACATTAGTTTCGCGTGCGACAAAATTAACGCATTTGCGACACGCGAATGCGATCGCAAGGTTGCACGAACCTTGTGGCGTCGTAAACGGATATTGCGGCTAGACAAAAAGTTGTGACTTGCATTATATAAAATTGGGGTCAGTAGGGTCATGTAATTTGTTGTGGTTCGCTTGCCACTGGGAAGTTGGATGCTAGTTTATCATTTTCATAATGTGTCAGTTGTTATTTTATAGGTAAATAGTCGCTCTTAATAAATAAATAAATAGTTTATTGATATAATAAACTCGCATAGCAGACAATAGGGCAGTGGTGGCCCAGTGTTAATGGCGACTGACGAGTTGTAGATCGTGAATCGAACCCTGACTGCCGCTTTGCTGACGCTTTACTTTACGTATAAAATATTTGATTAACAATGCTCTCAAAACGGTGAAGCCAACTATGGGCTCGCGTGGTGGATTACGGTCCCCTCCTTCTCTCCGAAAGGAGGCCCGTGTCCCAGCAGTGGGAAGATGATTTTGCTACACACAATAGCAAACCTTTACATAATATGGATGCCCATGTTTTGCCGCTAAATATTACTGAAGTATATTTTTTAATCACGTAGCCCAATTTGCAGCGGTGGCTCAGTGGTAACGGCCACGACTTATGAGTTGTAGGTCGTAGGTTCGAACCCTGACAGGCGCTTCACTTTGTGTAAATTATTTCATCGCCACTGCTCTCAAAACGATGAAAGAAAACATCGTGAGGAAACCGGCATGTCCTAGAACCAAAAATTCGAAGACATGTGACATCTACCAACCCGCACTGGGCCCGCGTGGTAGATTACGGCCCGCTCCCTCTCACAGAGAGTAGGCCTGTGTCCCAGCAGTGGGAACATTATAGGCTGATTATGATTATGAGACTAATTTGACAGGTGCAAATGTCAAATTTCATATTGAAAAACAACAATCACTTCAAATGTCAAATTAGTAGCTTAAAAACAGACTATCTGCTATCAAACGTTTTGCATTTATAATTTGTAAACACCTTCAATTACCTACTCACACCGTTTTTTCTCATAACGCATAGAGGGTAAGTTTATTGGCCTTTGATGGGTATTCTGATTAACATAATGTTGATAATGTTGGAATGACCTTAACAATAATTTTCATAAAACATTGTTGTAAAACATTTTCAGAAGAATAACGGTGGAGTTTCTTGTGCATTCTTCTCCATACGAAAACTACCTTTTGGAGGGGCAACTAGAATCAGTTCTATTTCTTTGTTTTTGACGTTCAAAAGTGCCTTTTATGTGCCTAATTGAAATAAATTATTTGACTTTGACAACGCAGTCCTGAAAGGTCATTTGAATCACATTCAACCTTAGTACCGCACAATTATGAAAACCTCAACATTAGCAGAAACACGCTAAATTCATTAAAGAAATAACACAATCTTCATTATCCTGTGTTTTAAATCGCTACATTATAGTTAATAAACATACAAGGCTGGCTTTAAGTATACCATTATGTCACTCAATAAGAAAATGCAGAAGTTTTAAAACGTATGCACAAGGAACCACAAAATGGGGAAGATTTGTGGCAGAAAACTGAAAAATAATCAAACTATCACGTATTTTATCGCCTAACAGGCCAACAACCTGACATTGGAAGGTGAAAATACCAGCATTATCAGAAGATCATCCTTTGAGTATCTCCCGCTCCTGCCAGGGTTGCGGGAAAGTCCGAATGGGACACCGGGACCTTGGCAACAGGCAACTGAACGAACACGGGTGGGTTTTAGTCAGTAAAAGTCTGACACGCCCTTCCGCTCCGCCCAGAGCGAGAGAAGTAATTTGATGAATTCGGAAGCTCAAAAAAAAAAGTGTATCTCCCGCTGTGCAATTAAATAAAGCCTGTGATTTCCCGGGCACTCGAACCTGCCAGACTGAAACACAACTGCTGAAATAAATAATTGATATGGTGATAGTAAGTACTTGACCCTAAGACATATTTAAAAAACCGGCCAAGTGCGAGTCGGACTCGAAGGGTTCCGTACCATTATCTATAAAAACGGGAAAAAAATCACGTTTGTTGTATGGGTGAATTATGCCCTTAAATATTTATTTTATGCTGTTGTTTAGTATTTGTTGTTATAGCGGCAACAGAAATACATAATCTGTGAAAATTCAACTGTCTAACTATCACGGTTCATGAGATACAGCCTGGTGACAGACGGACAGACAGACAGTGGAGTCTTAGTAATAGGGTCCCGTTTTACCCTTTGGGTACGGAACCCTAAAAAAAGAGTTTCACACCAAACTTACACGAAAAGTATACGATTTTCTGCTTCATAGAATGGTACTTCTTTAAAAGTCTCGTTCATGATTACAGACAATCATTACAACAGATCATGGCCAAATAACGTCGCAAGATCGTAAAATAATAACGCAATGGTGTTAAAATTGTTGATCTACCCGCAAAAGTGATTGACGCTTGAGATCATGATAGGTAGCCAGTGTCAATCACGTGGGTGAAGCGACCACACGTCTGGTGCTAAGAGGAACGTTCCAAAAACAATTGAAATAAAAAAAATAGTGTTCTGGTAATTTTGTTATTAATTAATTAGTTTAGTTTTTGTACAGGTCTTCTTTGAGATGGGTAATTGACTGTAAATGTCAGTGGTTGTGTTACCACTAGAACATTAAATTGTTATTTGGAACATTATGAAAAATAATTATATCAAGGTCAGGAGCGTCATTTTACCTGCTTGAACTATAATTACCTACTTATTAAGGATAATAAAAAAAGCTTATCTACTATATAAAATACATCGAGAAATCGTCATTGTTACAATGTTTAGTTTGAAACTTTGTTAAGATTTCAGGCTACGTTTTTTAGATTCGGGCATTATCTTTATTTTCTGCAGCAGGTCACTTTTCTAGCTTTATTATTGCTAAACAAATTGGATATTCAAACTTGAATCAGATCTCAGAGAAAATAATGTAGTCCAGTCTTGGTATCGTGACAAACGATGCTCACCATAATGAACGACACCGCTAATGTCGGAGCATTAAGATTAAAGGACGTACCTAGTTGCTTTACCGGAGATCGTGTTTTTTTATACCACTATTATAATTTCAATGGCCGCCATTACAGATGGTGTGCGAGATAGATACGGTATTTGTATCTGCTGTTAGCTTAAGGTCCGAATTGTCAGGCTTTGTTCCACTTTTCATTAAAAAATTACTCTCTTGTTAATGAGTGCGTTTAGACAGAAATGTCACATGTACTACTCATAGCTTGGCTGCAGAAAAGGGATAGTTGCATTTCCACGGCTGAAAGTCATTAAATTTTGTTTCTGTAGAGTCTTGGCCTAAGGAGATTATTCACCGTCTAAACATTTTTGAGCTAAATGTGAAACTATAATGCCAAACAAAAAAAAAGGTATATTCAAAGATTTCGTTTTTCTCTTCATTTTTTATTACTATAAGCTATTACTATAATTAGATTACTAATAATTATTTTAACTAAAACACACTGAAAACAGTATTTTTCAAAATCGTATAACAGCGCAGGAAATTGCCCTACAGATTTGGTCTAATAATGAAGAGTGAAGAGAATAAGATTTATTTTTTTGGCTGGCACTTTTATTATTTAGCCCAAAATTAATGATCTCCTTTGGAGAATTGAAAAGACCTTAGTATACAATGAACTGCGCTACTAGTACCTACTAGTTGAAAAAAAAACTACTCGTAGGAACTATTTTCTCATTACATCGCTCATAAAACGTGCCAAATAGACAGTAACAGTAAATTTAAAAAGTACCACATCAAATCTTCAGCAACAAACACTTATCTCATCCCAGTGTACAGTATCATTACGTCGCGAACTCTGCGATCGGTCACCTTGACTTTTCCCGATCGGTATAAAATAATTTGACATAATACAACGTCAGTCATTAGGTACACCGCCATTACTGATGCGCTTGCCACTAATGTAGACTTTAATTTACGTACATTTTTGTTCTAGAATTCATTTTTGTTAGAAGGATATTTCCTTGTCTTGTGGTTCAGAGATTAGTCTACTTCCTCTTTGTGGCTATCGACTATCTTCCTCGTCTTTTTAAGGTAAAACATTTTTAAAAGAGTAACAGTGGTGTTTCTTGTCCATTCTTCTCCATACGAAAACTACCTTTTGGAGGGGCAGCTAGAATCAGTTCCATTTCTTTGTGTTTGACGTTCAAAAGTGCCTCATAAGTGCCTATTTGAAATAAATTATTTGATTTGACTGTTGTTCCTTTTCAAAATTATTTTATAGAGGCCCTAGACAAAGTGACATTCTATCAGCGATAACGATGATGGAAAAGGCAAAAATGTATAGAACTGTCATAAGCTATCGATAAGCTTATGTCAATCCTGTTGAAAATATTTGTAGAAATACGAAACGCTTTCGAAGCGATTGTCACTTGTCTAGGCCCTCAGTACATTTATCTAGTTTTTTGAGGAATTAACTACAATATCAACTAAATAAAACTATAAAATATTGCACAATTATGATTTAGGCAAATCAATCAAGGCACCATTATGTAGCAGTTCTATGTACCAAAGATTCACGACAAGCCCCAGATGTTGCTTCGGCGACTATCTCCCTGGGCTTTCATCCAGATTGGCAGAGATTGGCAAGAATCCACAAGAGATAGGTCAGAAGTCTTTCTGTATGGACAGCAGAGTGATCCGCTCTCGTATTTTAGAGGCTTAAGTTAAGCAGTGATTATTTGATGATTATTAAAGTATTATGACACTCGCACAGACCAGGAAAGCATGGCACAAAGGGGAGAACGCCTATACTCTGCAGTAGGTGGAACAAGGCTGCAAATGAGGATAAACATGATGAAAATATTCGTGAACAATATTAAACAAACAGTATAATTCCAATGAAGTAGACTGACCAAGTACAAACATCCACAAAAGTGTTTTAGCAGTAAAAAACGTGTAAAGAGTTTATTGCCCCGAGCGATAGGTAGCACCAATCGTACCATGAACTACCGTTTAGCGAAGTGACACGCATTTAGCGTGATAACTGGCTATTAACAATTATTATTATACCCACACGGCAAGATTACCGTGAAGAGGTTTACTTGCTTCTACACACATTATCCTTTACAGCAAGAAGCGTGACTGATGGTTGTGTACATAATAGTTTTGGCAACTGAAAATGTAATCTTTTGATTGCAGATTGATTGCATGCTTGCAGTTTATCAACTGTTCTGTAATCTTCGTTATGAAAGGCTATTTTTAACTAGACTCAAATCTACATTAGTATACAATAGTATGAAACTTTATTTAGATTTTTGCGTTTTATTATGACAGCGGATTGTAGAAAATAACCTAAAAGTTTTGGAAAAAAAAATCTACTAATATTTTATCGTCTATCAGATAGATATCTGTCGTATAATAAAGGTTGGTTCAAATACTTGGAAACCACACACCAAAGGAGTGACTTTTTATTGCTCATAGAAACTTTGATTAGCGTTAAGTTGTAAGTCCATCCGTGAATCTATTCTTACAAGTATCGCATACGGTTTTAAGATACAATAAAGGAAAAGACATGGCCAAGCGGAAAGCTCAGTATCTACTAGCTATTTTCTCAATAAAATGGCAAAAAAGTAGTATCGGCTTGTAATAAACATGAGATCATCATAAACTGGAAATGTATAGCTTGATAATTATGGAGTCGTGTGTAAGTGTTTGCATAATAGTTTAGAGAGAGCTGCAGCCATCCCTGGACACACCCTTTTTCATAAGCAAGATAATATTTTATTTTACCGTTCCTTCTAACAATGATTTTATTAAGAAATTAACACCTATGTATGTGTGAAATTGCGAATATCTTTCTAAAATGACGATAAAATTTTACTATTGTATTGAAAAGTTAATAACACCTGTCATTATGGACATACTAGTGTCACACCGTGGCGTGGCGTGCTGTTGGCAATAAAGGGTTAAAGAATAATTGCTCACACTTTTACGATAATTGTCCATATCGGATTTGAATCAATTTGTCACCGTAGGGCGATTGTTTTAACTTCGTGAAAGTTTTTTATTGTGAATTATTTATTGTTCAACACTTTTTTGACTAACTGTACTTTACTGTCAAATGTATTTTTTGATTGGTGATAATTTTCGGGCGAGATCAATTTTCGAATCAGTCTTTAAGAATCATCGTTCGAATTCAATAGTTCACACGGTGTGAATGACCTCTGAACGCTGGAGAGAGCAAAAATCTAAATGTTGTCAGTTATAACTAGTGACTACATTTCTCATATCATATCGATTCTAAAAATGGATAGCTAATTAAATGGATGATTCTTGAATATACTTTCATTACGTGCAAGATGATAGCGCTTTACAAATAATACGTCGGTATCAGGTCGCATTAGGGCTGCCAAGTTTGTGTCTACAGAAGAATATAATGTGATATAACTATTAAGGAGTTAAAATAAAGAGAATAGTTCTAAACCCAATCCGACCAGTAATTGAAGTTTATGTTAACCGATATTAGCCTTTAAGCACGTAGTTTGGAATATTAAGTTATCTACTATACATTGTAACAGCGAATCAATTTTCCCCTTTAAGACCCCGGTCGAATAATATTTAGAATATCAAAAAATATTTGACCTTTTTTTTTTGTTGTGTGTTGGATATCATCAAATGACTTCTCCCGCTCCGGGCGGAGCGGAAGGGCGTGTCAGACTTTAACTGTCTAAAACCCACCCGTGTTCCTTCAGTTGCCTGTTGCCAGGGTCCCGGTATTCATTCCATAAAATTATGAATTAAAAAAATCAAAAAGGAAAAACTGCTGAAGCACATGTCCAGTTTCTGCCCTATGGTAATTCTGACAATGCATACTGTTTATTATTAGTAAATATTTGAAAGCTGCAGAAAATAATAATTACCACAGTTACAGATAGTCGAAAAAGAATAGATTTGAAAAAGAAATTCGCAAGGACTTCTACACTAGTCTCCATATACATAAAAGAGTAGGTACTTACTGCAATAAAAATAATAGTTAATATACTAAAATAAACTGGTGAGTACCAACCCTAAATCAAAATAAAAGTAAAAAATAAGTCATAAAGCACACGTTAACGCCGATCAGTCGAATGATTAATATATTTAGAGTTGCTAGTGAAAAGTGCTCATTAATGCTCGGGCTTCATGCGCGGTGCTAAAGTTCAAATATTCACGCCTTTTACTTTCGGCAGGTGAGCAGGTTACTGAGGATCTACTTTGTATGATGATATCTTTATTTGATGGAATGACTTTTATAATTTTGCTAAGTCCATTATTTAGGACTCTTCGCTTCCCAAAGGAAAGAACTTAGTTATTGAAGAATTATGATTTTCGTTATAACATTTTTTTTCATTGCTTATGGTTTATTTTTTTGTTTTTGACTAATATTAAAAGTATATAAGTAAGATAGTGTTCAATATTGTGTTTTTTTTTTGGAATTATTAAAAAATTAATAGTTATAATTATTCATAATTTTAAAATTATTATGTTATTTTAATTAAAAATGAGTGCCACACGCGTTCTTGTTTTTCATAATAATCATAAACATCTCCACCTGTTAACAACTAATAATAACCACAATTCATAATTAAAACCGCAATTAAAATTAAAAATAATTATGACACAACCAATAATATTAAACACTAAAACTAAATATATCTTCGCCTCACACATTTACCAACTATAATAAATTATCTAATTACGTATCAAATTGATAATGAGAGCAATTTCTATGCGAATGATCTCTAAAACTAGATCGGTAATGGTCAATATACTTGTATATTTTGAACGGTGACATTTACTCCGAGGGTCATGCGCACATAAAATGTTCTAAATAGTGCAGTTTAGATAAAGTCTGCGTTAGTGCGGCAGATTAGTGGTCGTCGAGATGGTGGTAGGGTGCCAGTGAGAGCAGGGAGCGATTAAAAAAATAATAAGGCAATAAACCATAATATATATATATTTTTTAATGGTTTCTATTTACACCAACAAGTTGCGATCACGTATTTTTGTGTATTATATTTTAAATAAACTAAGTATTTATATTAGGTCTTTACCTATGAAATTGCCGTTCTGCAGTACTGGCCATTTCAAATCAAAATAATTTTTGTTTGGCTAAGAATTCTAATTTCAAATTAATTTTATTTTAAAAACATGGATTTTTTTTTCCAAAAGTAGTCCTTTCTTTATTGATTAGTGTTACATTTTCATCGCATTTCAATCTTTTTCGTCATCATGGATACGTTAAAAATTCGAGTAATTATGGAATATGAGTACCGTCGTGGCAGCAACGCGGCACAAGCGGCACGCAACATCAACGACGTTTACGGAGCTAACACTACAAACCAACGCACCACCTGTTATTGGTTTGCTCGCTTCCGTTCTGGAAATTTCGACCTGAAAAATGAACCTCGCAGTCGTCCGAAGACTTTGGTCGACAATGACGAATTAAAGGCGATTGTGGAAGCTGATGATACACAATCTACGGCTGAATTAGCAGCAGCTTTCGACGTTAGCGTCAAAACAATATTGGTCCATTTGCGTCAAATTGGCAAGGTAAAAAAGCTTGACAAATGGGTGCCCCACGAACTCAATGATCGCCAGCGCGAAGTACGCGTCGAGACGTGCCTTGCACTGCTCAACAGAAACACAAATGAAGGAATTTTGAACCGCATTGTTACCTGCGATGAAAAATGGATTCTGTTTGATAACCGCAAGCGCTCAGCAAGTTGGTTGGATCCTGGTTCAGCACCTAAACAATGCCCTAAACGAAAACTTACCCCTAGAAAAGTGATGGTCACTGTTTGGTGGTCTAGCGCCGGTGTGATTCATCACAGCTTCTTACCAAACGGGGTGAGCATTACTGCAGATGTGTACTGTGAAGAACTGAACACAATGATGGAGTAGCTGGCGCATCTCCAACCAGCATTGGTCAATCGCTCGTCTCCGCTGCTCCTGCACGACAACGCGCGACCTCATACTGCACAGCAGACGGTCTCCAAGTTGCAAGAACTGGGGTTGGAAGCTCTCCGTCATCCGCCCTACTCACCAGACCTTGCGCCTACAGACTACTACTTTTTCCAGAATTTGGATAACTTCTTGGCGGGAAAAAAATTCAATACCCGAGAGGCAGTACAAAATGCCTTTGAAGAATTTGTTGCCTCCCGTCCAGCTGATTTCTTTAAGAAGGGCATCAATAAACTGCCACTGCAATGGCAAAGATGCATTGATTGGACACTATGGGATTGACGAGAAATCAAATAACCATCCCCACTTTACGTGTAGGGGAGGTACCCTAAAAAAAATATTTTTCACGATTTTTTTTTTACCACTTTTTTGGCAGCATTTATATGTATATCCGTACCAAATTACAGCTTTCTAGTACCAAGGGTCTCTGAGCTAAGCCTCGGACAGACGAACAGACGGACATGGCGAAACTATAAGGGTTCCTTGTTGACTACGGAACGCTAAAAATGCAAGAATATATACTTTTATTTGCGGCAAACATGATGCAAAGAATGGAAAAATACACGAAAATAAGTTGGGGGAAAATATGCGTCATATCCACGCAAAACGGCCATCGCTCATTTATTGAAATAACAATAAAAAATTAAATAAATAAAATAATTAACTATTGTACCTAATATTAGTTAAAATAACAATTAAATAGTGCTTTTAAAAGTGGTCATCTGTTGACCAAGGTTAAGAATAATTAATTTTATCAGAAAACACAAACGAATAGTTTTAAATACCCTTATTCCGATTTATTTTGGTTTGGCGCAGTACTTTTTTTTCATAATATTAGCCGTCATTTCAGAGTTCTATTTCTTCCTCTAGCGATTCACATAATTTGATAAATTCATCTTTAATGTCGATCCGACTCTGACATCTCAAAAATAATATCGATATTTTTTATCTCTTTTACACATCTTTTGTCTGAAATAAAAACTTCAAAAACAGATCTTAAAAATATCCATAAATAATCATAATATTATTTAGAGACGAACTCGACCAATTTTTTCTCCTCCATAATTCACCACTTTTTGCCCGACCTCAGTACCTACTTAGTGCTATAAAAACCTAATCAACCTCACAATTGATGTATTAGATGTGTACATAATGATTTTGTGAACTTTATTATTAGTTAAATGATTTTAATCATGAGGAAAATCACGGGTTGATCCGCAAGATTACTGTTTTTTTGGGATGCTCTGCCGTGATGGTTTTATTTAACACGCAATTGTGTTATACCTGTATCGACAGTTAAAATTCAAGAGGTTCAAAACACAGTCAAATATGCAAAAAGTTACATTATATGACTTGTGCATAAAAATAATAAATTACGGATGAGGCTTACCAAAATTTTGTCGATGACTGAACTTTATCTACATTTTATATCTTATCTGATTTTATTCAAAATTTTATATGGAGTGAATCCCATAAAATTAAGATATGAACCTCTATACTCCATAGGTTTAGGTAGTTAAAAAAGGTAAACAAAAAAAAAACCCGACTCATAGTAGCTAAACCTTTTATTTCAAATGTTAAAATCATATTATATAGAGCCACATATTAATAGACTCTATTCTGAATCTGATGATCTATCTGTTACATTAATAATAAAGCGTTCAGAGGTATTTTGTCTAATTTAAACATTTTCTGTTCTTCTTTTAGCGCTGTCAACAAAGGCGACTGATTAACAGACTAAACGTAATACCTGCCCCTTCAGTTGCCAAACTACGTCACAGTTTTACTCTTCAATTTAGCAACGTTATCTAATTCGTTGTATTTTCTAAAAGGTTTCGGGAACCTGTCTTTTTGGGCTCTTTATAATAGACAGATTACAAAATATTATATCATTATAATAAATCTAACTAAAAAATTATGCTCAAGCAGTTACATCTACGAATAGTTTAAGAATAAATGATAAAGTTTAGCATACTATAATAAAAGAGGAAACTATCCTGTGATCGAAAATAAATTTAATTTTGCTATAACGTATTTTTAAACAAGATAGTGTCAAGGATAAAAAACCCTTTTTACGATTTGTTTACCTTTTTTAACTACCCAAACCTTTACAGTATAAGAGATTAGGACTAATACGTTTAAAATTGTTTTACTTAAGATTTTCAAAACCACTCGTAAATTCAATCTTTGCAACTGATTCTAACTATTTTATTTTTAATAATTATTATAAATGCGAAAGTATGTTTCTTTGTTACGCTTTCACGCTAAAACGGCTGAAAAGAAAGAAAGATTTGGATGAAATTTGGCAAATGGGTAGACCATGACCTGGGTTGGGACATTTTTATCCCGGTAGTACGTTCCCGCGGGATAATTTCCGACCTCCACACAGGCGAAGCCGCGGGAAAAAGCAAGTCCTTAGGTTAAAAACCAGCAGGTGAAGCAGCTGAAGTGCGGGTAGTATATTTTGACTGATCTATTGACCAAAGCCACACTCCACATTAAAACGTTGGAAAAGTTCACAAGTTTATGCTCACAACTTAAGTAAGTCAGCACGTTTACACTAAGTACCCGATCGTGATGGAAACTGTCAATGTCTTCTACTGAATATACATGACCTTCAATGTAATTGAAATTACTATTCTGGAATTTCACTTCTTGAGAAAAAATACTTGCAAAATTATTCGTCCGATGCCTTGAACTACTAGTTACTGTGTCATTGGGTGGGCGCCTGGACTGGCCTTCATCGGTATTTCATCATGTAGCCTTTTCCCATCTATATTAGGGTCGGCATCCAGTCTAACCGGATGCAGCTGAATACCAGTATTTTACCTGGAGCGACTGCCTATCGGACCTCAAAAACCCAATTACTGGGCAATACGATACCCCTTGGTAAGACTGGTTGTCAGACTACTGGCGACCCGTAACAATTGTCAAAGATCTACAAATCAGCCGGGAGGGGTCTTGGTATGTAAAGATGGTCACCCATCCACAGACCAACCGCGGCAAGCGTAGCTTAACCTGATCGATTGACCCGTGTGGCTGTTATTAGTTAGCCTCAAGCTCTAATTGGCGATTATGTATAGTTCATTGATCAAACAATGGACCAACTTATTTTAAGAAAGCTTCAGCTAGATAAATGCCTCTGGCTGTAATATAAAATCTTTTTATTTCTAGAACAGTGAACAAAATTTACCTACAGATGTCAATATTAATAAAGTGAATGCTATGTCGTGACGTCAACGGCATCAAATTAATAATCTAATTTAAGTAGTAATAAAAATATTAAAAAATAAATTAAATAAAATTATAACCGCGAATAATAATAACGTGATCCTTTAATTCTTTAATATTATCCAGCGCAATTTTATTGTCTTCGATTTACGTCAATGCTTGCCTACAAACTCGTTTCCCAGCTAGTTTTGTTGGTTTGAGAGCGCAAATGGTTCTAATTCCTAAATGTGTAGTCTAAAGTTTAATTCCAATGTTATTTTACCTCACATAAGCAGTTTAAAAAAAGTCAGGCCCAAAACCATTCTGGTACACACAATACCATAAAGACTCCTCCTAATCTACTCTATTTAAAGTTTGTCATTCACAATGACCGATGGTACACATGTATAGGCCATTGTTTTATTCATTCATCGTCAACCGATCTACTTAGCCGGCACATGTTGGTCTGATGATAAAACGGTAATGTGGACCACCCAAACGCAATGCGCGTATCGGTTGTTCGGACTTTACTGGTAGCTTAGCGTGGATTTTGAAAGCCTACTGAACATTTTTATTTACCCATCCATTGATTTTTCTTCATAATATCATTGTGTGTGTTACCCCAGTAAAATAATGTCGAAAATAGTAATTTAAATCTTACTCCACTGTAAGTGCAATAAGTTTAAAATGTACGCAACAATTACAGAAGCTGGGCCACTAATTATTTTCTGTAAGATTCAAATGACTATTTTTGACATTATTTTGCTGGGATAACGCACACTCATATCATAATACAATCGTAGTAATTTTAAGTACAGTACAACTGTTTTCTTAATGTCCCTCGGCAAACTTCGTGTTTCGTCTGTCGTCGGATTTCTATCAGTTCACTTTGCACTTGGTGCAGACCGGACGCTCTCAATCGACTTGGAAGTACAATCCAAATTGATTGAGAGCGTCCTCGTGGTGTGAAAATTTTACAACACTTTCAGGGTTTGCTGAAGTCGGTTAAAAACTGATGGCAACTCTTTTTTTCTTTCAAAAAAAAAAAATGAAATCCATTTGCTAAATAGGTGATAGTGGTGTGATTATGGTACCATTTTGACCGCCAATGCCCGCATTGCAATGTCTATGTCAAACAACTTATTTGTTCGCCATGACATCAATCTTTATCTTAACTATTTTGACATTATTATTAATTATCATCAAAATTTGCCAAATATAATGTACTAACACTAGTGTTTAGGATGTAATTACAACAAACAATGCCGCAATCAACGTAGCCAAATACTGGGCTCATATAATATTAAAAAAAAAAACATCTATGAAGAGTACCATCGACATGAAAAACGAAGACTAACAAATTGGATTGTATGATCTGTTAAATGAATGATAAAAAATTAAAAAAACATATTTTTAAACATTTTCTCCAATTTAATTCAAATGCGATTCTAAATCATACGGTATTTAATTTAATCCCTTCTTGTCCACACTATTCTCTCCAGCTCCCATGTATATCATTGTAATTGGATTAAACGATTCTTTTTCTGTCATTGTTTCCTGTCGGCCATTGTTCTTGTTTGTACTTCTGTCTACCCATTGCTACGGAACTCGTGTGCTAATAAGCTAATGTGGATCAATTATTCATGGAGATAGTGATGCTGTAAATAACTGTAAGGCGTAATGGACAGATTATGTTTGAACTGTATTTGGGTGAGAGGAAAGAATTGTAGCCGTGTCGTGATGTATGGGAAAGGTAATGCTGTCAGAAGTTTGTCAGATGTGGATTAATTCTTGCTCTGAGCCGTGATACGTTCCGTTTTAGGCTTGGTGATTGTAGAATATCAGAGCACTGATCTGATACATAAGTATATAGGGTTTGTGAACTCGGTTTCTTTTTGTTTTTCATTTCACTTCTAGGTTTCGTCTGATAGATTTAATTTATAGATTTCAGAGTGGTTTTCTGCCTTTGCAGTCGAAGTGGTTAATCCAATCTACATACACCTCTCTCCTCTCTTTCCTCCTCTCTCGTCTCCAGTAGCGTAAGTGTGGCAGATTAAATCATTAAGTAGCTATTGATGACATTATTAGCGTACAGCGACGATTTCAAATACGTTTCCCTTCTATTAGCGCTATGAATCCGAGCTGTTTGTCATCATTATCCGACTTATTCTTAAACCGTTGCCGAAATCTTTTCATATTGCACTTTATCGTTATTAAATTCCTGTTTCTCACGATCTTACCCAGAAAACCGAGCCTCATAAACTCATCTACTTACAACAATCAACCTAATCATGGCCAACGTTGCCCAATCAGAACTAACTTGCACCTACCGTCCAATTTTTACCCAATATACAATTTGTGCACATTATAAAAACAGGGTTGGCCCACTGGGTATAAATTTTGCGAAATTGGAGCCGGGATCACGTCATAAATTCTGAAATTAAAGTTTTCGGGCGTCGACGGTGATTGTATGAATTAAGAGTTTTCTTTATGGTTAAGTTGCCACTTTATACTCTCATTATTATGGTGATCTGTAATTTTGGTGCCGCTGTGCCATGGTTCCCTTGCTTGACCTAGTTGAGTTAAGATCTCTCTCTTTTTTAGGGTTCCGTACCCAAAGGGTAAAATGGGACCCTATTGCTAAGGCTCCGCTGTCTGTCTGTCCGTCTGTCACCAGGCTGTATCTCATGAACCGTGATAGTTAGACAGTTGAAATTTTCACAGATGATGTATTTCTGCTGCCGCTATAACAACAAATACTAAAAAAAAGAATAAAACAAATATTTAAGGGGGCTCCCATACAACAAACGTGATTTTTTGCCGTTTTTATAGATCGGAACCCTTCGTGCGCGAGTCCGACTCGCACTTGGCCGGTTTTTTTCTTATACGCTGTTTTTTTAAGCGTTGTGGTCATCGGAATTATAATTTGTTTGGTTTGGGAGTTTTGTTTGCTCTCGAAAAAACATCATTAACATATAAGCACGTTACTGTTTTTGGTCCTCTTGCTAAACTTTTTGATCTTAGTTCAAGCAAAAATGACTATTCTACATACAAACAGAAACTACAGAACGCTACTAATCCTTACATACTCCTTTAGGGGTATGAGGAACAGGGTGTAAAGTTCACTCATCCACCATAGAAAAGGGAGGATCCTCCAACCAGACGGGTAATGTGTCTGGCGGGCAACTGCCCAACGATTGATTATGTCTACTGCACGGTAAACTTTAATTGCGCAATGCAGGATTTATGTGACGTCAGGATTTTTATGTGACGTCAGGTCTTTGATGCGTAGTTCGCATGTGGCGATGTAGATACCGCCACTCTCCTTTTGCATCGTTTACTACGCACCTGATATACGACGACGATGACGTAATTTCGACGTGTTCACGTTATTCTATTTGAAAATAAAGGTGTTTTAAATTAAAATTGGCCCCTTACTTATTGAGAAATATTGTACAGAAAAGACAGAGTGTATGGTCGTTAATACGGATAATATCTCTGCTTATCTTTTTATTGTTCACATCCATGACAGCTCAGATTTCAACACAAAATTGACCATCAACCTTTAAAATGTCATGTTATGCAAACACCACACATTATAAATATCTTTTATCTTCAAGTAATACCCAGTATCCAGAAGTGTACATAATAATTTATTTAAAAAAATATCATCCGTAAAGAATTTTTATGGTAATTATTCGTGTAAAAAAATCGTACTCTCTCTCGATATTATGATAATCGAATACCATCTTCATCATCGGTTACGCAACCATTCGGTATCATTAATATTTCATTGCGTGTGCAGATATCTCGATTCATATCATTTCGAATATTTGTAATCGATACTTTTTGTTTTATAAACATTGAATTGTATGACTTTCTCACAGTAACTGAGAGGCTTATTGACTACTTAAAATTTATATTTATTGTTATAATTTTCGCTCTTTTCATGAGGCAGAAATTATAATGAACATGGTCCAATTTAAGAATCTAAAATCTATAACGTGGTAAGAGTTTTTGGGATGTTTCAACTCTTCTTGGTCCTGGAACATTAACTTGGTCTAGAAAGGTAAATCTATGAGATTTTACGGAAACTATATGATCTATTCTCTTGAACTAAGATAATGGTCTATGCGAAGACCATTCAAATCATAAAAGTAAATGTTTTTGGAGGTCATTGTGTATAAAAATAATAATAAAATACTTAATAGTGTAAAACTGTATGACTCATAGTCTACTATTTATGTCTCAAATCAAATACTAAGCTAATTTAAAACCCAATCCAAAATCAATTCAAATAATCAACAATAATTGATGCCATTTTAATTTTATGAATCGATTTCTAAATTGGTTTTAAATGACTATTTGCGTATTCGATTCGAAATACAAATCTGAATTTAAAATCCATATTTCGCGTCGAACTATCATTTATTATTATTAGAGAGAAACCGCGCAATTAGGCTTCAAATATTAATATAACCATCGTTATATGAATAAAACAGTGAAATGTTTCTCCAAAAAATCGGCAAAAAAAGATGCGCTCTCTCTTGGAATAAATTAGCCAGACGAACGATATGATATCCATCACTCGGTCAACTTTAAAATAAATAAATCATCGATGTTGAGCGCAATAAATCAATCGATTCATATCATCGATCCAAATCGATTCATCTCTCGATTGGAGCGAATCGGCGCGAAACAATCGTTACTCGTAAGTATAGAGCGCTTATGAATAATTCGCGTATGAATATAATTGAATGATTTATGTCGGTACGTTTGGGTCTAGTTGTTTAGGTAACTGATTGAGTATATTATGTGTACATGAACAAGTAAGGTAAGCAATATAGATTAGGTTTGAGACGCTCCAGTAACAGCATTTTGAGGGTTGTCTGGTGCAACCTAGCAAGCCACATATTTGTGCACTGGATTTCTGTTCACTTAAGCAAGAACAAAAAATGACGAAGGACTATTGTTTTCGAAGACTGTGGGTACCTATAAATACCTCCATGTTTTATTTTTTTATGTATTTACTGTTTTTTTTTTTTTGGGTATATTTGCTGCAATAAAAGACTTTTTTTTTTTTCCCTATGTCCTAGTAATCTAAGTAGGACACATAAATTGATAGACGTCAATGTGTTATCCTTAACTTAATAAACGTGAAACTATCTCCACTCGTACTTCCTACATCTACATCCTAGTACTTGATCTCTCTATTTGTATGACCAATGGTTCTTCAGTCAACCTTGAACGAGACTGCATTTCGATAAGTACAGAGTAAGGACCTAATCCACAGTAAGAAATTAAAATTAAAATAAAGCAGAAAGTCCTGTACGAGGCCAAAAGGCTCCTATCTCAGCACGATGCTGCGACATTTAAAAATAAATGTCGCAGCTTATCTCATCATCATCATCAATACCAGTATTTTCATAGGGCCCGCAGTGATGTCACGGACAGACGTATTAATCTATACTATTATTATAAAGCTGAATAGTTTGTTTGTTTGTTTAAACGCGCTAATCTCAAGAACTACTGGTTGGCATTGAAAAATTCTTTTTGTGCTGGATAGTCCATTTATCGAGGAAGGTTATAGGCTATATAACATCACGCTATGACCAATAGGAGCGGAGCATAAATGAAATATGTTGCAAAAACGGGAAAAAGTCTTCCTTTTTCAGAGCTTCCGTTGCGTGCGCTGCGTAAACGGTTTAAGTTACGCAAATATCATGTATGATGGAATTGTTCCTTTTTAACAGTACAAAAAAAAAGTCCTCGACAGCATATGTCTATCTTTTAGGATTGACTCACTATAACCTTTTGTATGGTAATCAAATTTGTTTGAAATTAATGCATTATTTGCGAAGGATTTTTATCAACATAGTATTAATTCGAATTTAATAATTTAATTCATTCGAATCGGACATTTAATTTCGAAGTAATCGCGAGTATAAAAATGCAATACGCGAACCGTTCGACGCCAGCGGCAGCGCCGCGCCGCCGCGAATTTCCCTACTATATACATATGTAGAGGAGAGGATGGGCACACGGGTAGACTATGACCTGGGATAGGACATAGGATACGTTTTATCCCTATATTTCCACGCGATCGAGACCTACGTGGGTGAAACCGCGGGGCACAGCTAGTAAAAAATAAAAATAAAGTATATAATGTGTCAGTTACGTCATGCAAAAATAAAAACTAAGCAGTCCGCGTGTCAGCATCCGACGGACGTAACACCTGGGGGCAATTATTTTTAAGAACGTTCACATTCGCATCGCATTCGCAATCAATTTATCAACATTTTTGACAAGATTGACAGATTGCGACTTGAATGTGAACGTTTTATAAGTAAGAGAATTGGCCTTTGTCTATGCCTTTAGTATCTGTGGTACTCTATGGCATCGTTGTGACAAGTAGAGTGACGCAATATTGTTCCAAAGCAACGAAAACGTATCAAAACTAGATGATCCATATCCCTCACCCGCCTCAACACTCAATTACACAACACTATTACTACACAGATTTGATAATAATAAAAAGAATCAGTAGGTATTGTTAGTGCGTGCGTCCATTGTCTAGTAGCGCCCACGCAGCTCCAGATAAATTATTAATAGTGAATTTGTAATGAATTGTAGATCAAGCGCAAAGAGACGGGACTGTAATATTGCTGTTGTGATTTTGTGTTGAACAGTGAGTGATTGTAGTGGCTGTATGTAGATTTGCTGTGGTCACTTTGCCTACGCTTTTGAATAGGGATGCTCCAATCTTGACATAAAGCGTGCTGATAGATACTTATATCATCATCATCATTTCAGCCGAAAGTCGTCCACTGCTGGACTGGGTCTCCCCCAAGCACCGCCACTTCGACCGGTTCTGAGCTTCTCGCATCCAGCGCATTCCTGCGGGCTTTACCAGCTCATCAGTCCACCTTGTGGGGGCCTTCCAACGCCACGTCTTCCGGTACGCGTCCGCCACTCCAGAACCTTTCGGCCCCATCGGCCATCTGTTCTGCGAGCAATGTGCCCTGCCCACTGCCACTTAAGTTTGACAATATACTTCAGGCTATGTCGGTTACCTTGGTTCTCCTACGGATCTCTTCATTTCTGATTCTACTGAATATTTTTGATACTTAGATAGTGTTGAATGATCCATCCATCGCCATTTCCATAATCATCATCAGCCTATAGCAGTCCACTGCTGGACATCGGCCTCTCCAATTGCACATTCAGCTCGATTCTCGGCAACTCTCATCCAGCTGCTACCAGCCACCCTGTAAAGATCGTCACTCCACCTAGCCTGAGGGCGTCCTACCTTACGTTTGCCGATTCGCGGTTTCCACTCAAGAAGACGTCTACCCTTACGGTCATCGTGACTTAAAAAGGAAATATCTGGGGAAAAGAGGTTATTGCAAAAAAAAAATTTCAATTTATCGTATAGTTTAGTGCCAGTAACGGTTTTTGTTAAACGTTAGTTTGAAGATCATCTGACACATTTAATTCTTACGAGCATCGTACGGAAGATTGTTGCACAAGATTATGCTTGCTGAACTAAAAGTATCGAAAGACCAATATTTTTATTTATTTTTCAAGACCAGACAATAGGTACCGGTTGGCTATTCAATCAGCTTTCACTTATCTTACTATTATATTCAATCAACCAATCCAAATATTATATTACTAGCTGTTTCCCTACTTCGTCTGCGATCTAGGATGAAAAGTAGCCTATGTTCTTCTCCGGGTCATGGTCTACTCATGTGCCAAATTTAATCGAAATCCGTTCAGCGTGAAAGCGTAACAAACAAATATACAAACAAACTCACTTTCGCATTTAGAATATAATAGTTAGGATTTATCTTACTCCCATCAGTTTAATCCTACACAAGTACGTACCTCAACATCATCTGTTACTTCAAGACTAATTCTCAATATAAATCACAATTATTCCGCCGTCTGCACTAATTAGTCTTTGCGTTCGTCTAGCAAGCCCGGTTAGTCACCGCGACAATGACGGTGTTCGTAACAATATACCGGCTGAGATATCGACTCTATAAGGTATTTAGTTCGACACTGGTTAAATATATCCCTTTAGTATACAAACAAGTATGCTTATTTGTTTATCAGTGTTTAGTAAACAATGGATAGTTCTTGGATTTGCTTGTGGTTTTCGGGAAATTGGGAAACTTTTGTGCAATTGAGATGTAAATAAATAATAAATAATGTTTTGAGACTTTTTGAACAAGTTGCCTATAAGTTGATTCTTTAAACATTATGTAGAAGGTTATGTTACAATAAAAATATTATTCACATTTATACCGCTGAAACCATTTAGATAGGGCTTGTACACAAAACTGCGTTGCAACGTCGTATCGCAAAAATCAGCGACGGTACCCTAACATTTTCTTAGGAAAGCTTCTGCATTGCGAATTCGCATCGCGCCGATTCGCAGTTTTGTGTTCAAGCCCTCATTTATAAAAGAGGTGCAAAGTTTCAAAAGGATATAAACCTTAGTCCTTTTGCAGACAAACGAAAAGTTCACTTTTCAGTCAACCTTTCTGTACCTACCTTATTAAAAAACTCAACCTTTCTGGTGACAATTTTAAACCCGTATGTAAAGTCAATCAGCTGATTGTTGTTAACTTAATCATCATCTGCCTACCCTTTTCCCAACTATGTTAGGGTTGGCTTCCAGCTTAACCGGATGCAGCTGAATACCAGTATTTTGTATGGAGCGACTGCCTATCTGACCTCCACTGCCCAGTAACTGGTTAATACGATACCCCTTGGCAAGACTGGTTGTCAGACTTCCGGGCTACTGACAAAAATCCACAAATGACAGAGGAGTCTCGGTATTTAAACACCCATCGACGGACCAACCTCGACAAGCGTAGCTTAATCTGATGGATCGACCCGTGCGGCTGTTATTTACTTAAAGAAAAACTTAATATCTAAGAATGTTTAAAATCTTGAAACCACAGCTTAATATTCTCAGCTCATTTTCAAATACACTCCATATATTCAGCAACCAGCTTATACCACACCCAACATAGTTGACATCGTCATCTATAACAAACGGCTAAGATTACTATCAATATCCCATAACTGAGCAATAAATAAAGATTTTTTTATAAAAACTCTGCTTAGAAATACCATGTATTTATGGGACTGCTGCTAACAAATCATGGTATTGTTGGAAGTCTATGGGTATTGAAAGTCGACAATGTGTTTAGATTTATTTCTCTGTTTATGCTTTAGGTGTGTCTATGGTTTAAACATTAGGGTTCTGGTTGGATGGGGAATGGAAGTGTTGCAATGGGGAGCGCGGTTTTTGGTGTGTGTGAAGCGTAGTTGTCCTGTTAGATTATATCGATATGATAGATTTTATAACGTCTCAGTATCTCACACTCTAGTTATTCTTACTAATATTATAAATGCGAAAGTAACTCTGTCTGTCTGTGTGTCGCGCTTTCACACCAAAACTACTGAACCTATTTAAATGAAATTTGGTACACAGATAGTCTAAAGCCTGAAAAAGGATATCGGCTACTTTTTATCGACATACCACGCGGGCGAAGCCGCGGGCGGAAGCTTGTTCAAGATAATTTACAGAGTAAGAAGAATATGGAATACATAACTTATCAAGATAGACAATTCTAATGTCATGGAATTCTAATGAAACTTGAGTATACTTGTAACCCTTTTGAAAACATAATCGTATTGAGGGATCTAACTTTATCTTAATCGCGTATCTTCCAATTTGCCAAATAAGACCTATGTATTCAAGATCCCTTAGAAATAATGATATTCAAATCAGATTTAAACAGTTCTCTTCGAAATATGTTGGTTCAAAGACGTAACGTTTCCAGTTGGTACCTTACATCTAAATCTCTTTGTCGGCGAACTTCATAAATGTCAAAATATTTCGACCCTCGCCATTACGGGTTAACTAGGGTGGCAACCGTTTGTAGGGCATAGAGCCTAATTTTATTTATGTACCGTGATCTCTCGATTTTAAACCAAAAGAATACTCTTTATAGACTCTTTTCGCAAACTTACTTTTATCGTCCCAAACAATACATAACATTCAATTATCCTCCTCAAGTCTTTGTGATAAGGTTGACACTATTTTGTCAAAGATGCAGATGTAAATTGGTTTTCGATATAGAGTGTCCATAAATTTCGCTTTGAGAACAGAATTGTAACAATCGCTCGATTTAAAAACTACTTATTGTGCGTTAGGGCGCGTCAAATGTATTGACAATTTGTTCAGGCCCCTAAATAAAATCGAATACACTTTTACTAGCGCAAAAGTTACTTTGAAAAAATCGAGCGAACTTTCTTTAAAAGTCATTTATATTTTTTGCCTAATATTTTATTATATTTAAAATGGTTGCGCTGATTTCGATAAAAAGCAGCTGTTCTTACTTATTTAGGGAGTAACAATATTGTAAAAGAGTTGTCGAATTATTTGAGAGAAGAAGACGATTAATTCGATCGGGTAAGTATGGGTTAAATAACCTAGTAAACAAAAATAATGTAACTAAAAATAATGTTCCTTTATAGGTAAAAGGACCAGATTATTTTCAGATTAAAAGAAGCACTTTCATGAAAGTGATTGACCCTGGGATTTGTGAGAGGCAACGCTCTGATATTGGCGAAGATTCAAAAGTACAATTAGCTTCGATGATTAATGAAATCCGTCACTTTTCCCGCAGCTTCTGAATGAAACGAAATTAAAGATATACCAAAAAAAATACGTTTATTATAATAACACTGGATACATTATACTTAATTTCTCAACCAGCTCCCAATAACTTAAACCAAACTTCAACCGAAAAGGTAATTTACACCACAATTCAGTTCAAATCTTAATAGCTGACGTTGTTGGCACATATAAAACTAACAGTCAAGCTGTCAAGCGAGTGTTTAGCGCATTAGTCACCGGAACAGCGCAGATAATATTATGCTAATGAGGGTAGGCTGGAGTAAATCATGTTGCGGCCAAGGTTGGGCCAGTGATGGTGTTTGGGAGTTGATTGTTTTAGTCTTAGACTCATAATGAGGTTTTAACTACGAGATTTATGTTTCATATCTCCACAGAGACCAATGTTTATCTAAACCCAAAAGGCCTTACCACAAAAAATTAGACACTTTTTAAAACGCGTGTCTAATGTCAGTTTTATGTCAAACTGCATACAGAAATGTCATGTTTTTAAAAGGTGTTTAGGCTAAACAACTGATCAATACGGTTTTGTGGTTATAAGGAAAAACAGTATTACTAGGTCGCTGAAATATTAAGTTCGGAGAGACTCCTTCAGTCTTTCCAGGGGTCACAAGAATGGATATCGGTGATTATCCACATCTCTGCTACCTACTAATTATTCGTGATCTGACAACCACATTTTATGTGACCAATTCTTGTATTTAAAAAACCTTCAAATTCAAGTCGCGATCTCCAACTCACTATAGTAATCTGTTTGAAATCTCGAATTGAAGAAAGTATTTATTGTTGTTACTATCGCCATCTATGGTAAATCCACGGAACCTATCAAAATTTGTTTAATAAAATTATTTACCATTGCTTCGATTTTTAAATCATATAACTACTTCAAAGACTACTATGTCTCTGTTTACTACATCACTATCGACTCTGGCGCACCGCCCACGTGTCATTTCGCGCCCGATATGCGCGCGCAGTTACGCAACTGTTGACACCTAGATCAGTGCGCGAGCGCCGCGCGCCGGTAAGCATAACTATTGTCTTAAAGCTGTTTGAATGACAACGTGTGAAACTACGGCAAAAAGAAGCATTTTTTTAGATAACCATACGCAAATTTAATTCCTCAAAAGGAGACTATTAATAGAGTCATTCCATTCTAATACCAAAAACTAATACCACTGGTATTTGTTTCAACTCATATTTATTTTCTATTCCGAACGGATACCATAGTTTAAACGAATACCAAAACAAGTTCGAAGATATAAGGTACAGTCAGTAAAAATGCTTTGTAATTTCATTTTTCGAAGATGGGAACGTTCAATCTGCTTATGAGTTGAGAAACTTTACGAACAAGATATTATGTGATAATGAAAAAAGTCCAATTCTTGATAAATATTGGGCCATTATAGACTTCAGGGGCTTTTCCGAAAGACGCATAACCGAATAACAGGTGTTTTAGCTATATTTAAGCAACTATTTCCAGTTAATTTCTGTTTGCCTGATAGTTATAATAGGTATAGGATGATTATAGTAAACGGTGATCATTCATCACATTAGCATAAGCATAATCAACTTATATTGTTCCCACTGCTGGGACACAGGCCTCCTCTCTTCGAGAGGGAGAGGGCTTTTAATCTACCACGCGGGCCCAGTGAGGGTTGGTAGATGTCACATGACTTCGAATTTTTTGGTTCTAGGACATGCCGGTTTCCTCGCGATGTTTTCCTTCACCGTTTTGAGAGCAGTGGCCATGAAATAATTTACACAAAGTAAAGCGCCTGTCAGGGTACGAACCTACAACTCGTGAGTCGTAGCCGTTACCACTGGGCCACCACTGCTCCCACATTCCTCACATTACTTTCGCTCAATCGAAAATACTGCAACCGGCAGCGATATCTATCGTCACAAGAATACATCATAGCCAAAATATAACACACATTGCTTGAATGTATTGAGAGAATTTCTATGAAATGTCCTTCAAGCACAAAAAAAATAAAATCTATTTTGTTTAGCTTGTAGCACACTGAACATGTGTTATTAAGTACTAGCTCATGCCCGCGACTTCGCCCGCGTGGATGTCGGTTATTATATACTAGAACCTTACTCGAGAACCACTCTATCCATTGGTGAAAACAGCATGAAAATCGGTGAGTTTATCGCGTACAGGACGACAGACAGACAGACGCGGCGGAGGACTTTGTTTTATAATACAAGCAATATGGTACAAGCAGTGGAACTATTTAATTTAAGGGTGCTACAATATCGTATTGGGTCTAGCCTGTAAGGATATTTGTATGTTTGGAGTGAATAAATAAATAAATAATATATAAGGATAAACTATTTTGTAAAATTAGTAGGAACTTTAAAATAATGTGAAAGTATAAGAGATAATAGTCCCAAAATAAATAATTTTGAATTTGAATTATTTGAGGAAATTTAGCTATCAGTTACAGACAGTTCTTAAATAACTGAACTAGCTCCCCAGACAACTCCATATTATTGTATCATCATCGGCCTAGCCTTTTCCCAACTATGTTGGGGTCAGCTTCCAGTCTAACCGGATGCAGCTAAATACCAGTGCTTTACATGAAGCGACTGCCTATCTGACCTCCACAACCAAAAACTGGGTAATACGATACCCCTGGGCAAGACTGGTTGTCAGACTTTACTGAACTTGACTTTTTTATTATAGTATATAGAGAGGTATATACAAATAACACGAAACAAAAACTCGATAATGAAGTCGCCGTACCATTTATTCTCCTATCACACATAGTGGCACAAACAGCAATAACCAATAACCAGACGATCCCATTGATGAATATAAACCGTCTGCTAAAGATAATCTAGCGTTAGTAAAAACTAAGATGTTTCAGCTAACGAACTGTATTGTGCGATATGGATCCGCGGTAAAATCGAACGTTGGCGTGTGGTGTAAGTGATGAGCTGCTGCTGAAGATACCTTTATTTTTCTTATATTTAGGATATTTTTATCACTAACAAGTACCCAATTAAAAATTTAAAAAAACCCCCGACAAAAAACAAAACATCTAATAAAAGATTTTTTTTTATGTAGCTAAGAACACTCTCGAATAAGTCACCTTTCAAACAAAACCAAAAAAATCAAATTCGGTTGAGTTGTTTGGCAGCTACGATGGCGCAGACAGACACATAGATACACACATTAAACTTATAACATCCCTCTTTTTCCGTCGAGGATTAAAAATATAGTCAATCAATGAACTGGTCCTTTGACATAATATACAAAATAATGAACCCAAAAAACCTTAGTGGTGATTACCTTTGATCTTAGTCTGTAACGGTAATAATGACAAACATACTTTTTCTGTTAAATTCTTGATAGTGAATGTAGTCATAGATTAGCTTTTATAGTTGATTATGATCTAGTTATGTTGTATATTCGTGAACGAAAGATTTAAATTTAATTTTAAAATTTAAATCGTTTTATTTAAAATCGATTTAAGGGGAAAAACTATTGCATAATATTTTGTTATAAACTTCAGATCGCTCTGCTTATGAACTCGCCCACTCTTGTACCATGCACCATCTATATACAAATCCGAGCAAAATCGAAGTGCCACGCAACAATAGGGCGTCCTCAATACAAAATTGACAATGGCTGGAGTGAGCAGCAACAAATTTATCACCTTCTGTTTCTTGCAAAACGCTGTCAAATACACTGTGACTAAATTGTTGAAAAACGATGTTCTGTTCAATGTTGTTCGGTTTCACTGAAGAAGATATGAGTTTGTGAACGTTATATCTGTTTGCGTTTTGTTTATATACCTGCCTAAAACTGTGGTTGGACTTAGTTCTATTCTGTTCTGTTTTTGCATCAACATTCTAAGGTTTGGTTACTCCACTGTTGACTTAAATCTGAATTGGTTTAGTATTGACATTATTCTAGCCAACTTATATATAAACAAGTACTGTAAATTAATACAATTATATTTGGTTAGCTACTTTTTGATTCTATTAAATATTTTAAAAGTTCAATAGTTCATTCCTAATTTACACATCCAGTAAGAAAGTTATTTGCCTGGTGCTGACTAACAACGCTACCTCAAGCTGAGTATAAAAAATAATACTCCACACTTCACAACTATCATGACATCAAGATTACACTAATTCTAAGAATAACATCATCCAATCCACAATTATTTGCAACCACATAAAAACCGCGACCACATTCCCTCGAAAAAAATATATCAAAATTCTGTTAACACATTTACGACCACAAAAACTATTGCAAACATAACGCACCCTACATTTGAAATTAAAAAAAGAATATAATATTATCACACATCAGTAAAATCATTGGAAATCACGCGTAAATCAATGAAATGATAAAGATCAACCATGCGGCTGCGCGGCCGGTCGTTAGTACCCACACGTTTGTAAACAGATGCTCTGGTCACAATAGACGAATATTCGGTAGGCGGTGACGGGTGAACTGCGGCACAAATGTGGTAGCAGCAGAGATATGGGTTGGAATTGAGTGGATAAGATAGGACGATTTGAGAATTCCATAATTGCATTCGTTTCTAATCAAAATAGAAAGAAGTAGGTAAAAAAGATCTGTAGGTGATGATGAGGTATTTTGAGCTCTAGAAAATTGCTTGTAAAACTATAAGCGCAGTCTTTCTTTAGCTGAATGCAAGAAGCTGGGCGATGAAGGGCTGGCTGATGTAGCAACGCGCTGGCCTATGTTCAGCAGTAAACATCTTTCGGCTGAAATGTAGATGGTACTCCCTTTGTTCAGTTTATTATGCTTTCTTAGTTCAACTGCTTTATAATATTCTTTTAATACCTCCAATAATAACGATCTATAACTCATCTAAATAATGTGTCTTGCTATAAAGAGTAATTTATAACTTCAAAACTAACTTTTTAACCTTTGTCTGCACACCACGTCCACACTAACTCATCGTACTAAACTAATCGTAACAAATTATACTACATTATATTATGTGAACGGCAATAGTCATTTATCTTCACCGACCACAATAGTAACGACAATATTGTTCAAAATATTGACACGTTTTTGTTCAGAAATATCGTCAAGGGTCGAATCGACCCCCACTTAACATTGTATTGTTTGTGAACATGTTTGTGGTGTAGTGTTAATGGGTATAAGGATTCTTTCTTGTTGCTAAGTGAATCTTGGAGTAAGTAAAACAGATTTGAGTTCTGGGCCTGTATGACTTTCATTGCTCTGAAAAATGGTGCATTCTTAAGTTAAAAGTGATGAAACGTGTATATAAAACTTTACCTTAGACGTTGTCGTACTTCAACCTAAACATGAATCTAGGCATTAAATAACTGCAGACATTATTAGATTACAGAACGTATCATTTAGACTCAGCAGGATCTAATAAGAGACAGAGTTTGTCTTTTTTTAAATTTATTGTCGTAGTTAATGTGGTCCCAGGTCCCAGAGTCACTAAAGAAAAAGATTGGCAAAGTTCCATGAAGCTGGTATATTTAGTTGACATCAAGCAAGCAAGTGGCAGTATACATTAACATTTTTATTTCATTGCCCTTAATACGATTTTCCATCCGCTACCGCTTATGACTCAAATCGCTTCACATTGCGCATTTAGGTCCACAATATTATGAAAGATCATGTCAAACGATTATATCTGTCCCTATTGGTTTAACACTATATCCTATAAACATTTCCAAAACACATTCACTGAAATACTACCCCTACCTGTGCGTCAATAAAGGATAATATAGCTTGATCACTGACACAGTATTGTCGGGTACTTGCATAGAAATTGAACGTAAATTGTATTCGAATTTGGAATCATTCGTCAAGGTACTTGATTTCTTTGTTATTTTTTTCTTTGCAGCCAGTTTTGTATTGATTTGGTAGAAGAGTATTAATATCCTGCTGTTTTGAAAAATGCTACTATTTTGTGTTTCGATTCTTCACGGTAATGTTTTCTGGGGATAGTTAATGGAATGTCATGGTGGTGAATGGTGAATGGTACACCACGTGGTTTGGTGGCAGCTGTTTTATGGGACAGGTGGCGCTATCTATTGACGTTTCTTGATACAACAGCACGTGGTTGAACCAACGGTGGGCCATATTGGCATAACTATAAAGTAATATGTGGCTCTTGGTATTCCATGAGACTGATCAGATCAATCTACCTAATGATTTGAGCCATTATTGAAAATATTCCTTTACTCGACTTAGAACCTTTACTAGATTAAGTTGATTTTCAACTCTATATATTCAAAGCTGCTACCTATATTGATAAATACTAAAGAAAATATCTACCATACTGATAAGTGCGGCCAAGCCTTAACTTATTTTAAAAAAAAGTCTGGAATCGAATCTGAGACACTGCGATATCACAGCAAGATGTTCTGCAAAGCAATCGCCGCTTTAATAAAATATCATCAACATAAAAATGAATGACAGAATATCTCAGAAGTGACACAAAAAAATCGCGCCACATTGAAAAAGGATGGTCCAAAAACGATAAAAATTCAACCGATGCGCAGTCTCGCATTAATCAAAATGTGAATCGCAAAAAAATGTTATGTCGTGTGGGCGAACTTCGATGGAGCCGAAAAAGGTTAATTGTGAATTTGAAATATGTAGGGGGTTCCGTATCAAAACTGCCGTCAAAAATAGCTCATGCAATGGTAAAAAGATTAGTCAGACAACTTTGTAGCTTGGCTAAACAGGAGTAACGTAATTTTCTATCGACAATCTTGGAGCCTGTTGGCCTTGTTACCGGCTACTTGGCTCATGTATTTTTTTGCATCTGGCAAGCTATGGTGCGATTTTGGTGAACCTACAGAAAAGAGAAGAGTAGGCTCGTAACAACTGCTTCACAATTACTACAGACAGGTATTTATATTCTATGAATACAGTCATTTAAAAAGACTTAAAAATCCTGCAAAAAACCGGGTTTATCAGAAAAGTCAGCTCGTAGAAAACTAGTCTGAAGACCAATTCCAGAAATTGTGTGTTCAAAATCTAGTCGTAATCTCATCTCAGCGATAATCAACGCCAAAATTGTGAGCCTGCGAGCCTGACACCGAATGGAATTGTCCCTCTGATCTCCGGATTTTTTGTATAGCATCCAAAATAAAATTGTTTAAAAGCTTTAACTCATGCTCATGCATGTTGGAGGAACCCTAAACAATTTTGATTTTAGTTTTTTTATTTGCAACGTCTGTTGCCCGCATTTTTTATCATATTACTTTGAATTGGGACAACAATAAAATATAGAGCAAAATATTAGTTTCATAAATAATGGCATGTCTTGCGGAGCCATCGTGTCTATGCTTGTTGTTGAGAATTCTTTGCAATAAAATAAAAATATACCAAGAATTTGCAGGTAAGGTCCAAAGTTAGGTTATCGTTGCAATGGTATTATTATATATATATAAATATGTATCAATATACATAGTATAAACCAAAAAGTCGATTCTCGTGCCTGCCTGTGCGACCGCATAGATCGTCTACACTATGGATTTTACACTGCAGATATCACCATCATTTAGAGCATTTATTCCGGAAGGTGTGTATGTCAATCAATCTGCCTAGCCTTTTCCCAACTATGTTGGGGTCGGCTTCCAGTCTAACCGGATGCAGCTGAATACCAGATTTTACATGAAGCGACTGCCTATCTGACCTCCACAACCCAGTAAGTGGGTAATACGATACCTCTTGGTTAGACTGGTTGTCAGACTTTCGGGCTCCTGATGATCCGTAACGACTGTCAAAGATCCACAAATGACAACCGGGACCAACGGCTTAACGTGCTTTCCGAGGCACGGAGGAGTCTCGATATGTGAAAATGGTCACCCATCCACGGACGAACCCCGGCAAGCGTAGCTTAACCTGATGGATCGACCCGAGTGGCTGGTATTACTTAGCCACGAGCTCCGGAAGGTGTGTATGTATAATATTTCACTTATATATAGCATTAAAATCTCGATGTTTAAACATGTCGCCATTGCCCCGTGTGAAGCAGGAACGGATCGCTAATACCGAATAAAAGTAGGATGATAAGTCCCAATAACTGACTACAATAAATAATTGGAGTGTAATTAAAGAGCCTACACTTTTATTCTAGTGTGACATATACATAAATAGTCCTCCAGACCGGATTTCGGCCATGGCGGCCAATCTCAACGGAGACTAGCCTTCGGGGCGGGAGATATTATATCCACCTGATATTTTTATTATTATTACTTGATATTTAGTGTGACCATACGGCTTCAACAAACAGACTTAAATAGCAAGTAATATTTTTAATAATCCCAATCCAAACAGCCATTAAAAATGACTACTTTGTACAATACTTCGCGACACGATAGCAATAACTTCAGTTCTTTACAGCCCTTATCCAGATCGCAAGCTCACATATGTAAACAAAGAAAGTTTATGACGTTGTAAAAGCACAATAAACATGTAATCGTACTAATATAACCATGATGAGCATGTTTACATGAAACATTAAAACTATGACTAACTTTGTCGCTGCTGAGTTCTGGTTACGGGTTTAAGGGATAAGCGATTACACAACCCATTGCTTGAAACTAAGATTCGTAACTAATTATAAGTGCCCTTTCATAAACAAGGTATTTTCTTTAGTCAATTCTAAGCGCCATAAAAACATACCCAAATGTGTTGCTTAACTAAGTGATTCGGTTTTATGGAAATTAGGTTCTGAACAGTGCATAGTCGTGATTTCAGCAAAGTCTGACATAGATACCAAAGTAAAAGAATAATGAACATTTTCATCTTTAATCAAACCAAAACAGTTATAAGCATTTAGCAGCAGTCAACAAAATTTAGAAACTAAATTCATCATTATCATTTCAGCCGAAAGTCGTCCACTGCTGGACATAGGCCTTCCCCAAGCACCGCCACTTCGACCGGTTCTGTGCTTCTAGCATCTAGCGGATTGCTGCGGCCTTCATCAGGTCATCGGCCTACCTTGTGGGGGCCTTCCAACGCTACGTCTTCCGGTACGCGGTCGCCACTCCAGAACCTTTCGGCCCCATCGGCCATCTGTTCTGCGAGCAATGTGCCCTGCTCACTGCCACTTAAGTTTGGCAATTCTTCGGGCTATGTCGGTTACCTTGGCTCTCCTACGGATCTGTCCATTTCTGATTCTGATTGGTTGGAACTAATTGCTTACCATTAATTTGACTTGAGAATCAATGATGAATGATTGATCATGTAGATAGGAAGGTATATTATGAGCAAAACCTAAAAGAAACCGCCAGTCTCACAAGTTGGAGAACTTAGAGAAAAACAGAAAATGACTCTTGACAGAAGATAGAATTTTCCGATTTTCCAAACCCGTCTTCATCAGCACATAACTTGAACAATCTCATGCATATTCGTCCTTACAAATGTAATGTTTGTTTATAGCAGTAAGTTGCAGTTTTATATGCGCGTGGGCAGAAATAGTGCAGTAAAAATTATCTCTTTATAAACTGCGAGGATGTTTTTGTCGCAATTACTTTTATGATTCGCTTCCATAAACTTCTTTTATGGTTGAGCTACTAAGCGAAAGTTGCTTTGATCCCGTAGACTTAATAGAATATATTTTTAATAAGGTCGGCTAGGGAATGGCGCGCATAACCTTATAAAAGTAAGTTTTTTAAGAAATAAAGTATTTGATTTGAGTTTTCATTTTTAAGCGAGGACACAGTCACTTCGTGATTAGATTATTATCTGGGCTTATCAGGGCTCATAAGAGCACTTAACGTAGTAATATTTTGATCTAATAGATTACACGGCGCTCGTGGCTAGTGCGAATTTTAGTACAACAAAGTAAATCACTATAATTCAAGTAGCCTAGTCCTTCAATTTGGGGTAAAACCTAAATCAATACATTACCATCAAAAATTATAGTCACTACTACAAAACGCTACCACTAACGCCATCTGTCGTCGCTTGGCTGAACTGCGTCGACAGCACGCTCACTTGAGTGACAAGTTGACGTGCGCGCGCGCATCCCAACGGCGAACCTGTGAGTTATGCGTTGGAACTATGTATAATTATTTTTAGTTTCAAGTTTTCGAAAAATGTATACTAAACGTCTTTTGTCTAAAGTGATTTAGATTTATGTTAAAATATTTTTTTACTGGTAATGATGTTTTGAATAAAAGTTGTATTTTGAAACGAAACCTGAGTCACAAATTTTCAAAGTCATCAATCAGACTTTGGAAAGTGTCTCAGAATTCGATTCGATTCGATTTTCATATATCTGGGCTGTGGGCTGTCTATGTAATGGTGATGACAGATTTAATTAATTTTCTTTATAAATTGTCAGGTTCTTCACTCTTTTGTAAGATTCAACTTTTGATTCCTCCTTTAATTGGTCTCTGTACTTTATTTTGAACCAATTTGGAGTCGGCATTGAACAAAAAGAGATGCAGCTTGGTACACCGATAGCACCTGAATTATGGAGGATGGGATTAAGATTTTTATTCGAAGTGGAATAAATATATCTAATATCAATATTGGAGCGAAAGACGCAGATACAACAGTGAATTCGAAGTGATTTATCGTGATATTTATACTTTTTAATAGGTTACTCTTGAACCTATAAATTATAGCCGCGTGATTATAGAAAATTGTACTTTATAAATTGAGATAAGCGTATAGAGATTTGAATTGGAAATCTTAACTATTTTAATTGGAATGTTAAGTTAAAGTAACCGTTACGCTACGTAATACTGATTAGAATTTACCAACATTTGAATTTAAAAAGCATGTGAACCAAATATCTATAAATGTAGACTGAGGCATTACTTTAATTTGATTGGAATATTATGAATAGATTGAATGAAAAGTTACTGTCGGAAAGTAAATAATATTTTCGTATTGATAGGTTCTTTCGTAATCAAATAGAGTGCACACATAAAGGCTTAGTAATTATGATTTCTAATAGGAGCTATATAATAATAATAATTTTACTGGCGATTAAAATCCTGTGGTCATATTTCTTAACACTGACAATCTGATGGAAAATGTTCATTTCTTGTTAGTATACGGCTCTGAAATAGAGTTGGGCAGGAAACTAGACCAGACGTGGTGATGGCAGAGCCCTAAGGGAATAGTTGCCGAGAAACTGTAGAAGGACATGCAGAAGATCGCGGGGAAGGCCTGGATGAGATCCGCACAGACCAGGGAAGCATAGCGCAAAAAAGTAGAGGCGTACTCAGCAGTGGGTGAGACAAGTCTACCAATAATGATAATGATAATAACGCTAGTCAGGTAACAGTGGCCTCATATTAAGAAGAAGCTTTTGTAGATTTTCATGATCTAAGATGACTTAGCGCTAGTAAAACTTACGGACAAAATAATGTAAAGTTTTTAAGATAGTACGGGATATTAATTGTTAACATTGACACCCTAGATCAATTAAGAAACCTAAAGAAAGCGGACAGACTGGATGCGAAAGGCGGAGGACAAGGTGTTGTGGTGCAGCTTGGGAGAGGCCTATGTCCAGCAGTGGACTGCGATAGGCTGAGTTAGAGGTCCAAATAGACTATAGATTAGTTGACGATTTTTCTATTTTTTTCTGGTACTTGTTGATAGGCCTACATTGTCCTCCCATACCTATTAACACTGTAATTGTAAAAGCTATTTATTTTGAAAAGAGTAACCGTGGAGTTTCTTTTACGGCTCGTATCCGTAGGAAACGACCAATTGGAACCGTGCAACTAGCTTCTGACATTTCATAAGTGCCCATGTAGGTTTATGTGAAATGAAATATTATTTTGGTTTTGCATTTTGCCGTGTTTGTTCCAACCAATTACTACTGTGATTTGATTTTACTGGCAATTTAAGTTGGTAGTCAAAATTGCTAAATAATGAATTTCCTATTCTTTACACAATAGGTATCAGATAATGTAACAGCATATTATTGAAAAAGTATATATCGACAGAATAACGATTAAAATCTCAACAATTAACAAAAACCTCCTTTTAAAATCCCGCTATTTGAAAACCTCACTTTTAAAACTTCCTGTAGAGCTCACCGCGGCCCAAACTCGGCGTGCGACAAAAAAAACGTCGACTGGTCCGCAATTTGTTGCAGCGGCCAGCCCAACGATAAAGCCTTAAATGTTTCTCGCGACAGATTGCGTACCATGTTTGAAATCCGATTATAAAGTAGCCTCCTTTGTGTATGGCCTTTTCTCTTTGGAAAGTGCCGAGATTGGATAGATGTTGGGTTTAATTTTAAATGATTGGTCATTGGTTTAGTTGATCAAAGGGATAGAAATGTTAGCTATAGCTATATATTCTTCGGTCTGAATATCTAGTAAGAAAGTTAGTTATAAACTGGCGAAATGTGAGTATACGATAGGCTCATCTCTGCTTAACCCTTGGGGAGAACTTACAGGCGTGATGTTATGTTAATGTTTGCTATTTTTCCTCTAATAGTTTGACATTTTGTTTTAATTAGGTATTTGGATAAGGTCGTTCTTCAGGCATTATCTGTCTGAAGTTATTTCATTCGTCATTAAGATCTAGTGTCCATGGAGTTTCTTGCCCGTTCTTCTGTATATGTACCTACTACGCTTTGAAATGAGCAACTAGCTTCATATTTCTGCCAAACCAACTCCTTGACAGTTCAAAAGTACCTGTAATAGTTTTAATTGAAATAAATGTTTTGGCTTTGAGTTTGAATTTAGCATCTTGTTTCAATGTCATGATATTGTAAATCACGTTCTTTAACATTTTTCTCGACTTGTGCACGATGTCGTCATACAGCTAACATTTCCGCTGCAATAAGAATAAGTTCAATTTGCAGTGATTTCAAATAAGCACCATTTTCAAATTCAAATTCTATTAAAGCAGTTTCTTCATAAAATTATATTTGAAACCGATGTATATTGGAATCTTCCTCTGTATATGTGATATGCCCGTTAAGCAGTTTATTATTTTATGCACCTGCTTATGAAAGGTATAATTTTGTGTCAACTAGAATTTATTAGAGATGTGTACTTATCGATGAGCTATATCGATTTTTTTTTCATTCTCTTTAACAGTATCTACTATTTCAATGACTATGTTGTTGATGTTATCTTTGACAAGATAGTGACCAGTTTGTGCTGAAAATCTTTTTGTTTCTTTGTTGTTATCTGTTTCGTTCCGTAAGTCAAGAGAGTGAGTGGTAGTTTTTGCTGTTGCAATTACAAATTAGACATGTCTCTTATTATGAATGATAACTTACTATCCAATCTCACAATATCTTGATGTCCCATAAAATCTAAAGCAATTGTTCTTCCTCAATCTGTCGAAGCACGTACGATAACAACTCTAAATATCAAGTTACATCAACGCATTACCTAATGCAATGTTATGCGAAATGGTCATTGGACATAAAACCTAGACTCGACGACCTCTGACACACATTGATGCAACGGGGCACTAAAACCTAACGCGAATGGCATTAGGCCCGTTTTAAAACACGTTCTAGAATGTTACTTAGTTTGTGACCTTTTGGTATGTAATGATGTGGGGAATTGCAGTGTTGAAATTGAGTGAAATTTTAAAGAGACATTTACCAGGGTATAGTTATAAAGACCAATGACAGTTTGATTGGAAATTATTACATCGATGCGTGAACAATAAATCTAGTAGCATTTATTCGAAGGTCTGTTTTATAATGGACGTTTACGGTTGATAATTGCTACTGTAACTAATACAATACATTGTTAGAACTAACAACAAGGTTAAGGCATTATTATGTAGGACATCATTTGTTAACACTGAACGTTCTTGAAATGTGACCAACAAGATATAATATTAAACTTTATATTTTCTTTTTTTCAGATATATTTTTCATCTGGATGGATGGCACCACTTTGTAGAAACTTGCTGCTAGGCGAATGTCTCCTGATGCGTGATCCTGTAAAGACAAATATCAGGGAAAATAACGTTTAGAAGAATTTTAATATGATTTTTTGCTCTAACATGAATTATTATGAAGCATATTTTTAAGGTTACGGATTATTTTCTATTCTGTGTTTCGATTTTGCAAGACCTTTGACTGCAAACTTAGAATGAAGATTAATACCAGCATGAGTACCCGTTTCTTTTTGTCACTGATTAATATCAAGTATCAAGGGACACATTAGAGCCTCCTATAGCAATAATGTATTCAATTTCAAAATACTCGAAGAAGAAATGTTAATCACATGCATCGTATGCTGTGATTTGTCTTGTGCGTTTGATACTCTATCTATAAGGTTTACGTCGAGTGGTTTATGTATGTTTCTGTAAGTTTACAAATTAGCCTTGAAGCTTTACGATTCTATTGCTTTTTTGGTACTATATTGTCCGGATAAACTGCAAATATGATAATAATGTTTGTTGAAATAAGTGTCAGTGTCAGTGTTATAAACGTGGAGTGAGTTTTAGCTGTAAATCAAACTTTTCATGAAGCGATCTAGATTCTACTTCAAGGTAAATCATATTTTATTTTTAATTCTAAATTCATTGTTTATGCATAAAGAACTTAGTATACGTAATGGCAGTTCTTTTTAGAGTAATTTTGTCTTCGGAGTAGTAAGATTCGATTTTATATTTGTTTTAAACGTTGGAGTTATTTATCCATGCATGTGTTTAGAGATTATTCAACTCTACTCTGAACCAGAAAGAACGGTCATTTCAATCAATATTTGCCCGAACTAATTAGTATGTACTGCAGACCATGTCGCCCGTAGACAAAGTAAATAACCAAATTGTATTTGCCATCAACGGTACTTCAACACGTTTTCCTTGTGTTACATTTGCTAAAATTATCTTAAGTTTTCTTCAATTATAACAAAAGTAGGTCGCGACAGATCAACGTTGTATGTAAATATATTAAGGACACATTATGAAAGGGCCGTGAGCAGTTTTAATTAACCGGCACATGCCATATGTCACAAGTCTCCACCAATTACGCGATGATCCACAAATCCCCACTTTTAGGGGGGCAGTCATTGCCCCCCTATAACGGTACAGGCGGGGCCTGCGCGGGACACGCCAATCGGCGCAAATGCGGCGCGCGCGCACGCCGATGATCTAAGCGAATGATCTAGCGTGCTTGTCATTTCGCGAGCACCGGATTGGTCCGTGATAAAATATTTCGTTACGCGATCATGATTCGGCGCGATCTAGTTTCGGTTGCGCGTTATCTTATTTTTTATTGATCGTAAATGTCTTGTGGCAATTGACATTTTACGACATAAATAAACTTTGACCTAGTTAATTTCATTCAACAAAGTATAATAAAAAATAAAACAAGAGAGACCGTGTCTTAAGTGTGATATAAATCATGATAACAAAAGAACGGTGCATCAATAAATTGAGGGTGCTGCACCTGTGCGCACCAAACAAATAAATTACCCGAGCAGCGACGAGACGACAAAATAGCTGCTCGCACTGCCATACGGTACGTGTTTTATGGTCCTACAACATAGAGAAAGTAACGGTACAGGGAGCACGGCCTTCCCACCCGATGTCCGACCGCTAACTGACTGATGGGCGAAGCTTAACCTCTGATAATAAGAAAGCGGGACGGCAATACTCGCGGCTCACGCGCGAGAACGGGACGCAAGATGTATCTTCTTCGGTGATCGTGAAGTGCAAGATGAGTACACAGTCACACAGTCACATACGGACCACATCCGAGTGAGGCCCGGCTTCGGTTTTTAAAAAACGAGACGCGCGACCCGCGGTGCGCGTACGCACGGACGTGCGGACGAATTTCGGATTCGCGAATTTATGAAAAACTTTTTTTTATTATGACGTTTTGAACTGTAACAAGTGAATTTTTATGTGATCATTTTTGTGAAGTGTAAATATGAGGAACGAGAAGTAGCAATTGAGTGGAGAACTATTGAATTTTTCGCAAAAATTAAGGAAGTCCAGTTATCAGCTGTCGCAAGAAACAGGTGCCAAGGTAAGTTTTAAATTTTTACAGTAGTTTATGACTTTAATCCTCATTATATTTTACGAGTTTACAAGAACATTAAATGCGCAATAATTTATATAATACATTTTACTATGTATTTACGTGTTTCGAATAAAAAATTCGATTTGACAGATTTTATAAAGGAGAGGCATGTTTTTCTATTCATAATTTTTTTATGGTCGTGTTTTAATGTTTTTTAATGGGTTTTTTTACGGTTATTAGCTACTAGAGAACATTTATTTTTATATTGCTTTTTCATGGATTCATAAAAATATGAATATACCTATAGGTACATGTATTTCCAGTAAAATATTCATGTTTGCGAAAATAAAATTACGTACTTATGCTAGGTGCTATAAAATGTGTGTGATTACTAATAATGTTGAAGTACATACACAAACTTCAAAATTTAATAAAATTATTATATTATAAAGTCGAAGTATCTGTCTGAACATTTAATGCTATGAAGGTTTTTTCTTTGAATTCAAGTTTGGTTGATTTGATGATTATATTAAAATCGACTACCAAAATGAAAGTATATACTTTGAGATTTTTTGCGGATTTTCCTTACCTACAACTTAACATCATGAAAAGCCTATTCAAGGAGGAAATTTCAGCACCTCGCATTAAAAAAAAACTTGTTTTTTTTACAAGTTTTTTTTATGCAACACTACCGCAATAAACCTACCTACGCAAGATGCATATTGGATATAAGTAGCTAGTTTACCGATACAAAAAAAAAAAACATAATTAGATTTTTTTTTCCGTAAATACCGGAAGTATAAAAATATTATAAATCCTTAAGCTTTTTATGACTTCGCGCCTTCAAGAAGATTGAGCTACTGTTTTAAGAGCTCTTTTTATTAATGCTTACTTTACCTAAGTATTTGTAATTAAATAATTTTATGAGATTGCACTAACTTGGTTCATTTGAAGTTTGTTCTCTACCCGAAGCACAAGGAAATTTGAGGTAATTTAACAAAAGTTATTCTTAAAGTTACTTCAGCGTAAGAAGTATTAGTATGTGGTGTGTGATGAGCTGATGAGGCTGACTTTTCAGAATCAATTAAGCTTACTAATACTGTAACGAACGTAATAATCATACTAATTAATATTATAAATGCGAAAGTGAGTTTGTTTCACGCTAAACGTCTGAACGGATTTTTATGAAATTTGGCACAAAGATAAGGGTAAGGATATCGATAGGCTATTCTGCTTCCTAGTTCGCAGATAAGGGCACGGAAAACAACTAGTTGACAATACGTCTTTAAAATTCGATCAATTATTTTTTAATTGTAACTAGCCCTATATGTAATAATCACTTCTGCAAATCTACCGCCGAGTAAGTGCCTAAAAATGTCTGAAAAATGCCCAACATAAAAATAAAACATACCGACACAATCTCAAATAAAACCTCCATGCACGGGAACTAAGGTTGGCGCCAAATATTTCCGTACAGCGATCATTAATCTTACTCAGCTGGTCCAGCCACGCATTCCGATCGAGATAAGATTCGAGATCAAAGTTCACACCTAGTCGATACTTATTGTTTTTACTATAAGTACTTATGAAGTTATGAAGAAGTGGGGAAAATTTATAATGACGAATCTCGGGAGTTTTTTTTCTTCTGTGTCGGTGCGAATTTTTAAGTTTTGTTGGGATTTAGGGTCAGTTGACACCGAGACGCGATGCGACGCGCACTTTTCTATGATCGAATTTATTTACTACATAATAAGGTACACGTGCTGCGCAGCACCGCGTATCTCAGCGTACTTTGACACGTGTCAACGCTCGCACTGAAATGATACCTTTTCGTGAAGAAAATAAGTTCGATAATTGTTAAAAAGTGCGCGCAGCGTCGCGTAGCTATACGTCGCGGTCTGAACTGACCCTTATGCAGTTATCATTTAATATTAATGTCGCCCAATAATCATTTAATATTAATGTCGCCTTTTTATACGATCTTTCTGAAAACTTTTGGAAAGACAAAACCGATACGGTAAAAAAAATCCGTTTGATACCCGGAAGCATAAAATATACAGGATGATTCACACTGGAACTGGCGAAATGTGGGTGTAAGTACCATAGGTACACTTCTGCCTAACCATTCGGGGAATACAGACGTGATGTCATTATAATGGTGTAGATAATAAAGAGTATTCTGTCTGCAATCTATCTATCTTACTGCAGGTGTCAGTATAAGAAATCCAATATAATATTATTAATAATCTTTAAGGCGATTTGATATTTCATAATTATAAATGAAATTATAAGCGTCATAACAGAAGATGAGAGAGAATACGAGTTGTATGTTATGTGTATGATTTTGATTAAGTACCAAGGTACATACTTACATATAGATTTTATTTTAAAAAATATCAATGCGAAAGTATGCCACAAAGATTGGTTTTTATTTTCACGATGAATCTGTTTTCGCTGAACTCCAGGAATGAAGGGCAAGCTTTTCGCATGGACAGAGTCGGAGAAAAAAACGTGTGCGGGGGGATCAGGAACGAAGTTCCTTACGCGATGCTCCCACGCACACACAATCGTAGGTGTGTAATAGAAAGAGACAGGGAGAGGGCCAAAGTTGCATGAAGGGGGAATAACGCTTTTTCCTTACGTGACGATTTGTTTCCTTATTTTTTTTGCAATTTTTAGGTCAGTATCAGGTTGTATGTTGACTAAAATATGATTCGCGACCGTAACAAATATGGATATACAGAATTATAAACATTAGAATCAGCTATACAACTTTCTGAGTTCATATTTAATGACTATTTCATGGAATCACGACATTTGAGGATTATTCTAACTTACCTACCCTTAAGACACTTCGTTTCATTAACTCCTAAAAACGAAAGTAACTTTGAAAAGCTTCCCCTCTGCCCAGAAACACTAATTTCCTTATACCTACTCTGTTAACATTAATTATCGTGTAAAATAACAATATCATTAACTGTCAGTAATTAACACTTTAAGATTTATAGTTCATTCGTAATTTTACGTCTTATCTTGATTAAAACCGTAATGTACTTTTAGTGCTATTTTGTTGGTAATTATTTTGTGGAGTAAATTATTTATCTTTAAGCGTGGTTGAGGTACAAAATAACTTTAATATTGTTGTATTACTGTATGTGTCCGTTTTCACTTTTGGTGATATCTATACCCCATTTGAAATAAGATTAGACATTAAAACAAACCCTTTTACAGTCCGTTCAACCGATTTTGACTTCTATACCGGAGGCATAAGGATAGCATTAAAAGCAAAAAAAGTTACACAATACCAACTATCTACTACGGCTACCATTTGTCATGCCACCAACGCAATAGAATTCAAAATCGGTTGAACGGAATGTAAAAAAGGCTTATCTATACGTCTTATCTTATTTCAAATGGAGTATAAATGTAATGCGTAGATATAAAGGAGTTACTTAGAGAAAATAAACTTATTCGATCATTAAAGTTACGATTCGATGATGTTTAATGCTTTCTGGCTGGTTGCCTAGCATCAATTTTGTTACAAGTCTGTACTTGTAACAAAATTGATGGGTACTGAACTTGACTTCAAAACTTCGAATCTAAATCCACCTTACCGACCTTATTGGTGGTGTTCTTCAGTAAGGTCAGGCGCGTAGTACTCACAACCGGCGTGCGTGTATGACCAGATGTATGGACGTAAACGACGCAAAAGGAGTATGTGAGGATCGTAGCAGGTGGCGTTCTGAAGTTTCTGTTTACCCCCGTGGGAAGAAGCCGTGAGTTTATATATGGAAGCGTCAAAAAGTAGATTTCAAAGTTTACGAGTTAACTGAGAAACGAATGGTGGAGGTGAACAGGAGTGGTTGCCAAAGGATCTGCGTAAGACATTATCTAACTTGAGTTTAAACTTGACTGAACTTGAGTTTGATATTTTTTTATTTAAAAAGTGTTCGTGGAGTTTCTTGCCCGTTCTTCTCCTTAAGTACTTACTGCGCTTTGGAATGGGCAACAATTAGCTTCATATTTCTGACTGACCGACTCCTTGACAATTCAAAAGTGCCTGTAAATGGTTTAATTGAAAAAATGCTTTGAGTTTAAGTTTGAAAACGGACAATGGTGTTGCAAAAGGTAAATTAAAGATAAGAATTATTAGAGAAATCGGTAATAGTAATTGAAAACTGTTTATTGATAATGATGTTAGAGGCCCTTTCCTTACAGACGTCGATAAACTTGTTAATGACTCATTAACCGCTAATAAATGTGTTTAACAATAATTGCTTCAGGGGAATCCGTCTTTTTATGACGTAAAAGTGAAATAAGGAAAATATTTCTCGTAGATTTTCCTTTTAATTAGTGTCATCTTTATTATAAAAATTAACTTCTACCCGCGAAGTCAACACTATACCATAAAATATATTATATGGCACTCGCCAGTAGTGTAGCTTACTATGAGTGAAAGATTTTTTTAAATCGGATTAGTAGTTTCGGAGATTATTATTTAACTAACTGCGCCCCGCGGTTTCACCCGCGTAAGTCTCGATCCCGTGAGAATATCGAGATAAAAAGTATCCTATGTGTTATAATCCAGGTTATAAAATATCTCTTAGCCAAACTTCATCCAAATCTATTCAGTAGTTTTTACGTGAAAGAGTAACAAACATCCATCCATCCATCCATACTTAAAAACTTTCGCGTTTATAATATTAGTTAGATAGATACATCCAAACTTACTACAAAATTTGTCTTTTAATGATATTATTATTAGTGTACCTTTAATTTAATGTCTATGATTGCTGTATTTTGCGATCTCCTGACTTTGAATAAATGTAAGTTAAAACTTGCATGATCTCCTTAAACAGGGCTTCCTCTCTCCTACCCTTTTGCTGTCCATAATGATCTAAATATATAGTTACCACCTAAGTACACATTATGGCAAAGCAATAAAGATATTGAGTATTGAGTATTGAGTATTTTTTTTCTTTGGCTTTACCTACCTATTCAGATTCGATTGTCATAAACGATTATTTATATTGTAACTCATTACCGTAATTTAAAACTATAAATCGAAAGATTGCCTCGTTGGTCTAGTGGTCGCAAGCGCTACCTGGAGCATGAGTCCCTGTGTTAGATTCCCAGGTCGGGCAAAAAGTTAGATATTGGGTTTTTCTATCTGGAATTGTGCGCGGTTGACGGCAATAGGCTCGCCCCCTTTTACACGGGACTTAAAACACATTTGGCGAAATGTGGGTGTGTTATAGATACATCTCTGCCCAACCCTTCGAGGAAACTGGGCGTGACGTTATTTAGATCCAAAGCGAGAATTACGTCAACCGCTACATAATTGTAACTACATTTAACACATCAATGATCATCGTGATTTTACTCAAGTATGTACAATAATAAAACAACTCAAGGTCCAAAACATCTTGATTATTAAAATGATTGAGTACAGTCACGAACAGAAATATTTTTATTTTTTTTATTTTAAATAATGTTTAAATTATCAATTTCGTGAAAGAACGATTGCATCTTTGAGGTAGGTACTAAGATCTTTTTTTAATAGTTTAGATGCGAAGTACTCGCAACCAGCGTGAGAGTATGACCAGATTCTATGAACGACATATAAATATACTTTCTTATATCATATATATTTTTGAAATGTGCTTATTAAGTCCTTTCATTTGATGCCCAACATGGTACGATTAAACAATATTTTTTTTTTAGTTCCTGACTTTATGTACTCTAGAGGGCGCCATTTTTAATTTAATGTGACGTCAAATGGCCTATAACCAGCGGACGATCAAGAGGCTTCCAACGATACCTCACTTGTCAAATTGAGATGAGTGGTTTAGAAGATATGAGGGAACAGATGAACATACATACATACATACATACATACATACCGGTCAAAATCATAACCCTCCTTTTTGCTTCGCCGTAGTCGGGTAAAAAAGGAATATGTAAGGAACGTTTGGCTTGAGTTTGTGTGTATGTATAGCTGCAAATACAGGTGCCTGTAACTTACCTTACTTTAATTAGCTTGCACGCCATATTGTGCCTTAGCAACTTCTTATTAGTAAACGTCACAATGTATTATCGTGTAAGTGTAGTGTAATAAGGGGTCGTGAATATGGGTTCGAAAATACTGTTTTTGTCACACCAAAAAGTTTCAAAAGTTTATAGAGAAATCTGAAGAGGTAAATATTTTTTTCATTGTAGTAAGTGCATACGTATTTATGCTCGTGACTGTACTAGAGTAACTTCATGTTATTGGGCAATGTATGTGTGTCAATAAATGTATATGTGTGTGTGTGTTAGGTAATCAATCATACACTGTGATATATCTGACACGTGTTAGAGATCACATTCATGTGTTCATGTCACGGATGTTTGCAGGTTTTTGTTTCTATGTTTTTTACGGTACAGTAAAGTTGTGTTTTGTTTATATTTAAGATGTGACTTGTGTCGTTTTGATCAGAATATTTTACAGCAAATTATTTATTTATACATTACATACACTAATTATACACTTGTAGTTTATTGTACCTACATCAGAAAATACATAACAAAAAATAAGCTATATTACACAGTATTTTGCCATATTGGACGCCAAAAACGTCAAATGAAATAGAAACGACAAAAAACTGCTTCAACTTAGCAACATTCTCATATACATGGTGTAGGCACACTTTCAGTAGCTCAAGCTTACAATTAATTTTACACCTTGTGCACAAGCATCATTTTGTAGTAACTCAAGTACCATTTCTAGTAACTCAAGCGACAAAACTGATACAGTTTACCACAAAGTTTAGTTTTCACTCTTTATCTAAAGCAACAGTTCAATATTATTATTCCTGGATTTTACTAAACTTTCTGTTTATCATCACGCGCTGCTCGTAAAATCGTGGCTTAAGATGCTTTCCCTTGAGTTCTAGTACTAAATGGCTTCCTTTCCTTGCGTAGTGGACCAATTTAGCAAATGTATAAAAAACACATTTTCTTAGTACGATTTTGTTAGTATTTTTAAATTTAATAATTAAAAAAAAAAAACTCTTGTTTGTCACGATAAATTTTAATTATATAAATTGATAGTATTTTTAAATTTAATAATTTAAAAAAAAACCTCTTGTTTGTCACGATAAATTTTAATTATCTTACATTGATTAAAATTTTGTTTTTTTTTATCTAGCTTTTTTATACGACATGTCGTGTAAAGAAAAGTTTTTTCTAAAATTGTGAAAAGAATAAACTTATATCTCTGCCTACCTCATAGTCGTTCAGCAACACGGACTTAACCCTGTGAACAACAAATCTATAATTAGATGTCAACAGTGCACGCTGTTCTGTCAGACCGCACAGAGTTTTATGTCATTGTGGTGGAGCGCAAGTTATAAGAGTAAAGCGATTTGAAGTTTCAGTTTTTTACTGTAAAATAAATGTATTTTGCTATGTTGCCTCCCAAGATTTTACTAACCTAAGTTGGAAAAAATACAGACAAAAGAAGATTATGATTCTGCTGAGACTAATATGATAATTGGCTTTCATGTGCACACGGCTACACATCAAGCTATAAATTTCCAGTATAACCTGACCTCGTATTGTACGGAACTTCTACACAATGCGAGATCAGCATAAACTGGAAATTTATAGCTTGATGCGTAGCCGTGTGTACGATGACAATTTTGCCAGCAAAAAATTTAAAATTCAGTGTCAGAACGTAGTTGAAAAGTAGACTTAAATTTCGATCTTTAGCAAAACTAGATACAGTGAAAGAGCAGAGAACGCTTTCAGAAAAATAAAAACAAACTAGGTATCCGATATAAAGACGATAGCTAAACAAGTCATTAAAGACAAACTAAAGAAAAATTACACTCAAGAGTAAAAGTAAACCATTAATGCCCCATTAACAAACAGCTTAGTATATAACAACAAACAAAAACATTGCTTGTCATCGTGACAACTTAAGTTTGACAGCCATGATAGTTTGCCAATGAGACGAAAAATGGGCTTTGTCATGGCGATTATAACCAGTGAGTTTGTGTTTGTAATTCCATTGGACGTAATAATGTATTTTCTTTAACTAAAGTCATCCAATTTGCATTGAATGTGCTCGTAGTATAACTAGGTGAGTGCCTCTTTCTTTCTTTTATACATTTATGTTTTGTTTTTTAATTCGTCTGACAGACAGGCTTTTCAGATTAATTGATGCATGATGTGACGGAATTCACACCGATACTGGGTAACACGATCCCCTTGGTAAGACTGGTTGTCAGACTTTTGGGCTTCTGACTAAAACCACTGTCAAAGATCTACGAATAACGGTATAACGTGCTTTCCGATAAACGGAGGAGCCTCTATTATAAATGTAATGGATGCTAATCCATCTACAAACCGACCGCGGCAAGCGTAACCGTGTGTCTGTTATTATGTAGCCAAGGTGCCCCTCTTAAACCAAATTTTACTACACAAGTACAATAATAAACTTATCCAACTGAAAGATTACGTAACCCGCTTTTCACTCGTGACTTAAAACTCATCTTCGAATAAAGTAGAAAGTTAGGAAACGAGAATGGTTTTTACAACAGGGTGTGTCTGTGGTCAACTAGACTTTACTAGACAACCGATGGTATTTTCACCTCTTCTGATTTAATGGCGACCTGTCGTGTCGTGTCTATGTCTTGCAATTGTCTGGTAACCGTCTGCTTGCTTGTCTTAGGGTTTTTGCATTTGCACTTGTGATTTTCTATAGTTATAAATAGGTGGGTTTTGCTATAGCATTACTACTGATTGTAAAGAGAATAAAACATTTATTTTAATAATTATTTGCTGTGTTATGGTTGAAATGCCTCAAGAATTGTGCTCTAACAGCGACATTATCGAACCTATTGTTTATTACCGATTCTTTTGTTTTTAATTCGGAACTTTAAGATACTAAAATGATAGCAATCAATTTCTTCACTTCGGTACCTCATTATAACTAGTACATTGTCATCATCAATAAGCAACCAGTTGGGTAACCGTGTCTATCCCTCTCAGTAGCAATGGGTTTCATTTTAACAGTTCAACAACATTCATTGCGTTATTTACGTTGTTGAGCAGACAAATTTTTTGAACATACGAAGCAATAGATAAGCAATAGCCTTCAAAATGATTCAGATTTTACGGTCCTACTTTTTATTTGTATAAAATTCGTGGTCCTTTCACCCACAAAGTAATTTACACATTACAGATTCAAGTGGATATCCAACTTCTGTCATCTCCGTCATGGTACCAAAGCGTACATGTACATTTATTTCGTAACACCGAAGTATTGGGATTCACCGTACACTTAAGATTTCAACGTGTAGTGCGATGTCAACACGCTCTGTGATTAATAGATTTTGAGGTTAGAATCAAAATGAGATGGGACCGTATCGACTTGTTAGGCACCTTGCATACTCGCGGTAAAATGTATTCGGATATTTTGAAGTGTGTTTTGTATATTCGAATAGTACTTGAGGTGAATAAGTGTATGTTATGTGGGTATACTTATTTATAATTAATAATAAGTAGGGTAGACTAGTGACTTAGTTTAACTTTAACTTCTGCTGCGTCAGTCCAATTAAATGAGCTTCTTTGTATCGGTTACATTCCCACCCCTTCGGTTATAAGTTTTATAACTTAATAACAGTGTCTTAATAATATTTTTAGGATAATATTACAAATCAAATTATTAATTATTTCCTATATTGCAGTTAATCTGTGCCTTCGGATATTATGCACATTTTATAGTCAATACCAAGTTATTTTGATATAGGTAAATTACATGAATACCGAATGGCTTCCTAAAATTAAGGCGAAACGAATTCCTAGATATTTTTGTTATTAAAAGTAATAAATGATCGTCACACTTAATTTCAAATAGGAACAAGTGTCGGGGCTAATTGACTACCAAATCAAAAGTAAAAAAGCTTGATGAATTTATTCTGGTCCTCCAATTGACATTTGAAGGTGAGAAAAATAAAATAAAACGCAACAAGTAGAACAAGATGATAAAATACAAATTAACAAAAATCGATTTTATTTCTGCACTTAATTAACTATTAAAGACTATGTTATTCAATCAATGTCATTTATGTGTCAGGTATTCAAGATACGACTTTTTTTAATAACATCGTGAAGTTTGACATTACTTTTTTCATTCTTTTACGAAGTATTTAAATAGGTATCGTATGCTTTGGACTGCTCTAATTCTAAAGAGCATATATTTTTTCATGCATTTTTTTTCTGTCACTATTTTTTATTTTTTCCGTCCCATTTATATTCAAGTATTAGTTCTAACTTATCTCTAAAAGAGTGTTAAGAATAATATTAAAGCATTTAATGATGCCATTATAAAGCACATTTTTTTATTAAAACTACATTATGAAAAAAAAAAAATAATAAAAATAAAAAGTCACAAGTCATCTAATGTGCATTCTCTCTTACCGACCGGTAAAGTACAAGGAATGCGCCATCTGCTTCAACCAGTTAATGAGTTCCCAGTTAAGATTTATTTAACCCTATTCTTTTACTTTTTACTGCTTATCTTAAGTGAAAGCCTTATTTAATGTATGTGTTATAGTTAACATCATTACTATGTAGTGTTAACGCTTTGAGTTCATGAGTTCATACTAGCCATTGAAACTCTGAAACATTTTTTTATTGCGAGAGATTTGCGGTGAATTTTATTGACTTTTTTACCTTGTCAGTTTTTTATACACTGATATTGATCACTAGGTTGAATAGACGACACGTTCGGTCGATAAAAAAAAAACCGTCATTAATTTAATCTCCCAGAAGATGCATCTGATTAATAAGCCACTCATTAAACACGCATAATGGATAAAACGTCGATATGACACTAAAAAACGTGGGAACGCAATCGATACAGGACAGTTCGATAGATACTTTATGAGACATTTTACTGTCAAACGTTCATTTCTATCGATAATCTCTACGATTAAAGCTAGTATTTATATTAAATAAATACTGAATCTAGATTATGTCTAGCATTAAACACCGGTCATTAGAGATTTTACGATAACATTATATGAAATAATAAAAAATTTATTTCCGTATAAATATATACGTAATGGTATAGTTTAATTAAAGTTATTAGCAATGAAATGGCTGGAGTAATTATTGAGTAACCAAGGTCTTGAGGTTTACCGCTCAGCTAAAATGTGATAAGATTTCTAAAATGTGCTAAAATGTGATGTCCATGGTTGTGTCCTATCAGTCAAGAAAGACTGTTGTAATGGCACTTGGTCTTTAAATAGTCTGTTAAAGACGGTTTTCATAATATATTTTAAAAAAAGACAAAAAAAAAAACTTAGTAAAATACACTTAAAAAAGAACAAATTTTTTTTTACATAAAACAAAAAATTTAAAAAATCCGCTTAATATGTATACGAAACAGATCTGTCCCATCTCTACGATTTAGTACCCAACCATTTGCTACTATGAATTTTCTTTTAATACAAGATAATTTTAAAATAAAAAGTTTTAAATATAATTTTAACGAGACAAGTTGTCGAGGTGTGTTTTAAACAGTAAATAGGGTAAAGTATTAAGTAGTAATAACTAAACATTTATTGGTCATCTAAATAAATTATAAATAAACTTAAATATTTAATTGCAACTAACCTAAGATATTTACATTTTCTAAACTTGTAATATATTTCTAAATGTTCATAATATACGAGTTAAATATGAAGAGAAAATAAAACATTTGACTGAAGCCTAACAAAACAGAACAATAAGCAACTGTCTCCTCGCCACGTACTGAACGCAGCACAAGATACCCCATCACCCGCAAATATGTCATAATATAAACTAATAACAGTGTTACATCAGAGCCACGTTATAAGCGCAGTCTACATTTCGCACGTTGTTCGAGCGTGCACTATAAAGGCCCTGGTTCGCATAGCTTGCGTTCTAGACGCATTCTGTGTCGGCGACGTGTTTAGTACCGTGACAGTACTTGCTCCAGTACTAGCTTGAATATGATGAAACACAGAAGTGTAGGTTTAAGTGCATATTTCGTGTCATTTAGAGATATTTTCTTTATGGTCGTATTTTAGGGATAATAAATAATAATAAGTGACTGTAATGTTTGTTGATTACATAAGGAAAATGTACTTTTTGCACTCTAGTGCACATTGAAACTAAGCTGTCAAAGTCAAAATCAAGCCAAAAGTAAGTCCCAAGTCAATTAAAACTTACTCAAGGCTATAAAGTCCAAGCTATAATCAATAAAAATCAGAACAAAAATAATGATTTGATAATTAAAATGGATTAAATCTTCCACAGTAAAAACATCTTATGCAATAGTAAATATTAACACCTACACTCAGAAGCTTAGCTGCCATATTAAAAAATAATTAACATAATCTATTAAAATTAATGAGTTTGCTCTACAAATTCTTCCTTTATAATTACCAAAAGTAGGCATTGTCCTTTGGAATCTTATCATAATTATTGTCTTTGCATATTTTATGTCACAAAATTAAATAGAACCATCGAATAACCCCACACACTGAGCAATAATCATAAAAATATAATTAAGACGACATTTTTTTATATTAAACAGTTTTTAATTATCATATTTTCCGTGAATATTTTAATGTGTTGGTAATAAAATATTAAAATGTGTGCCCTGAGAAGCGTTGGGTTTGTCACGTAATAAAATCATAAACTATCAATAGGCCAAAATATGAATAAAAAAAAGATTCTCACTTTAAAAATTTACGACAAAAAATAGGCGTAAAAAATCATCATACTCAATAAATTAGAATCAACAGCCACGTATAAGATCATTCAACAACCACAAACCAGCCTGTTACAGTCGGCAGTTGAGAGAATAGGTTCCTGTCACCTGTCACTTGGACAGTTTTTAGTAGTACTTAATAAGGATCAAATTTGCACAACACAAATATTCTTAGTATGAAACTGACAGCTGTTATTTTAACGTTAAGAACGCATTCTCTCGACAACTGTGAGATATTTGATTGGGTTTATTACCCCAAAGGTCATTCATAAAGCCGGATAACGGGGAAGCCCGCGTGCACCAATGAACGTCCTTGACTACGTGTTTTTATAACCAACGGTTTTTTTGTTTTAACTCACAGAAATCTATAACTACTCGTTTAAGCAAATAATAAATGCCTTGTTAGTTTTTTTTTTTACCAGCATTTTTTTGAAGCAATTTGGGGTCTGAATTTGTCTCAGGAAGGCAGAATACTCATCCTCAATTAAATGGGACTTTTAATATAACTTATTGTAGGTCTACAAAAATCTCTGACTACTCCATTGTTGATTACAAGCGTTATGACATACCAAATGTAAATATTTGTTCAAGCTCACTTCCTTAACAACTATCTTTAGCAAATAATGGTCGAGTAATTACACCAAGTCAGTTCAAACGAAGCACGATGGGCCCAGTTTTGTAATTACGTCCACTGAATAGTGTTAACTAACCTAATGCGTAACTGTCCACTTCTAGGAACACATACAGTTTGCAGAGCAAACGTTACTTGTCTTGATTATCTCAGTTTTCCTTAAAAGAAAGATCGACTCATTTGCCTAGTAATTACTGATTCAGACGTTCCGATTGCATACGTTCATTATGGACTGACTACTGGTAAACAAGTACTGGTAATGTTTGAGCGAGCGCGCACCACGACTTTTAATCGCGTATTATTTTGTCACAGAAATGCAGCGTATTGGTTTATATGGCAGAATTTGAAAATCGTGGTGATATTTTTCTCGTGTATGCGCTCGCTGCCATATTAACACTGACGTTGGATTTCTACGACAATTTAATCGCGTGATAAAAAGCCGTCGTGCGCGTTATTTAAGCCCAGGTACGCACGAGCGATTTTATCAGATTATTTTTTTTGGCGCCCAGGATTTTAGCCTCTAAGTTTAAACTCGAGTTAAGCTAAGCATTGAAAATCCAACAGAGTGCAATCCAGCGCGTGAAAAAAACACTATTCGATTTTCAACTCTCAGCGCTAAGTAGTGTATTTGAAATCCAGGGCTAGATAAAAAATTGCCGCTTTAAAAAATTGCTCGTGTGTACTAAGACTAAGGCTAAGACTAGCTGTATGATCTTTACAAATAACATGTGCATTTGAGATCTTAAAAGAATGCTATTGAATAAAATCAACATCCTCCTCATCTCGTTGCTGTCGTAATGTGGTCTACCTTTTATGCGATGCTTCTTTAGTTTGTGCTAATTGCTTTGAAATCTTTTACTGATCAATCTGATTGCGATATTTAGCCAACTTCGGGAACTATTTAAATGAAAGATGATTGATGATGAACAAACAAGTTTCGTAGAAGACTGGAAAATTAAAGATGACGATTTTGAGAGTATGTCTAAGTACCTAATTAATAACAGCCGCACGGTTCGATCCATCAGGTCAAGCTACGCTAGCCGGGGTTGTTCCTAGGATGGGTGACCATCTTTACATACCGAGACCCTCCGCAGCTCGGAAAGCACGTTAAGCCGTTGGTTCCGGCTGTCATACGGCGATCTTTGACAGTCGTTAAGGTCGTCAGAAGCCCGAAAGTCTAAAAACCAGTCTTGGTGTTACCCAGTTACTGGGTTTTGGAGGTCAGATAGGCAGTCACTCCATGTAAAATACTATTATGTAGCTGCATCCGGTTAGACTGGAAACCGGCCCCAACTTATTTAGGTAAAGGTTAGGCAGAATGATTGATTTTGAAAGTAAGGAAAAGGTGCTGCACCTACCAGGGAAACATGACTCAAAAGGAGGAGACATAAACTCAGCAGTGGGTGGACCGAGGCAGTTAATGATACCAATATTATAATACAAAAAATATGAATAACCATACCTATTAATAAAAGTGTCTTTGCTTTTCAATTTCCGTTTTTTGCCACCGACTTCCGAAATTAAACTTATTTTTCACTTTTATAGTGTTTTTTTTGGAAGTCGGTTATTTTTTTTCTGTAAAAAGTTTTTATTTTTCAATTTTTTGTTGTGGTACCTACCCCACACAAATCCGAATACCACTATCTGCTATGTAAATAACAGTGAAGGAGTCAAACAGGATATCGTCTAGATAAACTAAGTGGGAAAAATACGTAATATTGAAGCTAACTCAAAAATTACGCAAGCAAAGTTAATAAAATTTATATGGGACCACCTCGGAAGCATGACCTACCAAACAAAAAAAGAATCATCAAAATCGATTCATAATTGGCGGAGTAATCGCGTGACAAACATACAAAAATAAAAAAATACAGACGAATTGAGAACCTCCTCCTTTTTGAAGAAGTCGGTTAAAAATGGATTAAAGAAGGTAAAAAAGAAAATTTTATAAAAATGCAAATCTAAAGATTTGATTGCCTTACCAAAACAAATACTAAATTATTATTTCAATATCTTGCTCTGAGCTATATTTAAATGGCTAATTTAATCAATTAAAAATACGTAAGTTCAATAAATTAAATATTTCGGTCAAATAAAAATGCGAAGTATTTATATTGATTAGAGCTAAAAATGGTAGGAATACAAAAGGATCGTAGATAAGAAAATACTGATACATTTGGATACATCAATTTTATGGATATCTTTCGGGTTGACACAAATATTTGGATAAAATAAATTATATTGCAGTCTAGTCTTTAAAATAAATAGCTTCATTTTAATAGAATTCTATGTTTAGTGAGGTGTTCTTCTGGGGACTATTCTCTGCATTATTGGCTCGTATTCTGTCATTTAAATAAAATTATCTTAATTTTATGCTGTTCCACAAACAATGTGGCACTGGTGCCGATTCTGTTGTTCACAAACTAAACTAAATTTAAGTTCAGTGCATCTTTTTCTTTCTATTTCATTATGAAAAGGACAGAATATAAATTTTAGTTTAGTCCTGTCAAATTAATCTGCGCCTGACGTAATTTTAGTAGGCAAGTTTTTAATCGCGTCTGAACTTGTATGGAGTAGTGTCAGTTTGACAGGACTAAACTAAAATTTATCTTCTGTCCTTTTCTTAATGAAATAGAAAGAAAAGGATGCACTGAACTTAAATTTAGTTTAGTTTGTGAACAACAGAATCGGCACCTCTATCCGACGTGTCCTGTTGTCTGCACGTTACAGGAACTGATGTGGTCATTGATAAAATAATATGTTCTGATTTAATTCTCAGATTGGTAGTAAACAGAATGTTAACTAACAGAGGGCGTTCCTGTTAACCCGCAAAAGAATAGCGTCCATACATGCTAAAAAAATATAACTCACAACGCAAAAAAAAAAAAAAAAATACAACATTAGTTTTTGTTTATGCTAAACCCGAAAAGGGGTCTTTGTCCTCATCATTTTGAACAACTTTTTCTACGGGACCAACGTTGAAATCGCGAAAAAAAATCTGCTGTTCCATACATTTGTGTTCACTTTAATCGACAAAATGTATGGAACAGCTGATTTTTTTTGCGATTTCATAGTTGGTCCCATATAAAAAGTTGTTCAAAATGTACAATGACCCCTTTTCGGGTTTAGCATAAACAAAAACTAATGTTGTATAAGTAGTGAAATATTCACAAAACTATTAATTTGATATGTAAAAGAAACACTCGGTACACGCACACTTGTATTTCAACGTAAAAAGACAACTGTGACAAGTTTGTTTCTTTCCCGTATCAATTTAATATTTTTTGTGACTATTTTACTATAAAAAATAAAAATAAACTTTTTAAAGGTATTTTTTTATTGCATGTATAGACGCTATACTATCAGGTAAATCGGAACGCCGTTCGTTAGATAACATATTGTATATAAACTTTGTAGCCACTACTTTATAATCTAAGCCCATTTTAAGCGTACCGTGTGTGTTAGCCAAAATTACAAACATAAAACACGCTACCGGTTTAAAAAAAGTCACGTTCGAATCGTAAAATGTAAAACCGTATTAGTATCGGTTTAATTATATTAATTCTGGGTCAGTTGTGTTTTGGTGTAAATAATTAAAAATGTTAATGATATTATAATTTTATGATCACCGGAAAATGATAGTATCATTATTGAATAATAGTGTAATTAATATTAGATCGATTTTTGAATCACTCTTTATGTGTTCAGGTAACATAGTGTATCATTTTTAATACTTCACCTTTCGACTATATGGCTATCTTTAAATAGATCTGTCTCATCTAAAACGAGTTTCAGTTAAAAAGAAAACGTGTTGTTTTCATAGTTGTGATTCATCGGAATCAGTCCAGAAGATTCGGAGCCACGGAGTAATCAAGTAGGTGAAACCCGATTTATATTATTATTATATTTCCGCCTGATTAATACTTTTTGTCTATTTTTTTGCAAGTTTTTTGGCCAACCAATTAACAATTGGTTTCTACGGTTCTGGTATTTCCTTATCAAAGTTTTTTATTTCACAATCTCGTGGTTTAAGCTTCGTCACGTGTAACATGGTCATTATCTAGTCCTTTGTTAACTCCTTGACTTAACGAAGCATCAAATACTCCAAAGCTAAAAAAAAAATGTCAAACTATTTATTTAAAAAAAACCTTAATCATTTTTACAGTTCAATAACGAAACTATAGAACAAGAACCCAGATCATGTAACAGTCAAAGAAATTAATATTTCTAGTAATATTTCTCAAAAGATTAAATCGAAAAATATACAGGAAACGTAAGAACATAAGTCTGTAATGATATAAAAACTAAACACTAGCCAGAATCGTCAAAATCATTACTCAAGAGTTTGAACTGATTACCAGTAAGTCAAACAATCGGTCACGCTCACACGCTTGACGTGCCGATGACGTGACGGTGACGTGCTCGTCAAAGGTCGGGATGTTTCGTGACGCATCGGGCTAGCAGTGCACGAGTTAGGTTGACGCTATAGTGATGAACACCGCGAGTTTGTGGTGGGTGGTACAAGTGATGAGCGGGCAGCGGTTGGTTATGTGTTGTTGAAGTGAATTTTGGATGTAAAGGTATGACTGAAAAAACAAAACAAAGTCGGGTAAAGAGGAGATGCTGTCGTAAAAGTAAGCATTATGAATTGGTGGCAGAAAGATGGAGAATATGGACAACTTTTCTGAATGACAATTATTATTTTGCAACAACAAAAGTAACCATAAACAAGACTTGTTTTTAGTTATATTTGCCCCAAATATTACATCAACGTATTTCGCCTTATCAAGACGAAATAAAAACAAAAATCATACTAATGCTGGAAGTGATAAATAACCTTGGTAGTGCAATTATCATGCAGTAATTAGGTACTGCATGCTACGATAATTGCACGGCCATCACTCAACGTCACTCTTATTTCTACAATTTCAAAATACAAAAATATCATTTAAAAAATTAGATTTCTCGCGTCCATTTTAACATGACCGCAACCTTTGAACGTAATATTCTTTTAAAGTAATTATAGCATTATGATTTAAATAGGTATTAATAGCAATTATTCGATGACAACATCGCAAAATTATTTATTTATTGGCGTGAGTGACTCATTAGTATGTGTTGTTAAGATTTATCGAGCATTTGTAAACCGGAACTGTTGATTCGATCGACAATCGTTGGACTATAATCGATATTCGTTTGTCGATGCAATAAAATTAAATTGATTGTTATACTGTAAATGTCATGTTGTATTGTTGGGTGTATAATTTGGTTAGATTTGGATTGTGCAGTTTAGCTTTGATATCTTCCGATTTGATAAACTGCTTTTTTTAGTGTGGGAGTAAAGTAAAAGCAATTTAAGATTTTTTCTACACTAATTGAATACTAACTAATATTATAATTGCGAAAATTGTGTTTGTTTATTACGCTTTCACGCTAAAACTGAACGGATTTGGATGAATTTTGGCACACGGGTAGCCCATGACCTGGAATAGGACATAGTATACTTTTTATCCCGATATTTCCATGGAATCAAGACTTGGGTGAAACCGCGGAGCGCAGCTAGTGCTTAATAAATACATTTCATTATCATACTGTTACTGATTGTAGACCTTAAAGTAGCAAATACTATATACTGTGCAAGGATGTAAGATAATTTTGCAAAAACCAATCTGTCAGAACTCAAAAGTTGAGCATTTTATCCAATTGTAATTAAATTAAAATTTTCAAAACAAAAAAAAGACAGCTCGTCGAATTACCATAAGAATCGTGATCCAATTTAAATTGTATTTCATTGTGACGTACGAATCTTAACGAGCGATCGTTTCGGCTGTCAACGTGCGTACGCGCAAGTTGACACCGCACGTCAAAATCAACGAAGTAGTGACAGACGAGTTAATTTGAACCCAACACTTTAACGAGATGATGGGTTAGGGTTCAGTTTTCAAATTGTATTAAATAGTTGTTTAGTTTTTAATAGGTAGGTAGGTACCAAAATAAATTAACAATTTGTTATTAAACTATACCAACGAAACTTTAGCTCTTATAGTGAAAACTAGAGACCATTAAGAAGAATCATGGACTGTATAAAATTATACTAAATAGGTGTATTATGAATTGTATGAATCATTACGGATTGCAGAATGAATGATAATGCAAATACAGGAAATTGTAACACAAGTGGTGAAATCCACTTCAAATGAAAATGAAACATTAGACTATATGAAGTCTGAAACTATTTTTCATAGGCATCATAAGTGAAAATAAATTGTAATCTACGGAACCGATCCAACAAAAGTTGGTTAACCAAATTAAACGAAACCATTTCTGTCCCGATTATGAAAGGTTCTCAAACTTTTTTGGTACCTTTTTGGGCATTGTCAGCTTTAATAATGAGTTCGGAGTCATATTTACAAAATAAATTTGAATGTTCACTTGGAACGCCTGGCTTAGTTGACAGCTTCTTGACAAACCTTTGTGTATTTGTTGGCTCTCACCTACATTGAAGATGTAGGAATGTTCTAAGAAAACGTACGAAATAACATGGAAATCAATAACAAGAATATGTGGTTCCATTCATTCATGACCGCCTAGTACATCGTGACTGAGAACTTGACTATAGAAGCGAATGATGTTTGAAGAATGATGGTGATTGGTGATGTCAGTATGATCTCATCAGTGGAAGTAGATCCTGATTCTCACATATTTGAAAAATAGAGCAAATTGTTCGCTTGGCCTTATTATAGTTCCTGGAAGGCACGTATCCTGATTCAATGAGAAAAGGGAGAAATAAGACATTCATGGAACCATGATTACGTACCAAGAGTACAAGACCAATAAACATAAATAACTGTTAAGAAAACAAAAATAAAACGTTTTTTTTTTAAAGGCTATAACTTCTGCCTGCCACTACATTCCCGTGGAAGTTAATAAAATTCAGCCCATGCTACTCGCTGATAACGTAGCTTTCTATAAGTGAAAGAATTTTTTAAATCGGTTGAGTATTTTTTGAGTTTATCCATTACAAACAAACATACAAAAAATCAAATCTTTTCTTTAGTATAGAAGATGTAAACATTAGCAAAACTGATCGTTGTTTTGGCTGTAACCTGAAAAAGATGCCTGCTATCGTATCAATATTATGGAAAAAGTTTGTACAAGTTACGCGAAGGACATAAAAGAATTTCAAAACTGTGTCTCCATCATAGTTTCATTCATAATTACACTCTATACTTATCACATACTCGTCCAATCTGTCAATAGTCACTCAACTGTCTCCCACATGTTTTATGAAATGTCATAAAATGTCATAAAATGGGAGAGAAATTGATTTCTGTGGCCTTTATGGACGTTAAACCATTTGTGTGTAATTGTGAAGTCACACGTGTTTGTGACATTTTGCCTCAAGCATATAAAGGTATCAGGAAAGATGGATGACCCTTAGCTAGCCATGTGCCAATGTATAAGCTGTTTTATCTGTTCTCTCATAAGGTAAGTTGTCATTAACTATTTCATTATTAGTTTCGAGTAAGTTACCAATCTTATTATTATCTTGTCCAACTAATTCCCCTCCCAACTGTGTTTAAACCTTGCGAGTAAACCAATGCAAGTATGGTTTAATAATTATCTGTTTAAATTACACAGCAGCACGAATATTCTTTATTTTATCCAAATCTTTTAGATTTCATTCTGCTAACACGATCGGCGCATCCGGAAATGAAAATTACAGTTACACTTATTCTTTATATTTGAAAATTACTGTTACACTTATTCTTTATATTTGAAAATTACTGTTACACTTATTCTTTATATTTGAAAATTACTGTTGCACTTATTCTTTATATTTGAAAATTACTGTTACACTTATTCTTCATATTTGAAAATTATAGTTACACTTATTCTTGACTGAAGTGTTTAAATCAGATACAGTATTTTGGAATTAAGACCTTCGAATTTTAAAATGAGACCCAAAAAATGCATTACAAGGCCCCATAATATTTCCTTTATCTCAGCACTGTGCTGATAACTTTCAATAAGTGACAGGGCACACAGTTTTCACCACCGTTGTCAACTTTGGTGCCCTACATGTGGGTCAAATTGATTTCCGTGGAAGGGCCACACACGAAGTGACCCCTAAACTTCAAGCCAGTGCTGATGGGAGCCAGCGAAAAAAGTGGTTACTGCGTGTGGCATTTTAATGTTCGTGGTTCGGTTCTCGGCTGTTGCCTTTTTTCGAGTTAATCTGGTTTTTATTAAATTGATTTTTCACGGATTCCGGTATTGGTAGGAAATTGTTCGGGGCGTCTACTTTTTAGGTGAATTCAGGGAATTGATGTTAATTTAAGCGAAATTGTAATTTAATTAGTTTTAAACAGGTGGTACAATGTCTATTTGCACGAATTTCGAAACACGATGTCATCAACGTAAGGTTTTGTAGCCGATACTACAAACTCTTTTCAATTTCTCTCAAGGAACCCTAAAAATCTGTCACCATTAAAGGTGAATGACCTGATGTGCACTTCATGGAGAAACTCTTAGCCATCGCCGAGGTCACTGACACCGGACCAAATAAATCCACATTTTTGTGCGAAACTGTATTTATCGATTGAATCATGACTAAAAGGTCACGGGTTCGAGACTGTTGTGGTGAATTCTAGATTTTAGTTGTAAAAGTATTTCACACGTAGACAGCAATAATTCAAAGTAAACATTATGTCGATAATTTTTTTTACTATTTTTAGCTAAGATTTATTTTATTTCCATCATGTTTTAGACATGCAACCTCTGTGGTAGATGTTTTGGGTAAAAAATAGACCTCATGGTTCGTTTTTCATGATTTTTTGAATGAAAAGTCATCTCAAGAATTCACGCTGTCAATTTTATGAGTTCGTATCTTTTCAAAACTTTCACCCTTTATCACTGATCTCATATCTCACTACTAATTTATAACTATGCTAAAAAATTCCCCCTCTTTCACATCGCCATAACCACAAGCTACCCATTACCTGTCATTATCATTTCACATAAACAAAAAATAAAAGTTATAAAACCATAGGATTTGGTTTTATTAAATGCGACGTCATATTATATAGATATATAGCCTATAACCAGCGGACGATCAAGGCGCTTCCAACGATACCTCATTTGTCAAATTGTATTGAGTAGTTCAGAAGATAAGAGGAAATAGATGAACATACATACATAAATACCGGTCAAAATCATAACACTCCTTTTTGCTTCGCCGTAGTCGAGTAAAAACAAGATACAAACCCACCATCTTAGTTATATGACTCTAAAATATATCTACAGACGACAGTTTTTAATAGTCTTCTGCAGTTGCACCTTTCTTACGTTTATAGAAATAACATAAAAATAGTGTTATAATCAGCTGCTTATGATACTCATCTGAGTGTCAATTTAAGTTTAACTAAACTAGCAACTAAGCAGGTGGTACACTGTTTTATGTTATATTGCGATCTTTGAGCGTTGGTCATACTGAAGGCGGATAGCGATATATTGTAACATCAACTTGAAGTAACCGCTCTGTGGTCTAGTGGTTATACTACCTGACTCATACCCAGAGGTCCCGGGTTTGATTCCCAGTAGGGGTAAACATTTTTGCTCAGTTTGATTGGCGGTAGGGCTTGTTCTATTAGGGTCTTACTACAAAAACTTAGACACTAACTTGTTCAACGTGTGTTTAATGTCAGTCTTACGTCAAATTCCATACCTAAATATCGTGTTTATCATGTGTTTAGGCTAAACAACTGCTACACGGTTTTGTGGTAGTAGGGTATATTGCTATAAACTGCAATTTTTGCAGTACACTGTTGAGCATTATTCATAGGCTTCTTTAGAATAAATGAAGCATTTAATCATAATCCAGTGACAGTGGAAACTAGCCTTCAATATTTTTCCTTTTTTATTTTTATTTTATTTTGTGAAATCATCAAATGACTTTTCCCGCTCTGGGCGTAGCGGGAGGGCGTGTCAGACTTTTACTGACTAAAACCCACCCGTGTTTCTTCAGTTGCCTCTTGCCAAGGGTCCCGCAGCCCTGGCAGGCAATATTCTTCCTGGTTTGTAAATTAGTAGGTAATGCGACCTCATCTCATCTAGAAGCCGGGGGCAAACTTACCACAACGAGGTTTTGTAAATGAATTCCGTTCCCGCTCCCGCTCTCGGTCAGACCTAGCTTCAAGTGATGCTTTAAAGTGACAGTATTTATACACTTTAACGATATTTAAGTTCGACATTTTATTACTATCATTCGTGTTAAAATTGCTTGAAGTTTTCACATCGTAAAAGTGGCCATAATTAGAGATCTATAGAATATAGTATTTATTTATTTTTATGAAGGGCTGTAAACTTTCTCTTGAATTTGCCCGGAAAATTACTATTGCTGGGAGCGCAACATACTGCAATACTTGGAATTTTAATTCAGGAATGAGATCGAAATTCTTGTTTATTTCTGTCTGGTTTTAATCTCTTGTAGTATTCAAAGCAGTTCCTCGCCCTTTTTCTGTGAATTTTAACTTGTTTTCTTTCTTAGTAAAACTGCTAAAATAGAGTCAGTGATGCCATGTCATGGAACTAGGAATACCAGGTTCATTACTAACATGAAAGAATATCTACAGTCTTAGATCGTATTTGAATCGAATACATTGGTGCCGATTCCCTTGTTCACAAACTAAACTATATTTAAGTTCAGTGCATCTTTTTCTTTGTATTTCAGTAAGAAGAAGACAGAAGATAAATTTTAGTTTAGTCCTGTCAAATTAATTACAAGTTTAGACATGATTAAAAACTTGGCTACTATAATTACGTCAATTTACGTCTGGCGCTGATTAATTTGACAGGACTAAACTAAAATTTATCTTCTGTCCTTTTCTTAGTGAAATAGAAAGAAAAAGATGCACTGAACTTAAATTTAGTTTAGCTTGTGAAAAAGAAGCGCATCGGCATCAGCGGAATCGGCAACATTATCAAAACCCAACTAATTCATAGTCCATTTTGTCCCCTGCTCACATAGATATATATGTAACATGAGTCTGTACCAGTTCAATTTTATCCTCGGCTTACACCATAAAGAAACAAAAGCACGTTGACATCTCCATAGAAACCAAACGCTACCAGTCAACAGTACTTTTCCTGCATTTTATGTCAAAGGAAAGTTAGCGGTTTGTAGCTGTGTACTGAACCACCATTGTTGCTGAGTTTCCCTAAGACGAGTGTTACGTTACATTGTAAGTTTGTGTGTTACGGCTGTGCAAGTAAATCATAGGACTAAGGAAAGTTTTGTTTGTCATGTTGAAAATAAATAGGTAAATAATAAAGTTTCGGAAGATGAGTGTTGTTTTGAACTGAATATTTCCGTCTTTTGTTTAAATCAGCTTGTATTATAGTGCAGAACTACTACTGACACGTCACACACACAAATTTTATGATTTCATAAGTCAATCTGCCTAGCCTTTTCCCAACTATATTGGGGTCGGCTTCCAGTCTAACCGGATGAATACCATTAGTATTAGCATTAGTATTTTACATGGAGCGACTGCCTGTCTGACCTCCACAACCCCAGAATAATACGATAATACGATACCCCTTAATACGATAATAACCCCCGGTAGTACGATACCCCTTGGTAACTAACTGGTTGTCAGTCTTTCGGGCTTCCGACGACCCGTAACGACTGTCAAAGATCGACGAATGACAGCCGGGACCAACAGCTTAACGTGCTTTCCGAGGCACGGAGGAGTTTCGATATGTAAAGATGGTCACCCATCCACGGACCAACCCCGGCAAGGGTAGCTTAACCTGATGGATTGACCCGTGCGGCTGTTATTACTTAGCCACGAGCTGAGATGATGGTCCTTCTTATGATTTCATAGGTACCTTAGTATAATCAGCCTATACCATTCCTACTGCTGGGACACAGGCCTCCTCTCTGTGAGAGGGAGTGGAGGTTGATGGGTGTCACATGTCTTCGAAATTTTGGTTCTTGGACATACCAGTTTCCTCACGATGTTTTCGTTCACTGTTTTGATAATGTAATGTAGACGTGTTATTCGGAACGACGAGGTATTGAATTGACCGAAGATCTGTTGCTTACGCTACATAAAAAAAAGAAATGGAATAGTTTTTATACTTAGACTGTTATATTGTACTCTCCTCTCAAATCATAATTTTAGTTTTCAATTGATTTTCCACTTACACTTTAAAATTCTTTAAGTAACAACCCCGGAAAAATACATTTCCTACCTTTCACAGTAGAACTTAAATTATATAACTATATACATTCGCGAGAAAATATTGGATAAACAGTCCACGAGTTGACCATAGACACCCAATCTACGACTTGCTCTAACTTAGAAACGGAAATTGAACCTCGTAATTGTCACATAATAAATAATACGGAAAATAAGGTAGCGCAACCAATTATCGGCCATGCTGTAATTATTGACACTTCAGAAGTTTCATTAGAATAAAGATTCTGGAGACACGTAATAGTAATAATTTGAGTTACTTAATAGTAGTCGTTAGGTTTTCTTATTTTATTTACTTGTACTTTATGGTTTGTTATTATTGTTAGTAGGCGGATCTTTGATTGCTTTATCACTAATTGACTTCCGGTTTGTTCTTTTCAGGTAATAATTAAATATTTTATTCTGCTGATGAAAAACCGACGAGATTTTATTTGGTAAGTTTAATCAATTTTGTTACAATACCTAACGTGGTCTTTGCAATTCAGGTACTTCAACCATGCAACTAGAATTTCGTGCCACTTTGATACAGTAATGTCGGACATACCAACATTCTTAAAACAAGAACGACATTTCTTATAAAGAGGTTTTCCCTTGTATTTCTTTACACCGAAAGGTTCTCGTAGATTCATTTGTTTTTGTCTTAAAGAAAATACATTTGACGGTTAAATGTAGTTTGATACTTTAAAAGCAAGTCAAAGTATACTGGGATTACTGTAAATGTTTAAGAAGTTGTGGCTTTCCTAATCAGCGTGACGTGGCCACACATTAATTTGCGGATGTATAATTAAGAACTTGCATCTATAATTAATAATTATCATAAAGCTATAATGGTTCCAGCATACTATCCAGTAATAAAATTAAACCAGTTGGGCTTTGATTTGATGCAACTTTGTGTAATTAATAGCTTTAATCATAGGTTTTATGGTCAACCATAATATAGCACGGTTGATTGACGACAAAACTGTCAATTTGAGAAAAATTATAGGCCATGCTCTTGGGATTAATTGGGTTAACTTTCTCATATTGTTCTTAAAATACTTAATAGCAGTTTATACACATGATATTATGAGAAAGCAAACATCTTCAATATTTGCGTAACCAAACAATAAATAATTTCAATTTCGTTGAGCATCAGCCTCGCCTTCGCATGACAATTCGAACAAAATGTCATAAAATACAAACTTTACATATTCAGACTAAAACAATAATGGAAACATCAAACGGTGCACAAAGCGATTTAGTAATGTACAAACACACTTTCACGTCCTTATTATAAATAGTAATAACGTTTAGAAATTATCGACAGTTTAGGCTCATAACTGTTTGTTTTACCCTATGTTTGTATTCTTTTAAGGCGCGGACACATTATGTTGCTGCAGTTTGGTTGCGAATGATCGAAAATTCGCAATTTGTTTTACTCATGTCCGGATTATGATGCGATACTTGCTCTGCGGAGAAGTCCATTTATGCTTGGGTACAATAAATATTTATTTTATGAATTTACGTTCTGTCATACCTACATACAAATCAGTCATACTTCACTAAAATTATTTCGTTATAACTTTGAGATTTAGATATACCATCGCTAAAGGATAATTTTCAATAGGCTTTATATTCGCAAAATGAAGGGCAATTTCAGGGTTGATCCTGCAGTAAAAGTTGTTCAAAATGATTTTTAGGTACATTGACACCTTTTCAGGTTTTCAGTTATTTCAATAACTCACTGCAAATGTGTACGTTTGTAAAGAAGTTTGTATTAATATTATTATCAGAATTATAAGATATTTACACACAAAAGATAGTCTACAATTATCATGGATTTAACACAAAAGATACTTTACTTTACTTTTTGATACTTTTATATGCGTATGATGGAAGAGATGTCTTTAGAAATAATTTTCTTTGTACGTATTAAAAAAAAACTTTTTACCTGGGAATACAAAGTGGTTCCCTTAGATGCGAGTGAATCCGCCAGCAATAGCTAGTTGATTACTTGAATACTTCAAGTTACCAAACTGGGTAAACTTACCGATAATACTATGCAAAGTAGCACTCATCACCTCGACCTTCAACCTCAAATCCACTGGGCGTATACCTTCTTATCTCTGCAGATCAGCGTATAAATAACATCTGGTATTGAAAGTTGAAGGCTCCACAAGAATAATGGCTAATTACAGCACGCGTTGGACTGTGGCTTAATGAAGATCCACCTGACCTCATGTGATCACTTTCTAAGTTAAGGCTAAGTTAGTGCTAAGTTCAGTTGAATATTTAAGCAGTTGCAGTTTATTATGCAAACTGTGTTAGAGATGCGCCATTCGATTGTAAGATAATTTAGAGTTCCGCGTAAAATGTGTTCCATACACGAAATCTATGAGAGTTTCGAATTTATTTTAGTACTAGCTTTCGCTCGCGGATTCGCTCGCGTGGATGTCGGAAATTATCCCATGGATGGAAACGTATGCAAAAACGGCTGAACGGATTTGGATAATGCCGGGTGCCAAATCCGTTCAGCCGTTTTTGCGTGATTGTGTATCAAACATGCAAACATACAAAATTGAACATTTATAATATTAGTAGGATTGATATGAATCTATAATCCTGTTTCTTTTAAGAAATATTAAGTTGTTCTCATTTAAAAAAAGGAAAAAAAATCTTATTGCATTTTCCATTCATTTCGATAAATGTTTTTAGGGACGGTCTACATATAATGTAATTTGACATACCTAACTTTAAAATTAAATCTAAATTGTTTATTAGAGGTCATTGTCATGGCTTCAAAAATCATAAAACACGACAAGTTTACTAAAATATTTTAGTACCCATTCATTGAAGTAACATTTCGTAATACTTAGGAAGTCAAATAAAAATTGATTATCGTAGAAATCGTAGATTTGGATCGTAATATTTGTAATCTTTTGAGCTATGCGACCGCCGTCGTAAACGACATATTTGAATTAAGAATGCCTATCACTGTACGTGTGACATTCTTGGAGATCCATAGCTATTATAAACAACAAGCTCTGAGATTTCGTCCGGTCTGTTATCATTTATTTTTAATTTTATTATAATATCACAGTGTGTGATACTTTATTCATAGTAGTTTAGGGGCATGAGGAACAGGGTGTAAAGTTCACTCATCCACCATAGAAAAGGGAGGATCCTCCAACCAGACGGGTGTTGTGTCTGGCGGGCAACTGCCCAACGATTGATGTTGGGTTCTCGTATATATGTCCACTGCACGGTAAACTTTAATTGCGCGATGCAGGATTTATGTGACGTCTGTCTGACGTCAGGTCTTTGATGCGTAGTTCGCATGTGTCGATGTAGATACCGCCACAGTAGAATCTAGCCGAGTAGCTTTTAGGTAATCCATACTAATATTATAAATTCGAAAGTAGCTCTGTCTGTCTGTATGTTACCTTTTCACGGCTAAACCACTGAACGGATTTCGATAAAATTTCTTAAGGAGATAGATAGTATCCCTGGAAAGGACATAGGCTACTCTTTATCGACATACCACGCGGGCGGAAGCTAGTTTGAATATAAGTTAAACTGCTAAGTAACTTTAAAACAAAAAATCGTCTAATAACATATTTCATAATCGATAGGTTAAAAGGAAAACACTTGATTCACGTGGTCAAAAGGTGGGTAAAAAGGTTACCCTTTTTAGCCTTCGTACAAATTCAGTGTTGTCAAGGAGTTTGATCCCCTCGACATTCACGCGATCATCAAGACAGTGTCCTCCGAATGTTGACAAGCATTTATATAGACTACGCACTAGTTTTCATTCCATTTAAGCTGAAAAAATAAATGCCTACAGTTTTCTTTGCACAATATTAAAAATAAAAAAAATTACTGAGAAATTATTTTAATTAAAAATTATGCACGACATATAAACTGAAAGTAAAACAACCCCTTACTTGGTTCGACTTGCACTTAGCAGGTTTTATGTTTATTGTAATGAAATAGGTTTGATTGCAATAGATCGGTATTTAGTAGCCATAACTAAATTGATAAACAATTTAATGTTGTATTACGGAATTTTTATTTTTCAGTCATAAAGTTCGGGAGCTGTTCGTTTTTATCATTTATTGGCATTTTTTATAGCTTTTTTTTTGTTTTATAAACTTTTATGACTTACTTTTATTTGAATGTAGAGAAGTGTGTGGGTGTTGTCTAATGACCGAGGACGGAGGGTCAGCACAATAAACAGATGAAAGTATCATAAAAGTTAGTAAGAAGACTGAAGAATAGCAGTGTAATTAGAATAGCTTATCAACTTTGGTAGTAAGAAATGATTGTCAATTTAACTGTCAGAGAGACAAGATCTGAAGAAAATTTATATAATCATGTAATCATATCATAATCATATAATCATGCTGCTTCTGTACGACAGCTATACACAAATGCACACAACGATTCAGTGTGTATAATATTAAATCAATTCAATACAAAAAAAATACGAAAGCACAAAATTGTTAAGTTTTTGTATTGTAAACTATTGTAAGTATATAGAAAAAAAAAACAGTCACAATTGTATAGTATAAGTGAAGGGTTTAACTGGTGTCTGATTAAAAACGTCAGATATCTCCTTGAACTTTCAATTAATTTAATACGATTAACAGGTCACCATTCAATTAGGCGTCATATAAAACGTGCGCGTGCGCAGCCAACACATTTAAGCCACATATTTAGAGCAGTTTGATTTTCAATCATCATGACTATACCATCATGGTTTAAGATCATTTTAATAAGCTTTTAGTTTATAGCACGCCAGCTTCTACCCGCGACTTCGCCAGCGTAAAATTCCTTGTTTTATAACGTAAAATATAATCCTATGACAATCATCAGTCAGCAATACTGTAACTATCCCTTAATGAAAGAGTAGGGGTAATCTTCAGAACTATGGAATCGGATCAGTAGTTCTAAAGATTACCCCTACCCCGCACATACCTACAATCTCACAAATTGGACCTCTTTAGTCTATATAGATTAATGTACACATTAAATAGATCAATTACAGTGGCCACATACTTATACTTAGTGTCATTCTAAACCGAGGACCAGAAGGACTAAAATCGAAAAGTTTTGTTTAAAAATTCCCGGACACATATTTAAGGCCCGTACAACCACAAATCACTGAATACATTTAGTGCTAAATATAAATATCCAAAACATCATCTTGACATCATATCACATCATCTGCCAGCTTCCAACGATTGATTGAAATAGGACGATGATAACATTATATCTGAAATCCGTGAAGGGTTAAGCAGAGTTGTACCTACCTAATAGTACACCCATATTTTGCCAGTTAAGTCTAAGTCCCATGTAATAGAGGGCAACTGGGCACAATTAATCCAGGCCCCGGCTGCTTCTGAAAGTTCCCGATGGAAAAATCCAACAACACTTTGCCCGATTTTGGAATCGAACGCAGGACCAGGTCAATCAATAGTGCTTGCGACCACTAGACCAAGCAGTCAGTCATTTTTATACAATATTTGTGTACAACGTTAAAATTATTTGAAACTTGATAAGTGTTTACTTTTTAATACGCTAGTGATGTGACAATATCAAACAAAATTTTATGCTCTCGTCATAAAATGAAGAAAAACGAACATTTCTGTTAAATTTAGTGCTGCCATATAAAAAATACTGGTACTATTCAGAACCGTAACGTCTTATTTTAGTGTTTATCTCTTATAGAGATCTAGAGGAGGCTACTATAATGCCAATGAAGTAATAATATAATAGCCTATAATACGTATTCATTAATAGTGTTGGCCTATTTCAATAAAAACTGAACCTATCGTTATAAAGATTTTAAGATAACGTAGAAGAATTTTATAGTTATTTTTTTCGTTGGTTTTTTCCTATGATGTTTTGAACTAAATTTATTTAATGTATTTTTAATTAGGACAATGCACATCAATAGGTTGTCTTGATGGTTCAGTATTAAAATTACATTTTATAACACAAGATAAAAGAAAAATAATTAAAGATTGGCACAAGCATTGTTGTCATCACGTTAAGTTTTGGTGACCGGAAAATCACTTTCACAAAAGACATGCTTGAATTTTATTAGTAGATTGGGATAGGTGGGAAATTAAATTTTTCAACAAAGATAAAATGCCTAACTTAAATTAATAATAAATACAATACAAAAATATACTAATAATAAATACAAAACATTATAATGCAAGACAAACTCAATACATTAATTCACCTAGTATCTTGTAAAATAGAACAAACTTACTTGAAATAGTTCCTATTTCATATTCTAAGTTAACGATCAATGCTCAGTTTTTAGAGTTAACACCTTTAAGACCTCTTTGTATTTGTAATGTATGAATATGTAAACTACTGCTGCTGTTTATTTTGTAAGAGAATGTTTGTTTCATATTTAAATGCAGTTTTAATAGAAGAAACATTTTTACGCTTGAATTTTTCGCTGTCAATCAAAAAAGACACGAACAAAAATTTTATTTTCAGTATTTTTCTGTAAAAGACAACTCAGAATATCTTTAAGTTTGTTCATTAAAATAAAAATAAACCTTTTAGTGATCTATCCCGTCGTAGATTTAGTGACTTCAAATCATGCAAAATGCCCAAACAAGGAATTACAACCTCCATAATTTAATTAGAATCCAAACAAAAATTAACAGAACGTCAAGAAGGACTAATCAAAACATATTTAGTATGAAAATTATTGACAGTCATACACATTTACGATCCTGACCATCATAAAAGTACCAACATTCCATTTTACAACAGAAAACTAAAGCTAATATACATACTGACAGAAAAGACGTTTCATAAAAGGCTAAGTCGTAAATAGATATAAAATTAACATGGAATTACAATTTGTAAGTGAGCGCGGGCGACTAACGAACGATCGCAGCAGACTGCGACAAAAATGTCGGGAATGTGTGCTATGGTACTCATTTAGTTCAGTGAAATAATGTAATGTTCTGTTCTTGAATAGAAATGGTTAGTTTATGTTGTACCGTTTATCTGTTAATTAGTTTAGTTCCTTATTATAGAAGTCTTTTGAAGTTTGAGTCCGATAGATGAAATGTTATTTATGATATTTTGAGAGATTCGCCTCGAAGGACCAAAATAATTGGATTGTTGAATGGTCCACAAGTAACTAATATTATGTTGGCAGTAACTTAAAAAAATATAGTAAGTAATGTAGGCAAATGACATAAAAACAAAGCATGCTGATCTCTAATTGAAAAAGAATCGCTGCACGCTTTCGATTTTGCGACAATCCGCCATTCATTCCATCGAACGCAAACGCACGGATGACTCACCGCCACAAATCTGTATTCTATTATTCAAATTCGAATTTTCATTCCGATCTACTATAATCGGATTTGTAAAAGTCGTGACAATTTAAATCCAATCTTAATAATTTCGTCAATCGATTCTCTACCTTATTACTATGGTTGTAGAGAATGTTAATTATCTGAATAGCTTGTGATTTAGTTACGTCCAATAATCACGTTTTAAGTTGGCTATTTAGCGTTCATTATGGATTCGTGTTGTTTGAATCATGTTTGGACGACTTATTTGGTACAGGTTAGTACTTTGCTCTTTAGATTAATCAGCGATGAGCTGTATAATAATGTGAAATGGAATATCGATTGCTTTTTGCTGAGTTTAATGGATATATTTACTTTCGATTTTTGTTATAATTCACTCAAGCCTTACATATTAGTTATAATCTGTGTCTGAAACTGTAAATACTGATTATTTCATCGATGTATAAACAGTAAGTATTTTTATAGTTTTTTTTTATTTCTTTTTTTTTATTTGTTTCTGTTTCAGATTTGATTCGATCTTTAAACAAAATATCAGTTTTGAAAAAAGTGCCATCTTATACGCTTTTTCGCTTACTCAGTAGACACTGATAATAAGCTGACACGATGTTATCACAGATTTACAAATATTTTTCTCAGGCCATTACTACTTGTTTTATCGTATTTTACATCAAAGCATCACAAAGATCTAAATAAATTGATAGGAGACAAAAAATCCACTTTAAATTCACATATAAACAACATATTTTACGTATATTTAACAGAAAATTAAGCATAACGACAAAATATTAATAAGATCATTTCCTTTGCCACCTCACTGGACTTGAACATAAGTTATTAAGCTGATAATCTGGTGTTGTTCTAGTTCTTTGAAACTATTTTTGTCTTTGTATACGTGGTTTCTATTTATTTTAATTTATGTTGCGAATTGGATGCTTGACATATTAATCATTTGTATTTTTAGGTTCCTTAATTTGTAAGATGTCTTTCTATTTTTTCATTCCATCTTTATTTTAGTCTTCTGGCAAAAAACCTCTTTCGTTTTTTCGGAACACAATTCTTTGTTGACGTTCACGTCATCTATTTTGCTTTTGTAAGGTTAAAAGTTTAAAGAAAAGAAAGAAAAAAAATGTTTGGGGTAAACATATCGCAAAGAAAAAACACAAAAACAATAAAGAACAAGTTGGGGAAAAATATGCGTCACGGCCACGCAAAACGGCCATCGCTCAGCATAATGCTACGACCCTATGCGAGCGCTGCGCTGGTTTTCACTGCTTGGCTTTCACTATCTTCTACCGTGTACGATGTCTAAGCTTTAAAAGCCTTGAACTTTAAGGTTTTTACTACGTTTCTCACAGCACGTACGTGGCACCAGCAAAACCTAGGAATGATGTCATTAGTGTAAATAATTTGTCAATATTAATATTAGCTCCAAAACCTATCCCGCTTTTTACTCATAATTAATTTATACTCAATAATTCGCATGTATTTAATAATAATATATTATTAATGATTCTATTCTAAATGTCAATTGATCTAGTTATCAAGAAGAAGAATATCTATATTCGGATGTCGAGCCAGTAGCCATTAAGATATTAGGTTACTCACCTATAGAACTAATATGGTGTTTAATTCAGACATTAATGTGATCGGTGTCTTCTGATACCGTAATATTTGGAGAATTTAATTTCCTAACCGCTATGGGAATATCTTTGATGCAATAATCGGAGTGGATCACGCTTTATTAGTTGTAGCCAAAAGTAGAATTGGTGTTAGATGCGAAAAAATTTGATATGAATTAAATATTGGTTAATTAATTTTGTCTCATTTTTTCATAACAGATGCTTGCGCGTAGAAAATATTGCAGTTGATTTATCAAAAATCTTCTCAATTATATAATTTTACCGTAAGATAAACTTATCAAAACAGTATTTTGGGTATACTTAAAGCTTTCAAGCATTTTTAGCTTGATCTACTATTTGTTTATCCACCTGTCTACCTTGTTTAATACAACTATCCTTCATTGTATCACATGAAGTAAAAAAAAATCTAGTAGAACTTGTTTCAGCGGTGACAAATTTAAAATTTCTAAAACCGCTCTGATTTTTATCCCCCTCATGTTTTTAATACACAACTTTAATACAGTCATCACCCCAAAATATCTCTGCATAATCTTTTGATCTAAATTCATACAATTACCCCTACTTATTCAACAATACCGGCTATCATGACCCATTGCGACACTTAACCGGTTTTCATACAAACATCACCATTGAAGGGTTAAGTACTGTTTTTTTTTCAAAGAATTAAGTCTATTATTATAATATTACGCCACTTATACAACAATGAGGTACATACCAGAAGTCAATATCGTGTAACTGTTTCAAAAAAGTTGTAATAAATTATTTTTGAGACAATAGTTATGATTTATTACAGTTAGTCTTAATGTCATAGATATGGGAAAGGTTTTTTTTGATCTTGAACGTCGATGTTTTGGTCTGCATTGTATTAAAAATCTGTTTTAATAAACAAGGGGTATGACCTCTTGAGTGGATGAACTAGTTTTTTGTTATCGCTACTTTATATTCATCATAATTTTTTTTTTTTGCTAACTTGCAAATTATTGTCGAAGGTTATACTGAAATATACATATGTCTACAATCGGTATCGGCTTAAATTCATTCGGGAAACTCATTACCGTATCATAATTATTATTCTGTATACCTCAGTCTAGTATCAAAAACGTTTATATTAATTAACATAGCTTCTGATACTTCAAGCGCAGACGGTATGTTCGACATTATAAATCTATGAATAATATTTATATAAAATATAATTTATATAAAAAACACAATATGTGTATTACTATATTATGCATTTCTAACTAATTAAAATATTTAAAATAGTGGTTAAGTGCCAATTTGCATTCTTATTAAATGATAGAACACCCAGATTTTGGTGTCAGATCGAATATCTTAGACAATGTAAAGAAATATTCAGGAATTACTCATATATTTTGTATAATCGATTTCTAAACACGATTAGAAGAAAGTTTGCAAATTACTACAGCGATAACATTTTGACTCTCCTGATTGCCTCTTATGTATCGATTTAGTAGTATCGAGTTTCATGGCAAACGATTTCGAAGGATTTTTTTGGCCATAATCGTTTCAGTAGCGTATTATGGTGTCACCATTTATTAAAAATAATGTTTCTGTTATTTATATTTTTCTCTTTGAAAAACTCAAAATACAACAAAGTTATTTGAAATCCATGCGGCACTGACACATTTATTGGATCATAGATGTTCTACGTTTAGCGAATGTCAATTTTCCTGTTTGAATGGTCTTTATGTTTGACTTTCTATCGATAAAATGATGTTGTTCCATTACCTGTCCCGAAAATTGCATAGTTACATGACGACAAATAAAACTTTTTACGAAATGACATTTAAAATCACAAAGCTACGATTCTTTGACTTTCAAAAGTGCGTGTCCAAACATAAGTGATCCTTGACATGTTGTGACTTATCCATTGTTGTTATTTTTCATCCAATGTGTTATTGTGTGAACTCAAACTTATAAGTTTTGATTGGCGTGTGACGGCCATTTGTAACGGTTTGTTTGGCTGATTAGTGTAATTGACGGGTAGGTATCATCTGCTTTTTCGTGGTCTAAAAGTTGTGGGAGTTATGTCATGCTTTGAGTGTTGCGGTTTAGAGCGTCACAAATGTGAGAAGAATCAGAAATACGAATACCGAAGTTTTTGCAATTATAATATAGTTTTTACCTTACTCACAATATCTGTTTATTTTTGTGATGATTTTGAAACAACTGTCTTTTTTACAGAAAATTAGGTTGTAAAAGTTGTAATAGGTATTACAATTTTTTTACAACAAAAAAGCGACAGCAAATCCGCTGATATACCGTTTTATAAACCAGAATACTAATAATATTATGATCGTTTTAACGAAATGAATATTCATAATTAAAATAATCAGTAATTTTTATAAAACACTATTAGGTACGCAAAGTTATGCAAAGTTACTTAAATGAAAATCAATAAATACCTTAATTCTATTGTTATATTTTTATTAAGTTTTAAACAAGATAAGATCAGTCGTTAGCATTAATTTTTATTTTAAAATGATTAAAGTTTTTAACGATCAACGTATTAAATTATTTAATTAATTCAGCCACCCAAATTGAGGATAATAAATGAAATAAAATAAAAAAAATTAGGAATCGGATTTGGTGATCTAAAATGCAACTATCAGCGAAGTGACAAATGAAAGAAAATCAGAGAATAACATCATTTGATGCCAGATTTAAAAAAAAAACGGCCCAACTGTTTTATTATGAAGCCTTCACTTGCTCTTTCCGATGTAAGCGAAGTCAGCTCTTGCAAGTACGAAATTTATTAGGTAGATTGTCAAATCTCTATGTTTTGAACCTACTATTACGAAAACATCTCAATCTATTCTAAAAATAAAAACTGCACTTACCAAATACGTGTCAGATTCAAAAATTCAAGCACGTATTTCAAGAATTCGGCTCCCTTCACAAGTTTGTAAGTGAAATCTTGACCCGTTGTCGTAATGACATTATAATAGAGCAGAGTGGTGATGAGGTCTAATGAGGTTCAGTTTTGAACCGATTGCTGTAATGATATGCTTTGGGCGTGATCTGTTATGCTGGTCAATTTTATTACGGTTTTTTTTTCCGGTGAGAATATAAGGTGTTAGGATTGCGTTTAGTGAATGTGAAGTTGATTTCTATAAGTAGATGATATAAAAAAGTGTATAGATTAATTTCAGGAGTACCTAATAATTAATAAACGGGCGAAAGATCCTAAACATAATTATGACGTTACTTGCAGATATTATATTTTAGAATATCAGAAGAAAAAGAAGCACGGAATGGTGGAAGGGTTTCTCCCAGGAGTACGATAGAACATATTACGAACAAAAAATAAAATTGGAAGAGATATCAGCGACATAGAATTTGAAAGTCACACATCCTAAATAACTACAAACCACAAATCCGCATCTGAAATAAAAAGCACCCTTACCACATGCTCCAGTATCGCTCCGATCAGGACCCAACGATAAAAAGATGTAACCATCAATCCTTTGCCCGAATTTATTTGAGAAACCCAACATAATGGGGTCGCTTGTTCGTAACAATTTATTATTTTGCCCAACAATGGTTCACAAAGGCATTGTTAGAAGTTTACCAACATGTCGCGTGATTAATTCTAGTGGTACGGGTAAGTGCTCCCTTTAAATGTTAGTCTTGAAATCATGGGGCTTGCTGATTAAACGTTTTGTTGACGTTTGAAGTGTTTAAATAGTTTAAGGGCTTGAATGATGAAGTTATAAATAAAGAAGGATACAAAACAAATACAATCAAGTACATAATTGAAAGTTCTGACTAAAATTATAATCGTGGCAAGATGAACAGTCTACGATTTGACGTACTTATTAACTTAACCACACTGACCGTTGAAAAGCAAAAGTTAACAAAAGAGAAACAGACTTAACAATATGATAATAGGTAAGCACGTGAACCAATTTAAAAGAATTAAACGCAGAATTGAGTCATTACACCTCCTTATCTTGTAACCGAAACACCTCACACAACACATAGACGCACGCACATACATTACAGCGTCCATTGCAACATATCAACCGTTTTTTAGATGCTCCACAAAGAAATAATCATAAATAAACATTACCAACGGTACACTTTAGATTGAGTTATATCTCATTGTAACTATTGAATTGATCGTGACTGATTCAAATCTGATACAATTCATTGATTTTATAAAGAGAGTCGACGAGGAAGATGTGATTGATGCTGTACTGTTCAATATGGAAGGTCCGTTCAAGTCTAATGAAATAGTTTTTGTAATGGACTTCTTGAATTGGTTTAGTTGATTTTATATCAATGAGCGTTAACGAAACTACTGGAAAGTTAAATGGAATAAGTGCTCTTGTGATTTAATTGGGTATATTTATAGAGAGTATAGATTCACAAGATATATCTTTAAAAGCAATCTGGAACTATGAAGTTCCGAATCCATAAGTAATCTTCAACTCTCAAAAAAGTACTTTAATCGCATTAAATTCAATTTCATCAAGCTCATGTTACGAATTTTTCAAAGACCATTAAACCAAAGTTTGCTTAAGACTCCGTCAAAAATCTGCATCATTAGTCACTCAAAGAATTTAAACGTCAATTGAACAAAAACAGACGAAGCAAACAAATTGAATATTCCCACATACGAAGGTGAAAATCCAAGGGCAAATATGGGATCGAATATTATAATAAATGATCTCGATAAACTTCAAGCAAATATAGTCCTTGATATTAAACAGATTGAAGCTAAAGTTGAATGAGATGAAGTAACTATCGTTAACGAAGACGGTGTTAAAGTTTACAATCAGAACAAAGTTTTGTGTGATACAGTAAAAAGCTTATATCCACATGTGTTCTACATGATTAATGATGTAACTACTGAACTATTATCACCAACAGAGGAAGCGGGACAATTGTCAATGTAAGATCATGACAAAAAAGATTGCCAAGAAAATAATACTGCTGCAACTTGAAAATTAAAATAATGATCAGCCTTATTGCAGGGTAGCAAAGGTGGTTTTGTTGTAGCATTTCTTCAATTTAATGTAGTTTCCGTCAAGCGGGTTCTAATAAAAAAGTTGACTAATGATTCTGGTTTGGGATCAAATATTCATGCATTTTTTTCAGCGATCTGACTTGTTTTGTTCCACTTAACGCTTTTTATACTGAGCATCTGTTGATGACATTTTTTTTTTTATTATGTTTGTTTGTGTTTACCGTTTATATCCTTTGTGACGTACGATCTATAGAAAGCAATGCTAGGTTACAATCATTTAAGTATTACTTTACTACTGGAACCGTTCCAGTCTCTACCAACCCTATCAAAGAATAACAGCCCAATGTCAAACAAGTATCTTCCACGGCATTACTATGTATTAGCAGCCCAGCTACCACGATCCCAGATTTAGTACCACCAGTTATAAGTTCACATTTGTATGATATTTATGGTTGCACTTTTGCACCTTCGGCTACGGGTGCACTAACGAACCAGTTGATATCTTACGTAAATAACGCTAGTTTGTACGTCTTTTCTTGTGGATAATCAGATGGGATGGATGGAAGTTGCTTGCCTTGATAACTTATGTAGCACGCAAAGGTCTTTGAAGATCTTGTTTCGCTAATTTAGTTTAGAATTCCTTGCTGGCTGGAATGTGTTTTAGAAAATGTTAAAGGATTTTTTTGGAGTCTCGTGTTGATTAAAAATATTATCAGCTCTCGACCCTGATACAGTTATTATAATAATTATAGAGCTATTATAGAGCTTTTATGTAACAGTGACACTTATGTTTGCAAAATAAATGAATTTTACCTTCATAGTGTTGTGTACTACTTTAATGCTTGAAATAATATTAAATAAAATACATACCAAATAATTATGTAGCTGTACAAATAGGGCAGATTACAAATACATGCTTACCTTCTAACAAGCGGGAATCAATAACATCAAATCAAATAACATTATTAGTTTCTCATAGAATTCTGACTCAAAGTACCAGGCGATCATAACCATCATGGAGGCGTAAGCGAAAGTGTGAATATGTGAGTTTATTATTAAAGCGTACGATATTCTAACGTGCTCTGAATTCAAATTAGGAATTTTATTACGATTGCCACATCCATACTAATCTAATCTTGCTTCCCACACGGCTGTTTGTAGGTAGGGCAGCTAGGGATTACGATAATTTTACTAATTTAGATAAAATCGTATTGGGTAGGAATAAAAACTTATTAATTAAAAAGCCTTTTTTAGAACACATGAACACGCTTTTCTATGAGTTATTTCTTTTGAAAATCTAACTTTCAACTGTCTGCTCACACAAATGAAATAATATTTGTTTTTTTATATATAATCGGTGCTGTCAGGTTTACAAAATCACATAAATATAATTTTCTCAAAATTTCTGTTTCATCAGATTTTCACTTGACTTACTTTTGCAATAACAAAACCTTCCATGATCATAGTACAACAATCAAATAAACCACAAATATTACGCAGATTTCACCCAACTCCTATTACCAGAAACACCGAAATCAAAGCAAACACTACCGTTTTAAATCACGACTACTAAGATTTACGAGCAACCGCTGCATGTAATTGCCCCCTTCTCATTATAGTTACATCTGAATTGATTCATGGCGTTCAGCTGCAATAACGTAAGAATGACCAGAAGGCTTATTCTAATATCATGCGATAAAGAACTCCCACGTAAATATTTGTCGCACGTGGTTTCTGGACAATATTATTCTATCTGTATGAAGTGTACCTTCTGTATAAACTCCTATAAGACAAATACTATCGAAACTAAATGTTACTTAAACGCCATTTGAATATCTTAACTAGTTAACGAATCGACTAAAGGAACATTTTACTAAATTCGAAGAAAGTTTTTGGAGATAACGTTTTGTTTGTTTTTGAATGTTACGTTTAACTTGTTGATACAATATTAATGGAACTTTGTCCTAGAATTGGGTTGTTTTTTTTTTTAACTGTATGGTAATGAAGCACGTCAGTTGAATTTGGTATCAGCTGTGTTTGCAATATAGAATACAAATCAAGTATGTTAGCTCTCAAATACCTTAAATCTCGGTATCCAAATCTCCTTAATAAATGGAGCTTATGAACGCTATTGTAAATTACAGATTGGATAGATCAGTAGAATATTCGAAAAAACAAAATAGATCCACGGCCAATTGTCAGATGAGACAGAAATTGTGACTGTACCGATCATCTTTATAAAAAGAATAAATTATCCATAACATAATATTTTTATTTCATTTATCTATTTTGTTTACATCATTATACCTACATTTTAATTATTTTAAATTTATAATTATTAAAAAAATATAACAAAAAGCGGCAAACACAAAGACAAACATTACAAGCATACACAGTAAACATAAATAATACAGATAAAAACGACTAATTAATTCTGAACAAAAGATAAAACGACACCCACTTAGACAAAAGACGTTATTACATTATATAATAAATATAAATACTTTAAATAACTACGAATATGGATTTTATAGCAGTTTTTACGACTTGGTGCACAATAATGTTGGTTAACGGAGTGGTTCTTATGAATAGCGTAGCTTGACTTTATTGCTTTCGAAACAGTTTTAGCTCATAGACTGGAATACTGGTCTGGACATTTTCATGGTGGTCGTACACTTGCATAATTTTCAAGCTGTTAACGGAATTCCTAGCTGTATATTTAATGTGTATTGTTTAAATAATAGGACTTGAATAAATGTTACGGCGAAAATTCTTTGCACTTTGAGGTAACTTTGGCTCTTGTTACTCTTTAATTAAAGTGTATTAAGGTACCTATCAATTTTCTCTTCTTTTAAAACGTAAAAAAAAAAACGAGGAGTGTCGTGGGTCCCGATTGGAGCGACGTTCATTTCACTTTTCGAGGAAATGAGAGCTAGACCGTAAAAGTTTTGACATTGCTAATTATTGTCACTAAGGAAAATGTTAATTTTCATTCGTCAATTGTGCAGAGTGTAATGTGCAGAGTGTAAAGTAGTACACAACACTATGAAGGTAAAATTCATTTATTTTGCAAACATAAGTGTCACTGTTACATAAAAGCTCTATAATAGCTCTATAATTATTATAATAACTGTATCAGGGTCGAGAGCTGATAATATTTTTAATCAACACGAGACTCCAAAAAAATCCTTTAACATTTTCTAAAACACATTCCAGCATAAGGAACTTCGTTCCAAAGAAATGGACCAGTTTACACTTCACCTTTTTTGTGTATTTTTTTTTTTCATCTTCGTGTGGGAAATTACCAAATAACTTCTCCCGCTCTGGGCGGAGCGGAAAGGCGTGTTCCTTCGTGTACCCGTGTTCCTTCAGTTGCCTGTATGTTGCCAGAGGCCACGGTATCCCCTTCGGACTTTCCTGTGACCCCGGCAGGCATCAGCCCTAGCGGACCCCTTTTGGTCAGGCGAGCTACCCATTGCTCACCGTATCATTGCAAGCCCGCGCCTACGGTAGTTTACACTTCACCTAAAGTAACAATTCATAGAATGTAGTAAACGCATGTTCTTACTTTAATTAGTCCACTTTTACCATACATAGGACAAACTTTAAACGACAAGGTGGTTTACGCATCGACATTTCCTAAACCATACTTACTCGTATGTACCAGTTACTACTAAACTAAAATAAAATAAAACCAAAACTTTTATCCGTTTGCCTTCACTCCCAATAAAAGTTATATTCCTAGAGTAAAATAATCTGAAGCGTATCCGATATTATGATTCAGATTACGATCTAAAGTCAGATTGTGTTTATATTGTCGTAAAATTTGCGATATACGTTGTGGTCACAGTTTTTAATGCTTGTCCCATGATGGCCAGTACTGGGGAGTAAACGCCTTATTTAGCAAGTACCGAAGAACGTTAAATAGTTTTGAGGTTATAAAACCTACTGCGATGTATGATTTGTTTGTTTTGTTGTGATACAATTGCACGTTGCATTGCCTACAATGACAGGGCTATAAAATTTAATAGAGTCAATATTTGAAATGGTATAATATTGTGGCGGTATCTACATCGCCACATGCGAACTACGCATCAAAGACCTGACGTCAGACAGACGTCACATAAATTCTGCATCGCGCAATTAAAGTTTACCGTGCAGTGGGCATATATACGAGAACCCAACATCAATCGTTGGGCAGTTGCCCGCCAGACACAACACCCGTCTGGTTGGAGGATCCTCCCTTTTCTATGGTGGATGAGTGAACTCTACATCCTGTTCCTCATACCCCTAAAATATGTGCTTGCTTCGATAAAGAAATGTTTGATTTTTTTAAAGTCCTGAAAATGATATGTCGAATTCCATCCGTGAAGGAATGTTAGTTTCAACACATGGTCTTCGGTGTCGAGCATATTTTGTTTCTATTTTGGACCTTATGACAAAGGTTTTAGGTGAAAGATTTTTGATGCATTAATCAATCAGGGTAATTGGAACTTTTTGATATTGGCTAGGTACTTCTTTCTTACACCTATCTTCGTCCTAATACTTTTTTAATAAAAAAAATACTAAAGCCGAAACGGAAACATATATTTTTAATCAGCAGAATTCCCAAGCGTTCTGACTGTACCGTGTCAAATCACATCATTTATCAAACGTTAGCTCCCGGCCTAACATTTAACTGCCACACACGCTGAACAAAAACCTGGCAGCCTTAATTTTGAACCTTGTGCTTCTGAACATAGAGTTGTAAATCCTGTGGTGCTGGAAGCTTTTTTTTTAAACTATCAGGGTTTGCACAAGTATTGTTTATTGTAAAATTGTCACAGAAGGACAGATGCATCGTAAATACTTATTAATGATTTCGTTGAAGCTTAAGTGGATGTGAAAAATCGTTTTGCGAAGCGAGAAGTGCTGCGTCATTGTGGGTTTTTGGGGGTAATTGTCACTAAGGAAAGTTTGGTGAAAGAATTTGTGAGGGAAGACGAGACGTGGTTCTAAGATTTGAGATAAGCATTTGAAAATCTGAAGTAACTGTTACTTATTTTAAAAGTCTCGATTGTTAATAAGTGAAGCAATAATGTAAGGAACTAAAGCATTGCTCTGGGTTCGGACATAACAAAAGTGTAACCGAACTATAGGCACCCTATATACCTTATAGGACTATAACTTATAGTCGCTGTTTAGCATAAGCATAATCAGCCTATAATGTTCCCACTGCTGGGACACAGGCCTCCTCTCTGTGAGAGGGAGCGGGCCGTAATCCACCACGCGGGCCCAGTGCGGGTTGGTAGATGTCACATGTCTTCAAATTTTTTGGTTCTAAGACATGCCGGTTTCCTCACGATGTTTTCCTTCACCGTTTTGAGAGCAGTGGTGATGAAATAATTTTACACAAAGTGAAGCGCCTGTCGGGGTTCGAACCTACGACCTACATCTAAGTCGTGGCCGTTACCACTTGGCCACCACTGCTCTCTTACCACTGGGCCACCACTGCTCTCGCTGTTTAATTTAACATTAATTATTATTACTAAGGAGAATTTGGTGAAATAATTTGTCAAAAAAGATGACACGTGGTTCTAAGATTTAAGCTATAAGTATCTGAAATTTTTAAGTAACGGTTATTTATAAAGTCTCATGTGAAAATGGTTTCCAGTAATATTTAATTAAATGCAACACAGAAATATTAATATCTAATAAAATTATATTTCGATCACAGAATGCGCTCAAGCCGTTTTTCGAGATCATAGAATATTAAGTATGAGTTTAATAAACACTAAAAATAACTTAGATAAATTAATAGCAGCCTTAGAATCAATATCACACTTTTATACCTAAAAGCATGTTTTACGGTTTTGCACTAGATTCTAGTGTTGATAGCCGGTCGGCCAGAAACCTTACTTAATTTGAGGGTTCCGTATTTTAATTTAATATTAATATGGCCGCCATATAAATTACAAAAAGATATGTAGAAATCACATACTTTCAATTATAGGATTACGTATTCCAATTACATATTAACATTCTGGAACTTTGACTTGCGTTTTTGTTTTTATAGTGTTACTACAAATAATAGTAAAACACGTTCTGAATTAATCCATTGTTCGAACGAACGAAAAATATAAGTTCCGTCTGAAACTGATATATTTGCATTTAAATTTAAATTGTATAATGAAATCGTTAGTATGACAATTAACAATAATGTTGAAATAAATCTCATTTACAACGTAACCACTGACGGAGTCACTAATACTACTATACCCCATTTGAAATAAGATTAGACATTAAAACAAACCCTTTTACAGTCCGTTCAACCGATTTTGACTTCTATACCGTAGGCATAAGGATAGCATTAAAAGCAAAAAGAGTTACACAATACCAACTATCTACTGCGGCTGCCATTCGTCATGCCACCAACGCAATAGAATTCAAAATCGGTTGAACGGAATGTAAAAAAGGCTTATCTATACGTCTAATCTTATTTCAAATGGAGTATAGTAATTCGTAGAAAACATATAATTTAATCGAATCTAATTACATGGAAACAGCTAAACGGAACCCTGAATCCTAGCGACCACCTAAGCCGCGAGCGAATTGGCGCGCTCAGCAGTTGACGACGGATTAGACGCTCGTAAAACGCTCAGAATACGCACTAAGCTTTTAATGCGGCCTTTGGTCACACCGTTCTGTATCATACTGTTATTTAAATACATATAAACTTGTATGAAATGGGTTTTGAATGCTATATTATTCGTAATTCTAGTTCTATGATCCATAAACTTAGTGGATTACTAATCTAAAGCCTTGTAATGTATCGTTGAGATGCTGTTAGATTTATCGTGTCGGAGCAGATTAAAGTTGCTCGGAAAATTTGTAGGTACAATCAACTCAGCCTATCGCTGTCCCACTGCTGGATAAGGTCTTTCCCAGGCCATAACACCCTGTCCTCCGCCTTCCGCATCCAGTCTGTCCCAGCCACTTTCTTAAGGTCGTCGGTCCACCTAGCTGGGGGGCGTCCTACACTACGCTAGCGGTTTCTACTCGAGGTCTCGGCTGCTCCACTGTAGGTACCACTTTCGGATAATATTATATCAAATGAAATATACCTATTTATTTGAGAGTCTATCTAGTCTTCTTGTGTTGGCTTATAACGTGTTGAGTTTACCCCAAGTAACATTGAACAAGGGTAGATGGTAAGACATGTTTTGGCTTCAAAATCGAAATTCATAATCAATTTGGGGAACTAAATTACTTTTACCTGGAACCGATGCAATGTTCTGGGCGATTACTAATATTGACAAGTTAAATTAAATTGAAAATTTTAAAAACCCCGACAACTTTTTTTTTAATAGCTAGTACACTCTTGGTCAAGTCACCTTTCAAACAAAACCAAGAATCAAAATCGGTTCAGCCGTTTCGCAGCTACGATGGCGCATACAGACACACAGATACACACGGTAAACTTATAACAACCATCTTTTTCCGTCGGGGGTTAAAAATAAAAAAATCCTATACAACATAAATCCTTAAATAATTACACTACAGTGTAAAACCAAGACAACAGATAACCAACAGAAATAAAATTAATTTTATACCGTAATCCGGAATCTGAGTTACTATAGACAGCTACACTTTTATAGTAGGACAAATTGACACTATTACAACTGTGGTTAAATTGTAAAATAAATAATTGAAGCCACTAAAATTAGAGTAGGGGCAATTAATAGAATTTGTATTAATTCAATTAGACGGTTTCTTGGTTTGTAATTTATTAGTGTCTGTGGGAAGCGGATGTAGAAGTTTGTTTTTCATTTGTACAGCTTTAAAGTATTGATGTAACCCATTTTAGTGAGCTAAGTAGTAGGTTTATTTATTTATTTAATACTCCAAGCACACAAATGTACAGAAGTGGACTTAATGCCGGCTGATTTTTGGCATTTTATTAGGTTTTAACAATTTTAAGAATAATATTATTAGAGCAGTGGTGGCCCAGTGGTAATGGCCACGACTTACGAGTCGTAGGTCGTAGGTTCGTACCCTGACAGGCGCTTTACTTTGTGTAAATTATTTCATCGCCACTGCTCTCAAAATGGTGAAGGAAAACATCGTGAGGAAACCGAAATGTCCTAGAACCAAAAATTCTAAGACACGTGACATCTACCAACTCACACTGGACCCGCGTGGTAGATTACGGCCCACTCCCTCTCACAGAGGGGAGGCCTGTGTCCCAGCAGTGGGAACATTATAGGATCATTATGCTAAGAATAATATTGCAGCACAACTCACATTAACAGTTAAAATAATGTAAACATACATAAGTAAAATCAACAAATCACTACAAAATGGCGCATTACTTTGTAACATCTCACGTATTACAAATCGTGTGCTAACTAGATCACTATCAGTCACTCTGAGTAAGTTCTAAGTGATAAGTGATGGCAATGTGTTCACTATGAGGAATGCTGGTAACTTAATGGACTTAAAATAACTATTTTTTGTGTTTTTCTTAAGATACTGTTTATCAAGGAGAATATTCAAGAATTTTGCTTAAAACCGAAGATATAAATAATGTTTAGACAGTTGAAACTGGTCGAAAGTGTGTTGAGAACAAGATCACAATTTTTTCCGATTTGCTTTATCTGCTTATTCTATCAAGTAGAAGAATAATTTTGAATGATTGCAGTAGTCGAGTTGGTCGGTGCCCAGGGTAGACAGGTACCAACTAACCGTTCTGACGGACAAGTCTTTCAAATTGACGTCATGGCCAATTCTCATTTGGACTTCCGAAAATTATAGAAGAGCATAAAAAAATAATGCAAATAAATTAATATTTTTTTGTTTTAAATAAGTAGAGGCGCTCGTGGCTAAGTAGTAACAGCCGCTCGGGTCGATCCATCAGGTTAAGCTACGCTTGCCGGGGTTGGTCCGGGGATGGGTGACCATTTTCACATATCGAGATTCCTCCGTGCCTCGGAAAGCACGTTAAGCCGTTGGTCCCGGCTGTCATTTGTGGATCTTCGACAGTCGTTACGAGTCGTCAGAAGCCCGAATGTCTGACAACCAGTCTAACCCCCCTTGGTTAGACTACCGTATCGTATTACCCAGTTGCTGGGAGGTCAGATAGGCAGTCGCTCCATGTATAGTACTGATATTCAGCTGCATCCGGTTAGACTGGAAGCCGACCTCAACTTGGTTGGGAAAAGGCTAGGCAGATTGACTTCTGAAAAAGTAAAGAAGAGTATCAAAATACATCCAACGCTAAGCTCCCCAATAAGTTTATAGCTTAGACCTACACAATACTGTGGGTGGTAACGAGCCAGTGGACGGAATAGTAATCGCTAGATGCATTTGTATGGGAATTAAGACGCACCGAGTGTTGACGTCGGTCGTCGAGGACTTAATAATACCTAACCGTGTGGCGCCTTCTACTATGGAATCTTGAGAGTAGCAACAAGTTTATTGATATTCGCCGAAATAATGTATTTCTATAATTTTTACCCGACTACGGCGAAGAAAAAAGGAGGGTTATGATTTTGACCGGTATGTATGTATGTATGTATTTATGGATGTATGTATGTATGTATGTTCATCTGTTCCCTCCTATCATCTAAACCACTCATCACAATTTGACAAATAAGGTATCGTTGGAAGCGTCTTGATCGTCCGCTGGTTATAGGCTATGTTACGTCACATTAAATTAAAAATGGCGCCCTCTAGAGACCATAAAGTCAGGAACTAAAAAAAAAATATTGTTTAATCGTAGCATGTTGGATATCAAATGAAAGGGCTTAATGAGCACATTTCAAAAATATATATATTATAACCCCAAAAGAATAAAAAAAAAAAAGTAATAAAAACTAAAACCCAACTACGACTAAAAAGGTAAAAACAAGACACCACAGACAGACAAATTAAAAATCCGGAGTCACACGTAATCCGTTCGATTTATGCCCTAACACGTGTGACTCCGGATTTTTAATTTGTCTGTCTGTGGTGTCTTGTTTATACCTTTTTAGTTGTAGTTGGGTTTTAGTTTTTATTACTTTTTATGTATTTCGACGCTTAAGTGTCCTTTAGTTTTTTTTATTTATTTGTACAGTTAGTCATTTAATATAGTACCTAGTGTAAATAGTTCGTTGTGTTAAATATGAAAGAAACAGATTTATATAAGGTTGTATCAACTTTAATTTAAGGTGCCTTTCGCTCAAGTACGGTTCGATTCTTTGCTCTAAGTGGAATGCCTCTTGAAAAATGAAAATAGTTAAGTACTTTTATTATGATTTTTTACAGATATTGTTGGGAAAAAGTGTTTTTAAATGCCCTGAAAGTTGTTACTGAGATTCTTGGATGGATTACAAAACTTGTTTTTCCATCCAATACGAAATTTAAAAATGTGTTTTCTTAACTTTTAATGAATGAAAATGTTACGTGGAAAAACACAAGATTTACAAAATAGAGCTAAAATAGAGATTTACTAGCTACACTAAGCACAATCCAAAAACAAACCTCACCGTCACCAAAAATCGATACCAAACAGAACCGAAAATCGATTCAACACTTTAAACGCTACATGCATTATTCATAATCACTGATTCTCTTCTCGATTCTTTTCCCGGTGATAAACGACCCGTAATTGTATCCAAGTATCGATGTTTTAAGAAAAATCGCCGAGTCATTTGACCGCGTGTTTCGCCTATCGGAACTGCGATCGGTATTACAAGTATTAATGTGTGTAAAGGATCGGTTTGTAATTAGATACGTTGTAATTGTGTGCGGATTTTTGTATTGTTCCTTTTTTGAAATGCTGAGGTTTGTTCAATGTTTTTGTATAGTTGGTTTGAGGTTATGGTATAGGACTTAGATGCCAATAAGTGCTGTAGAACGTATTGCGTTCACATAGTTTTCGTTGCATACTTAATTGCATTTTGTGATCAGTAAGGAGTAACTTATTGTTGCCCGAGGAATTTTATTGTCTATTGATTTAGATTTAGGAAAAAAGATGAAAATATGCTAGCACTTAGAAAAATCAAGGGAAAATATTTCAAAAATGTTTTATAATTTATAGTTCAAAACTCTTTCAAGTAGGTATGCACAGTTCAAATCTAACTAGAATAAATTAATTCCAATTCTTTCCAACCATGGCCAAAAACTCTCCGGAACTAGCAGATTCAGGTGAAAACCAATAAAATTAAACGGACTCAACACTGCAAATATATCAAGCGCACACGGAAGCTACTTTTCACACCAATTTCTTACATTGAACTGAGGGTTAACCGTTTCACCGTCGATTTAAAAAGTGCAACAGCATTTAGTTCCTGATTGCCGTGATTCCTTTAAAACAGATCAGCGTGTATTAATTACTGATATGGACAAAAGGCGCCAAAAGAATAACGGGCGCGCCAAACCCATTTACCAATGTCTACCGATATTAAAATCGATTTTCCTGAATCGATCCGACGAGTAATTGTCGGTAATAATCCGAAATACCGAGCGGAGGTGTCGATGTAACGAGATATAGGGCCCGTTACTTGCAATATGCAGGTGGTCGGTGCAGCATCGATATTTTTAAATCGATACGCATTGAATCGATGATTCTGCACAATTTGATCGATCGCGATCGCTTTTTCGGTTGTGTCACGCTGTGTTCTTTTTTTGGATTTTGTTTTTTTTTGTTCGATTTTTTAATTGAGCGATGATGTTTAATGCATTGATTCTTTTTCGAATGTTATCGGCCAGTGTGTTTGCTACAGATAATGCGATGTGCCGTCTAATAAGAAAATAGGTGTCTCTAATCTAATATTTACTTACACATTTTCCTGTTTAGTTTGTGAAAGAAAACTCACCTCATTTCAGCAACTCTATCAACATACATCGTAAAACTAGGGCTCAACTTAGATTAGCCTTCAAACGCCTACTTAACTACACCAGCATTACCTGACACCTCATAGATCCACAGACCACTCAGCCACATTAACACAAGTAGATTTCTCTGGTAACTAATACTAAAGCTTATGTTTGTGGAGCAAATTGCGTATCGGCAAATTTACCGAGTCTAGCTTGGTTGTGAGGCTATGTGGCTCTATGGCCAAAAGGCCGTTATGTCCTGTTGGCTTTTCACACAAGCGGTTCGCGGGTCGAGCTTTGAACTAGGTAGACGGGCGGTTAAAAAACGCTAAGAAAAGTACTTTCGATTTGGTCTGCTAAAACCAAAGGATCTTTTAAAAAACACTTCTATTGACATGCTTAATTTTCATTAACTTGCAAGACAGCCGTTTTCCAATAACAACGCACTCCAAAGTTAATTTTGAAAAATGTTTCTGCTTTTAATTCGCGAATAATAAAGCTAGTAGTGATAAATCTAACTCACAAAAACCTCATTATAATCCAATACGTTACTGGCAATTTCATTATCAAACAATTCCAATTTAACAAAACACAAACGTTCTAAAAATAAAATTCAAATAATCGCCAGTCTATCCAAAAACAATTTGAATAAAGAACTCGCTTTAACAAACATTGCTTATTGCTGCCTTCGTGTTGACGAACTACAAGCTTCGCGACCAGCAAACTTAGACCCACGATGACCACTTCACACACCCATTTTACTATGAAAACTTTCCAGTGAAAGGGACAAGAAAGGCCTTAATAAAATGGCCACCAACTTTACATGTGTTAGCTTTTTAGAAATGGGATCGTAAGGTTGCGTTCATTGTTTGACAAGCTATTACGAACGTTTGAAATTAGAATAATAAATGTTTCTTTGGACTTTCATTATTCTTATGGCGGACATTCAGTTGGTGTGTTTTCGCGCTTAATTTGACTTGGCGTTTGAATGAAATTCTGAGTGTTGTCATTCACTTCAATATTCATGCATTCGGCGTGTGAATGTTCAGTTATTAAGTTAGATTCCAGTTAGTTAATGGTAAATAATCTAACAATATTTTGGCCCTGTTAAATCTTAATTCTAATTGTAGCATTTGGGATCTGATTAGATTTTAAGAAAACTCTGTTTTAAAAGTATACCTACAGGGTGTCATTAATAAGACTTGATTCCGAGGCAATAACTTTCCATTAAGTTAAAAAAAAAAGTTATTTTTGTGAATACCTAATGTTAATTTGGACCTTTATTTTTTTACGAACAATATTTTCAACTGCGATAAGTTCATCACATGACGCAATACGCCCTTAATTAACATCACCAAACAACAAAATATCAAGCATATTAATCAACGTATTGTTAACAAAAACCTCTAAAAGCGTCGCAAACTTCATTTACATAATTCCACTAAAGGTTACTTAAAAATATTTACAAACATCTCCACACCAAAGTTCAAGAGACCAAATGTCATTATTTAACATTATAATTTAATTAAGCCTGTAATTGACAGGTCTAATAATTAATCTATGACCCGCTAAATTGGTGAAGTGAACTTAGCTAACTATTGGTAATACTTGAGCTTATATAATTAAGTCTAGTTTTTATTCTTTGATAGAGATTATTGTTTTAACATTTTGTATCACCTATGTAATGTATATACAGTAAAACTATTTACTTAATGTCCTTCGGTAAACTTCGTGTCGCAAACGCAAACGCTCTCAATCGACTTGGAAGTCGATTGGATAGGCCTATGTCCGGCAGTGAACTATAGGTTGATGATGATGATGATGATAATGATGAACCAAGATTGATTTTGGACGAAACTCAACTACCTACCCTTTGCTGGATCTGCAAGCTTACTCTTGCAAGTTTCGTTTGAATAAATCGAACTAAATCAAATCTTGTAAGATCTCGATCGATTCTAACTTGACTTGGAATTTGGAGATGTTGATGGTAGAAAGATTCCTACTCCTATTAAGTTCTTAGCTCAAAGGCTAGGAAATTCCCATTCAAAATTACACCTGCCTTAACGAATTGTCAGAATAATATCTTCAAGAATTATATTTATAATTGACAGGCCCAATAATTATTTCATGACTTGGCAAAATTGCTTGAACGAATTATTGCGAATATAATTGCTCTTTCATAATCACTTTATCATTATTTGTTATTGTGTTATGTACTGGTTCATCATCGTTACAGGTCGGTACAGGTTCTTTTTTTTGTTTCTTAATAATTGTGGTTGTCTGTTGCTGGGGCACGACTTTTAACTAAATCTTTTGTATTCACTGTTGTCATTTCTTTTTCATTGGGATGAGCTTCATTTGGTTTTTCATAAACATCACTGATGATACATCCAGTCGCCTCTAATATTATAAGCGTATTTTGGTTCTTTTTGTTTTAGTCTTGGTCTGTTATTATTAGTTAGAATCTCCTACTATGTATTCACTGACTGACGACCGGGAGAAAGACCTTCACAAAAAAAAAGACAGACAAAAAAAAAGTAAAATAAAGCCAGAAGCAGAGAGTGGAGCACCGGATCGGTCTATGTGGTGACGCTGGGAGGAGATCTGCGTTCAGTAGTGGACGTCTGGACATGTTTTTACACGACTAACCAAACGGAGGATGTGATTATGATTTTGACAGGTAGTTAATGTTCCCTCATAACTTCTAAACAACATACCATAATTTGACAAATGAGGTATCATTGGAAGCGTCTTGGTCGTCCGAAGGAAGCTATGGGACGTCACATACTGAAAAAAAAAAGTTGTATTTGAAATAATTGTTTTTTTTTTTTTTTTTTTTTCTGAAAAAAAAAATTGGAAGTTACTACCTACTTGCGAAATTAGAGGTTATTTATTTATTGATTTACTTATATAGGGCCTTAAACTAGAGGTACATATATGTATAATAATTCGATTCTACCTGAACTAGGAATATCCCCCTCAAGGCACCCTCTAGAGGATATAAAGATAAGAACTAAAAAAAACATGTTTAATTAAGTTGTAAGTTGAAAAGGTTAAATTGATGAATTTTCTGTAGTACTTAAAGTTAAACATCATAAATTTACTATCACATCAGCACGAAACACTATATTACCCACTCCTTTTTGTCAAGTTGTAAACACTTATATTCAGTTTTATTACGAAATAAATATTAAATATTCAAACTAATAATGACTACTTAAGTTTCAATATTCATTAAGTCTCAAGTTATTTACAATAACTTATGGCTTTACGTTCACGATGTATCTTGTGTTCATATAACCTTGCTGATACTTGTATGAAAGATAATATTGTTCATTATAATTATTGTATATACATTGTTGGTTGGTTGTTAAATTTTCATTTTAGTATTAGCGACTCTATTTTATGCAATTACTCACTTGGCTTTATCTGTCAGATTTTGTCAACAAGTTTTACTACCTTCTGTGTGTTTTGGTGCATAATCACCTTATAATGTTCCCACTGCTGGGACACAGGCCTTCTCTCTTCGAGAGGGCTGTAATCTACCACGCGGGCCCAGTCCGGGTTGGTGTGTGTTCTGGGAGCTTTTCAATAATTATTATGATAGTGTTCAGAAGCTGATCTGATGATGGAGGTGACAGGACATTCTTCAGTCTTGAGACTTTCTGAACTAAAATCGTTTTTTGTTTTAAAGTTTTTCTTCTTTAGCTGTGTTATTCCTAATTTGTTGACCTTCCATTTAGTTGTTTTGAGAGCTAGCTTTTTTTGGTTATCATCATCATCTGCTTAGCCTTTTCCCAACTTTGTTGGGGTCGGCTTCCAGTCTAACCGGATGCAGTTGAATACCAGTATTTTACATGGAGCGACTGCCTATCCCAACCCAGTAACTGGGTAATACGATACCCCTTGGTAAGACTGGTTGTCAGACTTTCGGGCTTCTGACGACCCGTAACGACTGTCAAACATCCACGAAAGACAGCTTAACGTGCTTTGCGAGGCACGGAGGAGTCTCGGTATGTAAAGATGGTTACCCATCCACGGACCAACCTCGGCCAGCGTAGTTTAACCTAATGGATCGACCCGTGCGGCTTTTATTACGTAGCCACGAGCTACTCCTCGAGCTCGAGTTCTTTTTTTTTATATATTCAACAAAAAACAGTTTAGTTTTCCGTTTATTTTCCTTCCATTAGAGCTTTGAAAATCAAAGCTGTTCGATCATTTTCTTCGTCTCTATAGAACTGGTTTCCGATTTTACGCTTAATGACTCAACATCGCAACCGCACTTTAAACTATACCGCCCATCATGTACCCCTCAGGGTAAACCTACGAATCGAATGATTTAATATCGATTAATCAAGAATCGAGTATTCAGTTAATTAATAATTATGTCGTTGATTTGATATAATGCCTTTTGAATATCCATTAAGACTTCTGTAACAAGCTATATCTTACGTCGATGTCTCCTTTCGCCTGAAGCATTCACCATTGATAGCAACCGTTGACTAGCTAGATTGGGCAAACGATACTTGGCCATAAAGGATTCTGAACCCAATCATAAAGTGATACAGTTAAAAATTGATTGGGGGTTTTTGACAGCTGGATAACCATGACGAATCTCACAATATACTGACGTTACCATTATTAATAATAATTAAAATTAATTTTCAATAACGTCTATAAATTAAAAAGGGCGACTTTCGCTTATTAATCGTTTTCGTTCGTGACCAATCGGGCGGGTTCGTGAAACGTCGGGCGTTTCCGCCGCCTGTCGTCTTCCCTCGGGCGCTGCCATGGGTTTTGATTAATGGAGTTCCGTATCCAAAAATTTGGGCTGTTCTTTTTTATCTTTACCCTAAAGGTGCTTGAACTCTTTTTAGGGTAGCCGGTGGTAATTAGTGGTTATTGAATATAAAGTTTTGACAGGTTTTTGAGGGGTTAATTGCATTGTTTCTTTTGATCTCAAGTTAATCTATTTTTAACCGAATTCTTCAAAAAGGAGGAGGTTCTCAATTCGTCTGTATGTTTTTTTTTTTGTATGTTTGTTACTCGATTTCTCCGCCAATTATGAATCGATTTTGATGATTCTTTTTTTGTATGGTAGGGCATGCTTCCAAGGTGGTCCCATATAAATTTTATTAACTTTGCTTGTGTAGTTTTTGAGTTAGCTTCAATATTACGTATTTTTTCCACTTAGTTTATCTAGATGATGTTTTCATTTACTCCTTCACTGTTATTTACATCAGCTAGTGGTATTAGAAGTGAAAAAAAAAACTTTAAAAAAAAAAAACACTCAAAACTGAAAAATAACTTTAATTTCGGAAGTCACTGGCAAAAAACGAAACTTGGAAGATTTTTTGGAAGTCGGTTTTTTTTTTTTGTTAAAAGTTTTTATCTTATTTATGTTCCGCGGTTGAGTGTTAAAATGTGGATTCTTGAGGTACCTTAAATTGATAGTATAGCTTGCATTTTTGATGTTGTTTTAGGTGCCTTAGTTCTCTTGTCGATCACATTCCAATAGATATTTTGTAAAACAATTCATTAGATACTGATCTAGATTTTGGACTAGACCGAATTTATAACAAAATATCATGATTTCTTTAATTAATGACAAAAGATCTCAGTCTTAGATATTGGCACGAGAATTACAAGAGATTCTACTGAACGTTCTAAAACCGTTATTGTACAAATTGCGAAAAATTAAATTGTAAGTGAAATGTGCACAATTTTATTGGTTACAAAATACCCCATTTTATGCTATTAATAATTAAATCATTGTATTAATATTTATAGCACTATCTCCAATAATTAATTAACAAAACTAATCAACACACAGATAAAAATCTTAATATGCATAATACAGATAAATTAAAATACGAATACGAAAAAAAAACACCTGAGATTTATTAACAAAAAAAAATGTTGTAAACCTATTAATAAAATTAAAACAAAAAGCTTAGTTTACATCAGTCAAATCTGACATTAACATTTTAAACGTCAAAATTGGAATCTTCAACGGGAGCGAAATTCTAAAATTAACCATTACCATGCAAATATTTCTGACAGCACAAACCAACACAGTAAACACCTTACATAACCTTTATTTTTTAATCAACAAAGTTCAAAATAGCCTTCTCCAACAGCAAAACGATTTGTGAGGACAAGACAATATTTCACAAAACTGGTGCATAAAATTCGTCTTCGCTTATTGGGCGTTGACCTCATATTTTAACGGTCCCAATATTGTTTAAGAAAAGAATTCCTAATCAGCCAGTGTTTTTGTCAATTTTAGCGTACATTTTTGTCTTTCAAAACAATATGTTACGCTATGTGTAAAGTGGCTTCGCGTTAGAATTCAGAGCGTGTAAATTGTTCTTTAATTCTTTTCGCTTCTGTTTAACCGTGGAAAAGTGTAACATGTGGATATTTTTCTAATATTTTGACGTTTCATCGTCTTTGAAAAGCGAGGTCACTGACTTTGCCGTCGTGGAAATATGCTATTTTTTTTATACACAAAGGAAAACTACTATAGGTTTATGGGAATTTACTTTTCTTCAAAGTAGGTATATGGATTTTCTTTGGGAGAAAATGTGTCAATCGGGATTGAACCCTGTTCATTTGTACGCAAGCATAGACCACATTGGAAATGCTTGCATCATGATTACGACAGCATGCATTTGAAAAAAAATCCTTAGCCATTTTAATATAAAAAATATTTAATTATAACATTGATGTCCTTCCCATCAATACTGTCAATTTTGTTTGCAAGTATGTAAAAACAGGTGCGAACTACAATCACAATTAATCACATTATCTACTACTGTAAACCATAAAATACACTACAATCGCGGCCGAAAATATCAGCACAAATTTTGCACATCAACGTATCCAATTAAAACTGTCTCGCGCCCTTCAGCCGTGCACTGCGAGCCCAACAAACTGACGCACAAAATTAATTTAAATATTAAACAAACACAGTTAGTTCTTTTACTGGTAACAAGGTTGTAATACACCTCATTGATTCCTTTAAGAAAAAATGTTTTTATTCACTTGTAATAAGGTATGTAATTACGTTTTGATAGGTCTCAGGTCTCGAGGCGTGGTAATATTTAGCTGTCAGCACTTTCCCCTGTGACTTCGGATATATTCGGGTTGCCTCGTGAGGTATTCGTTAATTTGGATAAACCTTTTTATTTGCGATTGTTTTTACTGTTGCCAAGCGGATCGGCGTTTTCAGAACAATTATTTGTAATTACATTTTAAAGTGTTGTGTTGTAATTTGTTTTCTGTTTACAATATGGAGCTGTTCTTGATTTATTTCAATGTTTATTTTAATTGGAATGGTGGAAAAGAAAGTTTTTTTTTTCTGAGTTACTGCGTCACCTTATTAAATTTGCTTATCGTTCACTTATGTTATTTGAGGTCTAATTGCTAATTTTTATGTGCGTTATTATATATGAGGCTTTTTGTAAGTCGGTACTTTTATTTTAGTCAAAAACTTACGTCATTCAAACATGGTAATTTTGCACATTATTTATGTTTATTAATTTGCAATGATTTTCATATTGGTGCAATACTGTTACTGTGATTTACTCTATTATTAATTATTTTAATATCTAAAACATATAAAAATAATCTCCATATTCATGAAGAATTACATGTAACCTAAAGAAATGTATTAATTATTTTATGACGGCTGACATTTTGTAAAATCAAGCATACCCACTTAATTTGTGAGCTTCTAAAATTAAAATATTGATGTGACCTGAATAGGTAAATATTAATATTTATTGAAGAGATAAATTTATTGTTTCTGTCTCATATTTTAGTGGTCGAAATAATTGTGAGACATTTCTGATTTTTATTTATGGTTAGATCGGATACATTATTTTTGTCGAAATGTCAAAACTCATTAATTATGCTTAATGGATTAGTCGGAAGCACGTATTTGAGTGATTTAGTGAACTTGTGAATATTTAAAGGTAGCGTAATTTTGTTAAGTATCTTGAATTAATTGTCTTTGGTCTAGTTTTGTTGTCATTCAAAAACAATAATATGTTAAGCAAAATTAAACTCTTCACGATAAAAACCATTTAATAACAGCTGTTTTAAAATAAGCAGATATGCGTAGGTACTCAAAATTTTCACAATTCGTAAATGAATGATGAGCAGAACATTCAAAAACAATTATATTTATGCACTCACCCATTTAATCTGTCCCGCACTGAACAACCACTCGATTACTGATAACAATCTTTATTACACGATTTAATTTATTTCACTCGAAAATTGAGGTAACAAGTTTATAAAAACATCCTTTTATGACGAAAAGCAACAAGAAATTCATTAAAAACTTGATGAAAATTGGTTTAATTGGTACCAAGTTATTTATTTTACGTGAAACTGCTTGATTGAGTTGTCGCCGCCCTGTCTTTTTTATTAAAGAATTATCAAGTCATCACATAAATTACACTATTAATTGTTTCGTAGATGAGGGCGTGGTGTAAAGTTAATTTTGAATGATTAACTGGATATTACCCTAAAAGGAAATGGGAGAAAAATTATGGTGAAAGAAGTGGGTTATATTTTGTGCACGTACTTGTAAGTAGCAGACAATAATTCAATGGAATTTTATCAACCATGTGAAATCAAATATACTTTTTGGAGTTCGGTTCGGGCAACGTTTTCCATCTGGAATTTCTCAGTAACTCCCCGGATTCTAGATTTGTGGTGGCAATAGACGCGCCCCATAAAACTGACAAAAACGCTTTAAAAAAAAACTCAAAGCATTTCTTTCAAATAAACCAATTACAGGCACTTTTGAATTGTCAAGGTGTGGCAAAATGTGGGTATAACTCTGACTAACCCTTCAGGGAATACAGGCGTGATGTTATGTGGAAAAAATACAAAAAATTGCTGTCCCTAACTATTTAAACACGGAAATTATACTACAAAAATACGATACTTAGTCTGATTCCAGCTGTGCTGCACGGAAATGTAAGGAAACAAGAAAATCTGTATCACCAGCATGAAAACAATTTTTTACAAAAACCTCCTTTCATGTTCCCCGCACTATCTCATAAAATTAATGTCTAAACAAAAAAAACTTCAGTTAACTTTTCCTCGTACAACTCTAATTAGTATTTCCTAAGGCATTTTACCTTTTTAGGGTTCGTAGGAGCGTAATTTATGCTTCACGTCAACATGTAGACATATTGTCGCAGGACAGCTGGATTGATTGATGGGTATTAATGGTTCAGTAGGTTTTTTCTATGTCTATGACGGAAAAACTTGATCAGTATTGATATTATTGTATGTGGTAAGGTTGTGCGCGCATTATACGATTGGCGATACGGTTTTTTTTTGTGTCGTGTTTGTTGGGCTGTTTTTTTTTTATTAACATGGTTTGAAATTACCCCTAGTAATGTTAAAATATAGTGAATAAACTCAAAAGCTTACAACATTTCTTGAAAACTTTGTCCGTCAATTGAAATCTTCCCATTTTTTTTTTCATATCCAAATAATTTGATTTTTAGACACAAGATAGACACGTATTTAAATAATTTTAAAAACCTTCTCAATACAGTTACCAAACACTAAAATATTTGAAAAAAGTAATTATACTACCTATGTGATTTCTAACTGCAAATAGATATTCCAGTCTCCGCATTTTTCAACTGCGTAGTCGAGCGATTAAATAAAGCAATACATCTTCAAAGCAAACTGTGGTTCAAACTAAGGTAATTACGACATTACCACATTTTCTGACGTACCTACCAACGCTGCTATTTAGCAATACGGCAGTAACATTACACAAACTGTCAACTTCTTTATGAACAGAAAACATTGCAGTTAACATAACACTGATTATTAATTCCCTCCATAATCTTTAACACTACCATAAAACATCTAATCAATTATGAAATCAGAAGTAATCAAGTCGTTCGACTATCGCAAGTGCGCGCCTAACCTTACTAGTGTAATATAATCGCTTTTTAATCGTTGCATTAAGTAGGCTGTAAGGAACTCTAGGATGCCTTTTCTGGAGGCATAAAGCAATAAAAAAATGAGGCACAGTAGACCCACTTCTGAGTGGCTCGTGGCTAATGTACCCGCAGCAAATCGATCAATCTGTGCGATTGAAAAACGCTATTGCGGTCAAGTCAAAATAGATGGCCGTTCTTTAGAATTCTTGTGACTCAAAGCCGACTAAAATAGTCTTTGGATTGACGAGATGGTGTATGATTTTACTACTGCTATGTATCAAATGCATTTACGCAGTCGTTACGGGTCGTCAGAAGCCCGAAAGTCTGACATCCAGTCTTACCAAGGGGTATCGTATTGCCCAGTTACTGGGTTGTGGAATTCAGTTAAGCGCTCCATGTAAAATACTGTTATTCAGCTGCATCCGGTTCGACTGGAAGCCGACCCCAACATAGTTGGGAAAAGACTAGGCAGATTGATTGATGTATCAACTGAATGATTTAAAGAGATTCAAGTATTTTCAATATTCTGACAGATTATTGATGGGTTTACTCTGGAACCAAGATATAAATGCCGCTTCATCTTTACGAGGACGGCCATTAGGAAATAGTTTTCTTCCTAGAGATATTTCTGCCAATAGTTGACCAAAGAAAGACTAATGTCGTTATATATTCGTATCTATACCCTATTTGAAATAAGATTAAACATTAAAACAAACCCTTTTACAGTCCGTTCAACCGATTTTGACTTCGATACCATTAAAAGCAAAAAAAGTTACACAATACCAACTATCTACTGCGGCTGCCATTTGTCATGCCACCAACTCAATAGAATTCAAAATCGGTTGAACGGAATGTAAAAAAGGCTTATCTATACGTCTAATCTTATTTCAAATGGAGTATAGTGCAGTTTCGGAACATGAGGCGAGTCGCTGCGCAGTAACAATTTCATGTGTCAGCGAGGGTGAGGGGTGGGGTACTGCGCAGCGAAAAACTAACTTCCAAGCCGCCATTAAATTTGAATCGAACTGTACTAGGTGCGCCTGCGATTTCACCCGCATAAGTCACGGTCACGTGGGATTATCGGGATAAAAAGTATTCTATGTCCTTTTCCAGGTCATGGTCTACTCATGTGCCAAATTTAATCCAAATCCGTTGAGCCGTTTTAGCGTGAAAGCGTAATAAACATACAAATAAACCAAATAACTCAATTTCGTTTAATATTGGTTAGGATTTAGTCGTTTTCAGTCCGTTATGATGACTAATTTCATATTTCAAACCTTCTGCTGATATTTTCATCATGACACCACCTATTTGGGAGAGATACAGATACAGATCGATGTTATTTCATCTCATTTGTTTTAGTATTTTAAGCGAATGCACATAATAATACAGACTTTATTAAAGCGACTCTATAATGTCTCATGCTCCAGAAATGGGATGAGCAGAACGTCAGGTGACCGACAATAGGTGCTTTGACATTTTTAAACCTGTATAATATTGAGGTAAAGTAATTATTGTTCATTTTTTACCCGACTACGGCGAAGAAAAAAGGAGGGTTATGATTTTGACCGGTATGTATGTATGTATGTATGTATGTTCATCTGTTCCCTCCTATCTTCTAAACCACTCATCACAATTTGACAAATGAGGTATCGTTGGAAGCGTCTTGATTGTCCGCTGGTTATAGGCTATGTGACGTCACATTTTTATTAATTAAAAATGGCGACCTCTAGATATAGTCAGAACTAAAAAAGAAAATGGTTTAATCGTACCATGTTGGGTATCAAATGAAAGGGCTTAAGAAGCACATTTCAAAAATATGTATATTATAACCCCAGAAGAATTTTAAAAATAATGAAGTAAGTAAAACTAAAACCAGACATATTAAAAATCCGGAGTCACACGTAATCTGTTCGTTTTATGCCCTAACACGTGTGACTCCGGATTTTTTATTTGTCTGTCTGTGGGGTCTTGTTTATACCTTTTTAGTCGTAGTTGGGTTTTAGTTTGAGTAGACAAGTTGTAAGTACAACGTTGTGTAAATAAGTTTGTTATCATCTTTTACTGACCGACTCGTTGGTCTAGTGGTTGCAAGCGCTACTCCTGAGCATGAGGTCTGGGGTTCGATTCCCAGGTCGGGCAAGGTGTTTTTGGGTTTTTCCGTCAGAATTTCCCGGAGTCTGGATTTCTGCCTAACCCTTCTGGGAGAAGACATACAGGCATGATGTTATGTCATCATTTATTATGTTATTACCGGCAATTGATAAAGCTGGAAACTGGTTTGTACAGATGAAAAAAGAAAAAAAAAAAACAAGGCAGTGTCTTAATAAAATTACTCAAACACACCATTTAGTAAATGAAGGCGATATTTTTTTACGTAAATAGAATACCATGAAATTTTCAAATGCCATCACGGGGAGACATGCCATACGTAGAACCTAACTTTAACAGAAAATTAAAGAGATTGGTATGTGGGTCAAAATAATCATGCTAATACCCTCAATTTCCTCTCTTCTTGGAATGCCCCAAAAACTCATAAATACCCGAATGATTTCCCAGAATTTACTCTACTCACCAATGCCAAAACGCCATGCAATAAATCAACAAAAAATCGTTTAACACTATCTAGAAATCGTGTTGGATTCTTAATTATTGTGCTCGAAGTTCACCAAATACGCGCATACGCCAAGTAGCTGCGTATCGGATCGACACGCCTTGCGCTGGCGCATGATATATTGTGGCAATCGGGCTCGAATTTAGGTCTGATATCGACAGGTGGTAAAATATTTGTCTGTATTTACTGTGGTTTACTTTGATGTTGTATAAATAAGTGGTTCTGGGTTGGCTTGAGAGCTATAATGTGTATCATTTTGTAATGGCATGTTTTTTTTATGGTTCAAAAAGATTTTCACTAACCTAATGTACTCGTAGGTTTACTATTAGGGAACACCACTGCCAAACCCCTCGGGGAATTTAAGCTTCATATTATGTATGTATCTTTAATAGACTGATCATCTGTTGGATCACTATTTATATACTTCAGCATTTCATTGCCTGATCAATTCCATCGTAAATATTAGGTCTTTACCTATGAAATTGCCGTTCTGCAGTACTGGCCATTTCAAATCAAAATAATTTTTGTTTGGCTAAGAATTCTAATTTCAAATTAATTTTATTTTAAAAACATTGATTTTTATTTCCAAAAGTAGTCATTTCTTTATTGATTAGTGTTACATTTTCATCACATTTCAATCTTTTTCGTCATCATGGATACGTTAAAAATTCGAGTAATTATGGAATATGAGTACCGTCGTGGCAGCAACGCGGCACAAGCGGCACGCAACATCAACGACGTTTACGGAGCTAACACTACAAACCAACGCACCACCTGTTATTGGTTTGCTCGCTTCCGTTCTGGAAATTTCGACCTGAAAAATGAACCTCGCGGTCGTCCGAAGACTTTGGTCGACAATGACGAATTAAAGGCGATTGTGGAAGCTGATGATACACAATCTACGGCTGAATTAGCAGCAGCTTTCGACGTTAGCGTCAAAACAATATTGGTCCATTTGCGTCAAATTGGCAAGGTAAAAAAGCTTGACAAATGGGTGCCCCACGAACTCAATGATCGCCAGCGCGAAGTACGCGTCGAGACGTGCCTTGCACTGCTCAACAGACACACAAATGAAGGAATTTTGAACCGCATTGTTACCTGCGATGAAAAATGGATTCTGTTTGATAACCGCAAGCGCTCAGCAAGTTGGTTGGATCCTGGTTCAGCACCTAAACAATGCCCTAAACGAAAACTTACCCCTAGAAATTTGATGGTCACTGTTTGGTGGTCTAGCGCCGGTGTGATTCATCACAGCTTCTTACCAAACGGGGTGAGCATTACTGCAGATGTGTACTGTGAAGAACTGAACACAATGATGGAGAAGCTGGCGCATCTCCAACCAGCATTGGTCAATCGCTCGTCTCCGCTGCTCCTGCACGACAACGCGCGACCTCATACTGCACAGCAGACGGTCTCCAAGTTGCAAGAACTGGGGTTGGAAGCTCTCCGTCATCCGCCCTACTCACCAGACCTTGCGCCTACAGACTACTACTTTTTCCAGAATTTGGATAACTTCTTGGCGGGAAAAAAATTCAATACCCGAGAGGCAGTACAAAATGCCTTTGAAGAATTTGTTGCCTCCCGTCCAGCTGATTTCTTTAAGAAGGGCATCAATAAACTGCCACTGCGATGGCAAAGATGCATTGATTGCATGGGTGATTACTTCGATTAATACAAATAAAAAATTCATGAAAAAAATTCAGTCTTCATAATTATCTTTGTTTTTAATTTAGAGGCACTTCATTAGGTTAGATTACAAATTAATAACAAATTAATTCCAAGCTAAAGAGCAATGTATGACTAGAACTTTAAATAGACCAACGGCTGCCTTTCCAAAACAAGTCCTAAAACAAGTCACAGCACTTCAAGTAAACAAAAAAAAAACTAGTCATACTCTTAAGTAAAGTCTAGCGCACACGACACCAATAAATCTCAATTCAGCACCTTACTAAGTAAAGAAAAATCACCATCTATCGCTGGAGAAAACACCCCGTTGCATAGAAAGTTCGTCCGTATCACACGTTGTACGTGCGACAATTTCCTTTCCCGTTTTTGATGTTCACCAATTGTAAATCCAGATGGTGTATGCAAAATAGATAGGCTGAGCACCAAGTATAGGCAGAGAGCCTTAAATGGGGGTGAACACCAATGATGTGCTTTGGTTTAAGAGGCCAATACGTACCTGTTTTTGTCGTTCGTGTGAATGTTTGGGTTGTAAGTGGAGAGAGTTGGGCAGTTTGCTGTTGAAATTGTATTTGTCCAGAGTATATCTGAAGCATCTGCTATGGTTTATTCATAGATGAAACAAGACATCACTTCGTTCTTGATTCATGTGATAGCTATTTTTGAAGTTGGGTTCGAATTTAAATCAACCAACTTTGTGAACTGCTCTTTTCTTCCGAAGTGATGGAAAAAATTGAGGATTGCACCCATGCCTTCGTTGTTGTCCTCGAGCGTGAACCAAATATCGGGGTCGTCGAGCCAAAAGGGAGGTTCACGCCCGTGGACCCCGATATTTGGTTCACGCCCGAGGACGACAACGAAGGCAAGGTGCAGTCCTCAAGTATAATGCCTACAGATTTATATTGGGCTAGATTGAACACTGTACAGATATTTTCATTCCAAACTTAAACGTAACCGAAGGAAGCATCTCTTATTTAATGCCCTTCATCCTAAATTAAAAATATTACCTAAAACTTCTGTAGTAAAACTAAAATCGCTATGATTTAATACCTTGCACCACCAACTGACATGCTTTACAGTCGAACGTCGGCGCTACATCTTCGCCCGTTGTAAATTGTATACAGTTTTCGTCAATCAGTGTTCCGATTAGCCCCAAGCGACTGTTTAACGACTTCTGGTGTTCGGACCATCCTTAAATACGCGGTCGTATTGTTTTGTAGAACATGGACCTTGATTTGATGGGGGAATATGTTTAGATTATTTGTATGGTCGAGGATGGGTGGGATTGTAGTGTTGAGAATGTTGTCGGGGCTAATTTTGATAGTGGGATTATTGATCTTAATGACAATGTAGCGATAGGTGGTTTATTCAGTAGAACTGAAACACTTGATGATAAAAATGTCAAAGACTTGTAGACTCGTAGGACACCTGTTGATCAGTAGGATGACAAAATAAAACTTTATCGTAAATTGTAGTTGACTAAACTAGACGTGTAAGTAAACGAACTTTAAGCACAAAACGATATGTTATAAAATAAAGATCGAAATCATCATAATTGCATATTCACACATTAATTTATACTCAAGCAAAACTGTATGTTTAATATCGACAAGTCAAGTTTTACATTCACCGGCAATCGGTTACATCCATATTAAAAAACATTTTGACATCGAAGATATTTCTCAAGACAAAGATTACGGTATTACACGCGAATGATAAATCGGAACAATTTGTATTTATACCCGAAATGGACGATAAGCAAGGAAAGGAAACGATAAAAATCAACAATGTTCAAACTTTGCAAGAATTACTTAATTAAACCGTAATTTTAAAGGATCTGATAAAATTGTTGGGATTGCAACCCAAATATCGGACTTTGATATATCATTCATTTGCCGATTCCGGTGATTCCAAATGATAAGATCTGGGTGATTTATAAAATATGCTCCGACGAGATACATCGATTCGAGTGCAAATTAAGCTACGAAATATGGTATGAAATTAATATTGTTTCCTTAATATAGTCAAAAGAGAAACCGATTGTAAACAATACCTTTAAACATCGTCAAACAGAACTGTCGTTCTCAGATTTTGTGACAAGTCGAATTAATATGTTTCATATTTTGGACTGAAACTACCTTTACCAATCCCCTGTCTGGTATATTCAATTCTACTTTTTATAAGTGTACTGAATTACTTTTTAATAACACAAAATGAACCACTTGTCCAGGGTTGTTCAAAACTCGTACGTTGATTACTTTGATAAAGCATGTACTTACTCTGAAAATATTACGCTCAACCTTTCATTTATCAGTCTTTATTACCAGCAATACTTATAAAAATATCGAAATCAGACCAAGCAATTCATTCGCGTCAGCCTCTGATGGAGTATCTTCACCCGAAAACATCAAAGATTATTCATAAGAGTTGAATCCATTACTTCGGACCCCTTGTCTTACAGATGTGCTCAATCCTTCATCGCTTGTTCGCGATGCCCAAAAAAGGCACAAAAAAATAACATTTCGGATACGTTAACAGTGCCCAGTCACGCCAACTTGTTAGCACAGGCCCAAAACATGTTATTATTCAACATTTATTTAATTTTTTTAAACCTGCGTCCGTTTGTTACGAGAACGGGGGAATCGGTTTAACAAAATACACAATTGCGCACGCGATGCCACGAAAGTGATTTTTTCGGAAATTTTCGCTGTCGTGTTCTGTCGATGTCGGGCGAAAAGTGGCGTGTCACTTTTGTGTGTTTATGTGGCATTTCTGGGTGTGATTTCCAGAAATCAGTACAGACATGAAATTGCAAGAATTTAAAGGAGAATTTCGATGTTGGGAGCAATTTTTACGTACATAGTCCCGTCTATCCAGTTATTATGGACCGTATTTATAGAGTTATTCATCAATTCTGTCGTAACAGAGGCTCTAGACACAGTGACATTCTATCAGCGATAACGATGATGGAAAAGGCAAAAATGTATAGGACTGACATAAGCTATCGAAAAGCTGATGTCAATCTGTTGAAAGTCGTTGTAGAAATACGAAACGCTTTCGAAGCGATTGTCACTTGTCTAGGCCCTCTGATCCCTCTTCAATCTTCAAGAAGACTGTGACTACTAGAAGTTTATAGATTTTCCATTGAACAAATAAGATATTTAAATAAGTTCATCCTCCACCTCCAAGTCACCTTTCTTGTTATTCATAACCTAGAACTTAGCATAAAAATTTGTCCGAATTCTAAATATTCTTTCAAACATTATTTTGCTTGCCACCAACTAAAATAAAATCACCATCTATGTACATCTTCACAATTTATCACCAAGCTCCACCTCTGACTCAATACCAACCACACTCCGCCCATACCTGACCACTCATACAAGATGGTCTGACCTCCTCAATGGCTCTTCACAACGCGACCACAATGTTTGTTCAGTAGGAGTCGGACACCCAATTTTTTGGCTCATCAAGTCACTTGACCGTCATAAGCATAACACTTGAATGGCTTTCGGTAAATTTTGAAGTTTTACTTCTGAAGTTTTTAAGGTTGCCACTTGGAATTCTGGATTCATTTCCTGTTATTAGATAATGTTGGTTTTGAGTTGTTTTGTTGTTAATGCGAATTCCTACGAATGAGTTCGAAGAAAGTTGATGACAGACAACCCTTTTTTTCTGGCTAGCTTTTATTGGCGATCTTTCCTGAAGTCTCATTTTGATCGTATTGGTCAAAAACATTCATCAATTTAATACATCTCGCTAGAAAACTGATCAAACGTTTTGATTACAAATAAGTACAACTGTGGTAATTATTTTTCCTATCTGACGATTTTTCGTTCAGTCTCTGTTTGATCTTCGGTCAATCGTTCAAAAGTTTACATTTGACTGCAAAACAAACAAACAAATTACTAAATAAAAAACTCTAAGGTCCGTATTACAGAACGTTCCTCAAGTCCAGTTTGATCTGCAATCAGTTGATCACTGTTTGAGTATAGAATCAGTACTTGAGCATCGGTGTTATTCCAGAACGTTAATCAATCTATACTTAACTGAATCGAAAGTCAAATCGAGCCTCAAGCAGAGATGTGTATTGTCTATGCATCAGCCTGTTTTCGTTTACGATTTATTATAATAACCAACTTTGATCCGATCTTCACTGGATTAGAAATATTAAAATACACCATAGAAGGCCAGTTATTTAGGAAATCAGCGTTATTATTTCATTCCTGAATAGTAAAATGCCCCATTTATTGAAGTAAAGCTCTTTGAAGTGAAGCAAAATTGTCAAGCTTAAAATACTCGTATTTGTGGCCTTAAATAAATAAGTATGCTATTTATAATGTCAGTATGTCAAAACATCAGTGTGAAAAACATTAGTTTGTTATTGTTTGTCTATTTTAATTATTTGTTTAGCTGATTTTATTCCTAATACTTAACGCTTTTAAAATGGCAGGACGGAAGAAAAATTTTAGTACTTTGGAAAAAAACCTACTAATAGAAATCTTAAAAGACTTCAAACATATGATAGAAAATAAAAAATCTGATAATGTCAGCACAGGAACCAAAAAGGCTGCTTAGATCCGTATTGCGGAGAAATTTAATAGTTCGCCTAGTTGAAGTTGAAGAAATATTGACAATTTGACATGACAATCTATGCTCAAGCGCGGTCTCGACCACACTTGGGTGATTACAGATTTGATCACTGCTTGGGTTCGATTGAGTAACTGAGTAGCGATCTAAAATAAAGCCAAACTCAGTTAAACTAAGATCAATGCATCTATGCTTGAGCAACGTTCTAAAATTAAAAGCGGACTTAAAACTAGTTTTAAACAGAGATCAATACTTGAGTTTCCTTCTGTAATACGGACCTAAGAAGCTTATTGATACCAAATAGGTTAACAATTTTCCTCGAAAGTTGAATAAAGCAAATAACATGGAATCAAGTACTTAAATGTAGATTTTTCTCTGAAGTTATTTGGATTGACAACAAATCCATATTTTCATAAGACCTTTTTTTACAATAATGTTAAAGTTGACTTACTTAATAAATCATTACATCATAATCAGTTGACAACCATTGTGGTACAAGTAGTGGTCATAGCAGCGCGTTAAAATAACAATGAGTAACGGATATGGTCGACCATTTATTAGTATTACGATATTTGGATAAGCGTTTTTGTTGTATATCTAATAAGGTCACTCCCAAAGTTATCAAAACATCTATATTTTTATAAGTGGAACGTGGTGAGCAAATAATTGTTGTCGTTTGTAATATCATATGGGAGTTACTCGATTTTTATGTTTAAACGACAATTTTAAGGAGTTCTTTGATTGGTTGATGATAATAACACATGACATCACGCTTGTAACCCTAAGGGTTAGATATAGTAGAAGGCTAGTAAGTAGTGATGGTGATTTCAGTTACTATTCTCATTTCTGGAATGTTTAAGACAGAATTTTGAATTTTTTGTTTGAATCTACGGTCCAATTACCTGTGAAATACATAAAAATGGTCTCATAAATGTTAGTATAGCGTAAACGTGTGTGAATTGACATATATATAAAAGGTTGCGGCGCCGGCGGTCAACCAAAATATTTGGCAGTGTTATTTCATTGGTGAAGACACGTTGATGTATACTTCTTTAATTTGGACATTATCTCGAATATCTGAAATATCCGAAAAATTGGATTTTTGAACACAGATAATTTACTTTTTTGTGTATTCAACACAAAAAGTTTAACATTGCCAAAGCCTGTTATGTGCCTAAGGTTCTTCGTGTATTCATAACAACCAAGATATTTTGTGATTCCACGATATTTTCCTTGACTCTTTTAATAACGCAGTTTAATAACAATAACATGACTTTAAAGGGTTGACTAGGCTGTACAAATTATCACATTTCTTCCTCGTTGAAAAAAAAAAAACAATCAACTTTGCGAAAGAATGTAGTTAATTGGTATAAGCAGGAAATGTCTTCTTATTTTTTATTCATTGCTGGTTTTGTGTGACAAAAGTAAAAAACTGTAGAAAAAAACAAGCAATGGATAATTATTGTTGAACAATTAATAAAATTGTAGAATTTTCTTTACATTGCGCGATGGAGGTTTTAAATCGTTTTTAGTACTCATTATTGAGTGATTAACACTTACATGAAGATGTGTTAATTTCTCATTAACTATCCTTCAGTGATGTATAACTTCTGGTCCGTTGTGTTGTTGTGAGGCTGAAGAAAATTTATAATGCCTATGGTGAAGTGTTTATAGGCCAGCAATTTCTAAATACACTTTTGAAGTTACTTCCATTTAATACATAGGTATTATGTAAATGCTAGAATCGGTTTTTTAATCGAAAACTAATTTGACAGTTGCAAATGTCAAACTCCAAATTGGAAAAACAAACAACAATCACTTGAAATGTCAAATTAATCTACGGAATTAAAAAACAGCATAAATAATATTGAATATTCACAATAACAAAAAATATAACGACAAATGTACTTGCCGACCTTCTTTTTCTGTCTTATTTTTTACTTGTCTTTTAGTTTTTTAAGCATTTTTTTTTATTAATTACGTATTGATAAAATTATTAGTATTATAATAAGATGATAATTTATTATTATTTTGAATTGTTTCAGATGAATCAACAATGTAAAGTGTGCGGAGAACCCGCGGCTGGCTTCCATTTTGGCGCATTCACCTGTGAAGGCTGCAAGGTAATTATTTGTCAATTCAAAAAATATTTTGTTTTAATACAACAATTTTATTTCACTAAATTTTATTAATTATTAATGCTCATAATAAATGAGTGTTACTAATGAGAGTGATTAATAAATTAAAGATAGGCGATTTTTTTTTTTTTTGTCATTTAGGAATCTCTGTATTTTTGCTTAAAACGAATCATCTTCTCAAAATAAAATCTTGAATATTTTAATTTGAATATTGCAATTAATTTGTTTTAGACACATTTATTAGCTAGTTGAAGATGTAATCAGTGAATATCTTTATTAACTAAAAATACGATTTTTGATCGATATTGTATATACGGAAAACCTATTGAATCTAAGAACAAAAACAACATTCACAAAACAAATGCATTTATATTTTATTTTTTTTAACTTTATCACTGTTTTTACCAATCCTAGATACCAAGGAAAACCCGTTATTTACACTCACATAATAACTACTTATTCTAACTCTGATTTCAATGTTACTCTTGTACAGCAAAATAAAAGTTAACTTACGACGAAGCGACCCTTTTCCTTGGGGGGCCTACACATCATCAGACGTAACGCTAATACTATTTCGAAATGAAAATTCGAAATAGTATCTTATTTTACAAGATTTAAAATACGTGTAAACGCTAAAACAAAACTGTGCCCTACTCTAGAAAGACAAAACACAATGATTTCTTTACGATAATTCCTAAACTATTAAATGAGCAATATTTGTGTATTTTGTAATCACGTTCTCGAAAACGTCTCTAACCACTTCGATGAAAGTTGCATTTTAGGGGTTCGCGGAGTTGAAAAATCGATCTAGCTAGATCTCATATCTGGAAAAAATCGTTTTCTCTATTTTCACCCGGGCAGAGCTCGTTCGCCCAAAGTTTAGAACAAGATGGCTACCTTAGCATAATGAAATGGCAGCATGGAATTAGTATGTACTATACATGGAATTAGTATGAAGTATCCTATAATATTAAATGAACATTACCTATTTTCACTAGAGCAGAACTCGGTCTTTCAGGTACTAAGGTTAATAATGAATAATTGCAAGTAAACGTGCGTTAGTTTATAGATGCGGTCACAGCCTTACCTAGGACTACGGGAATCTTTAATTCGATGTTGTACTTATAAAATAGACTGACGATGTAAACTTGTTTACAAAAGGCACGTTGCCAGATGTAACATCGTTCACAGGTGGGAACACCCTAATTTACAGAATATACAAATTGATTTTGTAAACCTTGAGCGCACGCTTCGCAACGAAAGGCTTGTGAACTCGATACAAAATTCAAGCGCGTTTGTTCACAGATGTGAACACACCCTAACCCAAGACGACGGAATCTAAAACCGATGGTATACGATGTGCGCCATATAGAATGAAACAGATTGACGCGTGAATGGTCGTCAGCAGAGCCGGTGGTCCGTCCTATAGAATAAATCACGCTACAAGCAAAATTGTCTGATTGTTCCAATGTATTGGTTTTATGGAGACGCTCGGTATTTAGATGGATGGCGGAAGAGTGCCTGATGTAGGTACGGCATAGGACCGGATTAGAATATTGGATTTCTATTTTTTTTATGGAGTCAAAGTATTTTTTTATGCGTAACATCTTTCATTTCGCTTTCCTACAATCTGTGGGAATGGTTTCGTGAAAAGGGACGGAAGTGTATAACAGGAAGCCGGGGAAGCGCGCGCTATTTGATTTGACCAATGAGCGCTAGAGTTGGCCCTCAGATGGTAGCAACCCATTTTCCGAAAGGTCGGTAGGTAGGTACTCAAAATCAAAATAAAAATATTTTATTTAACGTAAATCTTCAAGGGCACTTATGAAACGTCAGAAGCTAGATACATGGTTCGAATTGGAATCGTTTCCTTTCAGCTAAGATGTCAGATCTTACATTACGTACACAAACAACATTACACACACATACACACATTTTTTACATTATAATGTGACTACTGTCTATGGGTCACTCGTTTTTTTCATTCTAAATAACTTGACGAAACAACACACACACGATTACAGTTATAACAATGCTTTTATATATGACCTATAGTTGGTAAAGTCAAGTAGCCAAAGCTACTGAAGGTTTTTTTTAAGTGGACTCTTTGGCAAAAGATCCCCAAGTTCTAGTTCAGAAAGAAGGGTCAAATGAGATAGTAATTACATATCCAATAGGCAGGCAAACACATAGAATGAGGAGCATTGGATCGTCTGAAATATTTGACCAGGGACCAGGACCCTGTTTATCAAAAGTTACAAGTTTACACGTTCACAAGTTACCTAGAATGCTAGAGCTATGAATTTAATTTTCGTTAAATTCATAGCTCATTTCCATAATCATAATCAGTTCTAATGTTCCCACTGGGACACGGACATCAGGTCGTAATCTCTCTCTTTTGACAACATTGTATTTTTTTTTTCTTAGCCTATTGTGTGTCCCACTGGGCAAAGGCCTCCCCTTTTTCCTTCCAAATCTCTCTGTTTTGTGCGATTTCTGGCCATGTTGACCCCGCAAACATGATTAGATCGTCACACGACCTTCGCCGCGGTCTACCTCGACGGCGATGTCCTCCTTCAGGCGTCCAGTGAGTGACGATCTTTGCCCATCTTTTCGGGTGCATTCGTGTGACGTGACGGCATACATAAAAAAAAAACGAATTTAAACATTTATTGCGGTACTAAGCACGACACATGTAAACTTGTAAGACGGAATAGAGAGTCGCCGGACACTCTCAGGATTTGCTATGATTTTACAAGTTGTAACTTACAAAGAATTCTTTGCTAAAGAAAATCACGAATAACAGTTTAAAATATAAGTACTTGTGAACTAAATAGCCTTATATTACATTTGGTAATACAAGGCTTGTAAGTTTTGATAAACGGCACAAAAGTCACTTTTCATGCGAAAGGATTTCCAAGATGAAAGAATACAGCTACTTACCTGCTTTTTACTTGGAACACTGCCCACCCCACAATCGCAAAATAGCGTAAAGATAGCCGACTTTAATATCATTGCTATCGGTCACATGTTATGTCAAATGATTAATGACAGGCGGCGCCGGTATTACGTGTCGGCCTCGCATGGCAATCGTGACGCACTTGCTATTGTAAGTAAATTGTTTTTAAAAGGTCAGGGAAATGATTCCATTGATCTTTTCTTGGAATATTTTAACATACAAGACGTTGAAAATGATTTTTTATCTAAAACTGCAAAAAAAAAAGGTTATATTTTGGAATTGCTGTCACAGTTACTTTAGCGTTTGTCATTAACGTCGTGTGTCATTTGTGTTGAAAAAGTTACGTTGGAAATTACCATGTCTCTATCGTTGCCGAATAAACTGTATACTAACTACAATTTTCGGCAAACTCAAACTCAAAATCCTATTTCAATTATATACTATACAGGCAGTTTTGAATTATCAAGGGATCAGCCAGAAAGTTGAAGCTAGTAGGGAACATACTCATCAAAATTCAGTCGAAAGACGTAGAATGCAGAACACAGCATTTCAAGAATGTGACCAGCGGGGCAATTCCCTTATTTTTAAGAAGGTTAACATTCGCAATCTGTAAAAAAAACATCAATTTACCAACATTTTTGACAAGTTTCACAGATTGCGACTTGAATGTGAACGATATTTATATGTAAGAGAATTGGCCCTCTGATAATCTATGTCACTTACTATCCCATAACAATTTTTCCCACACCAACACGTAATACGCACGAATACGACAGCCAATCGCAAATTGTCGCGCCCGTCGTCGGTCGCAATTTGCTACTCCGAATCAATTTGCGACGTTTTTGTCGCTCGTAATGTCGCCCGATTCAATTTTCTGTTAACTGCATCGTTGTTTTGTTGCCACGGCAACTGAATTATGGACGTAAAGAAACTTATTCTGATTTCGTAATTGCATTGCGTATTATGAAGTGAAGGCATTTGAGTTAACGGGTTTTGGATTGAAGTAGAGTGCGCTAGTTTTGCTCATTTTCTTTGAACGGAAAATGTGAAGTTTTATTATTTAATTTTATAGCTGCACCCAGCAGTTTCACTCGCGTACGTCTCGATCCCGTAAAAATATCGAATATCGGGGTAAAAAGTATCCTATTCCAGGTCATGGTCTACCCATGTGCTAAATTTCATCCAAATCCGTACAGCCGTTTTAGCGTGAAAGCGTAACAAACAAATAAACAAACAAACTCACTTTCAAATTTATAATAATTATTATAATTATATATCATTCACGCAAACTGTAGTTTGGATTTTATGACCTTCCTGACACCTTTAGCTAGCTATAATTATACGATTAACACATAATTAATAGTGATAATGACATTTACCAAAAAACAAAAATATCAAAAAACTAAATTCTAACTGCTCATTAAAACTGAGAGGAGCAATACTCACATGATCACACCTACTCACGTACGACTTTGAAATTATGTTTTTAAAATACATAATTTGGCCTCAAAATGAACCCCGCCCATGTTTCGTCGTAGATTTGTAGCGATCAATTAAAGACCACCCGCTATCAAGGCGAACGAATATGTCACCGAGTTATGAGGTAAAGTCGCAGTAGTAATTAAGCGATAATATATTAATTTCTTAGCATTTTTACGTGATTGTGCAGATACAACAAATTCTGATATTGACGATACAGACTTTTAATTTCAAAGCGGAGTAACTGTTACTGCAGTATGATTTTCGGGGTGAAATTCAACCAAACTGGGAATATTTTGTCCCATTACCGTACCAAAAGTGTGTTATCGTAAACATGATACCTACCTACAACTTTACGGTAAATAAAAATAGGCTCAGTAATCAAAGTGTCCGCCAAATACCTATCAGAAAAAAATGATGGTAATTTTAATCACTTCACAAGTTATAATGAGCTCAAAATGATGAACAAATTGCTATATTATTATTTGATCATATTTCAATAGCTTGAGTACTCTTTTCACACGATGATGTCAAGCTCCAGCGGCCTAAGATCATTTTAATCGCAAAAAAAAGTTCCGCAAATGAATGAAAGAATCTCACAATGGTACGCGATGACTGACGATATAACGTATCTTTCAGAGGAGGTTGAACCTACAGTTAATTATACATCTCCAACTGACTTTACGCGACGTATAAGGTAACAAATTGACCAATTTATCAGTGTTTAACAATTGCTTATTGATAAGGAGAAGCCGACGATAGTTTGGCGGCATAGTCAAGGAGATGACGTCGATCATTTTTACGCAATGTATGCTTCGAAATCTGTGATTTAATTTATTGGTGCAATTATTGAAGGTAAGGTAATTTATTACTTTATCATTTTTACAAGTAAAAACAGATTTTTATATATTACATAAATTAAAAAAACATGTGAAATAAAAACGTGAGCAGTTACTTAAATATGAGCCCACTCTAGTATCAGTCAAATAGGTATCTATTTCACGAACACTCAGTCCATAAAATAAATATAAAATATGCAACCGTGTGCAAAACTAATCAACTAGGACAAGTACCATCTAATTTGAAGCGAGAACACCTTACATCTATTTGCGCTATTTTAGATGTGTAGTGTGGAGATAAAACGTCTCAAGCATCTCTGCAAATGAAAGTTTCGCTAAATAATAAGTGCATTCATTATTTATTTAGCTTATTCATGCGATATTACCAGATTTTTGCATAATAATCATCCAGTAAGCAAATACGGAAAGTGTTAACTTTCTCTCCAAATGACTGCCTCGTTGGTCTAGTGATCACAAGCACTACTGCTGAGCTTGAAGTCCTGGGTTCAATTCCCGGGTAAAGTGTTATTGGGTTTTCTCAGTAGCAGTCCGGAGTCTGGATTTGTGCCTGGTTGATGGCAATAGGCTCGCCCCTTATTACATAACTGACGATTTCGAGTTATATTTTTGTATGTATCTTTCAGAGGTACACCCAACTTTAGGTTTACCCTTCGGGGAATAAGATAGATTTAGGGTGAAATAGAAACAGGAATCCAGGTTTAAAATTGATATTTAATCTCAGACAGCACATACACAGTTATTACACCGACGATCATTCGCAGAGAGAGGGAGCCACCAAGCGTCAAACTCAAAAGACATTTACTTGACACTGACAGATTGATATGCATCAGGTGACAGCATTGTATTCGTTTACTAAGAACGCTCCAATAGAATACAGGCGTGATGTTATGTTTCACTCCAAATTAATACGATGGCACAAAATAAAAGCTGTCAAGCTCCCAGACTACACCAATACGATACAGCCCATCTCTATGAGAACGAAGACAATTTGTGTAAGATAATTACAAATTCGATATTATAAATCAATATATAAATTCATTAATTGTTAGGAAAATAACACAGTCGTTTCTTTCGATAAACGGTTACCGAATGTTGTTGTATAATTGGTTCCGAGCTCTATGATTATCTTTTGTGATAGTGTGAATTATATTCATTAGATATCTTCTAGAGTCGTGATTTCCATTTCTTCTTGAGATTATCGTAAGATATCTATGTTATGGACCAAGTGATTATTAGGACATTATGAAAAATGCCCGGGCAGTTTGAAAAATGCCCAATATGAGAGGGCAATGTGATAACAACTATTGAAATAATCAAATTGACCGGGCATTTTTTATAATGCTAGTCACCTATAGGGCAGTATAATTAAAACCAGATTTTAATACTATTATTTTAATTTCAAACGTAGAATCAATCATCATTTCAGCCGAAAGACGTCCACTGCTGGACATAGGCCTGGTATCCTGCCTTTTTGCCAAAAATTGATTGGCAGATTATCACTTGCCAACCAATGTTTCGCCGATGTTTCACTTTGACAACTAACGATTAGCAAATTTTTGTATAACAACGTTTCATTTGGTAGAATTATTGTAATGCTGATTATTATAATAACACAAAACGTTTGGGACATTTATCATTTGTCAAACATTTCAATCTTAGGTTACGATATGTTAGAGTATGACAACATTTATCATTTGTCAAACATTTCAATCTTAGGTTACGATAGGTTAGGTTAGGTTAGAGTATGACTAACAACGCACGAGCCGAGTGAGCGAAGCGAGCGTGCCGCGGCAGCGAACGGCGATGAGCCAGAAGCGAATCGCTTTTGTAAAAGGAAACAGTTAAGTTAGATTACATCACATTAAAGATAAAGTAATAAAACACTCACTCACTGAGCACTCTTCAATACACTCACTCATTTTAATTGAACTCTACTTGAAAGTTGGCATTCTGCCACATAAGTTTGGCAATACTTCGGGCTATGTCGGACATGTCGGTTACCTTGGTTCTCCTACGGATCTCTTCATTTCAGAATCAATATTTAAAATCAAATAAAATATTTCCATTCATAGACACTCTGGTGACCTATGATGACTTTACCATAATTAAATGTTAAACTGTTGTTAAAACTGACTGGTCGGACAGGAGCGGGCGCGGCTCCGAAATGCGAGCCCCCACCCCGCGCGATACCCGCACCCCGTGCAAAATACCTGTGTATTATCAGATTGCCCAAAGATCACAGGGCAATATTTATAATGATGAGGCAATGTGATAAATAAGGAAGTTCAAATTATAATTTATTATTTTGCCCTAAGTAGCTTGTCATTATTCATAATGCGCGGGAATTATGAAAAATGCCCGTATTTATCACTTGATCCATAACATATATATATCGTAAGAGATATAATGGGCAACTAGCTTCAAGTTTCTGACTAACTGACCGACTCTTTGACTTTTTTTTTAATGATTTTTGCAATTTTCACTCGAAACCTGTCGTGAACAGCAAAAGAAAGCCTATTCATAAGAATTTTTATTCGTTGAATAAGATATTATGTTTATACCACAGTATTCTCTTACAATAAACCGTTAAAACCGCGAGGACGATGAAAAACAATATTTACGAAGACATTCCCCATGTAAGGGATATTACATAAATAATTTTCTGAACTTTTCGACCAAAAAAACGTTACGAAACGGTGATTTGTTATAAAAATTGGTGCCTGCACGTATCAGTTATCAATATATTATAATCAGAAACGTATAAACATGATAAATGTCAGCCATCTTTGGCTTATAACAAATATACTTTTCACTATATCTCCGATTATACTTAGCATAATTAACTGTTTATTCAAATGACAAAATAAAAACAAGGAGTGGGCGAAGAATCGAAGATTCTTTATGCTAATAACACCCTTTGGTCTCCAGTTTTAAGGGTCATTATTCATTGTTGTAGTATGTTGATTTAGTTAATCTCGTATTTATGTGTTCGATAGTTTTTCCAATCGTTAGTATGCAATTAATTTTTGTTATAAAAACTTCGGTTTGGGAAACCACTGTTTGAAATGAAATGAAATTGTTTATTCTGTAAATAGGATATTGGAATCACTTTTACACGTCAATTGATTTTAAAATGAAGTTTCGGTATCAGAAGAAAACAAATTACTGATGACTTTGTTGCGTTAGCCACTTAGGGCCACATGTCCCTACTCAATCTGCCTAGCCTTTTCCCAACTATGTTGAGGTCGGCTTCCAGTCTAACCGAATGCAGCTGAATACCAGTATTTTACATGGAGCGACTGACGACGCCTATCTGACATCTACCACCCATTACTAGGTAATACGATGACCCTCGGTAAGCCTGGTTGTCAGACTTTTGGGCTTCTGACGACCCGTAACAAACTGTCAAATATTCACAAATGACAGCCAGGACCAACGGCTTAACGTGCTTTCCGAGGCACGGAGGTGTCTCGGTACCTAAAGATAGTCACCCATCCACGGACCAACACTGGTTAGCATGGCTTAATAACGGTCCGTAAATTATAGGAATCGGCCATTATTAATTTACCAGACAATATGACAAATGCATATGGGTCAATATCAACAAAGTGCATTTTTCTTCAATTTTGGTGGCGAAATTTTCTTCTATTTTCGTGAAAAATAAGGACCTGTTATAAGAGTAGAAAGTCCAAGCTAGAAGGATCTTCAAGAGGTCTGAGAATATCTCGATAACTTTTTGAGATATTTTAGTTTAAAGTCTAGTGTGGCCACCAAAATTGAAAATCACTGGCACCAAAATTGGATTTCTCTGTCACAAACCTCAATCTCACTAATTAATAAAGCTCAACGTAACCAATCTCACAAATTCTCGGGATTTATCAATAACTTTCATAGGTTTATAAAACTCTCTATTGTTAAAACATATTTATTAGGTATGATTTGTCTGATAAACTCATAATTTAAGTTACAAATAAATTCATGTAACTGATTTATGCGTAACCCAAATCACTACCTATAACGTGTAGCTTACTATTAAAACACTTTAAAATCAATAGCAAATCGATCAACCAAAAATAGAACAATTCTGGTCCCCCGTGCCACCCAAGATGATAATTACGTTTTTGGCGGGAAATCACAGCACTAATCACACCCCTATTTCGCGCACGCCTGAGACATGCGAAATAATAAAATACGATTGAACGCACACGCACGAAACTTTATGTTATAGTAAGTTGAACAAGTGCCACCAAAATTTAGATTTTTGCTTGGACAAACTTTGATCGAGTATCCTGTGCTTTTAAATTAGATTTTCAAATATGTTTTTAATTGTTTTTAGATAATGTGTCTTATGCATATACTAACGAAATTGTTTATTTTTTATTGTACTTCAAATTTTTACTTTGGTGAACGCAATTATATAAAAAAATGGAGCTGGGACAAGCCACCCAACTTGAATTTTAAGGCGATCTTTTTTCCCCTTATTATTTACAAACACTTATATTTTAAAAAAATGTGGCCCTAATTGAACCAAGTTACGTACCTAGTATACTATAAAAAAAAAAAAACCTATCATTTAACACCTCGATTCTCAACGTATAATTTGCCGCCGGGATATTCACCCATATTATGTATGTTTCGTAAGACGTCCGTTTCATAAAACTCTATCATATAGGTAATATGTCTATGGCCTGACGACATATACCATAAGGCACATTATCCATTTTATTTCGCCATAACTCCTGTTCAATCTCGCATCAAAGCTAAAAACCTATTTCATAATAAACTAAAGGTTTAATACCCAAAGGCATTTGCTTTGACATTTACTATATTAATACGCTTTTTGCAGGAAATATTTACACAAGTCAAATTTAATTTACCTAATGGCTACAGCTGGCATTAAAGCTCTAAGTAACTTAGTTAGGCTTTTTATTAAAACCTTGAATGCAGGCAAATGAAAGGGAATTAGGGTTCATATATGATTGCAGAACATTTATGTTCTACGATGACACCAAAAGTTATTATGAGGATTTTACCCTTTTGAACTGTACTGTAATATGTGATCGTAAAATTCATAATTAGCTTTCTAGGATGTACCGTTTTATGGCAGAACAGGTTGTTCGTTGTTAAAAGTAGCGATTAAAATTTTATTGACCTCGCGAGTTATTAGAACAATAACAAGAGTAAATCACAATTGTTATGTGCCGCAAAGTATTACCTTATCACAAAACCGTGTTTATCAGTTCATAATCATAATCAGCCTGTAATGTTCCCACTGCTGGGACACAGGCCTCCTCTCTGTGAGAGGGAGCGGGCCGTAATCTACCACGCGGGCCCTGTGCGGGTTGGTAGATGTCACATGTCTTCGAATGTTTGGTTCTAGGACGGTTTCCTCACGATGTTTTCCTTCACCGTTTTGAGAGCAGTGGTGATGAAATAATTTCCACAAAGTAAAGCGTCTGTCAGGGTTCGAACCTACGACCTACAACTCATAAGTCGTGGCCGTTACCACTGGGCCACCACTGCTCCATGTTTATCAGTTGTTTAGCCTAAACACCTTTAAAACACGACATTTCTGTATTGAGTTTGACATAAAACTGACATTAGACGCGCGGTTTTTGTGATAAGGCCCTTACTATTAGGTCTTTACCTATGAAATTGCCGTTCTGCAGTACTGGCCATTTCAAATCAAAATAATTTTTGTTTGGCTAAGAATTCTAATTTCAAATTAATTTTATTTTAAAAACATGGATTTTTTTTTCCAAAAGTAGTCATTTCTTTATTGATTAGTGTTACATTTTCATCGCATTTCAATCTTTTTCGTCATCATGGATACGTTAAAAATTCGAGTAATTATGGAATATGAGTACCGTCGTGGCAGCAACGCGGCACAAGCGGCACGCGTTTACGGAGCTAACACTACAAACCAACGCACCACCTGTTATTGGTTTGCTCGCTTCCGTTCTGGAAATTTCGACCTGAAAAATGAACCTCGCGGTCGTCCGAAGACTTTGGTCGACAATGACGAATTAAAGGCGATTGTGGAAGCTGATGATACACAATCTACGGCTGAATTAGCAACAGCTTTCGACGTTAGCGTCAAAACAATATTGGTCCATTTGCGTCAAATTGGCAAGGTAAAAAAGCTTGACAAATGGGTGCCCCACGAACTCAATGATCGCCAGCGCGAAGTACGCGTCGAGACGTGCCTTGCACTGCTCAACAGACACACAAATGAAGGAATTTTGAACCGCATTGTTACCTGCGATGAAAAATGGATTCTGTTTGATAACCGCAACCGCTCAGCAAGTTGGTTGGATCCTGTTTCAGCACCTAAACAATGCCCTAAACGAAAACTTACCCCTAGAAAAGTGATGGTCACTGTTTGGTGGTCTAGCGCCGGTGTGATTCATCACAGCTTCTTACCAAACGGGGTGAGCATTACTGCAGATGTGTACTGTGAAGAACTGAACACAATGATGGAGAAGCTGGCGCATCTCCAACCAGCATTGGTCAATCGCTCGTCTCCGCTGCTCCTGCACGACAACGCGCGACCTCATACTGCACAGCAGACGGTCTCCAAGTTGCAAGAACTGGGGTTGGAAGCTCTCCGTTATCCGCCCTACTCACCAGACCTTGCGCCTACAGACTACTACTTTTTCCAGAATTTGGATAACTTCTTGGCGGGAAAAAAATTCAATACCCGAGAGGCAGTACAAAATGCCTTTGAAGAATTTGTTGCCTCCCGTCCAGCTGATTTCTTTAAGAAGGGCATCAATAAACTGCCACTGCGATGGCAAAGATGCATTGATTGCATGGGTGATTACTTCGATTAATACAAATAAAAAATTCATGAAAAAAATTCGTTTAAATTTTTTCATACAAAACGGCAATTTCATAGGTAAAGACCTATTATTTTGATCTGTATAGTATTGGTGGCCCAGTCGTAACAGCCCCGACTTACGAGTGGTAGATCGTGGGTTCGAACCCAGACAGGCGCTTTACTTTGTGTAATTTATTTCATCACCATTGGTCTAAAAACGGCGAAGAACAAAAAAAAAACAACCGTATTCCAAAAAACACTAAAAAAGTGAAAAATTACTTTAATTTCGGAGGTCGGTGTCTTTGCTTTTCAATTTTCGTTTTTTGCCACCGATTTTTTTTTTGTAAAAAGTGTTTATTTTTCACTTTTTAGTTGCGATACCTACCCCACATAAATACGAATACCACTACCTGCTATGTAAATAACAGTGACGGAGTCAAACAATATGTCGTCTACATACACTAAGTGGAAAAATACGTAATTATTAAAGCTAACTCAAAAACTACGCAAGCAAAGTTGATAAAATTTATATGAGACCACCTCTGAAGCATGACCTACCAAACAAAAAAAGAATCATCAAAATCGATTCATAATTGGCAGAAATTAGTAATCGCGTAACATAAACACAAAAAATAAACCTACAGACGAATTGAGAACCTCTTCCATTTTGAAGAAGTCGGTTAAAAACATGATGAGGACACCGGCAAGTCCTAGAACCAAAAGTTCGAAGACAGGTCACATTCATCAATTCCGCACGGGGCCCGGGTGTTGGAATACGGCCCACTTCTTCTCACAGCTGGGAAAGCTTGTGTCCCAGCAGTGGGAACGTTATGGGCTAATTATGCTGATCTCTATAGTATAGAAAATTATCGAAAATATCTTGTGTGAATAAAAGGATAAAAAAAAACGAAATCCCACCAAAGTAGAACACGCGGCAAAACTAAAAAATTACAACCATTTAACTCCTAAAAGAAAATAAATTAATATGATTAAATCATAAATATATCGAAGTACACTTGACGCACGAAATATGTGGGACATTATAAATTATAAAGAGTTTTAAACATGGCGTCGGGGTCAGTAATTCGGGCGGCCATTACCGCCGAATATTATCGATGACCCTATAATTTGCACACTTTTCAATAATCGACATCGTACTTCATACCGATGGTACAGAGGGAAATTTAATTTCAAAACTGGTTGTTGCAAAATGTTGGACGTTGCGCTTGATTATTGTTTATGAGTTCGGCTAAGTTTTAAAACGGTTGACAGGACAGAAAATTTCTGAGAATTTTATTTCTGAAGGTCATTTATTTCTGTTCGTTCCATTTTCATTTCTAAGTTGTTTTTTTAAATATATGTTTTTTTTAAATTATGAATTATGTGAGCAAAACACAAATATACAAAATTCAAGAAATTAAAAACTCTTTAACATACATAACATTATATTTAAATAACAAGCACAAAGTGATGTAACATCATCACCCTATCCGCCATTAAAGAAAACATCCAGGAATATATAAACCTACAGGTACTTTCAATTTTTCTGCTGACCGTACTTGTAATGTACCGTAACACGAACACTCCGTATCGTTGGTTACGTATATTTACGATCATTTATGTATAAATTGAATTATTACCAACAGGCCATCTTCAATTATTCGACAGACAATCTTGAATTCGTACCGACACTTTGTAAAAAATTGCTGACCAATTTAAATTGTACCATTTTTTTACTGTACTATAATATTTTATAGTGTTTTTGTTCAGTTTTAGGAACAGCTGTTTCTAAGATCGAATAAACTATTTGTTTGTTAGAAGAGAAAAATAATAAGTTTACATTTCCGAAAAAAAATATGTAGCACACATTAATATCATTTCCTGTCGTAATTACAGTATTATATTGGTTTATCGTTTCTTTGCAAAAGCACAAAATTTTGACATTTTGTCACAACGCATAATTTTTATGAAAAAATATAATTTTTACTTTAACATAATTTTAGATTCATAATAAGGTACATTAACTCAATTTTGCATTAATATTCAGAAAAGGCAGTTTTTAAAATCAAAAGTAACAAGAAATTGAAATTTAAAGACAGCGGCATCGCTTGCGCAGATATCGTAATGACTTATAATGCGCGTACGCACCATGAATAATTCATGGAGATTTTGGTACATGTATGTATAGTAAGTATATGCAAATATATCAGATAAATATACCAGACTTGTCGGAGAAATTTTAGAGCAAATTGTTTGAATAGTAAATGTAGATGGACAAATAAAGATCATTTAAAAATAAATACTTAAATATGAACTGGTATTTGGACTGAATTCTTTATGAGGTTCGCAGTTGTTGTCTCAGACATTATCTAAAGTTATGCACCTAGGTGTTTTGAAAGCTTTTGTTGAGTTTGGTAATTAACCGTACAGGCAAACATCCTCTTTGGTTTTAAATAATTTTAACTTTGAATTATTTATTACCCGATGAATTTGCAGTGGAAACGTTAAAAGTCAATATAAAAAAAAAATGCTTATTTTATTTAGTTTAGTTTATTTAACTTTGTTTATTTTCCTTACAAAAAAAAAGCATTATACTGTCCAAACCAGCGATCATGTGGCATTAAGGTTAACCATAACTTAAGTAAAAGAGTTTTTACAAAATCTCTTTTAGTAATCAAGTCGTAAAAGGTCCCGTGTGTTGTGAAATTAATAGAAATAAAAATAAAATAAATGAGATAGAGATGCTTTCGTAGCATGAGAAGTCGAAAGAATCTATCTGCTACAAAGACGTTAAAAAATAGGTAAAACCCTAGTCTTTTTTAAATCTTATTCAAATGCTTGATAGTAAAAAGAAAAATAGAAAAAAATAGCGTGACAATTATTAATGCTTGCTAACTTATTGACATCAACGTTAACCCAAATACTAGAAATTTTATGGTTTTACCTCAAACCGTTCAAATTACCACCAACATAATTCGGTTTTTTTTGGATTTTCGATCCAATTTGAATACATTAAACTTCTAAGACGTAGTCACAGTAATATTATAAACTCTATTTCAACGATTACCACAAAATCAAAGTAATGAACTATAAATATCAAATCTACGGATCCCTAAAACCTCGTATTCAATGTTCATATTAAAGTCGTAATGAGCCGGTTGATTGCTCTGATTATGGTGGTGTTCTTGTTTAACCGTTGGTCGTCGGTTCGCGCCTACAAATTATAGAATCATCGGTTTTCCGCTTAACAACCGTTGTCGGCTTTATTGACAATGAAGTTTATATTATACTATTATAGAAAAATGTAGAGCTTGATATCGTAGGGTAAGAGGGATTTTAATTTTTTGACTTTAGGTTCATTATTAAACACCTAGGTAGTAGTTACACAAATTATAATTTATCATTATAATTTATTAATTTCTTTAGTTTTTACGTAGGTCAAGTACCCACTCAACGCTTAGTACTTACTTTACAAACGGACAAATGGACTTCAAAAATTCACGATCAACTAAATCATGCTTCTTAATGAGATCTCGAAGCCATCTTTTGTTACTAATTCTAGCTGTGCACTAACTAGATTAAAAAAACCGTGCTGTACAAAAAGAAATGATTTAACATTTGTATCATTGTCACTATAGCAAGATCAAGTCGCATTGTTCCAATCTGACACTGACAGCTCGACCTGTCAAAACATTCGCGCGAAGAGAAAGCAGGAACGTTGACATAAAAAAGAATTCGCCACAGAATAACAGTTAATATTGGTAACATCTAACGCATATACCAAATTTATACATCGTTAGCAGACTTAACGCTTTCTTTTCTATTGTAGAACCATCTTTGCACTGGACAAGGCGTCACTATGTCGATCATTGTATCGATACTGAATCGAACGTGATTATAATCGATTCTATCGGTTACGAATATTGAATCGGTAACGGTAGTGAGTCTTGTGATTTTTTGAGTTGATTGGGTCTATTGTTGAAGTTTTCTAGTATCAAATAGACTGCTCATTAAAAGTTAGTCGGGACATGTTTTGTGTGAGCAGGAGAACGAAAAATATAGAAGTGAGAATTGACTTGAATTGATGTAACAAGACGTGTTAATAAAGATTAGTTTGAAAGCAGTAGCCAGTTCAAAAACATGACATTTGACCACACCTGTCAATTCTGTCTGAGAATTTGAGAGCTGTATGTTAAGCTGGATTTCAGCCACTTATTACAGTTAAAGATTTCATAATAATGAATGTTGTGTTTATTTTTTATTGAAGATTAGACTTTCATTTCAAAATGTCTCGACATTGATAAGTTAATGATTATTTATAAATCTATTATTTTATATATTTAATAGGCAGTGACTTGAATTTAATTAAAGATACCAGATCATCTATTCTGTAAAAATCTGACTGTCAAATCTTAGGTGAAGTGAGCTGTCAATAGTGTAAATTTCTAGAGATTGACACTGTCATTGTGAAAAAATCGGCTTTTTTAATGTGAATTCATTCAAAGGCAAGACAACTAAACATTTAAAAACGAAAACAGTCTTCAATCGTTCTTGCCTCCTCAATCTTTATTGATCTGATTGGCGCTAATTTATCGATGTGTACCTCGTAAAAGTCAACAATAAAATGTCAAATATATTTAAATTGATTTTACTGAAGATTTTTGGTCAACTAACTACCATTTAAAATGCAAAATGAGCATTCTTAAATGTTTTTATTGACGTTTAATATTATTGGAATTGACCCAGTTTTGCACTGTATTTTGTAGAAAATGAAAAGTAAAGTATCATAATAATATCTATTTTGTACATGGTGAGACAGGTTAACGGACTTTCTATGCAAAAGAAGAAAAAAATAGGCTTCGAATTTTGAATTCTCGTTGATTTTATTTTTATAACATTTTGTAAAGCTGGGATTGTCAAAAAGTAGGAGTGCCTGTGTACTTTACAATATAAATTTTTCTCATGATATAAATACCAAGAAACAAACTGTTTTTTTCCGTTAAATTATCTCAACACGGCCTTATTATAGGAAACGGCCCCCCCAAGTACGAATTACGCACTTCGGTTTCAATCAGGCAACACTTATGCCAATAATGATTGCCAATAAAATTATTGGCAACCCAGAGACACGCTCCCGATGCCAATGCACCATAATAAAATCGATTTTCGTAGAAAACATTCGATTCCAAATGTAATTGCAATCAGTATCAAATTGTGTACAATCACGTATGGTTTATGTGCCAAAATGTTTGGTTACTCGCATGGTGGTCCAAGTTATCACTCAATATTCGACTCTTGCAGTTCATCGGAATCGATTCTGACACGCCCCCAACATGTAATGAAATCGATTGCTCTCATTCGTTGCACGTTTTTTAAACGTACGTACGTAATTATAGTGTTGTACGTAGAAATATTTATGGTATATTAATACCCGTGTGGTTATAATTAAGATCTATTAAAGGTCAGGTCAAAGCAACAGTTTAGAAGCACATCACTCAAAGCTGTCCGAAGAGGTTTAATAAACTTTTTCTTGATCCAACCATTGCTTATAACTTTTATATAGAGTTCACAAATTCAATGTCTTTTTATACAAAATAAGGGTTTAAAATATACATTTAATTTGGCAAAATGAATGAACTATAAGTTTTTACTGTCTTAGAAAAGACTTTACAATGTAATTACTTAGTAGCGCCCAGCACATGGGAACAAAAATGTCTAGTAAATTACAATACTCTCCGGCCGTCAAGAAAATTCGTTCTTGACAGCTGTCAGTTTCTTACTAACGAATATTATGTGTTTTGCGAATTTGATCCTTATTATTACTAGAAATTGTCCAACTGATAGGTGTCAGGAACACAGTCTCTCGACGCCGGACGGTATGTAGCAAAATAATGATCACACTAAATTATTTTACTAAACAGATGTTTAATAATTTAATGATGGTATGACTCATGAAGCTTGCCATATACCTGTAAGTCCAGTGACAGCCGGCTCCAAAAGGTCACCAGCCCAAATTATCATCACCCGTTCAATAATAAGTGGGTCCACCATTTTGTTATACTTTTTCTTTTTACAACCCTAATCAGTAAATGACAAAATAGCATTAACACATAATAAATCTTATTTTAATGTAAATTTTTGACATAAATCACCAACTTAACATTATAATATAAATTAAATCAATACCTGCTTTTGTGGAAATTGAAAAATTCTTAAAGCAGTATTAACATGTTTAGAAGCTCAAGAATGTGTTCATAGAACTTATATTTGATGTATAATGACAACTGTATAATTCCCAATGGTGTTTCTAATTAAGAACTGGTTTTATTAATGAGATCAGAAATTAATGGGTCACAAAAAATGTCGTGCGTGATCGAATTATCAAAGACGCTAAACCTAAATCAGTTTTCAATGTTCTGAGATTGAGATACAACAAAAAACACTTTAATTTATTGGTTGGCTAATGGTTTTGCTTTAGCACGTGTAGAATAATTAATATGATACAACTGACTGTGATGCTAACTCATACATACCAAAAGAAATATACCAAAACAAATCTAAATCGAAGAAAACATCACAGTTTTTCTATCGTTTTTTTCAACGCAGTGTGTTTTGTCAGGCACAAATTTTCTTGCTTTTTAACCGACTTATAAAACGAGGAGGATATCAATTCGAACGTTATTTTATTTTTATTTTTTATATAACTATTCTCTGTTTTGACGGATTATGTGACCCCCATGGGAAGAAAGCGTGAGTCTATGTATGTAAGTCCACGTCTTTTCAACCACCTCGATTATTTCACTGACACATTTTGCCCACGTCCTTTATATTCCTGAGCTCCTTGTAAATACTGAAAAAGAAGATAAACTTTATCATTATTTCCACAAAAACACAACGTCTTAAATCGCAAGGATACAGAATAAAAATTCAACAAACAATTAAGTTGGCGAACGTAAAATATTAACCTAGATCATGCAAATAGATGACACAGCTGTGCATGACCTTTTGAACGGCGCAGACGCATGCAAAAAACACTATTAAAATTCTTAACGCACACTCGAGTTCGTTACAAAACTGTGCTTTATGTTGTTAGGATTTGTTGCACGCGAGGATGCGATGCTACTTTTCAGCTATTTCCTCGAGGTATAAAATATTTGATTTTGTTGCAGAATCTTCCTACAACTAATTTATTGTTTTGATGTTTGCATTAATTATTATTGATGACCGGTTTTTGTAACGATATCCGTTTTTTATTTTTGTTTACTGGTAACAAGCTAACCTTTATGTGATATTTTGATCTCTATTGAATATTCAAAGTGTAGGTAATTAGATCTCTTAGAAATGCCATTATTTATTAAGCAGTCACCTTTATTAAAAGATAAATTAGAATCTGGATTTGGCATCACACAAGAGCAAATATTTATAAATGTATTCATTAAGTTCTAATGTATTCAACAATATGCTTTTACGGATGCAATTACTGTATCATATTTATTATCTAACCATTATGTAAGATTGTGTGATAAGATAATCAAGGCATTACAGATAAAACACGTTTTTTTTTTTTTTTTAATTATTGACTTTAAATAACTTAGGACCTTATGATCATAAAGAGGCAAAATTGGCTTCTAAGAAGAAAGAAAAAATGTTTATTCTGCACAAACTAAAAGCACATTACAAAATAAAAAAAATACATTATAATACTACGTACAAATTAGCCAAAAGCCTCGTATTCAATATTAAAAACTTATAAAAGTTTGACATTTTTTTTCTTTTGCTTGATCAGGGCCAGAGGCCAAAGACAACCGCTTCTGTATCAACTAAAAATACTGCGTGTATCAGGAAGGTGGGGTCAAAAAGTTTATACCCAAATGTATGGGACGGTTGATAATTTTTTCTCGATTACGATGTTGATTCCATGGAGAAAGTTTTCCAGTTTGGTTGTATGTACCACACCCTTAAATTTGACCTTTCTCATACATGCTTGCCTATAGCATAGCTCCCACTGGAAACGTAGCTCAAACATTTACGGTCGTAATATTCAAATATATACAATTTAACCTCTGAACCGACGGAACGAGGCGACACGGCGACGTTTTCCGGTTTAAATTGCAATATCTACGTGTTACGATATTTTCATAATTATTCCACTATATCATAGGTTTTATGGTCTCGTTTTAAATTGATCGGAGATTCTTACCAACATGAAGAGTTGAGGATGTTATGGTATGGAATATCATACATGTCTTATAGTATGAAAGTCAAAATATGCCAAGCCTCTTCCCAACTATATCGGGGTAGGCTTCCAGTCTAACCGGATGCAGCTGAATACCAGTATTTTACATGGACCGAGTGCCTATCTGACCTCCACAACCCAGTAACTGGGTAATACGATACCCATTGGTAAGACTGGTTGTCAGACTTTCGGGCTTCTGATGACCTGTAACGACTGTCAAAGATCCACGAATGAAAGCCGGGACCAACGCCTTAAAACGTGCTTTCCGAGGCACGGAGGAGTCTCAATATGTAAAGATGGTCACCCATTCACGGACCAACTCCGGCAACCGTAGCTTAACCTGATACTGAGCTCCTCTTATAGTATGAGAGTCCAAGAGGTATTTTCGCTTGACGAGTGTTTGAAAAAAAAACCGGTAAATGAAAAATTTATAGGTTTCTGAATCATGTTTTTCTGTGGGCACAGCACTGCCTCCTAGACGTATTGAGATATTGTCATTATTGTCACGATATCCAGCTCTCAGGATGACTGCTGGATGTAGAACACTTGTTGATTGACAATAATTATGGTAGAGATGGTTTTTTCACAGTTAATATAAAATAATATCACAAAAAACGATGCTAAAAGGGGTAAAAAAGAACCGAGATCTTTAAAACAAACCTTTTCCAGTCACCACATCACATTTTCTTCTCCAATTTGAATCACAGTAACCACAATGTGGTTCAACTTCTTTTCTTATAGAGTAACGTCACAGCGGGTGTGACCACACAGGTGCCCGTCGCGCATGCGTCGTAGGCGTCCATCCGCTTTGGTGATACATTTCTGCAAGAATTTTCTTCGCTAGCTAAATGCTTTTTTGTTCAAGTGAAAACTGTGGTCTGAAAGTTGTAACCTACTTATAACGCTTTTCATTCAACTTCACCCAAGTGGCTTACGCTGTTTGTAAATTAGTTTGTGAGTCTCCATTTAATCTAGTTTTAACCAAAACCCAAACATTGCCATAAAAACTTGAAGCTAACAACGTTAGGTCTAAGAAACGATTAAATTATCATAACGGTAGAAACAAGCCATTTTTTCACAGTAACAGGTTGCGAGGCACAGCGTATTTTTAATTACGCCCACCATGATAAACAAAAAACAAACAACAAACATTCACTTTCAAACAAATTAATCACATAATTACATAGATCCCTATCATAATCTGACTTACTCTAGCGTGTAAGCGCGCGTCACGGATCAGCGCACACGACAGTGTTGTGGCGCTTGTGACGTGTAAAGCTAATTGGTTGGAAGTGATGAGGTTGGTATAGAGAAAGATGGATGGACTCCTTTGAAGAATTTGGCTACTTAGATTTCATAAACTGAAAAATTTACTGAAACATGCTCTCAGTGTTAGAAATGATATTATAGTCAGAGATCATTGCCATTTTTTAGTCTTTTATGAGTGAACTGTGGCGGCATCTACATCGCCATATACGAACTACGCATCTCTCTGACGACATGCAAAATCGTGAATCGCGCAAGCTGTGTTTACCGCGCGACCAGCATATATACAACGTCCCGATATCAATCGTCGGGCAGTAGCCCATCAGACACGACACCCTTCTATTCGGAGGATCCTCCCTTTTCTATGGAGGATGAGAAAGCTTTACACCCTGTTCCTCATTCATTAATTTTAACGCTAATTATTATTTTGAAATAGCTCCGTAGGAACTTGAAAAAAATAGAGGGATAAGTACTCTTTGTTACTTCACTAACTTATCTCGACATAGCCCACATTAATCAGCTATTTTTTTTTGCAAAAAATCTTTAATAAATCAGAACATAATTATTCGTTTCAGACAAACATACAGAGACGGGAACCATTTTTTGTACTCCACTAACAATATTGTACCTGTTTTTTTTTAATTCGAAATAAAAATATAACCAAATTTTAATCTACCTGTCGATACTTAGACTTCTAAACGATCAAAACTGATTGACAATCGTAACTAATAATGATTGATTATCTTTAAAAATAATTAAAAAGGATCTTCAATATATAAATATTATTTGAAATAATAAAAAATGGCGGTCATGAAACAACAAAATGATAAATAAGTTCGTGTCGAAACAATTATTTGTTAGTTAAAATTTCACGCTTCAAGCCAAGGTGATAATGATTGATTCGAATCAATCAATTTGTCAATTCGGAAAAAATAAATGCATGTAATCAAAATAATTTGTACCTCCACTTGTATGATTTGATATCTCAAGGGTTTGTAGCAACCTTTCATTTATTTGTAGGTTAACCTTTACATAACCATGTTTTACATAACCATAATAAAGTAGGTACTTACTTACATTTACCCTATTGTATAGAATCATTTTTTTTCTAACTAAACAGACAGCTGTGCTGCTGGGGAGTTTGTTCCGCCACTTCTTCTTCACAGCTAAAGCACTGGGAAGTGGTGAAGGGTGGGCGTTTTGGGGGACTGTCTTATGTCATTTTTGACGTTCGAAAAGTGCTGATTCTCAGCCTAGTTTGAATAAATGACTTTTGATTTGATTTAATGTTACATGTGATTGCTGGCAACACATAGGCCACTTTGTTTTTCTTCCTCGTCTATGGTCACAGCACTACTTAGGCGAGCAGCAGTTTCCCCTGTTTCTGCCTGACATCCGTGGGGTGTTGGGAAAGGCCATTTTTCTTTGGACTTCTCACATCGTTGATTCGAAATTTGAATTGTAGCACTCGGCGTTTACGGGCTGAAATCATAATTGGAATACGAGTTATTAAAGATATAAAGGGTCCCCAAAACGATCAATTGCAATAATAATTGCATTTTATGTGTATATTGGTGCCGATTCTGTTGTTCACAAACTAAACTAAATTTAAGTTCAGTGCATCTTTTTCTTTCTATTTCATAATGAAAATAACAGAAGATAAATTTTAGTTTAGTCCTGTCAAATTAATGAGCGCCTGACGTAAATTGACGTAATTTTAGTAGGCAAGTTTGTAATCGCGTCTACACTTGTATGGAGTAGTGATAGTTTCATTGTCAATTGCTGCATTTTTTATACGATAAATGTGTATAAATCACGTATACAATTGCAATTGATCGTGTCGGAGACCCTTTATTATGAAGGTAGGTAGTATGTTTGCTATGTATGACACATTATCCACAAATCATTTTAAGCTTCGACCGATAAAATAGCTCTAACGAGCTGAACTTAACACCGATTCCAATAAACTCCAAAAAATTCTCCAATAAACAACACACTGCATCATAATTTTGAAATTATTTAAAAAACATTATAATAACCGTATCGAAATAATTAAAGATTTAGGTAACCCTATCAGCTACATTCATAACCGAACAATAAACATCGAAAAAACGAATTCAAACAAATCACAACACATTAGCTCAGGTTCACACGGGTGGTCCCATTAAAATGAGGCGACTGCCACACTTGTCCATGCCTCGTTTACATATTCCACTAGACTCGCGCATAAATTGTCATTACGGTAATCATTCGATACATTCTATCGATAACTGCGCTCGCCTAAATCGTTTAGTCGATTTCAATCCTCGGTTGGACGCCTTCAAACGACTGACCACGAAATCTATTTGTAATCTTCCCTTTTTTCACAGTTCAAAGTGTATGTGACGCTGTATAGGACCTATTTTATCTTTAACTTTATTGAGCTTTATCGGTTTATAGTCGTAAATAAGGTTGGAATGATATGGAGTGCGTTCTAGTGCAATGCTCACTCAAAATGAACACGCATCGTCGATTATTTTGGTATCTTTGATGACAATTTATTTTTTAACGCCAATGCTTGACGCGCCGGATTAATTTAATATTGAAATGAGGATAGTAAATTGTGGCTAATGTATTTTAATTTTGTCTTAATGTTCCGAATAGCTTAGGAAATTAGGACCCTATCTTTTCATGATTAGACAGATAAAATAAAAACTTGAATAATTAGAACTATGTAATTAAATGCAATTACACGCTCTGTCAAACTGTGAATAACGTCACATAATTACCCATAGTTTTTTTTAATATTTGTTACGAAGAAATATTTTATATTCTTGATTCATCTGTCTGTGCTGTGTGTACATAAATAGTTAGTAAATTCGAACAAAAAGTCTTAATATACCTAATATTCAAAGCCTAGTCACATTAAAATCTTTAGCAATACAATATTCATATAAATCGAACCGATCAAATAGGTATTTGATTCAGCGTACGCTTCGTGCCAACTCGATTAAAGAATCGATTCTACGGTGTATACTAGTTTGGAGAAACAGTCCCCGTTTATGGAAACATTACTGGGGACATCATCGTTAGTATCCACAACAAATACCCTTACTCAGACGCAAACAGTATCGGTTCGAACACGAGTATCGATATGCAAAACGATTCGATAATAATCGCTAACGCCTCGTTCAGACCGGCTGAGTAAAGACTGGTATGTAAACAAATTAGCTAGTATGCTTAAGCGAAATAAGTGTTTAAGAAACTTATTTTATTTTAATGTTCTACTGATATTCAGAAGTCGATTAAAAAGGGGATATGTTTATTAAAATATAGTGTCGAAATGTTTAATAGTTAAAATAAATTTAACCAAGAAAAAACACTCATTATTTGCTGTCAACAGTAAAACAATAATGAATGTTTTATTTTTCAAAAGTCAAACACTCGGTTTGACTTTTTCATTAATTAGAGTTTAAGAGTTACTTTTCCTTACGCAAAATACGCGCTTTGACGTGGAGTTGAGGAAACCAATTCATTTCACCTATTATAATTAAAATTTTTACATAATAATAATAATATTGACAAGTACTTATATAAAAAAGGGGGGAAATAGTCACAGTGCATAAAAAAATAGAAGAATATTGTCATCAATTCCTTCAGTTTATCATAATTTAATGCTGGACATACAAGCAGTAGTACCATTCCCATATTCCACCTAACCGCTGTATTTAAATACGTATCTTTAAATCTTAGTACTTACTTCTCTGCATTACTGCAGTTACCGATGAACGGTATATTTATGGTCGTTTTAGATCTTAGATCTGCTCATCCTTATAAAAAGAGCGTGAAGACTTGTAACAACCTCGCAACAAACCGCCAATACATTCTATATACTTCTTTCTCAAAGATCAGCATATAAACTTGTCCAGCATTCTTACAAAGATTACAGGTACATTCTTATAGATTATCAAACGTATTGCCTTCAAGTAAAGGACATTACAATGTATCCAGTAATCGAGGAGTTGAAAACAAACCTGTTTACAAGCAACTCAAAATACGGCGGGCGATAGAAAAACACTGACTGTGTCATGTATATAAATGATCAAATGATCTCGAGAAATACCGAAGTTTGTTTACAAAAAACTAGCCAAGTGCGAGTCGGACTCGCACACGAAGAGTTCCGTAACGTATTAACAACTAGAAAAAAACATCGAAAAAATTATCATGAAAAAAAAAATTGTCTTGAAAAGAGTTGCCTTTACTTATTAACTTGATTTAAATTTTATTTCAACTGTCTACCTATTACGGTTTATGAGATACAGCCCACTGACAGACAGACGGACAGCCAAGGTTTAGTAATACGGTTCCGTTTGGCACTCTTCTGGTACGAAACCCTAAAAATAAAACCTTATTCCACATTCGTGTTGCTAAACATTTACATTTAGATCGGCTCGACTTAATACTCGACGTACGTTCGAGTGAACGCATTGATGATTCAACTGGCAAATCCGTATAAACGCCACCATTTAAATGTATATTTCGAACGCGATACTGAAACAACTTAACGTGCCTGTGTTTTATGCAAAAATAAACTTACTTGTCAACGTCATAAAGTTGGAATTGCACTGGTAGATGATGAAGGTGTGATAATTAAAGAATACGATGACGGCAGAGTTCGCGCTTCAAATAAATAAATCGACACTTATTATGCCCCATGCGACTATGTTATGTAAGTAGTTTAACTAGATTAATGGGTCAATACACTTGGTGTTCGGTTTGTAATGCCGGGTACAGACTCATCGAGTACTATTGCCTAAACACATTACTTCTGATCGAACTATTATCGTCTTCGTTTTACGTCAATCATTCTTGTTTGAAATATTCTTTATTGTGGATGCGTATGTTTTTTGTTACCTAATACAAGTACTTTACCAGTCGTTAACATTTGTAGTTCAAAGTGGACTATAGAGGTGGCACTTGACTCTAAACGGCTAGTGCGTATGGCTCTTAGGTAATTTTTTTTATTTAAGTATTATCATAATATTCAATGACATCCGCTACTGAACATGAAGAATTATATGACCTGCATCCTAATTGCGTAATACACGATCAATCAGAATCAGTTTGAAACAAATTCCTAGTCCATTGATTCCTATGTTCGAAAAAAAAATCTGCTCAACATGAATGTTGTTGAACTGTCAAAATTAAACAGATAGATAGTCTTAATCTATAAATAATCAGTCTTAATAATAGTAATAATCTTAATCTGATGACAAAATTCGATCTGATGACAAAGTTCGAACTGATGACAAATTTCGAACTGATGACAAAGTTCGAACTGATAACAAAGTTCGAACTGATGACAAAGTTCGAACTGATGACAAATTTCGAACTGATGACAAAGTTCGAACTGATGACAAATTTCGAACTGATGACAAAGTTCGAACTGATGACAGAGATCGAAAAAAAGATCTGCTCAACAACGCGTAATGAATGTTGTTGAACAATCAAAATTAAACAGATATTAGTCTTAATCGGTTACGAAAATAAGTTACGCAATTAGATAGGTGTTCCTATAATTTACCGCCCGTTAATGGCCAAGTTAAATTCCCAACATCGACATCAAGTAAACAAAATACATTTAAAATATGCAAACTTCATTGGCATTGATCTCAATAACTCAATATTCACAAAGGAAAATTCCGCGCGAAACGTCGCCAGCGCATATCGATACATCCCGATTCGATTTCGTATGTATCGATTTGCAATCGGTATGGATCGATTACGAATCTGATCACACTCGCTATTGTTTCGATAGCTTTTATTGACGATAAATGTTGTATGGGTAGTGTTATTAAACGGTGTGCGAATTGTGAAAGGATTGACAGTATTTTTGCTCTCATAAAAATAGGCTGGTGATAAACAACTTTTACGACACTTCGTATGTTAAAATCCATCAAGCCGTTTAGGCTACAGAGCGTGCCAAAGAAATAGCCATACATACATACAAACATATGACATACAAGGAGGGTAATGTTTTTCGAGAGTACCTATGTATGTATGTAACATATATAGTATACATACTCTCGAAAAACATTACCGTCCTTCTGGGGCAGTCGGGTAAAAATAGGCTGGTGATAAACTAGCTTTTATTCGTGTCCTGGGGCTGCAGAGGAGCTCGTGGTTAAGAAATAACAGCCGCATGGGTCGATCAGATTTTTAATTATGATGAGTAGTTTAGAAGATAAGAGGGAATAGATAAACATACATACATACCGGTCAAAATCATAAACTTTCGTTTTGCTTCGCCGAAGTCGGGTAAAAATATTACAAACATATTACATTTACCTACAATTCAAAATGTCTTACTTATTTGTTCAGTTCCTATGGTTGGATAAATTTCGCAGTAGATACCTACACTTTTCAGAGAGTATTTTGATCCAAGATTCTTAAATTAACACGTCTAGCATGCGTTTAGCGTTCATATGATAATATTTTTTTATTAATACTACACAGGTTTTCAGACTGGTTTTCTGAAATCGAACTCTAGTCTACATTTTATTGTAAAAACTACATATTATAAAACAAAGTCCTCCGCCGCGTCTGTCTGTCAGTCTGTTCGCGATAAACTCGAAAACTACTGCACCGATTTTCATGCAGTTTTCACCAATGGATAGAGTGGTTCTCGAGGAAGGTTTTAGTATATAATAATCAACATCCACGCGGGCATCAGCTAGTGTAATAAAAATGCATGTACCTATACGAGATTGATAAACTCTTACACCGTACTAGCGATCAACGTGAAACTTGGCACATATATGTGTAGTAGTTCACGGGGAAGGCATTTATAGGTTTTTTTCGACCTAAGCGCAGGCGAAGTCGCGGCTAAAAGCTAGCACCTATGTATTTTATGAAGAGTTTTCTCAAGACTACCCATAGAAATAATAAAACCGTCACAATACATATCCAATTAAGATTCACCATCACAACTCAAATCAAACCACTCCTGCTCATACCACACACATCATAAATACTAGGATCACATAGACGCGTAGAGCCACAATAGCCAATAGGCGATACACATCGATATGGAGTAGATTGATCCTCTTTGGCTCGCATCGGGAAAGCTGCGCGGACGCCGCTTACAAATTGCCGCGTGTGCGCACGCGCGGGGCTAGGGTTGACGCTTGGCTAAAGATTTGTAAAAGTTAGGATAATTTAAGTTTTATTAATAAAACGGAGATGGCTAGAATAACACACATTGAAAGATAAATTATTCTACATTACACTCGCGACAATTTAAGAAGTCCGTTTTGACGTTTCGTTCTCTTACATATAATAAAACGTTAAGCCTTGAGAATCAGTTTTTATCAATGTAGGTAAGTCGTAAATTACAAACTCTCTAAGTATGTTCAATCGATTTGTCTCGAGAATCAGTTTTTAAGAAACAAATTTTTTTTTTCATCGCTACCCTAAGCATTTTGATAGCTGTCAAAACGGACTTCTTAGATTGTCGCGAGTCTAGCTGCGCCTTGCGGTTTCCCCCGCATACGACTCGATCCCGCGGAAAAATCAGGATAAAATGTATCCTATGTCCTAATTCAGTTTATTATTTACTCATGCGCCAAATTTCATCAAAATCTGTTCAACCAACAAGCCAACAAGCGTAAAAAACATTCGCATTTATAATATTAGTGCAAAATAATAATACTAGTTGCAATGCAACACATAATTGCCGGTACAGGTATGTACCGGCAATTATGTGTTGCATTACGGAAACCTACCTTTACCGTTTAGTAGCACAAAACACATTAATCTCACTGATAACCTTACATTCTTATGTAGAATCTAACAAATAATATGCGCAAATCTAATAAATAATTATGCGCAAACGTTATATTCATGGAGAATAAACTACTTGTCGTTATCTGATGGTATAACTTTGAGCGATGGTCTTGTTTGATGTCGACAAGAACATTAGTAGGTACTTATGTAGGTACTTAGTGCAGCGTGGTATATGGTTATAGGTTATACTTTAGTTTGAAGTGTTAGCTGTGTTTACGTTTGCGCTGGTTTAAGGCAAATTAACCCGTGAAAAATCATTCTTCCCTTGGTGTCTTCACTTAGGGTAGAGTTTCCCGGTCATTTTTCCTTCTTCTGCCACATTGCTGTGTGCCAATTTGAGGGGATGACAAACCAACGAAAGGATTTTGAACTTAATCTATGTGGAAAAGGCTTGCGTCCCAGTCTATGGAAAAAATAAAGCTACAGAAGCTACACAAAAATTGCGTCAATCCCATTTTACAAAAAAGGATTGCGTCCATGAATGCGTGGGAGCGTCAACGGCATTCTGAAGGTCATTATTGATAAGCCGTATTGCACCATTATGTCGCATTGGCTACATGTGCACGTACCCGGTGCATCTGGTGAGTGCAAAGTAAAAAAATTGTTCATTTGTTTCCCGAAAAAAACCGGTGTTACCGACATAGCCTGCAGGGTAAGCAACCTGAAGTGGCAGTGGGCTGGCCATGTTTGTCAAAGGACCGTTGGCCGGTGGAGTAGACGAGTCCTAGAGTGGAGACCGCGTATCGGGAAGCGTAGTATGGGACGCCCCCCAGCAAGATGGACCGACGACCTTATATCCAGTAGTGGACTGCGATAGGCTGAGTTGATTGATTGATTACAACTGTTACTAATATAGCATATAACTAGTGTGTATTACTAACAATGGACTAATCAAGGTCATTTTTTTTTTTTTTAAATACAGTTGGCTCTTTCTAAACAGACCACACGTCTCATATCTTGTACATCCACTTAGATTTCCGCGTACACCATAAATTCAAATGACCTTCATTCTCATTACATATGCCACATAATTAAGCCAATCAATGTAATTAAGGCTCAGTTGCTACATTTTATGTAAATTCGGCTCCCAATAAGAGCCATAAACTTTCACTGTTTTATGATGCCAGCAACACATACATACCAATAAGTTACTCTATACACGCAATTTGGGACTATTTGTAGACAAATAGAATTAATTTTATTCGTTCGATCCATACTTTGGCCTTTACGTGGAGACCAATACTAATTAACTACAAGGTAAGCTAAGATGCACAGTCTTCCCGGAATAAAAATAATCATCAATCGTCCTCGGATCTTTATTTTTTTGGCATATTATACACTAGCTGCGCCCCGCGGTTTCACCCGCGTAAGTCTCGGTCCCGTGGGAATATCGGGATAAAAAGTATCCAGGTTATAAACTATCTGTTTGCCAAATTTCAGCCATTTTTGCGTGATTGAGCAACAAACATCCAAACATACAAACTTTCACATTTATAATATTAGTAGGATTAGTAGGATTACCAACTTTTGCTCGTGGCTTCGCCAGTGTGATATGTTGATGAAAATCAGCCTATGTCCTTCCCCAATGTTCAAAGTATCCCCATACCAAATTTCATCAGTTGTTTTAGCGTGAAAGCGTAACAAATAAACAAAAAAACAGACAAACTCACTTTCGCATTTATAATATTAGTTAGGATTAGCTGTACCACGCGGTTTCACCCGCAGAAGTCACGATCCCGTGGGAATACCGGGATAAAAAGTCCTATGTCCTAATCCAGGTCATGGTCTACCCATGTGCCAGTCATCCACATCCGTCTAGCCGTTTTAGCGTGAAAGCATAACAAACAAACTCACTTTCGCATCTCAGATTATGACAAGCTATTGCTTTTACCGCAGACCAAAACGAATAGTTTTGAGTGCAATTCCTCAAAACTCTTGTTTTACCTGGTTTTTATGAAGTTTGATCATAAAGCATAGTATGGCAAACGGAAAATTATTGTGTTCAATTATTGAATTCATTTAGGAACTTAATTTGATTGCTTTATTCATTAATCCCAACAATTTGATTATGGAGATCAGAGATATGGTTTACAATGTTGACTGCCATCACTAGAGTAGGAAATTAAACTCAACTGAGGATAAAAAAATGCGGAACCTTTTGAAATAATCGCGGTAAGTGGTCAGTTAAGTGTTATAAAAATTTAAAAAGTCCTATATCCAATTGTGAATTTTTAGTGTGTTATCATAAACTATTAGGTAAATCCTATATTATTAAAAACTGCTTGACACTTCCCGTGACCCAAGGGCTGGCTTTTATCTTGGTCAGAGGCTAAGCATTGCCATTCAACGTGGCAATGCCGCCAGTCTCTTGGGTACATTACCAGCCGACAGCGATGTGGAGGAATTTTTCGACGCCTTACTTTAGTTATAGTTAGTTAGTTCTTTAAGTTTTAGTGTTTTATGTAAATAGTTAGTTGTGTTATATATATATTGTCTAAAAATTAAGCTCTTATTAAAAATGAGCAATTTTTGTTTAAATATTTGTAATCACATTCTCGAAAACAGCTCTAACAATTTCGACGAAAGTTGCCAGATAGGGGTATAACTGGGAACAAAAAGATTTTTTTTCTATTTTCACTCCAGCAGAGCTAGGTAACCCAGGTACAAAATATAAACCTCAAAGGCTACAATTACAATAACAACAAAAGATTGTGGTAAGCTAAAATTGAAAAATAAAAAATTAAAGCTAATTTAAATACATCCAAACATAGCTAATTAGAATTCATTCAATACAGTCGACCTTTACGTGACGAGTTTGGCACTGAAATGAAGTTTAATAAGTGTTAATTATACTGAAGCTATTGATTCTGTGGTGTGGGCAGAATTTCAAGTGGTGCACGAGGCCATTGCAATGACGTCAATAGAAAAATAATTCGGTGGTGCCAATGTTTACTTAATACAGATTTCACGTGTTCCCATTCCGGTGTGGTCATTCCATTATATTTTCAGCTAATAACTACCTACAGCAAAATAATAAATGCTACAGTAGCTGACAGAGTATATGAACTACCGTAGTTGGAAGCCTAATTCATTAATTTAATTCATCATCATCATCATCTGCCTAGCCTTTTCCCAACTATGTAGGGGTCAGCTTCCAGTCTAACCGGATGCAGCTAAATACCTATTAAATAGTATTTTACATGGAGCAACTGCCTATGCGACCTCTACAACCCAGTAACTGGGTAATATGATACCCCTTGGCAAGATTGGTTGTCAGACTTTCGGGCTTCTGACGACCCGTAACGACTGTCAAAGATCCACAAATGACAGCCGGGGCCAACGGCTTAACGTGCTTTCCGAGGCACGGAAGAGTCTCGGTACCTATGTTTATTGTATTAGATGGTCACCCATCCACGGACCACCCCGGCAAGCGTCACTTAACCTGATGGATCGACCCGTGCGGCTATTATTACTTAGCTACGAGCTCCTCAAATTAATTAATATAATAAATTAATTTAATTATGGAAGCTATAATAATAATCAAAGGTATCTGAGAAACAGAAAATGAAAATATGAAGAACATAAAATATGTAACGAAAGGTCCGCCAACCCTAATCCCTACATTGAAGGATATATCGCCGTCCACCGGCTTTCAACTTCGCCGACGTCACACGTTCAACTATACGAAGGCAGCATTGTATTTTAATTTCTGCCGTGTTAGGAATTTTCAAATAAGCACTTCTTTTACAACAGTTACACAATTCTGAACTCTAACCCCTTTACATAAAGGTGACAAGTTTCAAGGTAACATGTACGAAGAGTTATAGCTAGGGATGGTCGTGAATTATCATTGCGACATTTAGTATAAATTTAGACGAATCGTATGTTTAAATCGAGTGATTTAAAGTTTTATGTCGTATTAATATCGAATGAATTAAAGATAATAAAGATGACGTTGAGAAACAAAGAAATTTCCGTAGTCAATTCATTGCCATTGATGAATCAACGTGGGTTGATTGAGGAATATCGAAAGCAATTCATCGAGTTCAAGTTTGTCATTGAATCAACAATCTGGCATTTCTTAATGCGCATGGGCATCAGAGAGAAGCTGAAATGAATGGGACTCAGAAAACGCATAGTGAAAATCCAATTCAGTAATTCTTAATAAAAGATCATTCCTTTCATCATCATTGCTTTTCAATTTTCGTTTTTTGCCACCGACTTCCGAAATTAAAGTTATTGTTCAGTTTTTAGTTTTTTTTTGGAAGTCGATTGTTTTTTTTTTTTTTTTGTAAAAAGTTTTTATTTTTCACTTTTTAGTTGTGGTGCCTACTCCACACAAATTCAAATACCACTACCGCTTCAAATACCGCTATGTAAATAAAAGAGACGGAGTAACTTAAAACATCGTCCACATATACTAAGTTGGAAAAATACGTAATATTGAAGCTAACTCAAAAACTACGCTATCAAAGTTAATACAATTTATACGGGACCGCCTCTGAAGCATGCCCCAAACAAAAAAGAATCATCAAAATCGATTCATAGTTGGCTGAGTAATCAGGTAACCAAAAAAAAAATATAGTTACAGATGAAATGAGAACCCTTTTTGAAGAAGTCGGTTAAAAAGATCCTTGCACATGGCGCTGCCCTCATTGGGCAAAGAACCTGTTTCCTGCAGTAGGTACAGAACCAACACACCAACAACAACAGGTATTTACCCGAAACTTACACAGGTATCCTGTGTAACCCTGTAAACGTTCAAACAAAAAACCTTGTTCCTTGTGACCATTGCAGCCCAAAGGTCCCCCACAGACTTAAACTCTTTTCTTTCAACCGTCCCCGCATAACAACGCAAACATCGAATTACACAGACTGCGATCAATGAAATTGCTGTGCTTCCGAACATTTTCTTACGTCCAGCTGTGCAACAAAAAGTCGTCGGTCTGCGGGGGTCGTTTTATGTATCTATTCGCATTGTGCTGCCCGGGGGTGACGGGAAGCACAGTTTTTCTTTAGTACATTGTTTGTCTACTGCTGAGTACAAGATTTTTCTAGTAGTTCAGATGTTTGTTTTCGTATACCTGGTTCAAGTAACTCTTCTGTAGTGACTTCGACTTAGTACCAAGTGAATCTAATTAAAACAATCTTATAGCATTATGATTTAAAAAAAAACCGACTTCCAAAAAAACACTGAAAAGTGAAATATAACTTTAACTTGGTATATTTGCTTTTCAATTTTCATTTTTTGCCACCGACTTCCGAAATTAAAGTTATTTTCACTTTTCAGTGTTTTTTTTGGAAGTCGTTTTTTTTTTGGAAAATGTTTTTATTTTTCACTTTTTAGTTGTGGTACCTACCCCACACAAATTCGAATACCACTACCTGCTATGTAAATAACAGTTAAGGAGTAAATGAAAACATCATCTAGATACTCTAAGTGGGAAAAATACGTAATATTGAAGTCGGATTGAGAACCTCCTCCTATTTGAAGAAGCCAGTTAAAAAAACATTTGTCGCACTCTTTTATTTAAATAGGCGATTGGGATTAAGATGTCTGTATACGACTGTACATTTTAAGCAGCATGATCAATTAGCCGACTTCATTTATAAAAAGCTCAAACGTCCTAAAATTGTATTCTTTAATTTTATATTAATTTGCGAACTATTTCAGTAGCACCTCTGATTTTTGTATTCACAAGTTCTTTCTAAAGTACATCTATAAACAAAATCTCCTAGTCTGAACTGCGCAACACTTGTACAATCACAGTAAAAAGTGCACACGAACGAGAACAGTCGAGCAAAAAGCTGTAACTATCTGATTTCGCATTTCACGAGCGTCACCCGAGTATCGCAACTTCGCTACGAATTCTCTGGAGTTGTTAAATGGGTTGTTTATTTTAAATAAATACTGTGTTAAGTTGGTTTTTCTTTATTTAAAGGTTTTCTAACTTTGCTTCTGGGCACAGCATTGGCAATGGAAGTACTTTGCAAGATTTATCAAAATATTGGTTGGTCGTCAGTATACCGAAATGAAACAAGATGGAAGCTTACAGGTTGTCTTGGGTAATTTTCAGTATCTGAGATAATGGTATAATAAATTATGCGCACAGCAGCACATAATTTACTATACCATTATCTCAGATATTATTATTATTCACCTGAAGGCCAATTCTCGTACTTAAAAAACGGTGACATTCAAGTCGCAATCTGTCAAACTTGTCAAAAATGTTAGTAATTTGATTGTATTTTTGACAGATTGCGAATGAGATGCGAATGCGAAAGTTCTTAAAAACTACGGGAATTGCGGCTCTTTTTTGGGAATTGCCGTTATTATAAATACAAAAGAGTTTCTTTCTCTAGGTATGTTTTTAAATATTTGATAGGTTTCATAACTATACTACTAAACAGATTTTCGTAAAGTAAGTGTTAAAAAAAAATATTTTTACCAGGCGGTATCATCAACTCTATAGGAACCAATACATCGATCAGTAATCAAATCACTCGGTGCTCGAATCGTCGGCAACTTAAAATTAAATTTGTCAAGACCAACGACTATATAATTTAGACAATCTAATATAAACTTTAGCTCAATAATGCCAAAGTTCATTTCAGTTAACCAAGGGATAATTATGAAGTTTTTTCTCAAATGTGTTAAATTCGCAAGGTGATAAATGAGTGGTTATTAATTTAGTTCTTAGTGAAGGCCGAGCGTTAAATTCGTCATTAGGCCTACAGATTTTGAAATATTTTATAAGTGAAGCTGACATTCAGTAGTAATTTGCCTCAAAAGAGTTATTTCCCGTGTGAGGCCTATTAGTATCAATATTGACAGTAATATTTTTATATTGCTTAATACTGGTAATCAACATAATATTTGTTTTTTTCTATAAGGTGGAGACGACAATACGACAAAAAATAAAACTCCGTAATCTAGTTACGATCTCGGTCTCCATACAAAAAATTAAACAAATATATCCAATAGTTTAGTTACGATAGCTAGTCAAAGATCGGCAAACCCCATAGTCGGTCTACTATTTAGTTTGTTTGAAAAAATTACTTTTTTAATTTCCATGTTAGGATTTATTTGATAGTTCCAAAATATTCTTATGCATTAGTATTGCCAGTGTTTTCATTATTGTTGAATTGTCGTCTCCACATTGTATATACAGGGTGTTAGGGTAGACACCGTTATCCTTGAAACTAGTGATTTGGTGTAAATTGTCGCAAAAAAAAAAATCTGCTGTTTATTTATTTAAACTTTTTGCACACAAAAAGGTACAAAGGCGGACTTAATGCCTTAGGCATTCTCTACCAGTCAACCAAGGGTGGTGAAGAGATTAGATGGCGGGTGCTCTGATTGAGAGGAACAAAGAGAAAAAAAAAAAAAGGAAATTAATATATATATCATAATGCATTATAGATAAAACAGTTTTTACAGTAGGTACATAAATACGCAATCAACTTATGATACATAAATACTTACATACATATTTACTATAATATATACATTTTGACGATTTGCTGTTACATACATTTTGTCGATTTAAGTGAACACAAATGTATGGAACAGCTGATTTTTTTTTTCGCGATTTCAATGTTGGTCCCATAGAAAAAGTATATTATAGATGACACCAAACCACTAGTTTCAAGGATAACGGTGTCTACCCTAACACCTAGTAGCTAGCATAAGATTATGTTATTAGTATATATCGACATTTGTCAGTCTATTACAATTACCAACGCCTCGTAAGCACGTACACAGTGACAACCTCATACCATCCCACTAATAACATCAATAGATCTCTAACAACCGGCCAAGTCATTAGCTGAGTAAACAAACGAACAGAAATGTTAACTATTCAATAAATATACTGCATGTTTGCACCTACAGCACTTACGAACCGTTATAGTGTTACTTACGGACGGTGGTAAATGATTTTGAATCGGGGCGGGCTGTCTGATTAGATGGGTAAACTTTTTCCGGTTCCTATATTAGCTAACGAGGCTTTTTTGTACAAATAATTTGTTAAATCAATTTATAAAAAAAATGGATTTGGGTGTTACGCGGTTATGTCCTTTTCACTCGGGGTGGTAAATGATTTTGAATCTGGGTGAGTTGTCTAATTAGATATTGAGTTAACGGAAGGCTAATTCTTGTACTTAAGAAACGTTCACATTCAAGTCGCAATCTGTCAAACTTGTCAAAAATGTTGTTAAATGGATTGTATTTTTGACAGATTGCGAATGAGATGAGAATGCGAACGTTCTTAAAAATACGGGAATTGCCCTTCAGTTCGGGTTCCTATATTGTAAAACGAGTCGTTTGTTTAACGACTAGAAAAGTTATCTAAATAGATTTTAAGAAATCGTAGCGGATTCGGGCATAATTAATACGTTTATGTCTTTTGTTCTACGCCCAATTCGTAGTACAAAAGACATAAATGCTGAAGCTATGCTCGTGTTATTTTTTTAATATTAAAGAAAATAATAATTATTATTTCCTTTAACTTAAGGTACAAAAAATATTTATTAAAAATTAAAATTATTTATTACTTGTTTATTTATTAATGTTATAAGTTAAGAAAAATACTACTATTTAAAAAATGAATACGGCGTGTATATTTTTCTGCCTAAAATTAAACATTCATCTCTAATCACTAACTTTATTTGATTTATATAAAGTATGTTAATTATGCAATCAAAGTTAGAGTGTTCGTACAAGGTTTTCGCGTAATTATTAATTGCTGATAATTACTGCTGGGTGCGATTTTTTATAATTGCAAAGTGATAATTGATACTTAATCAAAACTAGTCAAAATAGTTTTAAGTATCACTATTTATTTCAACATTTTGATTTCGAAGGTAAAATACATAACTCACAAAGCCGAAATACGCATAAACTCCATAATTATTTGTAACTATGAAAAAACCAGGTCAAAAACATAATTTTGTTGAGAAAAACTCATATTATAATTATCAAGGCAATCAGGAATTGAACCTACGACCTTTCATGTGTAAATATTTGATGATACACAAATAACAACTGATCAATGATCGCAATAGTTTTGTCAATGATGTCAAAATGTCACATCGATCATACATTCGGCACGGTTTGTTTCGACATGTCGTTTAAATTCGACATATTGACGCACTGATTCTAAATGATGAATGATCTTTTATTATTCAAATTAAAACAATTGAAACCAAAACACGTCAAGTTCGCTAATAACTTGACAGTAAAGAAATAATCGATCTTCTTCATCTAAAGAAATTGCCAAAATATGTAACACTAGCTGCCGCGACTTCGCCCGCGTGGATGTCGGTTATTATAATATACTAAAACCATACTCGAGAACCACTCTATCCATTGGTGAAAACAGCATGAAAATCGGTGCAGTAGTTTTTGAGTTTATCGCGTACAGGACGACAGACAGACGCGGCGGAGGACTTTGTTTTATAATAATAATAATATCATTCATTTCATTTTTTTTTTCATTTATATATATATTATTTTTTTAATTATTTATTTTTATTTATCATTTTTATTTACTTTTTATATTATGTACGGATAACATCACGTCTGTAATCCCCGAAAGGTTGGGTAGAGGTGAACCTATAGTAGGTAACTAGGTACACCCACATTTCATCAGTTATGTTTAATTCCCATGTAATTAGGGCCGAGCCTATTGCCATAAACCGGGCAAAAATTCAAACTCAAGGCTGCTACCGTGAAATTCCTGATGTAAAAACCCAATCACTGCCTGACTTGGGAATCCAGGACCTCACGCTCAGCAGTAGCGCTTGCGATCACTACACCAACGAGGCAGGCATTAATTAGAAATATTTTTTTTTTTTTTAAATTGCTCAATTTAAGTTTAACTCTCTCCAAATTGCAGAATTCTTTCCCAGGCTCAAATTGTACCAATAAAATAATCATTCCACTAAACCTACTGTCAACAATCATAAACCACGAATAAAATAACTCGTTCTAAATAACTAGTATAACCCTATTAACTCTTCAATAACTGTATAACATACAAGTAATATCCACTAACTATATCTAATGAATGGATCGGCAAACTGGGTGTGTTTGCATACCTCGTTTAAAATTAAAATCATAAAAACTAAAATTTAAAACATAAAAAAAATGCATTTAATAACAAAAAAATCGGGTGTGCCGTATGCTCGTTTTACAATCAATTCAAATATAAAAAAAAGCTGATACAACATTCGTTTAAACTAAATTATGCTCTAAACTAAAACTAAAAATGATAACTTTCATGTAACCGCAATTCCCCATAGAACACTAACAACTTAATTAAAATATAATTATGATACAATTAAAGTAATTATTTCGCGTAGTCAATTATGATTTATAACGTTAATTAATATTTTTATATTATTAATCAATATAATAATTATATAAAAAGTAGGTATATCTATTATGTAGTTAATTTTTAAGTATGATTAGGCGAAAGTTTGCGGTGAGATCAAAACTTGATACTGGATTGATTTAATTCGATGTAGAATGATATCATATTGATTGATAATTGTTTACTACTGGACTTGGTGAGTCAATGATCTGAACAAGATACTTCAGTCTATTATTATGATTTGCTTATCAGTCATCACAATATAATAAATATATTTATAATATAAATATATTTTATCTATCTATTTTATCAATTAGGTACGCAATGTTGCTAAAGATTTAATTACTGTTTTGATAAACCAAGCGCCACCAAATTAATGTTAGTTGCAATCCAGAGCGAGCACTGTCAATTTAAATAATCTGTAGTCATATTTTAAATGCATTACCCAAATTTTGATCTTTAGCAATATCAATAATTCACTTTCTTAGCTGATTTTGTCTTAATCTGAAAATAAAAATATATAAAACCACAAGAAATTATAAATCAAAATTTTTAAATTTAGATCTTCTCATTTTATTAAAATTAATCTAGACTTAATTATATTTTGATCCAAAATGTGCAGTCATTTATTTTAAATCTATTTCGCTAATTTATTTGGTAAATAAGTTACCTGACCAGTTTAATAGCATTTAATTAAGACAACCAAATTTCTGAAAAAACGAAATTATTTTTTTGGAGTAAAACATTTCTTACTTCGATAACCTATGGGTCTTAAAATAAAATAAAAATCCAACACAATGTCTTTATTTTCACTTTTTAGTTTTGCAATAATTAAAAATAATGCCGTTAAAGAACCATTTAAATGCGAATGTATTATTTCTAATATCAAAATAAAATATCTGCAACCGCATAAATAAAAGTAAAGCACCATAAACCGAGCATCAAAAACGCTTCTTTCGATTTTTTCGCCATTATTACGCGAATTAATAACAATGGCTGTCATAAACAATAATATACGTCAAATATATTGTACCCGAATATGTTATCAAAAATTTCATACCGTTACATCTTCGAAAATAATATAACTAACCGAATCGCCGGTCGGGCGAGCTCCCACGACCTCAGAGCTACATTTCGCTGTGCTCTATCCAATCTTACTTCCTAGTACGAACTAATACGAACCCTAATTTCAGTTAAATAGAGCTCAAAACTATTCCAGCAATAACTGTATCCATTCAAAAGCGATGTCTCGTGCACACATGCGCAGCCAACACCTTTAGTTTGAATGTGTGCGTGTAGAATCGTATTGAATGAAAATTCGTTGCGTTTGAATTTGAATTCTGTGTTTGGATTGATACCGTTGGTTTTGTGAAAAGGTGGGTGTGTTAGTGTGAGTGTATTGACCAATATTAATAACGTACTGGCTGGTTGGGAGGTCGCGGTCGACTCGACAGGTGATGTGTTGCGATACTCGCTCGATCGTGTGCGTGTGTGAGTGGAATGTCAGAGTTTAGCTTAGAGTGTTGCTACACTGGGTTTATTGTTTTTATTGCCTTGCATTTAATTAGTATTCGAAATCCGATGTTTCATTAGCTTAGATATCGTGTCGGAAAATTGGCACTTTTATTGCATGTAAATTGACCGGTGAGATTTATTTGGATCAGTCTGAAATGATGATCATGCTACTCATTATTATTGTGCTGAATTTATTATAGTTATAAAACAAAATGTTAAAAACAATTTATATCCATTCGAGTTTTTTGCCGGCGAATCGTAACTTAGCACTGCCATAAAAATACCAACACCACATTTAACAAAAAAACTTTAAAAGAAAAATGCCCGGTGTACCCACGTCCTAACATGTGACAGTGAGCACGAGTGGATCGCGGCAGGTGAACGTGTCTATGTGTGCGTGAGGTCAACTCATCACTACACTATAACTTCACTTATGTGTGCAGTCTAAGGGAAGACGATCTCTTCTAAAGCTAGATTCTGACTGATACCAATTATTAGAAATCATTTGAAATGAAATACGTAGATAAACATTAAAATTATAATAAACACCAAATCTGGTGATGTAATTGGTATCAAGTTATGAGGATGCGTGCATTGACTTCTTGTATAAGCATAAAATTAAAATAATTAACGTATCTGATATTCTGATTATTGATAATGTTCCTGATTATTGTTTGTTGGAAATCCTATTTTGATGTAATTTTATTATGTCGAAGAGCCGGAGTTAGCGTGTATTGCTTTGCGGTACAATTGCATTTAACCTTTTGCTTGCGATTTTATAATTTAAATGCTTAAACAATATCCATAATTAAGCTAGCGAATTTATTACTTGCATCATAACATTGTATTAACACTTACACGTTCCAGTATCTAATACTACATTTAAAGTACATAATTATGATAATTTAAATGTAGATTACATGGAAACAAGTCGCAGTTAATTAATATTAATTATCACGCTTAAATTAATTAAACTATTACTTATATAACTAGGAGTTATCGTCACGTTTCTTTCTTAAAAACTGCGAGATTATTTCAAGAATATTTATTCAAAGTAAACACATTTACTTTTTCGTTGCATCTAAGCTGTAATCAGTATTAATAAAATATCAATGTATTAATCTATTTATAAATAAGTACTTTTTTTTCGTGAATTAGAAAATTATTACTGTTAAAAATATAAACTCGATGAAAAATATTCATAAAACTTAAAAAAAAACCTGAATCACATAAAAACTGGTGCCCTTTAACCACGCGATACACGATTCCTTTACGCAACGCGTTACATTGTTCTGTCCTCACCTTTACAAAGCGACAGGTTGTCTGATTACCTACTGCTCATGATCTGTGATTGCTTACGGATATTATATTATTATTATGTGCCGAGTAGTTTTGGAGATCTTTTCATTTTTCTAGCAGATTTTAGTAAATTTGTGGCATTTTATTTGAATTCTTCATTGTGAATTTGTATTTAATTTAAAGAAACAAAGATAGAAAAGAAAGAAAAAAGAGCTAGCTTAGTAGCTAATTTATTAAAAAAACAGCGAACTATAAATAGGTCGGAAGAATGGAGGGTTAGATTTTTTTTTTTTTAGTTTATTTTTGCAGTGACAATAAAATATCAGACAAAATAAATCGAATAATATTTGTTTTCGCGCATAATACGTAAATATTGTTTTTACTAAACTAACGAGGAAAATTCGCGTAAGTTTATTAATAAGCTAACAGTCAGTTAGCTCCTATGCAAAACGGCAAACTACTGGTTTTACGGGCAGATCGACGCTCGCCTGACCTCTTCTAGAGAAATTATATTACTGGTAATTATCTTCCTTCTACTAGCGTTCCTTACTACCATCATATTTACTTTAACATAACCATGCTAGAACTTTAACAATGTGGATACGATTATCCTATTCGCTAATTTATAAATGCGAAAATTAGTTTGTTTGTTACGCCTTAACGCTAAAACGACTGAACGGATCGTTATGACATTTGACAGAAAGGTGAGGTCTGGGACCTGGAGAAGGACATAGGCTACTTTTGATCCTGGATCGTAGACGACGTCGCAGGCAACAGCTAGTACGATAATCATTTAAACTGTATATAATAATTTTCCTAGTGTAAAAAAAAAAAAAAACAATTGATTGAAAGATCAATCACTACTATGTAATTAATTTGTTTGAAAAAATAAAAATATAATAATGTAACAATAATGTAATGTAATGTAATGTATGTGTGTGTAATGTAATGTGTGTATGTGTAATAATTTATGATTTATTTCATAGTTTCAAAATATTCCTATGTGTCGCCAGTATTTTTATATATTTTTCGTATTGTTGACTCCACATTGTATATTTACGACCGCGTTTAAGTTCATAGTCAGGTCTTCTCAAAAGTAGAGCGTAAAAATAACAATAAAATTTAACTACGGAACCCGATACTACCAATATGGCACCAGTTTTTATTATTGTTACACACATCGGTAACCGTAATCGTAATACAAAAATAGTTAGCACTTTCACTTCAACGTTCTCACGATCCAAATCATTATCTTGTTTTTTGTATGCACATTATTAATTTGCATTAGATTTTATATTTATTTTGTTATACTATTAAATTATTTATGTCGGTGTGTGTGTGATCGTGATATGAATGTATTATGTGAAGCGATAGGTCAGCAGTTTAGTGTTGGCATCTAATTATATTTGTCGGTGAGGCAGTTAAACTTATTATAGTTAGCTTAAGGCTTTTATTTAAGTTAATTGAGTGTTGTAATAAGCGGTAGAGCGATTGAATAAAGAAGCATCATCTACTTTAGTTCTCATTAAGGTGCGATTCCAGCAAAATTCTGTTCAGTACAGAAAAAAAAAATGCACTTATATAATACACATTATATAATATAATATACTTATACCTTACACATATGGTGACTCCACTCTTCCAATTATGGATATGCAATTTAAAAACAAAAATAAAATAAACGGAAAATATAAAAAGGTGGGCACTTGTGTGATGTATGTGAGTGGATTTTGGAGTGTGCGTGTGAGTGAGGTTTTGGTGTGTGTGTGTGTGTGTGTGTAAAATATTTATTCTCAAACATTAATTTTGTGCAGAACTCCAACAGTGCACGTACTGAGCTGCAGATCCCTTAGTTTCTGTGTCCAACGGCAAACCTGTGCGTAAATTTTGTAAGTGTACAGTGCAGCACATTTGTTAATGTTTACTTGGGTCCACTCAAAGAAGCGTTATGGCGTGAATCAACCAAAAATTTGCATGTTGTTATGATAAAATATGTTAGGCTACTATTGTACTACCATTACAAGAACCATTATACCATTGATCCATCTATACATTGTAAGAACTTTGGTAACCATATTTATCTACAAATAAATCTTTGACTTTGACTTCAAAGCATTTGTGCCCTACACTGTGCAGTACCAGTGGCCAGATTTCACTCGTTTGCGGCACTGTACGGCACTTACAGTGCCGCAAACGAGTGGAATCTGGCCTTTATGTGCATGGTTTGTTGAAATTTATACCCCATTTGAAATAAGATTAGACATTAAAACAAACCCTTTTACAGTCCGTTCAACCGATTTTGACTTCTATACCGTAGGCATAAGGATAGCATTAAAAGCAAAAAAAGTTACACAATACCAACTATCTACTGCGTCTACTCATAGAATTCAAAATCGGTTGAACGGAATGTAAAAAAGGCTTATCTATACGTCTAATCTTATTTCAAATGGAGTATAGTTTACTATTAAAAAAAAAAAAAACCCGGAAATATAAGCTTTTGACTAAGTGAACTTGGAAAATAGTAAGAAATTCATAATGATAAGAAACGCTTATTAGACAAAAAAAAAGCACACATACCAAATAACTAGTGCAACAAAAAAAAAAAACAAGTATTTAATTAAACCAAACAGTGTATAATAAAAGCGATCGGTTCTCATGTCGATCAAAGCTTCAAGTAACGATAGCTCAATTAGTCTCATATTAAACTAAATTATAGTAACACATTAATGAACGTGTCGTAATTATACACTATTATATGCCTTACAACCGACAATTATATGCCCGATATAATATACTCGGTTAAATTTATATTATACTGTTATTTTTGTGGAATAATGTGCCCGTGCGCTTTTTAGGGTTAATGTTTTTTTGATCGGCTCATAAATAATTTTAAATGTTTTATTATTCGTTTACTTATGGATAATTACTCATGTAGTTGTTAATAAATCTATTATCATCAAGGGCCTAGAATTTTGAGCCAGTTATACATGTTTGTGGGGTGAAAAGTTGAAAGAAAAGAAAGAAAGAAACAAATATAAAAAAGGAAACAAAATAAAGTGTAGGTACTTGAAGTAAGAAACAACGAGTTGTGGCGACAAGCTATAGATAAACTCAGCCTATTTCAAATTAAACCACAAATTGTCAAGGAGTCGGCCAGTTAAAAATATAAAGCTAGTTGCCCATTCCAATGTGAAGTAGGTTCCGGTGGAGAAGAACGGGTAAAAATCTCCACGGACACTCTTTTAAAATATATTTTTACAAAATATTGGTTACTTCATTGATCATTAATGATGTACCGGTTTTATTTCCCACTGGCTGTAGCCCCCACCTTGGTCTACGATCCAAGATGAAAAGTACCCTATGTCCTTCTCCGGGTCATGGTGCCAAATTTCATCTAAATCCGTTTACCCGTTTTAGCGTGAAAGCGTAACAAACAGGATTATAGATAGGATATATTTGGGTCTGCAGACTGTATTATGAAGATAATCCTAAAGGAAACACATCACCGGTCTAATACGCTATATCTTCTATTTCAATTGCCATAGACCTACCTAAATAACAGGTTGAAGACAACCAACGGCAATGTAACTAGGTACCTATTAATCCCATCATACATCAATTCAATCAAATAATACGAATCAGAAAACCTTTCTATTCGATTCTTCAGAAAAAATAATAACACATCATCATAGAAATGATTAACACTGCGAGCGATAATTATCATTAAGTTAAAATGAGATGGCTATCAATATAATGAATAAGTGATATGAATTTGCGATGTTAAGCTACTGGTAGACGAAACAAAGAAAGAAGGAAAAAAAGAAATAGGTAGTTCTGTAATTATGGTTTTTGTGATTTTTGTTAAGTAGATTATTGTGATGAATATGGGCAAGACTAAAGATACGATGGATGAAGTCAAAGATGGTATGGCTCGAACGGTGGTGACTACTGAGATGACGACTAATAGAAGGAAAATATGCATAATTATGTTGCGCTGACCCCAAATAAATTGGGCAAGGGAATGATAATGATGGGCAAGAAGAGTAACAGGAAACAGCAATAACAACAGGCAGCAGCTCCGAGCAATCTGCAATGAAAATTAGCATTGTCACTTATAACTAATTCTTATTACCACTAGCTGCGCCCCGCGGTTTCACCCCTATGAGTCTCGATTGTGTAGAAATACAGGGATAAAAAGTATCCTATGTCCCAATCCAGGTCATGATCCACCCATGTGCAAAATTTCATCCAAATCTGTTCAGCCGTTTTAGCGTAAAAGCATAACAAACAAACTCACTTTCGCATTTATAATATTAGTAAGAATAGTGTGGTTTTTCTAAAGAAGTAAGTTGAAAAGAAAAAAAGAACCTTTTCTATTTATGAAGCAATCACTGGTAATAGATGTCCAATTGTATGACAAAATGTATACTGACAAACACTCTCCCAAAGCGTGTAAAAGTATATTAAACAAAACTTATTTAGAAAAACACTTAAAACAGTAAACAGTTTAGATAAAGAAAATCTAATAGAAATACAGACCTAGAAATTATAACCCTCACAGAAAATGAACGTAAAATAGAAAACAAATTCCATCCTCACATCGTACGTATCGATGCAAAAACCACCTCGTGGTCCCGACACTAACTGTCGATACTCAACAATTTATCATTCTTGTATCTCAGTGTGATTACGATCTAAGTATTTTAATAACGAATAGAAGCCGCTACTGGTTAGCGCCTGAAGCGATTGCTCCTCGTTTTTTTTTCTCAATAGACCATCGGCTTTTATTGTTATTGATTGGTAGTCGATAACGTGACGTCATCTCTCTTTATCGATCTCTGAATAGTGGGAATGGGGTCTTTAATATAGATCTGAGCTAGGTTTTTTAGTGTGTGGCTAAATTTAGAGTCGGCTAGCTGTTTTTAAATGGGTTTGGGGCATTTTTATGGCTAGCCTCCGATCTAGATATCTTTGTAACATTTTTGTAAGTAAAGACTGAACTACCTCCCATCCTGCTCTCTCTATCCCAAAACATGCAGCCAAAGTAACCACTGCGCTGACCTAAAAAAATCATGCTAATTACGTTTACCAAAGCCGGACGATCGAAAAAAAACCGAAATGATTTTTGTAACTTTTAAAAGAAAAATTGTTTATTCTGCACAAACAAAACGTACACATAACAAAAAAAAAAAAAATGAATGAATGAATTTTAATGAATAAAATTAAATTATCCTACAAATATACATTCCAAGATGAAGTAGGAATAGAAAATGACTATTCTTATAAAAATAATCATCATAATTTAAATAACGAGGCAAAAGGAGTAAGTAAGGATCGTAGCGGTGTCATTCTGTGTCAAAAGACGTGAGTTTATCTATGTACCTAATCATTAAAGTTTGCACCATCGATTGACTTCAAAGCTGCATCGGCGATTTGATGTTGTCAAGAACTATTGACGTCACCGCAACGTCGGTGATCCTCCTATAGCGCTACGCCATCAGATGTTCTAGCATTCTCTTCAACGATAATAACAACATACCAACCTACTTGGAACTCTAAAGTCAGAACCATATAATTAGAAAACTCTAGATTCTATCTGAACGATACAGTTCTTCTGAGTATAGCCTTCATATTAAGACATAAACTATACTATATTACACTATACTATACTATACTATACCCTTTGGCGGTACGTAATCATTGCTATTACTTATCTCCTCTCGGTCGAGGTTTACGACTAAAACAGCTGATTCAATGTACGGTTTTTCTTTATTGGATTAGCTAGAAAAACCTTTAGTTGTGATAGCGTTCGCCTTTATTTTTACTGATTGGATGCACTTGATATCAATTCTCCTGATGAATCAATTAATGATAGATATTTGACCTGTGGAACGGTAATTGACCTACATCATTTATTGTTCACTTACTTTTTGTTTCCGTTTGACATTATATAATTTTATTCTATTTTATATTTCTTTACTGCTGTTACCACACTGACATTTTTAATACATTTAAATATATTTTTTTAATTCCAATGATCTGTCACTCATATTTAGTTTTTTTTTGTTTTTAATTGTAAACCTTTATGACGGACCTGTGTAAACGCGACGGTAAAATATGGAGAACTTTTTGCCAATTTCGTTGTGATTTCAGAGTTTAACACTATAAAATTCTTGATCATTCCTGTTTTTGGATGGTCGAGTTTGGGATAACATCAACATAATTTTAATATGATTAATTTGATTTTGATTTCAAATTGAAAATCAGAACATTATTATTCAATTGTTTTATAATATCTGCTTTTTCCTCTTCAAGCTGCCGTCTTTTGTTAATATCGTAATTCGCTTCACTCATTGGTAGATTATTAATGAGCATACCATCATTTTCTTTATCTATAATACAGATACCATAATCTCTCACCTACATCATTAAAAAATAATAACACTCAAATCAAAAATAGATGAAACCATATATCACTTTTTACAAATTCAATATCCATACTTACCTAATATAAAAAAAGTTAATTTATATACATGTGTTCATCATTATGTTCTAGAACGGGTGTGATATTATCCAATTAAAGATGAGACACGCTCGCCTTTCAATAGACAGACTGACAAGTCGAAAATTATAATAAATGTTTTATTTTTTAAAACGCGGTGGAAACAATTACTTTGGAGAGAATGAGTGGTGCAAGTTAGAAGCGAAGAGCGGTTGGAATAACGGTAACAATTTGATTAAAGAGCCCAGGAGTGGGACAGCGTAGGATAGTAAAAAAAAATATGTATCGTGAAGATAGTAAGGCAGTTTAACTTACAGAATAATATTTTTCTCTTTTCGTTTTGTCGTTTGAAACGTAAATTCACTACACCATAGAAACTGTATAACTGTACAAGTTTTACTAGACTTGTGATTGTAAAGCAATCATATAATGACTGTTATTTATCCCTTAATTAATTCACAGCTTTTTCTACTGCACAACATAAGCCACGTTACATCAAACCTTTTAGCCTGCTGTTAATTAAAAGAGGGAAAAATTATTACAACAACGCTGGAAATTTTTTTTCTATTTGCAACTTCCGACGAACTTAAAAAAGTAGCTGGGAGGCGGAGAACAATGTGGTTATGACGCGGTTTGGGAGAAGCATATGTTCAGAAATGGGCGAATAGGCTGAGTTGATTGATTTCCAACTGCACTAGTGGTGCAGTAATTAATATCGCTACTTTAGAACCCGCTACCGCTCGTGCTAAACACCAGAAAAATATACCCAGTGGCTCTTTTTGTCTACCAGTTGGTGTGATTGATATTGAAATCGTAACGAATCTTAAAATGATTTTGACGCCTAATATTTATAGCTACTAGGATGAAATGTAGCATTCAGTCAATTTCGGAACATCCTTTAGCAGGAAATAAAATTTTATCGTTACTTAATCGATCTAGATGCTATTTTTCGCGTGAGAATATTTTTTTATGCGAAATGCTGTTCTTGTTACTTATATTATTTTTATTTCTTGTACAGTTTGAATTCTTTTGTGAGGTATTTCAAAATTGGCTGATGCAAGTTTTATTAGCTTGTAGTCTTGTACCGATTTAAATATAAATTTATTTTATTTATAAATAGCCAGCGTGAGTTGCCGATATTGATTAGCATTTAAAGACTCCGAGACGACTATATATTTTTGTCTTAAAAATACATGGAACAACAGTTATGTACATAATTACGAATATAATAGACAACCGACAAGGAAACCGGCAAGCCTGAGAGATATTTCTCGACGGCATATGAAGCTAAACCAAGGGCAGCATAAAACTCTGACATCACAGGGTCTAGCCAAGTGACAATCGCTTCGAAAGCGTTTCGTATTTCTACAATGACTTTCGACAGGATCGACATAAGCTGTTCGATAGCTTATGTCAGTCCTATACATTTTTGCCTTTTACATCATCGTTATCGTTGATAGAACGTCACTTTGTCTAGGGCCTGTGGTTAGTCACTAACCAATCTAAAAAGGAGAAATAGATAGAGGTCTCTAGTAATTGTGCAAATTCAGACCGGGTTTTCATAATTTCTAGGGTGCTATTTTCAGGCTTCGTTCATTACATACTTCGCACTCTGCGCACCCGCAAACTGTACCATTGCAGATGAAGGCTTAAAATAAAACGGGTGAGTTCAAACTAAGGATGAGTACGAACGAAGCCTGTTTTCAGTTATACGTGTAAAGATATAAAAAAGAAAGTTTTAGGGGTCCATAACCTACTTCTATAGCAAAACGAATTGTAACCGAACACGTCGACATACGATGTCACCACATACTTTTCTCCAACAAAAACCATGTCCAACTATCATCTAATCTTCCCAGACAAACTAAAGCAAAATCAGCTAAAAATAAACAAGAGAAAACGCGAAGAAGAGCTTAACTTATCTAATTAAACATCTGGTCGGAAACAGCCGATGGCCGTTATCTGGGCTCGAATATCGGACATTAACTTGTGAGACAGCGCACTGCAACGGTCAAAGGTAACGAGTGTGTGCTGTGACGGGCGGAGCGATAAGCGGAAGCGGGTAGGGAAAATTGTAACACTGAAATGGGTTGATATGATTTATAATAGTTTAACGTTATGGGATCTGGATTATACGAACCAGGCCTATGAAGAATATTATATTAATCAATCATCAATCAGATAAAATTCTATTAGTAGGTACTTACTTTATATCTTCCGGCATTCAGTGGAGGCTGTCACAGGTTGTTCAACCATGATCCATCATATTATCAATAAAAAATGTATAGGTTGGTTTAAAGACGATCATAAAAACAGAATGGGACAGAACTACACTTCCAGAAAGACAATAATATATATATATTTAAGAACTTTCAAATTCTAATCTCTGTCTAATGCTATCACAAAAATATTTGAAAATTTTCAAAAAAATTGTCATTTTTTGGCACTGAGATGAGATTGCGACTGGATTTTGAAGGTTTCAAATTACGGTAGTTGGCCTTCTGACATCAAATAGTGTTACGGTTTAAATCTGACATGTTTCTCAATATACCTTTGAGAAGAGCGACTTTTTCTGACCTCAGATTTCATCAAAATCGCATCCGCTCTTGCCCCCACCAAATCCCGATCCCACTCACGCCCGCCAAGCTTAACATTAAGATAACACCTTACTTATGGTATGCTTATGGCTGTGATTACCCATCGCTGGGCGCCCGCGCATGTTTATGGGCATAATGCCTAGTTGGCTTTTTGTGTTCACCTTGTAACGATTGTGCGGGAAAAGAATGGTATTTTGATGGGGTTAGGGTTAGCGAAAATGTTAGTAGGTACCTATGTGAAGTGTTGTAACTGACTTTAGTGTACTTTAATATCCACACGTATTGCAAAGGCAATTAAGTCGATAGTTACTTAAGTAATGTGTATGTTGGGTTTTAGCTATATTCTATCAGTTCATTGTTCAAACAAGATTTGATTTTCTGTCCAAAATAAAAGTATGTATGGACGGTGTAACCCATCGACGGACAAACTGTTACCATGAATTGAGCACATTATTAGACTTAAAAAAATTTAGTTAATATAATTTTTGAGCAGTGGTGTTCCAGTGGTAACGGCCACGACTTACGAGTTGTAGGTCGTAGGTTTGAACCCTGACAGGCACTTTACTTTGTGTTAATTATTTCATCGTCACTGCTCTCAAAACGGTGAAGGAAAACATCGTGAGGAAACCGGCATGTCCTAGAACAAAAAAAAATCGAAGACATGTGACATCTACCAACCCGCACTGGGCCCGCGTGGTGGATTACGGCCCGCTCCCTTTCATAGAGAGGAGGCCTGTGTCCCAGCAGTGGGAACATTATAGGCTGATTATGTTTATGTCTTAATATAATTTTGACTGTGTGTAGTTCAGGTATTACACTTTTTTACGAAACAGCTGTTTTTACTCTGCTTAGTGATTAGACTATTTTACAATAAGTCATAAAGCCTACAAAACATTTTAAAAATCTTTCTCGAGCTTATTTTCATGAACTTTTAGTAACCTATGTCTTATCGAAATGACTTGCATCTCCCGATAACTTTCTAGTATTTTCGTTCAGAAAGAAAGAAAATTACCGTTTCGGTTCGTTTTTTTACCCCATAAGCCTAAAGTTCGTTCATCGTCACATCGATGACTTGATTCATTAGTTATTTTAAAGCGACTGCTATCTGACCTCTAATGAACTCAGGGAAACTAAATTTTCGCAGCATGGTGTTAAATTCTCAACAGGTGGGTGTCCATTCAAACGACTTGCCTTCATTCATTAGAGCAAAAACAGGTTTTATTAATATATGTTTGACGAAATCTATCGTTTTATGAGTGACAAGTCGGATAGAATAAACAGCTATAAATATAATGAATGTCAGTTAGTAGGTACCTACCTATGTGTCCGTGTGTGGGCGTGGACCGCTTTATGTCACAGGTGTCAAGTGTCATTAAATATTGAAAGTGCTACTTGTAAATAGAGGAGATTTTTTTTAATTAGTTGTAACAGGAAAAATAAATTTACAGCCTAATAGAGTGTTTCTAGTTTTTAGGGATCCGTACCCAAAGGGTGCCAATGAAACACTAAAGAAATAAATAAAATACATTTATTTTCGGCAAACATGACGCTAAAAAAAAAGGTTTTTTTTTTAATCTTCAGTGTACAAAAACACTTATCTAAACACTATGTAGCGTTACAACAAGGGGTATATAAAAGGACATACACGAAAAACATCAAATTGGTGAAAAATATGCGTCACATCCACGCAAAACGGCAACCGCTCAGCATAATGTTGCGACTCTATGCAAGACAGAGCCCCAGCGCTGGTTTTCACTATTACTAAGGTTCCGCCGGTCCGTTATCTTTGAACCGTTATGGATAGACACTTGGAATTTTCACAAAGTATCTACTTCTTTGGCCGCTATAACAATTAATGATAAAATAAAGTTAAAAATTAAAGGGGATCTCGATACATGAAACGTGATATGTTTCGGCGATTTTTACAAAAGTATTAAAAAAAAATATGCAGTGTTAAATATTTTATAGTGGTTTTCGTTCAGATTTTGAAATAGAAGTTTCATTAAACCATTGAATGTAAATTGTTGTTTAGTAACCACTCTCGTATAGCTCGTGTCGAGTGAAGACGAAGCACCTTTACTTCTTTTCCTTTACGTGTTGATTTGACTTAAATATCTGACCAGCATGTAGCTACCTGGGCAGCTCTATCATTTCAACATAATCAGCTTATAATGTTCCCACTGCTGGGACACGGCAATGGGCATCCTCTTTCTGTGAGAGGGAGTGGGCCGTATTTCGTCACGTCGGCTCTAGCCCAATTTACACAATGTAGATCATCTACTTTTGTAAATCTTGGAAGACTGTTTTACCTTTGCTGAATATAGATCTCTCTGGGATTGCTCTACAAAATGATTTTGGATAATTATTTTAGAATCTATAAATCCATTTCACAGTGTTCCATTGTGAAATAAGCTACACAATCGAACACTGTCAAATGGATTTATATTATTATACAATTAGTATTTCACATAAAAAAATCTCGCTTCTTTTTAATTCAATTTGTTAACATTTCACTTCAACATGCTTCATCAAAACTCAAACATGTTACGTCCACCTAACATTAATGTTACGTTCATTCAACAACGTCATTCACTCTTATAGAATTTGTCGCACGCCGGTGAAATGCGACGTCACTAACATCGAAATTCTGTTAATTAATTCAGCTCCTTTATACCTCTAGCATTTATATTTATATGTTTTTTTATCACCTTCGCGCACGAGTCGATAAAATACCTGTTAGATTTGTGGTGTGAGTTATAAGCGGAGCGTTTAAAAAAAATAAGTTTTCTGTCTCATACTAGCTTACATTGTTTTAGGTCACATAATATTCTCGCAGAAAAGAGTGTTGTTAAAAAAACAAAAATCTATATTCTATTCTTCTCGGAATTTTTGTCGCCATATACGTAATTTTTACATGGATAGGTTTGTTATTTCCATAATAGGTATATGCCATAGAATAATTGATGAAACATTGTCTCATCAATTATTTTCATGGTCATGTCATGACCTCTTGAAATTATTGCTGCTATTGTAAAAATAAACATTTACATAACTGAGAGTTACATTCTATCCGTCTAGCTTTTTCCCAACTATGTTGGGGTCGGCTTCCAGTCGAACCGGATGCGGCTGAATACCAGTATTTTACATGGAGCGACTGCCTATCTGACCTGCACAACCCAGTTACTGGGTAACACGATACCCCTTGGTAAGACCTGGTTGACAGACTTTCGGGCTTTTAACGATCCGTAACGACTGTCAAAGATCCACGAAAGACAGCCGGGACCGACGGCTTAACGTGCTTTCCGCGGCACGGAGGAGTCTCGGTATGTAAAGATGGTCACACATCCACGGAACAACCCCGGCAAGCGTAGCATAATCGATCTACCCGTGCGGCTGTTATTACTTAGCCACGAACTGAGAGTTACATTGACAGAAAATATTCTTTCAAAATCGCTTAACTCTCGTAACTTCACCCCACTTTCAGATTTCGTAACCATCACTTATGGTGGTCATTTTTTATTGTTAGATACGTTTCGTGCCGTATTGTGGAGATTTAGTGGCGGGGTGAAGCTTGGTGATGTATTTATTGGGCCTTATCACCGCGTATGGAATGCCATGTGCACTAAAACTAAATAGGTGTGGCTGGGTCGGTGACACTTTGACGTTTTGGAGTTTTCTTAATGAATTTGGAATGGTGGATTTATATTTGGGTATAATTATGTTTCGTTTTTTGTGTTCTATGTTGGGCAAAAATCTGGGGCAAAATTCACAGAATTTTTCGTAGCTCATTATTAATACCTCTTATTCTCCGTATGTATTTGACACCATTTCCATTTAAATAGAGATAGGTATATTATAGGTCCGACATAAGGTCCTTAGCCCATTAATAGGGTTATCGAAAGCATATGACAGTTGCTCTATGCGAATGATTGAATACACTTCGTATCATGGTTAGATCTCAAAATAGTAGGAAAATTTTTAGCTAATCAGAAGGAAATTGCTAACGGAAAATAAAAATGGAGGATAACCTTTGACATTTCTTTCAACTACTTATAAGTTATGCCGAGACATATTAAAATCGTAATTTGAAATCAATTTATAATATTTTGAAATGCATACTTTAAACGAGAAAAAAGCATGATTGATAACCGAAATCGGCAGACAAATAATAAGAAAGTCTAGACTAAATGAACTAAAAATCTTAGAAATTAATTATAAACAGTTATGATCGAATCGCGGTGTGGGTTTTATACATAATTTATATTTTATTGGCTCTGCATTAGATTCAGAATCGAGTTCTATCATTTATAATATTATAAATATGTCAACGTTTCTGTCGGTTCGTTGAATTTTAATTAAATCTAATTTCTGTGCAGTATTTGAATGAGAACTGCGGTAAATTAGAATTGTGAACTCAGGGTCAGGAGTTCGATTTCCGTGTAGGGGCAAATTCTTGTATGGTTTACAGATGCAGGTGGTAATAAATTAATCATGTTTATAAATCGTAGCATAAACGAATGAATTGTAACACAAATCATTGTAGAATATGAATTTATGTTTTGAATTGTATGCAAAATGTTCTCTTTGTTGTTTAAATCTGTTTTATATGTTTGCAATTTGTTTTTCCTGTCATTTTGTACACGTTTTTTTTTATTTTATTTTTTCATCCCTATGTAAGGATACATTACAATAATTTTTTCCATTATCGATTACATTTTAATTACATTTCAATTTAAGAACTAAAAATACAAAAGTAAAATCATATTTTTTAATTCAGTCAGTCAAAACCACGGAGCATATTTTTAATTCAGTCAGTCAAAACCACGGAGCAAAACAATTAATGAAACATTTTAATCAAAACCTGCTTTTAAGCAGTTGTTTTTATTATACAAATAAAATCATAAGTCTCTGTGGTAACCATACCTATATTAATGTCTTTTATAATAATACAATCTTAATTTCAAAACCAGAGTTGCCATAAATCTTTCAAACGTTATTTCAATGACGCATTGGGCTATTATCATCTAGTTTTTAATATTGTACAGTTTTTATAGCAGAATTAATAAGATAACAATTTGATCACAAGTGGTTCAACGTTTGAATAGTCATCATCATCATCATTTCAGCCGAAAGATGTCCACTGCTGGACATAGGCCTCTCTCCAAGCACCGCCACTTTTACCGTTTCTGTGCTTCTCGCATTCAGCGGCCTTCACCAGGTCATCGGTCCACCTTGTGGGGTTCTTCCAAAGCCACGTCTTCCGGTATGCGGTCGCCACTCCAGGGCGCTTACTTTTAATATAATAATAATAATATCTATTTATTTCAGACAAAGACATTTCATTAATTTTGATTTTAATTCCAATCTATCGACATTGGAATTTTCACGTTTCGTACTCTTGAGTTCGACGCTAGCGCCAAATTGTATTTGAATTACGTGTCTGTCCATTTGGGGAACTAAGTGGAATCGGGATCGGGCTTGGGGTGCTGACAAACGCATCTCTTGACTTTATTTCGACAGCCGTCTATTGCGCCAGTATTGCGTTGGGATTGTTTGTTGATTAGGATTTTTCCAATAGCAAAAATATAACTTTTTAGAAATGGTTTTGCGTTTTATGTGGTTTTCAGTAAGTAATAAGTGTATAAAGTGGCACGGTTAGCATTAATATACAGTGTTTTACGTAATTCCCCTAAAAAACGAATAAAACAAAGACGAGATGAGCGTCGGATGATGCGTTATACGGACAAAGCGTTTTCTATGAATGAAGACGAATTTGAAGCAAATTATAGTGAGCAAGGATTTGTTTGAGGAAATTTATGAAAACATTAAGCACTTTATGCCGACTCCTAAGAGAAGAAGTGATTATATCACCAAAATATAAGATCCTTACCTATGTTGTCTCTGATACATGATTTTTATCAATGATATTATTATCATGACTTTTTGTTTAGTAGATCTATAACTACTTGAACAATTCTTGCAGGTTTTAGTGGCATTGTCTCTTTATGCGACTGTGAGTTACCAAAAACTAGTTGGAGGAATATATGGTTGCTATGTTAACTTATTGTTTATTTACTTACCACTTGTATGAAACTTTAATATTAACTTAAACGCAAAATAAATAATTGTTACTAAAAAGGAACCACACGCGATCGATATCTATAAGTTAATGAGCTAGCTAAACAAACTTGCATATCATATTCACTTTTTCTAAAACCACTTGACTGTATTTTTGAAATTGGAGAACTCTTACGCCGCCTATTTTTTATTGTAGTGTAGGCAACGACGCTGCCGCATGCAGCCAAAGTCATGAATAACTTTATGATTTTAATCATGTTCTTGCGCTCAAATGAATTAAATACGTTACAATCAATCAATTAAACAACTATTTATATCTTATTTATTTATTAGCCTTCTTATTTAAAGGATAAATCATTTTAAAGCCCTATTAGCGGTTTATTGTAATGAGTTGAACAGGACTATTGCGGGGCGTAATATAGCTAACTTCACGTGTAACAAAACAATCGCGGGGCAATCCCAATTTCAATCCAATGTTGACATTATTGTTTTCAAGAGTACCGAATCACGTGACTGCAAAATTAACATTGGAATCGTATTGGCTTTAGATTGGAATTAAAATTAGTTTGCAGAGTAAGCCCCCAGAACCTTTCGGCCCCATTGGCCATCTGTTGTATTGAATTCTATAATTTGAATAGTGTACCTGAAATATTCTTTCGGGAACAATGACTACAGCTAAACACATTTCTGGGGCCCAATATTACAATTTGCAATCGCACGGTATTCAGTGCAAAATGAGACACATTGCCAATGATATCGAGCTGGTTGCCAATGGTATAATAAAGCAACAAAAAGAAGCATTATAATAAGTTCATATATATTTAGCGTGTAACAAAAACCCTGTCGGATCCGAAAGGGGCACATAATTACTGCAATAACATTACCAGAAAAAAAAAAAAAAAATGAAATTAAAAAGTTATTGCAAATGGATATTCACATTTTAGTATCAAAATTACCCCAATTTAATTATAAATTATAAAAATTTCTGCAGAGGTCGTATTCTATGACTTGTAGACACCCGCGCCCCATGTGGTAAAATTCCTCATTGACAAAAAAAATGCGGTGATTTTTTTTTTCTTTTTTCGAAACAAAAACCATATAAATAGACTCTCAGTATGATTCTTAACAACACACACATGGATCAGGCAGGGTTTTTTTTACACGCTTTATAGAAACTTAAAAAAAAACGCCGAGAGGTCTCGTGGGACACCCGGTTGGAATGGAACACTTTTCGGTCTAACTTTAATTCACCAAGTGTTCAGAGTGTTCGTGTGATAATACAAAAACAAAAATATAATAATTATCTAAAACCTCGCTCCATCGAAAATTTATTGTCTTGATTACCAATCAGAGTTAACACTTGGTATTTCCTTATAAATATTCAAACCAAACGAACTCCTTGTAAAGTCATCAACATAGGTAAGTACCTAATGTTCCGAGAGTGTTAATTTTAACCACAGTCTTAACAGAAATCAAACCAGCAATTAAAATAAATCACATCTTTCCTCCACTATACATCCGATCACTAAACCACAAATTAGCACTTATATTAATCAACTTACGATTACTCACTAACAATTTATAGAAACACAACATTTCAAGGAAATAAGATAATACTTAGGTACATTAAATCACGAAACGGTGATGTGTCAAGGAAAAAGTATGATAAAGCGAATACTTTGCCTACAGAGGTTTTTACTAATGTAGATCATGTTATTCTAAGTGAAATGAGTCAGGTTTTAGAAGAATATTTTAACTTTTGAGAATCATTTTTCCTTGATTGATGATGCAATGTTTGCAATGATGTATCACGATTCTGAGTTTATGTGTTTTTCTGAACTGATAAATTTGCGTTCATTATGTGTTTGCTGATTTATTTTTAGGTGAATGTGGATAGTTTAAAAAAGTGTCCTATGCTAACTAGTCTTAATTGTAATAATTCACCATGAATATCACGCAACAAAATATTCATTGCATCGTAGATGAGGTATTCCATTTATAGCACTGATTTCAACAGCACTTATCCGGCAATAATTTTATTGTGATGTGTTGTATTTTTCCTATTTTCCTAGTCGGGTAAAAACTACATCAAATCACTAAAAAAATATTTGACGTATGTGCCGTTCGGAGACTGAAAATAATATAAAAAACAGTTCCAGCGAACCGCACTTATCAAAATTTTGTTTCAGTGCTGTTAGGGGAAGTGCTCAGGTGCGGTTCGGACAAGTGCTGTTGAAATCAGTGGTATGAGTGGAATACTTCCAATCTACAACTTAGTCCTGTGGGGGTGCTTCGATGAGCCACAGTGCGACTGTGGAGCCCCATCACAAACGATACCTCACCAGACCAGGGACTGCAGTATGCTTACCTGCTATACCAAGTGCCCGAATTTTGGTCAAAGCTTATTTAGGATAAATAGAATCATCGATATGACGAAGAAGATTGCAATCAACGCTTTTGCATACAGTTATATATCTTCAATTAATCATCTATCTAGGTACTTTCGATTGAGTTTTCTTCCATTTAATTGACCTTGCTTTTAAGTCTTTCCAATGTCTGAAAAACAAACAAATTCACTGAAGATTATTTATATAAGAATGTTACCGTTTATAATACGATCTTCGAATATCTTAAAAATACAGCTTCACTTGAGCTCACTTGAGTTTATTAATGTGCTAGGACGTACACACACGGCCACATAACTAGCTCGCATTGTATAGGATTTCTGCATAATGAGAGGTCACCTTACAACATGATATGTAGCAGTGTGTACCTTATCTATATGACGCATTTTGATGAACTTGAGTTATAAAAAGTTTAAAGAGACAGCACTTTAGCATGATTTATGAAGACTGTCAAGTATCTATGACACATCCTGCCATACTTTCCTTCTAAGATTTCATCAATATTTTCAAATCTTTGTCGTTTCGAAATAAATGCGTAATATTTGAACTAGTTTCTATATTTTCTCGGAAATGGAAAGTATATCGTGCGTGCGAAGGTTGGGTGACGAATTTCATAAGAATAGTCATATTAGACATGTATTTACGTATGAGAAAAAATAAACATGTTTTGTTTATAGTGAATAAATTAATGCATCGTTATACAAAACTATGTATGTTTTATGGTGTTATGCAGAATTCAAATGTATGTTAAGTGTGAGCACATTAAGCCGTTGGTGGGTCGTCAGAAGCCCGAAAGTCTGGCAATCAGTCTTACCAAGGGGTATCGTGTTACTCAGTAAATGGGTTGTGAAGGTCAGATAGGCAGTAAAGTATTTTGTTATTGTGAATGTGAGGACTATGTGAATTTTTATTTTTTTTCGTTCTCAGTTAATTTTATCAATGGTCTGGCAATTTGAGAATTTTATGCGGCCTACCCAAATGTCCTTTCTTTGGTATTGTTCGTCGACTCGTTGAGCTCCTTAAGTTCTGAGTTGAGCTTCACCATTACTGACAAATGCTTGCACTGACTGGCCAGGTCCACTCAAATCTGTGTGGTTCTTTCCTCAAAAGACCATTTCAGACTCGAATTTACATGGTCCTTATATGGCTTGACCAAGATTATGTCTGGACTTTAAAAGAGACTGTGACCTCTGAGTTTGTTTCGGCCTTTCTTCTCAGAGTAGTCAGATAGGAAACGCCGACCTCATCTAGCTTATTTTTAATATTTTTTAATATGACGTGTAAAAGTGATCCTATTTACAGAATAAACAATTTCATTTCATTTCATTTCATTTCAGTCGCTCTATGTAAATTACTGGTATTCAGCTGCATCCGGTTAGACTGGATGCCGACCCCAACATAGTTGGGAAAAAGCTTGGCAGATGATGTTACGTGTGAGCACAAATCAAGATTGGGCTTGTCCCTTTAGGTAATGAATTGTGGTCAACATCACACCACGCCGCGTTTCACTGCAGGGTTGGGCAGAGGTGTACCTATAGTACACCCAAGCCTGATAAGTTTATTTACCATGTAATAGGGGACAACCCTGCCATCAACTGGACACAAATCCAGATTCCGCCGAATCGCGCCTGTCTGTGGTATCCTTTATTGTTTAAAGTATCTAAAAATATTAAATGAAACCAAACGCATTTATTTTATGAGTTTCAAAAATAAGAATCCCTTCTTTAAGACACCTAAATAAAATCAACATAATTATAAATTAATGTCTTCGTAATAATCAAATTAAATTAATTTGTCTAGTTTCTAATCTATGCATGTGACATTTAACATAATTACTGACTGTCAGCTCGGTGTATCAATCGGGCATCAATTTTAGATAAACAAACAAATAACCAGAATGTTAATGCTTATCTCTCTTAACTCGTCATCACATGAATATAAGTATATATACAGGGTGTTCGGGTGGACACCGTTATCCTTGAAACTAGTGGTTTGGTGTCATCTATAATATACTTTTTCTATGGGACCAACTTTGAAATCGCAAAAAAATAATCAACTGTTCCATACATTTTGTCGATTTAAGTGAATACAAATGTATGGAACAGCTGATTTTTTTTTTGCGATTTCAAAGTTGGTCCCATAGAAAAAGTATATTATAGATGACACCAAACCACTAGTTTCAAGGATAACGGTGTCCACCCGAACACCCTGTATATATATTTTTTACATAATATTTCAGCTAAAGGAACATCTATAAAATGAGAAAATCTAGTAATACCAAAGACCATTCAGCAACAAAAAAAACCTTTAGCTGTCAGTAAGAAAAAAAAAATCTTATTAAAATATTTATAGCTACAATAATTTCTATAAAGAAATGATTTGTATTTGCGTTTGTAATGAATAAACGCAAAAACTACTTTTCAAAATTCTTTCACCAGTAGAATGCTATATGGCTGGCGGAAGCTTGTAAAATATTAAATTGCCCAGTAACATAATAATATCGAAATCAGTAGCACATCCACTAATAAAAATACGATACCAACACAAATGATGCCCATCTTATCACCATTTCTTTATCACTTAAAGCCTAAACATTACTTACGCGCCAACCATACCTTACATCACCTAATTTGCATAGACGCAGATCATGTGCGTAGGCGCAGGTCACAGAAAAGCTCTTTCCAAAGTCCCCGATACACATTTCGTTGCGCGTGGGCAACAAAAAAACCTTTCAGATTGTTTATAGATCAATATATTATTCAAAATGTGTGAATATTTCTTTCCGATCACTATTTTAAGTGATTGAATTATGTTCGAACTTGTGATAAGCGAATTAATTTGTTGGATGGGGAAAGCTGACGTTAAGTTAAAATAATGCAAGTTTATTGTTATTTTTATGGGGCGAGTATGTCTTTATAATTTAAATGCTGGTGTGGGAATGGCTGATGTACTTAGTTGCCAGATGTTAGAGTAGGGGAAGTAGAATAAAATTATTTCATTAGCCACGAGCTCCACGAGCCGGAGGAGCTCGTGGCTAAGTAATAACAGCCGCACGGGTTGATCCATCAGGTTAACCTTATGCTTGCCATTGGTGGGTGACCATTTTTACATACCGAGACTCCTCCGTGCCTCGGAAAGCCGTTGGTCCCGGCTATCATTTGTGGATCTTTAACAGTCGTTACGGGTCGTCAGAAGCCCGAAAGTCTGACAACCAGTCTTACCAAGGGGTATCGTATTACCTAGTTACTGGGTTGTGGAGGTCAGATAGGCAGTCGCTCCATGTAAAATACTGATATTCAGCTGCATCCGGTTAGATTGGAAGACGACTTTCGGGCTTCTGACGACCCGTAACGACTGTCAAAGAACCACGAATGACAGCCGGGACCAACGGCTTAACCAACCCCGGCAAGCGTAGGTAGCTTAACCTGATGGATCGACCCGTGCGGCTGTTATTACTTAGCCACGAGCTCCTCCACTTAAACTTATTATTAGTTATGTTACGTTCTACGACAGTTTGATACACGTATCCTCCGTGAAAAGTATTAATTCTGTACCTTCTTCTCTTCGCTTTTTACATGTTGTCCTTTAATCCCTGTAATCACACATCCACACCGAGTTCACGTCATAGATATTCCCAATTATAAATTATCACACATTATAACAGACTCAAGTTACAGAATATAACTTAAAAATATATAAATTCCATATCTTTATGCGTATCTTTAAGTTATGTAAGTGTGTAATAAGTTTTGTTGGTAATCGCGGACAGAAATCGCGGGCTATACGTCAGGACGCTCCTTGGTTGCGCAACCCGACACTCTGAGGTCGCTGGGTATCGCCCTGGGGTTTATATTATAAATAATTGTTTGATATGTTGAGTTAGTATACATATATTATTTGGGGTGATTTTGATGAATTATTTAATAGCAATCCATTAAATTATGATTAAAACATACAGGAGCTAGGATTACAGGGATATAATAATAATTTTAGGGAGTGGCTTGTGGCTAAGTCATAACAGCCGCACGGGTCGATCGATCAGGATAAGCTACTCTTGCCGCGGTTAGTCCATGGATGGGTAACTATCTTTACATACCAAGACCCCTCCGTGCCTCGGAAAGCACGTTAAGCCTTTGATCCCGGTTGTCATTTGTAGATCTTTGACAGTTGTTACGGGTCGCAAAAGTCTGAAAGTCTGACAACCAGTGTCACCAAGGGGTATCGTATTACCCAGTTACTGGGTTGTGGAGGTCAGATAGGCAGTCGGTCCATGTAAAATACTGGTATTCAGCTGCATCCGGTTAGACTGAAAGCCAACCACAACATAGTTGGGAAAGGCTAGGCAGAGATGATGATCTATTTCATGGATCCAAAACAGCTGCTCGCTAAACCCCACTGGTATAAAACACTAGACAAAAAAGAACGTCAATTCTAACAGCCAAAAACCTCGTAACGATTTCAATACAAAGTAGAGAAAATAATTACATAATCCATGTAATTTGTGCTGTATATAGGTCGCGGCGATCAGTGATGAGCCGTCGCTACCAAATGCACGCACCGCCCGCGGCTTGGATCGCTCGTTTTGTAAGGTTTGGTGTTAGTGATGAGCGGAAGCGGGAGCGAGTTTACATTTTGGCGGAGTTGGAATGTATTTTCATATAGCTTACGTTCGGTATCTTCCATATCGTTATCTTTCCTAAGTTACAAAAAGATTTTATTGCTTCCAATTGAACTTTGTTTAGTATGAGTACCTACATAGTAAAAAATTAAAATCCGACTCGACTTTTACAAACTCAACATTATTTAAAAGAAAATCAGTGGGTATGGATGGGAAAATATCACCCGTAGATAAACTGAAATAACATTATATTGGGGAATACCATAAACCAGCAATTATACAGTCCACACGAATCAAATACACGAAGTTAACATTGATCCTCATTTTTTTTTCAATTTCTAATTATGCCTAAAAATACCTACACTTAAAATGTTATCTTGTTGTTTTTGTCTTTTCATTTAATTTTCCAAAAAACCCAAACGGAACATAAATAAACCCGCTACCCGCTCAACCCGTCACCGCGGCCCCCGGTCTCGCCGACCGCCATTATGCCGTGAGAACACAAGTGACCATGGCACTTGCCACCGATCAGCCATTATCGATCGTGAACTATTGTTTGCGACCGTTCAAACGCCCGAGATACCAGCACACAAAATATACACCCGAGATCTATGGCCAACTCCATTTTTGTACCGCAAATAGAGTCGGACCGAATTTCGTTTTCGGTTTTCGGCGGTGGCCGAAACAATAAAATCCGATAAATTCTTTTTTTTTTTTAGAGAATATCCATCGTTACAACAACTAAAAGCAAAATAACTGAAAAAATCATACCGTTTGTACATATGCCTTTGTGGAACGTTAATTTTCGTGCGATTTATGTTAAACCGGTTTAATTCAATGATTAAAAACTGTATTTATTTTACTTTTACCAAAAAAAAACATATCCACAAACAATAAAACATTTTTTTTCCGTTATCGGAATGCAGGTCATGCCGAACTTCGTTTTCGTTTTCGGCCAAAAAATAAACTGATTTTAGTTTTTGGCAACAGCAAATTGATAAGAACGATTTCTAGGTCAAACTGTATGTTGAAATTTAAAGCCAGATGTTTCTTGTCATTAATAATGTCTGATAAAAAATAAGGTGAGTCCGGATTTGGGTTGTAACAGATATTGGAGACAATGGTTTGTGATGGGGAACAATCGTCTAGAATGGTCTAGATATCGATGCAGTCTAGCCTAGTGTTTGAGATTGGTTCACAGATTGTTGTACATTTTTAGTTATGCTGACCAAACTGATTATTGTTTTTTTTTGCTGTGTTAATTTTTGTCCTTGCATTCTTGTCTATGCATGTAACAATACAATACAATTAGGTTTGAAAATGAGGCGCTTTTCAGCCTCTAATTTACTCTAGGTATTCACTTTCTCCTAAATTTACCTATATGTATACATTTTTTTTTTGTTTTTTCCAACGAGGTCGCAGCATTATGCTGAGCGATGGCCGTTTTGCGTGAAAGTGACGTATATTTTCCCCCAATTTATTATTTTTCGTATAAACGTATTTTTTTCTTTTTTTTTATTACCGGCTGTAATATATGCTGCTGCCTAATCCTTCGGGAAAAAACAGGCGTGACGATATATATATATATTTTTACTTTATTACTTACAGGGAAATATCACGCTAAACACGTAGTAACCACATCCTTAAAATCAAGATGGCACTGTTTTCCCGCCGCACCCAAGTCACAATTGCAATAACATCTACCAAAAACCCCGATTTGTCAGTAACAAATACGTTAACATTATAACATTTACCCAGAACCGCTAGGGCAAAGTATATGAATCACATTTAAAACCACATGGTTACACAATTTTTGGGTCAAAACTCGTCATTTTGTAACACAATACCCACTGAGACCGCATACGCTTTGTAGGGTTAAGTGTACAAAATATGTTCGTTGAACGCAATATTGTGGTGCATATTATGGTCATTTGGAACATGTCTTGTGTTTACAAGATGGCAGAAGTTTCCAATTGGAAAGCGCTTATTATCCTGCGCATCTCTTCTTTCGAAACGATTACAACGTAATTTGCTGCAAAAAGCTATGATACCTAATGGTTACATTTTATCCTAAACTTAAACTGACTTTGTTTGTTTGTTACGCTTTCACGCTAAAACGGCTTAACGAATTTAGATGAAATTTGGCACAGGGGTAGACCATGACCTGGAATAGGACATGCAATACTTTTTATCCCGATATTCCCACGGGATCGAGAATTACGCGGGTTAAACCACGGGCGCAGCTAGTTTTCCTATAAATAATACTATGATTAATAAGGCTGCAGGATACCGCTGGATACGAGAAGCACAGGACCAGTTGAGCTTGGGGGAGTATGTCCACCACTGGACGTCTTTCGGCAGAAAATGAAACTGATTTGTTCACACTGTTGAACCTACAAACAAAATATTTTATAAGGCTTTGAACTTGGTTATCGGAGGTATTCCACTCTTAGCACTGATTTCAACAGCACTTCTCCGAACCGCACCTGAGGACTTCCACTAAAAGCACTGAAACAAAATTTTGATAAATGCGGTTCCGTGGAACAGTTTATTCCGAGTGAGAGCATTGGCTGTTTAGGTTAGGTACTATTATAATGATGATGTCATCTTTTACTACGGATTCTCGTAAGATTTAAAATAAAAGTAAAAACAAAACACCTGGTCTACCTACTATTGGTGTCAAACACCAATTTCAATGATTAACGGCACCCCGTAACGGCGGTAGATACCAGAATAAATCATAAAAAAATATTATAATTCTTCCATCTATAAATCTAATGTAATCTTAATAAAATGGCTGCGACTCAACGAAACATTGTCGTTGTATGAAAGTGGTTGTATATATTCATAGGCCGTGGGAACTTGGGAACCCACCCACGCAAGAATCAAAATTCTTGGTACATTTGTCATTCTAAGATTTGCATGGTATATTAGGGTTTTTGTCGTATTCCGTTCATTTTATTTTACTGCTACTTTAGTGCCCGATAAGTGTTGGTAATGTTACGGATTATGTGGTTGTAGCTATTATCCAGCTGTGGACTGTGATAGACTGAATTAAAAGCACGTTAAGCCGTTGGTCCCGCCTGTCATTCATGGATCTCTGGCAGCCGGGTACTTTACGGGTCGTCAGAAGCCCGAAAGTCTGACCACCAGTCTTACCAAGGGGTATCGTATTACCCAGTTACTGGGTTGTGGAGGTCAGATAGGCAGTTGTTCTATGTAAAATACTGGTATTCAGCTGCATCTGATGAGACTGGAAGCCGATCCCAACATTATAGTTGGGAAAAGGCTAAGCAGATTGAACTATGAAACAGAATTTGTTTTAAACTATCTGCCATTTTATCTGTTATTTTGAGGTAGTGATATGTATTCTAATTACAACAATTTCACTGCGCTAATAGCCTTTTTCTCTTCGCAATTAGTAAATAGATAGATAGAATACTCCTTAATTATGTACACCATAAAAATTACATACATTAATTTAGAAAAATTACATAAGGTGACACAACGGGCAGTCTTATCTCTAAAAGCGATCTTTTACACAACCTTTGAATGGATTAAAGGGAGAAGGAGAGACGATACTGCAGGACAATAAATACATACATAAAGAATATATGTATCTATATAAGTATATAGAATAATAAACCTGAAACAAGAGCAACGAACTATAAATGTAATTTAATGATGATGTACTACTTCCCAGTCCTGCAAAGGCTGTCGTAAAAATACATTAAGATTTCCATCTTATCTCATTAATGTGAAAGCATTGGTTCTATAAACAATATTATACTCGTTGAACGAACAATTTGTTAGAGTCAGTGAGCCATACACCTCATCGATTAAACCAGATATGGTTCAAATACACTATCGTAAATAAGGAGCTAACTAGGATCTTATTAAATTCTATTAAACAGAAAAGTCAGAAGACACAATAGGATAAGGTGTTACACACCATTGTTACCGATAATGCAATAATAGACACAAGCTTAAGTTGCTATCGGTTGATTTCGTCCAAAATTAGCAATGGCTTTTCTGGATCTAACATTGCCGAAGCATAGGGCTAGCTAGATACAGTGACATTCTATCACAAGCTTTCCGAAAAGCATAAATGTCAATCCTGTTGAAAGCCGTTGTAGAAATAGGAAATGCTTTGAAATAATGTTTCCGGTACGCGGTCGCCACTCCAGTACCTTTCGGCCTCACCGGCCATCTGGGGCCCTAGACAAAGTGACATTCTATCAGCGATAACGATGATGGAAAAGGCAAAAATGTATAGGACTGACATAAGCTATCGACAACCTATGTCAATCCTGTTGAAAGTCGTTGTAGAAATACGAAACGCTTTCGAAGCGATTGTCACTTGTCTAAGCCCTCTGTTCTACGTGTATTGTATCAAGCGGTAATTCTGTTGTCTTTATTTATTGCATTTAATCTATTCTGGTTTGTCTATTGAGGAGCATTTTTAATTAGGCGTGCACAAGTGTTTATCGGTAAGCATCCCATAGATACGTTTTATGGTGTCCACATGGTTCTTTTTTACACTAACAAGTCGTTTTGAGTCACTCTACTTATAGAAGAGGACGAGTAATAATTATTTACAATATTAATAAATATTCTACATAATTACAACGTGACAAAAAATATTTTGCTGTTGAAGATGGTCTTCGATAAAAATTGAGTAATTTGGATATTAATATATACCGTTGACAGACCCATAAAATTATTTATTATTTTAACAAGTAAAGACATGACTATCGTATACACAATATACAATCTAAGACCAAATTAACGTATACGAATAAATACAAAAACAAAAGGACACTTAGGAAGCACTCGCCGCATCGCTGTCATCCGGAAACGTGCCCAGAAGACTGGCAGCATTGCCACGTTGAATGGAAATGCTAATTCTTTGGCCAAAGAACGAGCCAGCCCGTAAAATTGGGCATTCCCATTCGTTAACTAATAACAGAATTAAGTACTGCTATAAAATGTATAAACGGTTTCTTAAGGACCTAAATCACTTGAACACCATTCCATTAACACGAGCAGATAACAAAACCGAGCACATTCATTAAACACTGCCCGATACAAATTTTAAACTGCTGGTAATCGCACATAAATCACTAAGATTACTCAATTTGGTGATTTTACAACCTATTTGCATACTGGATGGTTAATCTGTGCATTTTGACGAGTGTGTGGCCGGCCGTAAATTATGCGCAGGCGACTTTAATGTCAATCTTATTGTTGTTTGATGTCGCATTCTTGGAATTATCTGAGTTGACTCGTGGGTGCATAGCTTAATGCAACGTCTTTATTTGCTGATTTTGTGTAACTGTAAAAGACTGTATGCCTGGTTTTAGAAGCGTATTATATAAGCGTAATCCTAATCCTAATCCTAACTAATATTATAAATTCGAAAGTGAGTTTGTTTGTTTGTTACGCTTTCACGCGAAAACGGCTGAACGGATTTGGATGTAATTTGGTATGGGGATTATTTGAACCCTGGAAAATGACATAGGCTTTTTATCAACATACTATGCGTGCGAAGCCGCGGGCGGAAGCTAGTAAATAATAAGGCGCATGCTGGACAAAAATACGGGAGTCCATGAATCGTAGGATTGATTTTGTTTGGTTCAGGTTTAGAAATATTATTATCATCATTTCTGGTTAGCGTCTCGAACAACTTTAGTCTAATTAAATCCATATATACTTTCTATGCTACATAGCCGTCGTGTCTTATTGTATTATGAGGACCAAGTTACACATTAATTCCATTACTTTCACACCCAAGCAAGTATTGATGTAAAAAACCACAAATAAATATTAACACTCATATCTCCTTAGGGGCACAGCAGACCTCCAAGTGGTACAAATCGATTACGAATCGATGACATTGCTTTACGATATTATGTAAATCGCTCTAGTAGCTCATGACTAATGGGACAGATGGCGCCACTAGGAAACTTACGATCTTTTGGAATTTATAATCAGTGTGTGGGCTCTGCGATGTTTTCTAGCGCTATATCGATCTGTTGTTATACCTTATTTGTATGTTACAGCTTAATATAGTATTGTGATCTTATGGGTATGCTTGTCAAAGTTACGGCATTTTGACACCTTAATAATATTCCAACGTCGATGAGGGAAACGTTACAAAACATTATTATGATCCTTAACTAAAAACCTTCACTAACATTATTTACTTATTCTATTTTATAAGGTTGTATCTCGGTCATAAAAAAATTACGAACCAAAACTTCGTTTATCATAAACAAAAAGGATGGTACTTACTTACTTCAACATAAACTCCAATTATTTTGTGAAAAATGGACAATGCCCATTATTATAAGATTATTTCGCATAATAACTAAAGAGAACCACGTCACGTACTACGCAACGAGCCTCAATTAGAGAGCACTATCTGTAACGCGGCTCGCCCATAAGGAAGACGGACTTATCTGAAATTTCTAATCTAGTGACTCACATACATGCGTTCGCGAAATTACCTCAATTTACCCGCTACTCTCCCGACCAAGTCAAAAAGGGCACAGTGCACGACCGTGACTAACAATGCTACTGCTTGTTACGTTATTTTGGCATAGGTGGAATACGTGTCTACCCAAATTTTTGTACACAATAATCTCAAGAATACCGGTTTCGCTAGCCATAAATGTTTATCTCTGGGTGTCGAAAATATCTCTAGTTTCTATGACATCTTGATTATTGTAATTTGTTGCGACCTTGCCTCCTATTTTATCAGAGGCACATATTCATAATACTTCGTTACGACTCGGGTCAGTTCAAATAAAATTCTCTTACAGAGCAAATATAATTTTCCCCTGGTTTTAATTAAAACCCATAATTTTTCGTTGAGCTTAATAAGAAAGTTAAATTTTTATATTAAAATTCAAATTCTCACAAGCGAGTATAATGCAAACAATATGCGTACCAATAATCGCATATTGCATTCCAAAATATTGTTATAATCCAAAATAATGAGGCACATCGTTATTTACTGCTGAAAGTACACCGACCACGCGGCGGCGCAGAGTGAAACTGTAGCACAATCACATATTTTACGCTTTTGTATGAGTTTAATTGAGTAAGAAGAGACCTGAGACCGCTCGCAGCGGGGTAACTTCCAAATTTATTTACAAAAAATTCGCAAAAGACCCCCATTACTTATGTCGCGAGATGCAACATACCCGTAGCGATGCTCACTTCTGTAATATTAAGTGTGAGATAGGACCTTATTCGTGTTGACCCAGATTTTAATACGCCTCGCACTGCTCTTTATGATGACTTTTTGAAAAATGTAATTTTTAATTCCGTGCAGGGTCGGACCGAATTGAATGGGCCCACGGATGATTCGTTTTAACTGTATCGCTTATAAATTGTTGTTTCTTATGCGATGCCGACGGAAGTCTGTCGATATTTTAAACTAAATTAATGCGGCCGTGTACGCCAAAATTGGCGTTGTCGTTTCCTCGAGAAAATCGAATGCCCTTTTTTAATTTCCATTTTTTGCATATATATCATATTCTCTTATATCACTATCAATAAGATCTTAACGAGCTTTGTTAATTAAAATTATGCTTTCTTTTGTTGCAGTCATTCTTCGGGCGGACGTACAACAACCTGTCCTCGATATCAGAGTGCAAGAACAACGGGGAGTGTGTGATCAACAAGAAGAACCGAACGGCTTGCAAAGCCTGCAGGCTACGGAAATGTCTCCTTGTCGGCATGTCGAAGTCGGGCTCACGGTACGGGAGACGATCCAACTGGTTCAAGATCCACTGCTTACTCCAAGAGCAACAGCAACAACATATACAGCACATGCAAACCAGTAAATCACCCCCTACTTTTAACCCATCAATGAATCCGTCCTATCTACCGACGAATCTACTCCCAGCGGCAGCATTAGCAGAATATTACAAGAACTCAGAAAAGAATCCTTTTACGGAAGACGTGACGCGACAAAGCGTGTCCCCGTCAGATTCAGGAGCATCATCAGCAGATCCTGAGGACGATAATAGTTCTAGAAGTACAAGTGGCCTCAGTATCTTCAGACCAGCGTCGTCTCCCTGCAGTGATAAAGATGTACGGTTACAAGCGATTAGGAATCAAAGCAAAGACAGAAGACGGAAGCCTACAATGCCTCCATCGCCTTTCGGAACAGTGTCTGCGCCACCAAGCTTCTCACCAAGAAGTGCTCCATACTTACCCACTCAACTACAATCTATGAGAGCAGCACCGCCAGGGCTCGCAACTTGGCAGAACCGAAACGGTGGAGACTTGCTCCTCCATTCACCAGCAGTTGCAGGAGTAGCCATAGACCAAGACCAGCCGATAGACCTATCCATAAAGTCTACAGCCATGATATTTAGAAGTCCTAAAAACGACGAAGTCAGTGATTCAGAACCAGAATTGTCAATTGATCTGAGCGAAGAAAACGGTAAAGAAATGATGAAGAATCCTTTAGACCTGTCACTTGTCCCGAAGAGGACGGAAGAGGTGCCAATGACTGGTTGATTTTTTAGTATTTTTTGTACAATTTGGTACAGCGACGGTTTTCTATTTATGTGTAAATAATATTTTAGTATTCTTGTTAATACTCTTTCACGCCATACAGTATTTAGCTGATTACATTCCTTTCTTCTTGATTACCTGATCTTATTTACCATAATTAGTGTTTATTTAGTTTTTAATTCAAGTCATGGACTTATAGTTGTAAGTAGTAAAGCGAAGTACAGTAGAAGAAATATGAGAAATGACATTGTTGTTGTATCTATTTGTAGGTAGGATTTAAATAATGTCATTTCTTAATCGTGTTGGAGGCATAGCTCAGATTAAGCAGCATAAAAACAATGCAAGCAATGGCAGCAAGGGGTTAATGGCAGCAACATGTAAAAATTTTGTTAAAAGAAAAATTTATTTATTTTTCGAACCTAACCCAACAAAAATGTATTGTGAAAAAATTATTTATTTTTCGAACGACGAAAAAATGTATTGTGTATTTAAAAAAAAGTTACGACCATTTATGAAAAAAGTGTTATATAAGAGCTATGTCCAAACACATCGAACTATAGAATGTGCCAGTGTATGTTTTACCATTTTTAGTTAATTTCTTATGGGATTAAAGGCCAGTTAAAACGAAGCTCAAAATTGTAATGTACAAACTTAAGAGTCTTGTAAAAATTTAGTTTTTGTTTTATGTACTTAATAATTAAGTATTTATTTCCTTAGTTTTTAGGCCAGTTTGTATTGAGTCATTTTTTTTAATGTTCGTAATTACTTTTTAAGGTTTTAGTTTTTAATTTTAGCGTAATTTTGATTTTGATATGCTTGTGTTATTATTTTGTTATTTTTTTATTTTGTTGAAGATTTTTTGAGTCAATGACACATTCCAATGCTCATTTGATTCCAGTACTTATAGCATCGTGTTTGATTTTTATTTTCTGGTGCCAGTATTTTCTTTTAAAAAGCGTTTTGCGCTATATTCTCTAAGATCAATCAAGTTTTATATTTTTGTATTGTGTTTAAAGTCTGAAATAAATAACTTTTTATTGAAGTCCGAATACTCAATACGTAATATTTTTAATAAAAAATCAAGCTTTGAGGAATACATATCAAAATGTGGGTAGTATGGTTATCACAAAAAAAAAAAACGGTGCCATGAAAATATATATTTTGCAAAATGAGCATAATTATGTATCTATCGTAGTCCTGAAAATGTCACAATTTTTTAAATGAATAAGTAAATAGAAAAATACTGTTTTTTTTTTTTGCCAAAATAGTTAATACTAACCGTTGTTCAATGAAGTACAAGCAGCAGGCTTACTTTAGAATATTTGTCGTCCCAATTTGAATAAAAATAGATCAATAGTATTTTTAGGTTCTTTTGTAGAAATAGAATTAAATGTCACTATAATTGGCCACTGTAAAAAATAAAACATTTTTATTTATTTCCGTAATCAAATGGTACCCATATTCATTTATTACTGAGTACGCCTGCAGTACTGACTAAGATATCAATTTTAAGACATAATTGTTGTTATCAGTGTGATACGATATTTTTTAAATCTGTGTTTACATTTTTTTTACGTTTTTAAGTAAATTTTAATATATTTGAGAGAAAAAAATAATAAAAAGCGAGTGCCTTTATATGTTCTGAAGTTTCATTTGTATTAACCTATTTACAAAGATAAAACAAAATTCGTAGGTAAGTCTCATAATCTATGACTTAGGAACTTATTTATGTACTTTTTGTCTTTTTGAATTATATGAATACTGCGGCATCATACAAAAGGTGAAAACTGAGAACTGTTTGTTTCATAAATGAATTCAACTTATAAAAAAACAAATTTCAATGCCTATCGTGACATTTACTAAATATTTATTAGACTAAAAGTAACATTTAACCCAATTTTGAACACAAAAGCATAGATATAACAAAATGTTCAACATGGTGGTGATACATTTCCAAAAAAAAACACACCTGCACCAAGGAAATAAAAAATCTAAAATATTCAAATTTCACAAAACACAACAAGACAAACAGACAAACAGTGCTTACAAGCCAACAGTCACACTACATATTCATGAGCTCAACTCCAAGCATTTCTTGAAATTTTATTTCCCATGAATTTTTTTCCATAATTATTCATGAGTGGACTCACTGGGCTGATTTCGTTTTGAGAACATTCAAACTTGAACTTAATCCCTCTGTAATTATGGCCCATTTTATTTTGATTGTTTAGGGTAAGTGTGAATATTCAGATGCGTTTAAGTGTGGCTACTGTGAACTACTGTTTCCTTTGTGATTAGTCAAATGAGTTCACATCTTCTTAGAAAATGCTCCTTTGATTACACTTGTTGTTTGAAGAATCATTGTTTAATTTGTATTTCATTAAGGATAATGTAGGTATAGTAAGTAGAGCCGGTAGTCTGTCTGTGCGTTAAGAAAAGTAACACAGTCGTAAGTATACAGAGGAAGTTGATACAAAGCTGATAAAAAGTTGATATATGCTTTCTCCTTTTGTTATTGAACAATCTTTTATTTTCTTCCCCTTAATATTGAAAAGATTAGACTTTTTAACAACTGCAGGAGGCCAAATAAATAAATTAACACTACAAAACATACATTGGGCGGCCTTATCGCTTTCTTTGATCTCTTTCAGGCAACCTTAGAATGGACAGTGATTGCGTGTGGTTTACTAATGTTAAGCATAAAATAGATTATCATATTTTACATTGGCATAACGAAATTCAGCATAATATTATTAGGCATAAATGTTTTGCCATAATGTGAATTTCCATAAATACTGGTGGCATAATGTTATAATCGCATAATGATATTTACACATAATGTTCTTTGGAATAAAAATAATAAATCTGTGATCTCTTTCAGGCAACCTTAGAATGGACAGTGATTGCGTGTGGTTTACTAATGTTAAGCATAAAATAGATAGATTATCATATTTTACATTGGCATAACGAAATTCAGCATAATATTCTTAGGCATAAATGTTTTGCCATAATGTTAATTGCCATAAATACTGGTGGCATAATGTTATAAACGCATAATGATATTTACACATAATGTTCTTTGGAATAAAAATAATAAATCCAAATATAACTCACTCCTTTGGTTTTGTATTTTTGGTTTATGCCACCAACTTTCGAAATTTAAGTTATTTTACACAATGTAGTGTTTTTATTTCTCGCTTTTTAGTGGGTCAGTTTTTAATTTATCGAAGTTACAATAGCCTAACGTCAACTGCTCACCACCTTTAAAAAATATTGCTTTATCCGATGCAGGGACGTTAATCGTTAAGGAGTTCTCCCAGTACTTCACCATCAGCTCCACTTCACTAAATCCATTGTGACGAGCATATATTACTTGGCAACCATAAAGTAATCGAATCGCAACCCGTGAAATACTAGGTAATTATTGAGTAGTTCCGGTGGCAATCTGTAGTCTTCATCATCGGTTCCACTTCACCAAATGGTGCTTTCTGAGAGAAACTGCACGAGTTATTATAAAAAATAGCATTTTGCAAAACCGTTTATATACGACGTATGCCCGAACAAACATAGAAAAAACCTCCGAATTGATAACCTCCTTCTTTTAGAAGTCGATTAAAAAACAAACATGTTCCCGCCGCACCTTAACTTAATCCAATGGAGTAATTCCCGAATTATAATAAATAGTGTTTATGGCTTACGATTAATAGACGAATAAATAAATTATGCCTTAAAAAATTATAGCAACTCCAAATTATGCTAAAACAAATTAGACCAAATGACAGTTATGCTAACCTAAGCATTATGCCAAGGTATTATTATGCCACAGTATTATGATGCTAAAAAAAGTTTTGAGAAAACGTTATGCCAAATAATATTATGCCAAAAAAAATTATGCCAAGAGGGGGGGGATTCCCATTGCATGGACATAAAAAATAGGGTTGTCATTTTACGAATCTCCATTGAAAACTGTCAAAGAGGGGGCCTAAAACGGCAACACATTAGCTATTCCTCTAAAAGCAATTCATTTCCTGAATTCCCAGCTGTGATTAGCAATTCCTCTAATTTGACACAAAAGCAATTCCTAATTTGTGAAACATTTTACGAATCTCCATAGAAAACTGTCAAACATGATTCCTAATAATTTCATAATTTGTGATTCTGCCAAAATTGTCGTTTTAAGGTCCCTGGTCACTAAAAACTTAGGCAGAAACGTTATTGTAGTGGGTGAAATAAATCAATTCATTGAATAATAATAATTCGACAAATTATCAAAGCATATTTCTCCTCACAGGCGGTGATACATGAATCAATTCAATGAACAAGCTATTTGATAAACAGGCAAAATATAATAATTTTCCGCTACACTGCCAAAATTCGTTTTTATCGTGTGTAATTTGACTTTTTGAGTTTATGGTTTAGAAGAGTGACGTAAAAGGATTGGTGACTACTGAAATCACAGTAGTTTGAGTTTGAGTTTGAGTTATCTGCCTGTATACCCAATAGCTTGTTCGACTGTACACTTGCGAACATAATTAAAAACATACTTATAATTATTATAATAATGGGCTCTTTAAACCATAATCCAGTATCCCGAAACAATAAAGGCAACGTTAATTTGTAAACATAACAGTACAACCACTCAAAATGGTTCACCAGAATAAAGCCTTAACTGATTTAATTGATCTTATTAAGTCTCTCCGTTCTTATTGTCACACCAACTTTTTACACCTCACCGAAATAATTATCAACCTTATGAGCTTTGCAATAAAGACGAGTCAGACTTTTTGAAGAGCACAAAAATAATTTCGACATGATTTTTGTCACTCAATTTAATTGAAGTCATGTCGGTCGAAGTAACAAATCAAATTTTTTCGCAATGGTCGCCATTTCCCGATATAGTCGGGTGTTTACGCGGCACGAAAGAAATGTGCCTCGTTAGTTGGATAATGACAGTTTTGTGTTATTGAAATGTACTGGTGAGGACAGAGGTGATTCATTTTGATGTACTGTGACAGACTAAATTGGATGTCAAATGTATACGATGCGATGTGTCAAAATTTTTATTTCGCTCAAATGAAGTAGGTATATAAAATGGAGTAACTGCCAGAAGCGTCAATTTATCACCCGTCTAGCCTTTTCTCAACTATGTTGGGGTCGGCTTCCAGTCTAACTGGATGCAGAATACCAGTATTTTACATGGAGCGACTGCCTATCTGACCTCCACAAGCCATTAACTGGGTAATATGATATAACCGGATGCAGCTGAGTACCAGTATTTTACATGAAGCGACTACCTATCTGACCTCCACAAGCCATTATCTGGGTAATACGATCCCCTTGGCAAGAATGGTTGTCCGACTTTCGGGTTTCTGACGACCCGTAACGACTGTCAAAGATCTACAAATGACAGCCGGGAGCAACGGCTTAACGTGCTTTCCGAGTCACGGAATAGTTTCGGTATGTAAAGATGGCCCACGATCCACGGACCAACCCCAGCAAGCGTAGCTTAACCTTATGGATCGGCCCGTGCGGCTGTTATTACTTAGCCACGAGCCAATTATTTACAATTAAATGTTATACGGTTACTGTTAGATTTTTTTTTTAATCTAATAGCCCTACACAATTATGAGACCACAATGTTCCATTTTCCAGTTTTAGTACGTTACGATAAGTTATGCAGGATAGTATATTTTGCGTCACTCATAGAATCCGGTATAACATAAGGTAAGTAAAAAAAATATATAATGATTCTAAATCATTCAATTCAAAAACCGTACAAACACAAATTAAACACACATATTCAATGCCCAATTTACAAGCGTTATCCGACCATAATCACTCAAAAATGCGCAAAACGGTTACGGAAAGAACCCTTAAGACATTCCGTGCAAAAAAATTCACACACAAATCACCTACAAACTGGCGAACAACTGTATTCACCTGTACTACCAGTCGGTTGCCGATTTTAACGAGGAAACACATCGCACTAATTGAGATTGCACCACGGCGTGTCTCAAAAAATCGCGTCATTATAGCCAAAGAAGGTGGTGATTTATTTGCACGTCAGTGGAATAGACGTCGCGAAATGAGAGCAGTGAACACTTTTTCATTGATTGTACTGCCGAATCTTCGCGGGTTGAGAGGCTGATTGGTTGGTTGGATTTTTTTTATCATAAGAACCAGGAGTATATACAGGGTTATTGTTAAAACACCAACAACATCTTAAGGAGGCATTGTACTCATCATTATGAACAACTTTTACTATGGGAACAAATATGAAATCGAAAAAAAAAGCTGTTCAGTACATTAATGTTCGCATAACTCGTCAAAATGTACGGAACAGCTGTTTTTTTTTCGCGATTTCCTATTTGTTCCCATAGTAAAAGTTGTTCATAATGATGAGTACAATGACTCCTTAAGAGGTTGTTGGTGTTTTACCAATAACCCTGTATAACGACTGCTGACTCTGCTGACAAGAGTACTGGAAGAAGTTTTATTCAAGAATATTTAGATGAGAGATTTTTTGAGAGAGATTCTTAGTTTGAGTACCTAAACTTTTTTTTTTTTTTACATGTTTTAGTTACGTTGTGTTGTGTGCCCTCTCTGTGATAAATAAATGTATTTTCTTTCTTTAGATTTCTAATGAAAATAATATATTATATTAAATGTCATCTTTTATTTATATTTTTCCGGAAAACGGACTATGCATATGGGTGCGTCCTATTTAAACTACAATAGACGTAGATATATTTAGTAACCTATTCCGCTTGACTATTCTTCAAGAGTCATAAAAAACTCTCGGTGTTACCACACCGAGCGATGGACGCAAAGTCCTTTCACACGTCGCGTTCTGGTTTGCAATTGGTCAATCGTCATCCTGAGGATGCCTCGCTGAGAAGTGAAACACGTGTCGATTTCTTACAGGGGGTTTTATGACTCTTGAAGAATAGTTAAGTGGAATAGTTTACTAAATATATCTACGTCTATTGTATTTTATAATGAATTTCCGCAAAGTCACGCCTGAATCAATTAACTATCCTATTTAAACCTTATCGCGTTGTCGCGCCGACTGAGGGCGCGTTCCAGATTTCCGAACAAAAAGAGACATTTGGGCGCGACAATCGCGTATTCGCGCGATGATCGCTTTTAAATAGGACGACGGGTATAGGTAAAGTTAACTAAGATGGTTTTCGTTAAAATGTATAAAGTCACTGAAATCAAAATAACTTATGCAACATTGTGTGATTTTAATAATCATGAAGATAACGGTTTTATAGTCACTCCTTGAAATAAAATCGTTTTATGTATCGGTTAAAAAAGTGTTAAAGTTTGTTAAATAGGTAACAGTTGATATAAAACTGAAAACTTGAATCAAATTCATGATACATTGTGTTGGATGTTTCATTTGTAATTATTGTTTTAGATGAAGCAGCAAAAGATATTTCTCCTGACTTCTCTCTCTGAATGAATTTGCGTTCAGAACACAGGCAACCCAAATACTCAGTAAAATTAGAAAGCAAACTGTTACTTTAAGGTATATTAATTTCATTGAGGCAAAGATTTTTTTTTTCAAATATATCCTTTAACATTATTGTGAATCACCAAACACATGACACCCAACAAAAAAAAAAAATATAATTCCCAACAACAATTTCACGCCCACAGCGGCGGCGATTTCACAATAATATTATTTACATTTTGTCCACAATAATTACTGTTTGTCACACTGTGCAGTTAATGTATTATAAAATGTTTAACATACAACTTTGGCTCTCGTATTGACACGAAGTTAAATGTTCGTGTTACTTCGCTGATTATTATTTTCGAGAGTCCCTTTAATCATTATTAAATGAGTGAGCTTGACGTTAAGCAATAATAATGGATTCGGCGTTTTATTGTTATTATAATTTTGGTTTTCTTCCATTTTGTTATTAATACTTATGAGGGTTTTAGTTTCTGTTTTTTATTTACCTTCGTTTTAACATAATGTATAAAGGACACAGGCTCTGTAATGTAATATGAGCATTTAATAGTGAAAATACTTAAAAGTAACAATGTAATGGATTTTTTCTAAAATCTGAAACAAAATGAAAGTCAATTCGATAAAGCAACGAAAAAGATTATAACATTTATGATGTTTGAAAACCTGAAGGAACCAAATAAACAATTGTAGCATAATATTATTATATTATTGTTGATCACAGGTTTTATAAGAATTCCTTAAAAAGAAACAATATATTGATCTAAATTATGTTTATTGGTCAAGATTTTATTTTATCAAACAACTGAGCAAATATGAGACCGTTTTCGCGACACCTAAGATTATTATCGTTTTTATTTATTTGTAAAGTATTGTAAATACCATATTTTATTGGCTTTTAATAGCCAGTTGTTCTTCAGAAATAAAAACAAAACTATTATTTAATTCTCTTTTATGTGAAGCGGCACTATAAAAAGTTAAACATACATTGAGTCATTCTACCCGATTTGAGGACAATTTTTTTATTGCACATTATAATCGATACAGCTCAAAGTTCAATCGATGCATAAAATACAAAAATCGAACAATCGTAATATTCGTCGTGTGCATAATTTTAGCATAATTTAACTAAATGTCATAATATTGTCTACGGGGGGTTTGATAATCTATAAACAAATCGCTTTATACAACTAGACAAATTACAGACTGCCAATAAAGTTATTAAGGATTATAAAAACGGACGAATTTATGTAGGTTGGTCGCATAATTAGTAGATTAAAGCCAAAAGTGTTAGTAATGTCACCCATTACCTCAAAGGTCAACAAAATATTAAAGCAATTAATAAAATTCACGGTTTTTGTACGTTGTAAATTAACGAATTTATATTACACCCATGGTTTCGATTGAAATCTGGCCAAAGTCATTTAATGTTATTCTAATTTTAAGAAGCTACTTTTAATTTTTGAACCGTTAAGTTTTGTTTTATATTGTATCGATATTTAATTTGTGAATAGTATAAGTAACGGAGTTTCCAATAATTACCTTCCCTGTGGCGACGCTGCTGTGATAGGCGATAATTTTTTAATCGATTTATGAAATTAGAATTTTATTACGATTCGTATTTTTATTTTGTCTATGTAACTTGCGTAAAAGCACCACTGGGCGTCTCATAAAATCTTTGTTCATAATTTTGCTAGGCGTTTTATTACTTTATTTGATCTTTTGGCCCTGATAGTGCTATGAAGGTATTTTTATACTAAATCGCTGCAACAAAATAAAACATCGGTTTTCCAAAAAAAGTTATTCTAAAATAATTGATTCCTGACAAATGCTACCTACTAAACATCTTCTTGAACGAAATTTTCGTGTAAGATGGACAGTTAATTTTATGGGAACTGTGTAGTGTAAATTTATCAGCCTGATCAATCAATCTGCCTAGCCTTTTCCCAACTATGTTGGGGTCGGCTTCCAGTCTAACCGGATGCAGCTGAATACCAGTATTTTACATGGAGCGACTGCCTATCTGACCTCCACAACCCAGTAACTGGGTAATACGATACCCCTTGGTTAGACTGGTTGTCAGACTTTCGGGCTTCTGACGACTCGTAACGACTGCCAAAGATCCACAAATGACAGCCGGGACCAAGGGCTTAACGTGCTTTCCGAGGCACGGGGGAGTCTCGGACCAACCCCGGCAAGCGTATCTTAACCTGATGGATCGACCCGAGCGGCTGTTACTACTTAGCCACGAGCTCCTCTGCCCTCTCCTCTCTCCTCTGATCACAAGTAGGTAATAATAGAAAACGGCATAATTTTTTTTAAATATTTTAATTTGTAACATTTTCCTCACACTTTCCTCTTCCACCAAAATATTGTAATAAAAATTCACCTTCACTTAATTCCATCCAACTTAGTAATACACAAGAATGTCTCAACAAAACTATCAGAGATTTGATCTAAGGCAGCGCAGGAGTTGGTATTTAGGGAATCCTATGGTCCTCCACAAATATATGGGATCTGACACTGGCTGGAGATAGGGGAACAATGCCGTATCGAACCTAGCATTTTAAATAGGAAATACTTTCGTTAAAGTGTTTAGGTATGAAGGAAGTACGAGAATGTTGGAATGAGGTGCCTGATACAAAAATATGCAGAGATTTAATTTTGTGAGTTGTAAATTGTATGGTGGTCATGTATGGCTATGACAATTTTGTACTTTAAAACAAAACACAATATAAAAAAATGCAGCTCATGGAATAAAAATGCAACCGGAAAGAGAAGTAGACTCGCGACAATCTAAGAAGTCCGTTTTGACAGCTATAAAAATGATTAGTTTAGAGATGAAAAAAAAAATTGTTCTCTTATAAACTGATTCTCGACACATATCGATTGAACGTAATTAGAGAGTTTGTAATCGACGACTTATCTAAATTGCTAAAAACTGATTCCCAAGGCTTTTAACGTTCTATTACATGTACGAGAACGAAACGTCAAAACGGACTTCTTAGATTGTCGCGAGTGTAGTAGATACTTGTGTGTACTAGTGTTCATTTCTAACCAAGCTCTTTCCTTCAAAGATCTTTGATCAATTGGAATTAAATTACTTGTAGATACTTAAAAATTATGAACGTTAATACCGTTCACTCTACTAAAGTCTGTATATCAAACTCCAAATTGAAAAACCAACAACAATCACTTGAAATGTCAAATTAGTCTACGAGATTTAAAAAATAGACTTTAAACACAAATATAGACTTTAGATGCTATTAAGTCCTGATACGGATATTTATGAAGAAATAAAGGCTCTTATTCCTTTACATACCAATGTTTTTTGTGTAGGTACCTAGGTAATCATTTATAGGTATCAATTTTTGAATCATATCTTTCACCAATTTTCCCATACAAAATTATTAAAATATTCTCAATCCATCTATCTATAAAATTTTACACCCACGCTATATTTCCATAGCTAACCAGTCTATAAAGAGCAATCGCCCAACACCGATCAGATAGCGGTACGATGCGCGCGCGCACCTAAACACGCCTATCGCGATGCTAGCGCCACCTAGCGTAGAGTTATCGCTAAGATTTATTCGGCGCACACGCTTAGGTGTTTTGTTGCGTCTAATTTTGGTTCTGTAGATTTAAAGATGTCCTTTTATTTTATAGGTTTTAGATAACCTTTCAGAATAAAATTAATAATTTAGCATTGATTGCCTTGTTGCAAAATAAAAGCATATTCTAACATAACTCATTCTCAAATTATCATTTACGATCAACATTCTTGCAAAATTGTGAAGTCTTTTCGTAAAACTGCCTCTTTGTTCTAGTGGTTGCAAAATGCAAGCACTACTGCTGAGCCTGAGTTTCTGGGTTTGGTTCCCGGCTTGGCCAGTATTTTTGGGTTTTTCTGAGTCTAGATCTCAGGGCCTCTAGATAAGTGACAATCGCTTCCAAAGCGTTTCGTATTTCTACAACGACTTTCAACAGGATTGACATAAGCTTTTCGACAGCTTATGTCAGTTGATATACATTTCTGCCTTTTCCATCATCGTTATCGCTGATAGAATGACACTTTGTCTAGGGCTTCTGTACCGTTAAAAGCTAAGGTTCGCCCTTTACATATCAAATATTATTTTGACTAACTGGCGAATTATGAGAGAATTGTTATGAACACCTCTGCCTCTCTTAAGTGGGCGATAGACTTAAAGTACGCGGTCGCGACCATACTCGGCTCGCCGTCGGTGACATACGTGAAGCTTGCTCAACCATTGTTAAATTGGCTCGCGGCACGCGGCTATGACAGGCGGGTAAGTAAGCTTGTCCAGCCATAAGTACGCGTACTTGCTCGCACGTCTATCACCCCTTTTAGAGATGTCTGTATATTCCATGATGTTAGAAGTGTATGGTCTTAGATTAAAAGCACACGACTAACAGCTTGCTCGATCGTGTGAATCAATGTTAACCTACCAATCTCGCCAACCAGATCACAATTGCGACACGCTGTATAATGTCATGACTTGAACAAAAAACAAATGAACGTAATTCCCTTCTAACTCAAATATCAGATGCTCCTGATATACCTGACCTTTGTCATCGAAGTACATCCGTAATGATATCTTGGGCATCTGTGAAGGATTCTTTTGTTTATGTTTGGACCCGACTACGGCGAAACAAAAAGGAGGGTTATGATTTTGACCGGTATGTATGTATGTATGTCTGTTCCCTTATATCTTTTAAACGACTCATCACAATTTGACGCGTCTTGATTGTCCACTGGTTATAGGCTATCTGATGTCACATTAAATTGAATATGGCGCCCCTTATAGGACCTACAGTCATGAACTAAAAAAAAATATGTTTTTTTATGATAACATGTCGGGTACCAAATGAAAGGGCATTTCAAAAATTAAATAAAAATTAAATTTATAAAATTAAAACCCATCTATGACAAAAAAGTCAACTGAACACGTTTAAACAAGACATCACAGACAGACAAATAAAAAATCCGGAGTCACACATACTCTGTTCGATTTATATAACGTGTGGCTCCGGATATTTTATTTAACTTTATTTTTTATTTTTACAATATAGCTTTAAGCCGTGGCTACTGCTCGCAGATCCCCATTTTGACAGAAAAAAAAAACGAATTCCTTTACGTTAAACTGTTTAATAGTTCATCTATATTTGGCTAAAGACTTGAAGATTTCCTGACCCAGATCTATCACGGTAGCGGTTATTACATAGCTGACTCCACAATATGCATCAATAGCAGAAATTGAACTACATACATACTTATCCAAGTAACACAACGGGTGGTAAAACAGCTCCATATCATATCTGTTTGTAACCTTGGGTGAAATATATAGGCATGAATAAGTTTTATATGGGTGGCGAGAACCCATATGCCACCAATATAGAACCAATTGGAGAAAAATTGCAGCTTAATTTTGGTTCCAAATGAAATCCATAGGAGTTCTCACGATCACCTTAAGTGGCAATTAGAACTATAGGTGTAAGTTGTACGCAGTGAACGGTTGATTGAATGATATGACGTTTCAATTCATTCATTGAGTGACAAATGAAACGCAAAGTTCTTTTTAGGCTTTTTAGGCTGTGAACAGCCATTTCATTTTGGATTACATCTATTTGCTGAGTATTAAAACTTCACGTGTACTGATTTAATGCAGGCATTGATTTACAGCACAAAATCCTTGCAAATGTTTTGTTACTGTGAAAGTATAGTATGGTTTCTTTGTAAATTTCGAAGCGCCTTCGATTTGATCAAGAACAATTAAATAAAGTGTGCTAAGTCAATTGGCGAAATAATAGTTTAAAAAAAATAAACTGTTAAAAACCTAACGTAATGGTTTTAGACTAAATATAATGTCAAAGTACATCAGTTACAACTAACAAAACTCAGTGATTATGCGTCAGTGTGATAAAACACTTTCAAAACAAAATATTTTAAAGGACAACCATTTTCTAAACATGGCGGTGTTTATGGCATCTCATAATTTTTATTTTCATTTATTTGTTCCCTATTTGGAACTGTAAGGTGTAAAAATCACTTATTTGTATGTTGCTAGTGGCTGACCAGTGGATTCTACTATTAATAATTTGGTCTATTGTAGATCTCCCATTGTAGACTTAAAGTACGTACAACCTGCCGATGATAACTACCACATCGCTTATTTTTTTTCCATTTCACGGAATTCATTTTTGATGAAGTAGTTTAAACTATGATTTTTATAACAACAGAAACAAAAAATTCTATCAACAGAGTGACACGCAGGATGATCTGACTTAAGTAATAATAGGTCACAATTATGTATTTTGGAAACTGTTACATCGTTAGTGGTTTCAAATAAGTGGAAATAGCTGCTGTTGGTTTTCAAGAACCCACTATTGAAATTTATTTACGCGTTGGAGTGGCATATTAGAGTACAATAGGCCTGAAAGATGCAATCACGTTAGGTTCCAAAAAGGTTGCAAAATGATCCCTTTAGCCACTACAGGTGATATACTACTCTGTTATACTACTCGTTTGGAAATAGAAGTGCCAAATAAGGGTATGTTACAGCTTAAATGGAACAGTTGCTTACAAGTGATTTAAAGGCCTCATATACCACTGTTGCTTCTAAATTGGTAACAATTAAAACCCGTTTTCAACTTTAAGTAACAAAATCGACTCTATGCAACCATAAAAAATAAAGTATAAACAAAATACACTCTTATGCAACTACGAGTGATATGAGGTACTCATATACAAATATGAGAAGTGTTTAAAGCTATAAGTTTTATCAAATACTGTTATACCACTCATTTACAACTTAAAGCTATAAGATAAGTTGCAAAATTCACTAATGTGCTACTTGGGTAGTTTTATCTGAAAGATCATTATGAAGAACCAATCTTCGTCAACGAATGAATCCTCTTCAACGATTGGTGTTGCAGGTGAATTCTCACTATGGGGTAGGTTATGGTTACTATGGCGGTAACCATGACCCCACGTCCTAACCAAACGCGATTGTCACACGAGTACGCGATCGATGCGATCGTTTGACATACAAACGCGACTTGATTGATCGCGCGACTATGTCATGTTCATATAAAAGAGCGCGACGATCGCATACTGGCGCGACGACTTTTAGTAAGGACGCGGCCTACGAGCCCTTTGTTCAATCTTTAAAATTATTTTTTCTCAAACGTGCTTGGAAAATCGAGCATTATCTTCGAGATAAATCGAAATTGCTGTACTGGTGAAAAACAAGTGACGATGCGGCCGGCAATCTTACTATGTAAATCCATATCTGTCGTGTTTAGCGGCCAAATAAATTACTATGAAAACTCATATCTATCATGTTATTTAAAAATGGAACGGACTTTTTACTTCAGCACATTGCAGCCAAGGAGGTAACTTATCAAAAAAATTATTCAAAATTCGATTTGGCTTGCAAATAGAGAAACAAATGAACATATTAGCTCGTGAAAAAGTGGTTGTTACGTGTACTATAGCTCTATAACATAATCAGGCTCTAAAGTTTCCAAAGCTGGGATACCACCACGCGGGCCCAGTACCAGTGGGTAATCCACCACGCGGGCCCAGTACCATGTCTTCGAATTTTTCCTTCAAATTCTTGAAAGCAGTGGTGACGAAATAAATTACACAAAGTAAAGTGCCTGCCTGGGTTTGAACTTCGAACCCACGGTCTACAACTGCTAAGTTCTGTATTTTTCAAGTTCAACCAAAAATTTGTTCCTGTTTCTACTTAAATATACCAAGATGCCGTGTTGCCCAGATCTAAATCCAAAAGCCCTTTACATATTAATTAAACCGAACCGGACATTAAATAGATCACGTGAAACTGATGGGAATCGAAATGTTAAGGACACAGCGATGCTCGATAAGACGTTCTTAATGAAATCCTTATATAGAAGAATGAGTTTGTTTGTTGAATATGCATGTGTTTATCGGGACTTTGTGAAACAATCAGTTCGTTCCTTTTCTATTAGAACTGTGAGGTGAATTCGTTTGGGTTTAGATTTAGATTAAAAAGAGAAAGAAGTTGTTCATGTTTGATCTATCCGCGACTTAAACTGTTTCTGATACTTTCTTATTACACATATTTTTTATATTTAATGTCTAATATTTTTAAATATGATGTGTAAAAGTGATTCCGATATCCCAATATTTTATTATTGATTTTTCGGCCAAGATAAGAACCTTTTTCGCATAAAATCAAAATATTTCACATCAACCCACACGGGCACATATGAAACGTCATAAACTCGGTGCACGGTTCCTATTGGTAACACATATATACACAAAAGCATTCCTTCCTCTCTGCCATGGCTGCTAACATGGCAGAGAGGAAGATTAGTTGGCAGGTCGCAATAATTACCATCATTCGAAACGCATCAAGTAACTTCTTATAAATTAAATAGTTACGTCAAAACCAACCAAGCAAGTTAAAATAACAATGCCCAAAAGTGATCAACGTTTTCGTAAGGTAGGTATTTTAGGTTTCTTACCTACCTGAAAAAAGGCGAAAGTTTTTTAAGTTTCTTACTTACCTATCTGAAAAAAGGCCAAAGTTTTTTAGGTTTCTTACCTAGGTACCTGAAAAAAGGCAAAAGTTTCTTACTTATCTGAAAAAAGGCGAAAGTTTTTTAGGTTTCTTACCTTTCTGAAAAAAGGCGAAAGTTTCTTACTTATCTGAAAAAAGGCGAAAGTTTCTTACTTATCTGAAAAAAGGGGAAAGTTTTTTAGGTTTCTTACTTATCTGAAAAAAGGCGAAAGTATTTTTAGCCCGTAAATTACAGTAAATTGGTAGCCGATTGTATAACGAGTAACGACACTGTTTAAAATAAACAACTGTTAACACGCTAGGTTAAAAAAAAATTAAAAGCTCAACAAAACCTTATAAAGCCATGTTCAAGAGAAGGGTAATTCTTAGACATGTCAATAACTAAAAATAATATATCACAACACAACAACTACCAACATACCTACCTACCTACATACCTCTCTATAAAAGCGTAAAAAATATCACAATAATAAATCACTCATCCACATAACATCAAAGCTATTTTGCTAACTTCATCACTACAACTAAATCCCTTTAAACTAATAGCGACACGAATATTAAACAAACTTGTCCAAACAAGAGGTTTTCACCAGCTTTCGTTGCCGACAAAGTACTTAAAATATGTACCTTTATCATTAATGTCGAACATTATAAATTAGTTTTTTTTATATGCGAATACAAAATGACTGTATTAGAAACCAGTCAGAGGTTTGACTCACGTAGGCTCGTTTAAAAGGTTCTGTACACTCACTTTCAATGTTTATGACTTATGTCAGAGATCGAAGGATCGCGTTGAATTTGATATACGAAGATGCGCATCACTATCAATCATTCTGATCTGGTTCTAGGCAAAGTTTGAAGTTTTTAAAGTGGTTTTCCGAAAATTATCCAGGATTAAAAAGTATGTTATAACAAAAATAATCATGATAGGAAAACAAATTGGTGATCACAACAACTTATAACATAACAGATAATAGAACACAATTTCGCTAATGTATTATAATCTGAAGTCAATCAATCTGCCTAGCCTTTTCCCAACTATGTTGGGTCGGCTGCCAGTCTAACCGGATGCAGATGAATACCAGTATTTTACATGAAGTGACTACCTATATCAGACCTCCACAACCCGTAACTGGGTAATACGATACTCCTTTGCAAGACTGGTTGTCAGAATTTCGGGCTTCTGACGACTCATAATGACTGTCAAAGATTCACGAATGGCAGCTGGGACCAACCATCGTCTTAACGAGCTTTCAAAGGCACGGAGGAGTCTCGGTATGTAAAGACCATCTTTACACCCATCCTTGGACCGACCCCGGCAAGCGTGCTTAATCTGACCGGCTGTTTTTAAAATCTGAAGTCAATGATCATTAAATGTAAAAAAAGCAATTTCTTAAAAAAACAATAATTGTCGTCTAGCTGTCATCATGTCTTTACAAAACTGACAGAACCCTAAAAATCTCCCAGAATATAGATGTAACTCTGTGTTCTGTCATTAATTTAAGTATCTGTAATCAATAATGTTGATTATTATGTATGTATGTTATTTATGTATGTAGTATAGTTCATTATGCATGTATGTGTTTTGGTAATGCTCTGTGTAATGCTTTGGTTGTAGTGCGAGAAGGTTGGTTGTAGTATGGAAAATACAGAGAATCAACTTGGTGCGGTCTTTAGAAAAAATAGCAGAATACTCGCGAAATTTCGTGGAATTATATACTTACATTTTTTTTATTCATATTCTTTTTGGCGCCTCTTTAAGTCATGACCATGAGCTATCCGAATAGCAAATAATAGTTGGCCTAGGTCTAGGCGTGAAAATTGATTCGCTGTTACAATGCAGTTCCTATAACAGATTATTACACAAGCCCATTCAAATATTGGCAATTTAATCTGCACACTATTCAATCAAAAAATGCATTACCATTTTTCAAACAATAAAACAACCAGGTTTAGAGAAATGCCTTCCTAAGCTAAATATTCTAGTTTTCTATAAACAGTTTTGATTTATTCTTATCGTCTGGTAGTTAAAAACGGTACTTGCATTCTTTTCAAATTCCTTTTGTGTTTACGATTCCAAACTTAAAATACATTTTGGCTCGAAATGACATTGAAATCTATTTACACTGACTAAAAACGTTACCAACATGATCTTTTAGCCCAAACAATATACACAATTGTTCTACTGCATAATCTTCACTATACTAGTTCACCATCAAACCAGTTTGATCGCGGAAGAGCGCCGTCAAAGATTAATTACTCAAATCAGCGATTAGTTTGGTCAATATTCTAAGGTCAAATAATGGTATTGACGACCGTATCACAGGTCAAAAAGTCGATACCTAAGTAGATTTACATAAAATGGTGACACTGCATTAATAAAGACAAGTTTGAAGTATATTTAAGTCAGATTGATATGGTTTTGTAAATATGTAGGTACATTGAATTTTTTAGAAATGTGAGGAATTTTTAAGCGGATTATTTTTTGCTATTATACAAGTGTAATTGATGCTTGATGATGGAGTTATTTTTTTGAATGAATTATTGGTTAGGCAGTCTCTGAAGGGATGAGTGGCTCGAACGAGTTTTTACATAGATAGGTATCTACTTAGTTTTTCTCTGGTCTTGACGCGAGCTATATGAATTTATTTAGATGGGGACGTTTAAAAGATTCCGTCAGCCAGTCAGTATGGATGGCAGTGGAATAGCCTACCCAGGGGTCATCGAAGGTACTTCAGTATTGTCACTCATAGAAACAAACAAAGAACAGTTTTGTTATGTAATTACCTACGTCGTTACGGGTCGTCAGAAGCCTGAAAGTCTGACAGCCAGTCTTACCGAGGGGTATCGTATTATCCAGTAAGTGGCTTGTGGAGGTCAGATAGGCAGGTCGCTCCATGTAAAATACTGGTATTCAGCTGCATCCGGCTTGACTGGAAGCCGACCCCAACATAGTTGGGAAAATGCTAGGCAGATTGATTGAATTATGGGTACCGAGATATATATTAAATTAAATTAAAATAAATTCTTAAGAACAGGGCCATTCAGCATTAAAAAAATATAGACAAACATTGTAGAGTAGTTGTTTTTATTAGTTAAAACATGTCTTGGGTAATTTTGCAATGGCTGTCAGTCCTCATAGAGGCAAATACGACCTAGGCATAAAACCTACTCATACTATAATCTCTACCGAACCAATCAAATCCATCTTAAGCCGAAGAAAGGACTTAATTACCTTATTGTCATCAGTAACATCTTCATTATAAAGATTGAGTGATGGTAACCTTGCCAGTTATAGTCGAACTATGTAAAATATCATACAGGCGGTTATAGATCATAAAACTATGGGTGTAGCAACGATAATTGCGTGAGATTAAATGTTACAGTACTTTGCTTTTGTTATTGAAGTATCACAGTTAGAATAAGGTTTCCTTTACGCGTTAATATATTATTTAAAAGTTGCTTTCAAGTATCTACTTATCATTACGATTTACTGGACCATTATAATATAATGTCATTAACGTACCTACTCTTTTCACAGTACATCATTACTTTAATAATAATCTTGACTGAAAACCTGCGATCAGCATTAAGAGAGTAAAAATTATCATTGATTACTTAGTTATGCAGAGATACTATGGTGGATGCATGGTTTAATATTCTGTTCTAATTCCTATTGTTAAGTATTTTTAACCGACTTCTTCAAAAAGGAGGAGGTTCTCAACTAGTCTGTATGTTTTTTTTTTTTTTGTATGTTTGTTACTCGATTTCTCCGCCAATTATGAATCGATTTTGATGTTTTTTTTTTGTATGGTAGGGCATGCTTCCGAGGTGGTCCCATATAAATTTTATTAACTTTGCTTATGTAGTTTTTGAGTTAGCTTCAATATTACGTATTTTTCCCACTTAGTTTATCTAGACGATGTTTTCACTTACTCCTTCACTGTTATTTACATCAGCTAGTGGTATTAGAATTTGTATGGGGTAGGTACCACAACTAAAAAGTGAAAAATAAAAACTTTTTACAAAAAAAAAAGTTTAAAAAGTATTTCTGGTTAATTTTCTATGCACTTACACTTGACTGTCAGTCAAGAACGATATTATGGCTTACTGAATATAGGAAGCTGTAATCTCATAGGACTTAAGATATAATTTTTCTGGTTTTATCTCGCGGTTGCTCGCGTAAACCAAGCCCATACCTTTACACTTTGCGGATAACTTTGAGTTCCGGGAATCTTTGAAAGGCTTGATGCACTGACTTCATTGCCGGTCGATTTTCTACGCAATATTCCTATTCATACTGCCATCATTATATTATGAGTCACTCGAGAAATTACTATTACAACGGGAATCGTAATCGAATTCATTTGAGGTAATATGGAATTCATTAATCGATTATCGGATTCCTATTATTGATTTGGCATGGTGAATTTAAAATACACGTTGTAATTATTACTATTGTGAATAGGGAGAGTTGTAATCATTCTGTGATGCTAATTAATTTGAGTAATTAAATAAAAGGCTTTTCTATAGTCCTCATAAACACGAGCGGCACGCTGCCAACGGCAGAGGCAACTGCAGCCGTCGACACTAGTCGGCATCCGTCGTAGACGCGTCGTCGACTGCTGTCAACAACGTACCGCTCCCATATTTCAGTAGTGCTCATATACACGAGTGACACGTTGCCAACGTTGTCAACTACAGCCGCCGACATTAGTCAGCGATAGCCGGAGACGCGTCTCCGGCTATCGCTGCCGCCGGCGCCGACGCGTCTAAAGCAAAGTGTTTACAGCAAGTTTGACTGGTTTGGCCTAACTAAAGCGTCGTACGAATATGCGATCAACGCGTTCATATTTCACTCATTAATTGTTCAGAAAACTGGAAGGCGCCCTCAGTCGGCGCGACCACGCTTTCTGGTTCGCCGAATAAAATAATCGATCAATTTGATTAGGACGCGGGACTTTTACAACACTGACGTCATAAACTATCCCGTACTAAAAAGTTCCTCAGCAAGGTCTACATAGTCTTTAATAAAATAATGCATATCTATCTAAAAATTGCTGGATTCACAAAATAACCATTTCTAAAGCTCACATTAAACTCAATTAAGAATAGCCACCATATTTACCAACATCGTAACATCTCAACTGCGGAGGTCATATCTTCATGTTGTTTGTTTGACCTCAGTGTTGTAATATCACGGTTTTCCTAAGCTACAACTTTATCTCGGGTATTTAGTTAAATGTGTGTACACAGCTATACATTTCCAGTATAAGCTGACCTCTCATTGTTCGAAAATCGTATACATTGCGAGATCAGTTTATACTTTTATTTTTACACGACTGCCCAAAAAGGAGTGTAATGTTTTTATTTATTTATTTTTACTTCATAGGCACTTTCCCGCAAAGAGTTTTTTGCGGGAAAGTCCGAAAAGGATAACGGGAGCTTGGCAACAGGCAACTGAAGGAACACGGGTGGGTTTTAGTTAGTCAAAGTTTGACACGCCCTTCCGCTCCGCCCAGAGCGGGAGAAGTCATTTGATGATTTCCAACCCGCAAAAAACAAAAAAGTATTTATGTAGCCCTGGCTCTTGTACTAGGAGTTCCTGTATCACAAGAGCCAAACTGTACTCAGCACTGGGCCCGCGTGGTGGATTTCGGTCCACTCTCATAGAGAGGAGGCCTGTGTCCCAGTAGTGGAACATTATAGGCTAATTACGCTTTTGCTTTTAGGATCATACAACCCTATAAATAACCTTTTCCATCACCCCTGAATTTTATTAACAGCATGGATTTTGATGAAATCACTACCTCCACCGCTTACAGCAGCATTATTACACGACTGCCCAAAAAGGAGTGTAATGTTTTCAGGGTTCACGTATGTATGTATGTGAGTTTCTTTATTCCACCATAACTTTAAAATGCCTGAACGGATTTGGATGTATGGGGTATCGTTAGAATCCTTACATTATCCCGAGTGATATAGGCCATGTTTAAAAAAAAAAAACCATATGACGGCAGTATGGCTCCATATTCAAATGTGAAAAACTTCGATTATTTACAATATGGGTATCCAGTTGAAGGCCTTGATGAGCACATTCCAAAACTATATAATTTATGGGCATAAATTTTACATAGTAAACTAACTAAAAAGTATAAAAGAAGTAGATAAAATTGTCATTGCAGTCCCGACCTCTTAGATTAAAAAGTGTTCCACAGAACGGTCCCCCGACTGCAATGACAATTTTATCAACTTGTTTTTTACTTTTTAGTTCGTTTTTGAGCAGGGCAGTCGTTTTTTTTTTTAATGTTTCTTCAATGTAGGATGTAAAGAGATGAAGCTCTACAGGACGTATAGTTCCAACTCTTTCCCCCACGAAGTAAGATTAAAATAAGCTGTAATTGGTGGTGGTAGGCCCCCTGTACCTCCTAAGTCCCATGTAATAGGGGACGATAGATTTTGATGTTAGACTTTAAAAGGTTTTAGGTATATCTCTGTCATTTTAGCTGAAAAAACATGTCATTCTTTCACAAGGCTTCTATCGAAGTTTTTGCCGCGACTTATAAAGTTTTTATTTATTAATAATTACGTAACAGCATTGCAATAGTGATAAAAACAATAAACAACAAGTAAAAACACAGGTTGTGTGGAGTCAAGTCGTGCTCGCTCCGTGCCCTTTGTTGATCGCCGCTCCTGTGCTACGAACGCAGGGGTTAGCAACGTTTTGTTGGGAGGAAATATCATCACGTACGGAGGATAGGAAATTTCTATTGCGCAATTAGCTTCAAATATTGGCTTTCTTAGTAGCAACCCGGAGTCTGGATTAGTTCCCGGTTGATGTCAATAGGCTCGCCGCCTTATACATGGAACGTAAACATAACTGTCGAAATGTGAGTGTAAAATAGCTGCTGCTCTGCCTAACGCTTCGGGGAACACAGATGTTATGTTATTGGCGTCATTTATTAGCACTACTAACTTGTGTGGTGCTTTCCTGAAGAGGCCACATTGGACATTAACCTACATAGTCCTCATATAATCTGACCATTACAGTATAATTGCGTGGACGTTTTTATCGGTATTTCTTTTCATAGTCCAGGCACATCGAGTTATAATAAAAAAAATACGTGTAAAACAACGCCGCCCTCTGTTTTATGAATATAGTTTCACATTTAAAAAATACTAATGTACCAACAACTGGGTTAATATTATCATTCAAGTGCCAAAAGATATACTGCAAGCACTGCAAGTATTACGGGTAAGCAGGATAAGGATAAGGTCACACTTGTTTTAATTGCAAAAAACCAGCGACAAAAGATCAAAGAGCTTGGCTCACCTTCATGAATATTTATTTTACTCCTTTCGTCTAAAAACGTAAAAATGTTGCTAACCCCCGCAGCGCCTGCGCACGCTCGCTGCCGACTTAATTTTCACCGGCATCACTGAGCAAGCGATATTGATGCAAGCACGCAATGCTACAACACCATGCTTCTTTCTATCTTTAGTTTAAAGCTTGGCAATACTTTAAGGTAGGAACATGGGAAATAATAATGATATCTTTTCGAAGATGGCTTCTTTCAAAAGTTTCATAAATACCTTTAGAGGATGCAAGGAACAATGACGCGTAAATTGTTAGCAATTTTCGTTCGGTTAGGTATTTAAAAAAAATCATCTGGTTCATATAAAATTGCAATAGGTACCCACACTGCTAAAATGTATGGAAAAGCAGATTTTTTTAAATAACCGACGAAAAAAGTGGGTCGGGCGCGGAGCGGGACGGGAGCGGGAGCCGCGCCCGCCGCCCGCCACTACAGAGCGCGGGACGGTAGCGGCTCGGGAGCGGGTCGGGCGCGGGTGTACGGCTGGCGGGCATAATAAATTGTAATTCAAGGAATTTATTTCAACACACAACGCATGTCGTTTTTGTTTTGTGAATATTAACAAAAAATGCTCTACAAATGTTTACAAATTCATGGTTACAGTTCACGCGTTGATGTCTTTTACACCGTGTTTCACAATGATTTCATGAATTTTATTATTGAACTGAAAACGAGTTCATTCGACGATAGTTGTCATTGTTGCTAAGTGCCATTATATACACATAAACTCACGCCTACTTCCCACGGGGGTAGGCACAAACTACAGTCCGCCACCTGCTACGATCCTTACATACTCCTTTTGCCTTTACGTTCATTACCCGACTGCCCCAGAAGGAGGGTAATGTTTTTTTCACTTATATTTATATACATATAAATAAATATCTCCATTAAATTGCAATCTGGAATACCAAGCAGGCTGTTGCCTATTTATTTATCCTGGTAACATTCTTCTAAGTGTTGAAAGAGTGATGACCTCTCTTTTTACCCGACTGCAAGGAAGGGTTATGTTTTAAATTTAAATCTGCCCGTCGGACTCACTCCGTAATATTTTAGGGGTAACTTTATCAATAAAATTGTGTCTTATTGACAGCTTAAGCCCCACTTTAGTAGATTCTATAAATGTTGATTGAGTTTCTAACTAACAGAAAGTCTGGCCAAATCTTCACCAGAATCAAATGTCTCATGCATCCGTACTCCCATTTCTAAGCCTCACCCAGTGACGTCACCGCTCGTATCACACGTTCACATCGGCTACTGCTTGTTAGTGCTATCTGATGGGGGAAGCTCATCAATTTCGTTCATGATTTGCAACCGAAAAATGACGGTGAGCGTACTGTCGCGGACGGGCGCCCTTTTTGAAGAGATTTTTTTTGTGGATTTTTTATGCATCTTTGGAACAATATAACACTACCCCCGTAGCTATTTTACAACGGTTGGGTAGAGGTGCATAGTGCAAATGATTTGAAAATGAATGAATGAATGTGCAAACCACATTTTTCTAGTTTTTTATGTTTGTGTCTCATTATTTGCTTTGGTAGTTAAATTTAAGTTTCGGGTTTATTGAACTGTGGTCGTGGTATCTGTACATTTTACAATTTTTCTCCCAACTTACATTTCTGGTGCTCCTCCTCACAATCAAAACCAGCTGAACCTTTCAACCAATCAATTCAGCCTATCGAAGTCCACTGCTGGACATAGGCCTCAAAGAACCGTTGGTCTAACAAAATAGACTACTTATGTAATTAGGGATTCTGAGGCCTTCCTCAGGGATCTCCCTAATATTACTACTATGGTGGTGGTGTTGCACAGAGAGACAGAAGAAGGAAGAAGTAAGAAACTCAGGGTAGGAGTGGGGGGGCATCAGAAGGTTCATTCGATACATTGCCTTCTATACTCCATTCGAAATAAGATTAAACATTTATACAGTCCAATCAACCGATTTTGACTTCTATACCGTAGGCATAAGGATGGCCCTGCCAGGGTTGCGGGAAAGTCCGAAAGGGTTACCGGGACCTTGGCAACAGGCAATTGAAGCAACACGGGTGGGTTTTAGTCAGTAAAAGTCTGACACACCCTTCCGCTCTGCCCAGAGCGGGAGATGATGAGGTAACAAGCTCAAAAAAAAAAAAAAGTTTGGGATGGCATTTAAAGCAAAAAGGTTACATAATACCAACTGTCTACTGCAGCTGACATTTATCATGCCACCAACGTAATAGAAGTCAAAATCGGTTAAAAGGACTGTAAAAAAGGTTTATATAAATGTCTAATCTTATTTCAAATGGAGTATAGTTTCCTGAGAACTGCCTGCGTTTCGCTCCGTCTTTCCCAGAACGAGTGTATGAACAACCTCTATTCCACATCGATTTTTTTAAATAAGGTTTTTTAAAAATCGCGCCTCTACACCGACTGTCATCGGCAGTACAGGAGATGACTGATTGCAATCAATACAGGACCTCGACGATATTTGGGCGCAGGGCAGATCAATGATAAAATACTTTTATGATTCGGCAGATTTTCTCAACTTACTGATTAAGGCTGCTTCGGATGCCAAAATGATTGTCATCGTTGTTGCAGTTTTGAAATCGATTGACTGTATTTTGGTAGTAGGTACTTCATATATATAATACTTGGCTTGGTAAATAACAATATTAAAACGGTAAACGAATACGGTTTCCACACAGGCTTTCTTCATTGGGGCTTTTGTTACATAGTCTATCATGTTGCTACATAGATTTTTTTTTTAACTGAAAGCTGTGCTGCTGGGGAGTTTGTTGCGCCACTTCTTCTTCCCAGCTAAAGCACTAGGAAGTGGTGAAGGGTGGGCGTTTTGGGGGACTGTCTTATGTAATTTAGACGTTCGAAAAGTGCTGATTCCGAGCCTTGTTTGAATAAATGACTTTTGATTTGATTTGATAGCTTTGTACAGTGTGGGTAGATAAATCCATTTTTCCTTGATTTTTATTTACTCATTGGTTGGCTTATAAAGAGCACATCAAAACCATTAGGTATATTTTAACAGGGAAACGCGACGTATTTTTTTGTAGCCAATTTTGTCCCACTGTTGGGCAAAGGCCTCCACTCTCTTTCCACCTTTCTCTGTCCAGAGCTGCCAAGTACTATTACAGGCGTTCACCTTCTCCCGCCATCTCGGTCTGGTTCTGGCCTAGCTGAATTATTTTATGTTAATTTTAACCAGGATCAGCAGCTGAGCATTTTTGATTAGATCTTGAAAAAGAAAACAATATATTAAAAAACGCACAACATCACTATTTTAAACGGTCCATTTCAACACGCCAGATAACTCAAATAAGTGCAAAATCTTACGTCACTTACTTAAAAAGGTCGCGAAGGCATTTCCCTCACAAAACAAGTTCTTAGGCACGTACAAATTAATCTTATAAGGAATAAAGCGGCCGGCGATCCAGATTCGTACAAATTGACATAAACGGTACAAAAAGCAAATCATATGCCAATTAGCAGATTAATTGTTTAATTAATTGTCCGGCGGCATTGTCCAGTTTGTTTTTTGGACGAGGGCAAAATTTACTTTTTATTAAGTGTTGAGTTTGCACTGGTTTTGTGAGTGAGGTGTAGTGTACTGAATTGTAATTATTTTAACTCTTCTGTCTTATGTTATATTTTTTGGGGCTTATGTAGATTTTTATATGTAGAATCGAATCTGCCTAGCCTTTTCCCAACTATGTTGGGGTCGGCTTCCAGTCTAACCGGATGCAGCTGAATACCAGTATTTTACATGGAGCGACTGCCTATCTGACCTCTACAACCCAGTAACTGGGTAATACGATACCCCTTGGTGAGACTGGTTGTCAGACTTTCGGGCTTCTGACGACTCGTAACGACTGTCAAAGATCCACAAATGACAGCCGGGACCAACGGCTTAACGTGCTTTCCGAGGCACGGAGGAGTCTCGATTTGTGAAAATGGTCACCCATCCACGGACCAACCCCGGCAAGGATAGCTTAACCTGATGGATCGACCCGAGCGGCTGTTATTACTTAGCCACGAGCTCCTCCACGAGATTTTTATACTAATTACTTACTGTTCGTTATGCGAATTTAATTCCAATTGGCAATGGGTCGTGATAACAATAAGGCTACTTTTTGGTTATCAAATGTTCAGTTTATAGCTGAAGAAAGACTTGGTAACTTTCACAAAAAACTTTTTGACCTCTAAAATGGTAAGACTTTTAAAAGACAATAACGTAAATGTGCACCCAATTTTTATCCAAATTGTAGATCACACATCCACACTAACATTCTACTTTCCATACTGATAGGCTGAGGGCAAATATAGTCATAAAATGCTATGAAATAGTACAAAAATAAGTCAACTTAGGTTACGCGCAACACATAAATACAAGGTTTACTGACAAACTTCCTACATTTTCTAGGATTATTCCACTTTACATTATAAATCTGGACCGAAGTAAAATATCGTGAGAGCAGGTCTTAGAATCTGTGCAAGTATACATTATTTCGTATTAAGAAATGTACTGTGTGACTTATAAATTGTGATGTACTGGCCAATAATATAAACGTAAACAGGTCACGTACAGTCAAATGCATATCAGTGGTAACACTTGCACAGGTGCACTTTCAAAATCACCCTTATCGCTCAATGTACGGTTGACAGTACTCTATTGAGGCTTCCATTATGTAAGTAGATATTTAGGCGTTCAAATTATGTAATGGTAAATTATAATAATAATAATATTTCTAGATTTCGATGACAGCGTGTTAGACTAAACGTTCATCACAAAAACAGTTTTTTTTTGCCAAGTGTAGACCGATATCTATTTCTAGTTTTATTATCTAAATACAGCTCTCCTATTTTAAATATGTCGTTTACAAAAGCATTTTATTTTACATTTCACAAAGCTAATGGTAAAGTCAATTACCTGTGGGTAAAGTATCCATTCTAAAGATGTCGTAAAATTGAACTTTTACTCCAAATATTCTCGAAACTCGCGACAAACTAGTTATTCTTTTATAATAAAGTCCGCCAAAAATATCCAATTAAAACAAGACAAATTGCTGTCGCGAAAAAATAACTTAAAACCAAAAACGTTGAACCGATGGTTTCTGTTGAAATGCTTATTAATTTTCATGAGGTTTCGTGCTCCAATTTTTTTGTCCGGACGAAACGGGCAGCCCACTGTGCAGTTCGATCCTCGTAAACTTTTATGACGCAGTCAGTCAGCGCTAAACGTGCGCGGGAGAGATAAGTTATGATAGGTATTCGCACAGTGGTCCACTGGCTTTATAGTTATGGATAAAAATTGGGGTAGTGAAAATAATAATGATGCTAAGATATTCTTGAAGTATTTTGCAATAAAAAAAAATACGTCATGTTTACCTACTTGCAGGGATGTGATTGACTACAAAACACATTGCTGAATAAACTTAGTTCAATATTAAAAGTTTTGGTAAATAAATAATATGGCCAGAAATTTTCAGAAAAAATTTAAGTTTAAATAAACATCCACAAAATTAAACTCATAAAACTTTAACTGCATAAAATAATACCAGCCGAACCATAAAACTACGTGACACACGATCCCAAAACCAGAACCGGACCAAGTACCAATTCGACCAACATAAAACAAAAAATGAATTATCAATTATAACAAAGTACCGTTACGAAGCGACAAGCGGGACGCGTTAAAAAACCTCGTCGATTTCAATTTCTCATCTTCAGTTCCAAATTTAACAAAAAAAACCGACCATTTTTCCCGAAATTAAGGTGAAACACGAAAACCAGAAGGGAGCCGTCACCATTTTCGGCGGCCGTTCGGGCGGTCGGTATAAATGATTCGAAATTGTTTCCGTAAGCACTGCAGAGGGCAAAAACCACGTGTCGGAGCAATAAATCATTCGACGGCGACTCGAGTTTACTCGAATAAATGAACGATTCGATTGCCGATGCGACGATTACATGTTGTGTTTATAGAGAGAGTTGTAAGGAAGAATGTCGTCGGCGACTTTTTGTGTTAAATCGTTTTTGAAAGCTTAATTTTTTTTTTGTTGTTAAAGGGCATGCCGTTTTGTGGAAAATTTAACGGAGTTTTAAAGTATTGGGATGTGTTTGGGAAATGGATCATGGGTTTAATACTCCTTTTAGATTCTTAGTTTATTGGCTCCCGTAGATCTTCGAGCTATCTCAATTTATTTTACTCCCTTTTGTAAAATAAATAGCTTCTTAAATAGTTACTGAAAGTTATGAAAACTTTTGAAAAACCTCTTGGATAGTGATGTAATATGCATGGTACAAGATAGCAGACAATTAAATGTATGAACTTAGTTAACTCTTTGTAAATAACTACGTTGTTTATTCGATTACATATTCATATTATTATGCTAAGTAGGTACTTGTTTATCACACAATGTATCTAATACTTATTTCTATTGACAAGTACTTCTTATAAACTCACGTTAGTCGTGAATTTATAACTCAGTATAAATCAGGTGGAACCTCTGGTAATATATCCCATAAACTTTACCACGATTACCATAATATGAGATTTTTGTGGTAACTATAATGCATGGTAATTTCCACATGACGAGAACCTCGTGAAAGCTGAGAAAGAGTAACAAATAAAATATCTTGACTTAGCACACGAGATTGTCGACATGTAGAATGTGAGCTCGGCTATCATTGTGCCGATTGTCGTAACGGCTAATGACCTGATTGCCGAAAGCCTCGACCAACATCTCTCGAGGCTCTCGTTAGGCGGTTGGATCAAGGGCCTGATTCAGAAGGCAGTACTCCTTGATACGACTCGTATTTTGAGGAGGTTCCTGGCTCTATTGCCCTAACCATCGGAGCTTGGACCCTGCTCCCGACACCGGTGGACCTCTATTTTTTAATATTATCATTTTAATTTAAGAAAGAAAGAAAATAAATAAACGAATAATGTATGGTAATTATGTATACATATTATACACGTATAAATAATTCCCATGTCATCGATTTAAAGCTGTTTTTTTTTGTAGTTTTTATAACAATAAGCAAACTTTTCCTATAAACTTGTTTTTTTCTAGGTTAAGTCTTATTTATTAAGCACCTGTTAAGCATTAAAATATTGTATTTTGTATGTTTTTATAATGGCGGTCTTTTTGTCAATACGATAGAAAATATTTGCACAAATATTATGTCCTCTATAATAGCCTAAAGCCTCATATTTCATTGAATGACACTTCTTCTATTGTTAAAAAAAAAGTGTGTCGTATTATTTTGTAATAAATGGTACAAATTAGGTAACGATATAAAATAATACGAAATGTAGGTATTATTAAGTTTCATTTATTCCGCACAATTTATACATAAATAAATATCGCATTTTATTCAGAATTTATCAAATTTTATCAATTGCAAAACCAATTGAGATAAACCAAACGGGATCATCCCAAGAAAAACGAAAAAGAATTATCGGCCAACGTATCACATAATATCGGACGGTACGAACCGTTCCCCTTACTATAAATGGTGACATCCCAAAAAGTACAGCTCGTAAATAACAAATGTATTCGCATAAACGGTCCGAGACGCACCGGTTGTGCTAAAAAAAGTGCGTCAGTAATTAAAGTGGTAGTCCCACGGAACACTGCTTCATACTTCGAATGTTTCGGCCCCCAACAACCGAAATTCACCGCATTGTACTCTTAACAAAATTGAGCCATAAATATTCTACACGTAATTTTCGATTGTGAAATTTTGGCCAGAATATTTGCATATCGAAACACTGGGATGTCAGGTTAAAGGTTTGTAGTTTGGACAGTGTGTCACTGAGTGCATTGTGTGCGTACTGCAAGTGGGTTGGCAAAATGCAATATTTTGCTAACCCATTTTATCGGTTTTGAGTGCAAAGTAAATATTGCTTTGAGAGTAAAACAATTAAGTGCACATTTTTGCAATGAGCAATAAATATGACTACTTCGTTGCATTTATAAGTGCAGGCAATTGTTTTGGCAAAAGTCGTCAGACCATCTTTGTCCTATGATAGTTTCAAAGCGTGATCTGAAGTCCTAGGTCCTAGTCCTAGGAAAGTGACATTCTATTAGCAACCGCCTCCTCTCTGTGAGAGGCGGTCGCTGATAGAATGTCTACGACTACTGGGTAAACCTCCAACTGTCATGAACGAGACACAATGGAATTTTAATTGTTATCGGCCATTAGAAGGCCAATCGACAGTTGAGCTTCCAGTCTAACTGTATGCAGCTGAATTCCAGTATTTTACATGGAGCGACTGCCTATCTGACCTCTACAACACAGTAACTGGGTAATACGATACCCCTTCGTAAGACTGGTTGTGAGACTTTCGGGCTTCTGACGACCCGTAACGACTGTCAAATCCACGAATGACAGCCGGTACCAACAGCCTATCGTACTTTCTGAGCACGGAGGAGGAATCAAGGTAATTAGATAAGATTTCTTTATAAAGAAATAGCGACACGGGCCGCTGCTGCTTCGCACAGTTTTGACGACAAAACGAGATTTCTTAGTTATATATGTAACTTTAATACTAACGTAGTATATACATAAATATTTCGGAATAAATTACCTAAACGATGGTGGAAATCTCATCAAAATCTGTTGCGCGATTTAGAAGAACAACGGGGGCATACAAACATGAAAAGCGTCTTTAATTTATAATATGTATAGATATAGATATGCGTAAAATAAAATAACTCTATTCCTACGCTGATTTTTGGCGCAGGTTCAAACCATACTGTTGTTATTCTCGACCTTACTACTCAGTGACTTTTACAACACGAATACATTCAGCGACAAACAGTTAATAAACCCTACTATTAACATTAGAAAATAACTTATAACTCTGAAATATTACTACATGTCCAATTCATACAATAAATATTAAAAATTAACTAATTTGTCTAACTTTAAAGCGATTAGCGGTTCCTTTTAAGCAAACTAGTCAAACACGATTGTAACACATTATATATCAAAAAGTGAGTAGATAATAAATTGGTATCTATGTAAGATGCGGGACATACACGAGAGGCGAGCGACGCGGGCTTGGCGACAGTGTGGTGCGGGCGTTGCGCCGCTCCTTTCATATTACATGCAAAATTTATAGGAGCAATGCTACGCACCTCGCCCGCGCCTCGCCTCTGCGTATGTCTCGCGCCTTAGGTTTATTTCCTAGTATTGTGCATGTTGTCATTTTTTACACAAATGATGAGTTTGTTACAGAAATGTGTTTAGGTATTTGATTTTCTCTAAGACGCCGATAGAGAGGACATTTTAAGTACCTAGTAACTGTAGGTTAACAAATTAATAATGGAATTTGGCAGGTTTGATCAATGAAATTAATGGTAAATTATCCCTATTGGTACCTATTTGAAACTAAAGACCAACATTCGCCAATTTCAATTTAACTTGAACATTTTCTTATGTATAATTTCCATACTTCCTTAATTACCTAATGATTTCTTTGTCTACCTCATCATCTGCCTAGCCTTTTCCCAAATATGTTGGGGTCGGCTTTCATTCTAACCAGATGCAGCTGAATGCCAGTATTTTACATGGAATTAACTGAGCTCCACATCCCAGTAATTGGGTAATAGAATACCCCTTGGCAGGACTGGTTGTCAGACTTTCGGACTTCTGACGACCCGTAACGACTATCAAAGGTCCACAAATGATAGCCGGGACCAACGGCTTAACGTGCTTTCCGAGGCACGGAGGAGTCTCGGTATGTAAAAGCTTAGCTTAACCTGATGGATCGACCCGTGCAGCTGTTATTTCTTTGTCTACCTATCTATACGATATCTAATTGATTGAAAAACCCACCTTTACATAAAAACTGTCGACAAAATCTAGCAATCTCTATCAGTCTATCAAAAAATCTGGGCCACTCTCTCCTCAATTCCTCTAAACTACAGTAATTAAATCACACACCTAAAAGCCTTAAACGACTAGTATTAGTATGTAAATATCTCAATTTGAAGCTATCAATTAGTTAGGAGGCGTGCGCCGGCGCAGCCCGGGGGCGCTAACATCGCGCCGTGACTACTGTTCTCGTTAATACCCCGTCGTGGGAACCGGAGTAGAGCAGTAGCTGCTCTGTGAAAGTTCAGCGATAAATTGTTTGTTAGGAAATTGTTGCAGAGCAAGCTAGTTGACACTAAGAAAAATACCTTATTTTGAAGAATGTTTCTGACCTAAAAATATCAAAGGTCTACTTAAATAATTTATGTACAGTTATAAAAAGGGGGGGGGGGGAAATAATCAGTATAGTGCATCAAAAAATTCGCATTGCTGTCAGCAGGAAAAGTTCCCAAAAGGCGGGCAGCATTGCCATACAACGTGGCAATGCTGCCACCCTTTTGGTCACTTTGGGATTATTTGGCCGGAGAATAGGCCAGCCCTCTGGTCACTCGACCAAACGCTTCGACCAATCGCGCGACCGCGCGAGTGCTCACTTAGTAGTAATAGAAATAGAAATAGAAGTTAGTCTATTTTGGTTTCAACCCCAAACGGCTCAAACGTAATTATAAGACCCAATGAGATTGGAGTATTATTAGGATTGTAGTGTTAGATGTATAATAATGTATGTTTTTTTATTGTTGATTTTTGATTAATTAATATTTTTTTTAAACAATTACTTACAAAATATAGCCAGACACGTGACATTGAACGTGAATCAGCTACAGTCAGTGACTTTTCTCGGGGTTTTGTATCTTTGACTTAAACATTTTTAATGAAAACACTTTTCTTGTGGTATGCTAAGATTTAACCCTTCTAAGAGTAGCTATTTTTATTCAGGAGAAGACGTACTAGGTTATCTTGTTTCCTACATTATTGAATGGAGTGGGGCAATACAGGCTAGTCAGATTAGATGTACATATTATAAAAAAATAGAAAAACGCAGAATTATCGCTACCTATGAAAATCCCATCAACTATGGGCGGAAATGCTGACGTTAGGTTCGAGATTTATCTCAATAACTATTTTAATCCGTAAAAGTCAACGCAAAAACAACATAATCATAACACGATAACAAAACATAACATCAATAATCCCTGAAGGGTAGCGGAGGTGTACCTATAGTACACCAACTTTTCACCACATACAATATTATACACATTATAATCTTATTTGAACTTACAGCATTTGTACACACATGGTATGTGAACCTGATCTAGTACAAAATGACCCACCGGACTATAGCGTGTCTAGGAGCAATTGGAATAGCAACAGGAACAGCTATCGGCTTACACTTAATGGGATATATGTGGGAATTCGTTTGGGTAGTCGAGAGTAAGTCTCCGTTTCGCTTTATTGTAATTTGTTTTTGTACTAATTTTATTTTAATGTTAATTTTTTGTTCTAGACTTTTCAGCTAATTTTGTTTAAGTCCACATTTATTCTATTTTTTATTTATTTATTGAGAGTAGGTATTTTATTTGCTTTAATTCTAATTCAATTTTTTCTTTTTCTATTTTTAAACTTAATTTTAAGTAAGATAATTTATACTTGCTTAATAACTGTAACCTAAATTAAAGAAGTCACTGGCTCCTGAAATACAGGTACCTAGCTCAAAAGCCATTCTCAAAGTTTTTGTAACCTGTTTATGGCATTAAAGAATTTATTTATTTATTCATGTATAGAGATATAGAAGGTTTTAGAGGTATGAGCTACCTCTAAAACCTTTTATACAAATTATTGATTAATCATTGAGCATGAAACATATTGCGCATTTGAATTTAAGCTAGTTTATGGTAACAAGTGACCTTTTATCTTAACACGTTCATTTATTCCATTATTTATTTATTTATCTAACAACAGTGCATAATTTACACAATTTATTTTTTGGGAAAAAAATAACCCACTCTCCGTCACAATATTATTGCCCTTGCATAAAAAATCCTACCATGTATCGATATTCAATAAACATGATAACATAATAAGAATTGACAATCGCGATCCATAGCGGTGTAAATGTCAAAAATGCAAAAATAAAAATGAAATTATGTACATTCAGCGTATAATTTTGGATGAGTTTACGAGTTTTTGAGTGTTAATAAAGATAAGATAATAATGTGACTGTAAAACTAAACGTTTATGATGGATATTGTTTTAAGTACAGCGCGGTTTTTTGTTAAGGGCAAGCTGAGGTAAATTTTGAGTTATTCATTTCGAAGTTTGTACATTTTTTTACTGTCAAAATTATTACAAAATTGTTTTTAAAAAATAAGGTCATTGCCAGTAAGTGACTAAAGTCATCAGGCATTCTATTATCCCATATACATTAATGATTGCATAAAATAAACTTTATAGTAGTGCAAGGCAAGACGACAATAATTACGTGTAAAAACAGAAAACGTAATTGTTTGATCATCCCATAAAACCACGGTGATGTCTATAGCCTTTTTTTTATTACGATGGAACATAGACAATTTATTTTTACTTGTTTTTTTATCCGACATTAAGGCCCAAAAACAAAATAGGATTTTTATACAAAAATAATTTTATACTTTTTCTTGACCTACCCTTAAGTAAAGCGCAGTGTTTACGAGCACACGATGGTTTTCAGTAAGTCCGCGATGGTAATCACTTAATTCGCATTTTTTTACGATGCCACATCAAAACGTTCAGTGCTCACGTGACCTTTGACAAATAGCGGCTTTTTAACCAAAATAAACTGTTATCGGTTTGGTTTATGCTTTTCAATGGGGTTATTATGCACAGTTTACGAGTTTTTGAGATGTCAACAAGGATGGAAGTTCTTTTCATGAGTTTTTACATGATCGGTACACTTTTGGGTTTTTTTTGTTTCAAGTGGCACTTAAGTGTATTTTTAAAGAAAGAAAGAAAAAGTATTTATTAGGACTCGCACAGAAACATCGCAAACTAAACTCAGTCAATCAAACACAAAAAAAAAACGGTGGTTGGTGTTTAGATGCATGTAAGATATGGAGAATTTAATTTTTTATGGGTAGCACTAAATAAATACCTGTCTGCAAACATCGAGCATAGTTATGTACCTAGGTTACAAATACTCCGTAAATATGGTAAATAAAACATTAAACTAGCGATAGGCAGTTATATGTATTAATGAAGGAAGTACGATTACCTAACTAAGTTAATTAAATACATTAATTGCTAATGAGTGCAATATAAAATATTTTTTCCCCACAATCATTATTATGGTGCGTGCAGAATAGTTTAAATAAAGTAGATCAAAGCCAGCCTACTTACAAGAAAAAAAACACAAGACCAAGAAAAACCATGTACATAATTACCCTACATAGTATAATTAATGAATAATTCACACAGACTTTATTCACGCCTGCAGTTTGTCATTGACAACGCATCAAGTAATTGTTGGGCATAAAAACTCAATTACCCATAGTTAGCAAAAACCACTTATAAACGGACGAGCCATCAATCTGTGTCTTATTTAAATAAATAACATCATGTTAAAAATGTAAATGTGAGTAACGTATGTGGCACTTACGACATTTTTGCTTGGCGTTTGAGATGGTTAGTTGACAAGTGTAGTAGATTAGTTTGCGTTAAAGCGAATTTTTATCATTCATCCAATGTTGATTATTGGATATTACAAATTGAATGATCAACTCTCAAATAACGATTGTTACAAAGTATTTTGTTACATAACATAACATCACGGCTGCAATCCGCGAAATGTTAGACAGATGTGTACCTAAAGTACACCCTAATTTCGTCAGTTATGTTTAAGTTAAATTTAATAGGTGGTAAGCCTATTACCATCAACCGGGCACAAATCCAGATTCCGGGCTAGTAATGAGAAATTTCAGATGGAAAAACCCAATACCCGGGAATCGAACCCAGGACCTCATGCTCAGCAGTAGCGCTTGCGACCACTAAACCAACGATACAGTCATAACATCCTGTCATAAATGTAAATAATATGAGTAACGTATGTGGCACTTACGACATTTTTCCTTGGCGTTTGAGCTGGTTAGTTAACTAGTGTATTAGATTAGTGGCGTTAAAGCGAAGTCTTCATCGATTCGAATGATAATACTTACAAAGTAGTTTGTAACATCACGCCAGTAATCCGCGAATTGTAAGGCAAAAGTGTACCTAAAGTACACCCGTATTTCGCTAGTTATGTTTAAGTTCCAAGGTTGATGGCATATTGTAATCAACCGGGCATAAATCCAGACTCCGGGGTGCAGGCTATTGAGAAATTCCTGGCTGATAAACCCAATAACCCTTTGCTGGACCTGAGAATCGAAACCAGTGCTTGGGACTATTATACTAACAAATCTGCGTAGTATCATACCATTGACAGCATTACTTGTGTGTATTTTTTTTAGGTAAAACCATGTTTCTGTGCACTATCCTAAAATTGTTATAATTATTTGTGAAACAAAAAAAAAGAGAATTTTTGTCAGGAAACACTGTGACACAACTGCATTTTATGTCATGAGTGAACAAAAAACAAAAAAAAATACAATAAAACAAAAAATTATCTATAGGGTAATAAGGTCTCTAAACAGGACGTTACCAGTGCAATATTACCCAACATACTTCTTTACACCACATTCCCCTATTAAAAGTTAATAACGACAAATTACGAACACCTTTCTGTCTGTCTATCTAAATGTGCCACGCCTAAGCAAAGGTATACGATACATGTTTCAATTACGCGTATGCTTAAGGATAGAGTATGATATAAATGCGAACCATTGCGCCTTATCAGGTTCACGTATTAGCTTGGCTTGAAAAAATACGAGCTAGACCGAGGATTGGTAGATTCTACTTGGGACTGGACGAATAGATCCACTCTAGTCTGTTTCTTCCATACTTCTCTATTGATCGTCATCTCGGAAGTCGCTCAGTCACACACACACACAGTTCGTCCATCGTTTCTTTGGTCTTCCCAACTCGTATAACCATCCATATTCATACTCAAAAGGAGGAGCTCGTGTCTAAGTAATAACAGCCGCACGGGTCGATCCATCAGGTTAAGCTACGCTTGCTGGGGTTGGTCCATGGATGGGTGATCATCTTTACATATCGAGGCTCCTCCGTGCCTCGGAAAGCGCGTTAAGCCGGTCCCGGCTGTCATTTGTGGATCTTTGACAGTCGTTATGGGTCGTCAGAAGCCCGAAAGTCTGACAACCAGTCTTACCAAGGGGTATCGTATTACCCAGTTACTGGGTTGTGGAGGTCAGATAGGCAGTCACTCCATATAACAGCATTGGAAAAAGCAACAGAATTGGAAAAAGGCTAGGCAGATTGATATTTTGGATAATGTTATTAATTGCCAAGCTGCAGATCTTTGCTTTAACAGGAAGTGGACGTATAATTTAATTATTATTTGGGACTATTGGGAAGTTGCTTTCCATTAGTAATTTAAATTGTAATCTGCATAATTTTCAGGATATTTTGTGGCCAAAATCGAAACCAAAGTCATAGTCAAATAATTTATTATCTATTTAGAATATATTTAAATACCCAGTTTGGCAATAAAACTACCATTGGTAAGCAAAACGATTCGTTTTTGTTTATAGGAACCGAGCATTAGGCGCCGAAAGATCCTTGTAGCACTGACTACAAACCGCAGTAAAAAATATTAAAACTCGATAAAAAAAAACAAAAGAAATTTCAATATAAAATACCAACAAAAAAGGGTACCTTACATAATTTAATCTGAAAGAAGCCACTTTCAGTATGCTGTCATCGCACCTAGTCATAATTCGCGTCGGGCCACATCGCATCACCATGTATAGCCGACACTTTCGCGTGACCGACCTTATTTTAAATTAAAACCCTGCAAAATGTCGACCAATATATCATATTAATAACAAGCCGATATTAAAGGTAGCTAGGCTTTGCCGCTGACTTTATTATGTATGAGGGCAGAAGAATTTAATTAAAAGAATATTATCGATAAAATTCTGTCTGCTGTGTAATGATAAGTAATTTATTGTTAACATAATATATTTAGACACCCATCTTTTGTCATAGTTTCCATAGTTCACCATTTTTATTATTATTTAAAGTCCAGATTAGCTGGTTAATGCTTAAATAACCTGGTTTCAGTTTTATCCATTTAAAAGCCGTGTATCCCATGCGATTTCCCATCGGAAATATGACAATCTTATAAGCAATCTTTCATATTATTTAACACTTTTTTTAGGGTTCCGCGCATCCGAATGAAAAAACGGAACCCTGGCTGTTTGTCTGCACGTCTGTCACGGCCAATTTGCTCCAAATCTATAGACCGATATACCTACATAATATGAATTTCTGAGACCCAAACACGGACATGTCATTATCTGTCTAGCCTTTTCCCAACTATGTGAGGATCGGCTTCCAGTCTAACCCAATGCAGCTGAATTGAATACCAGTATTTTACATGGAGCCACTGCCTATCGGACCTCTATAAACAGTAACTGGGTAATACGGCACCCCTTGGTAAGACTGTTTGTCAGACTTTTCCGCTTCTGACGACTCGTAACGACTGTCAAAGATCCACAAATGACAGCCGGGACCAACGGCTTAGCGTGCTTTTCGAGGACGGAAATCCGGAGGAGTCTCGGTATGTAAGATCGGTATGCAAACACGGACATGTAACTTAAATAAATAAATTTCGATTCCGGGGCCATTTTTAGGGGAAATAAAGAAAATTAAAAAAACGTTTTACTCTGTCACACAATGAAATAGCTTACTGTGACGGTCTCAGTTGTTTTGTAATAATTTTTATAGTAATATTTAAAAAAAGATCCTTTCTTGAGCCTTGCCCATTATTTTAAAAAGATCTCAGCAGCATTGACAACCTTTGTCCAAATAAAAAGAAACCGTTTGTCAAACATTGAGTGTTAATTTTTTGCTTATCATAAAAGCAGTTTGCAGTTTTTCTTTAAAATGTTGTCTATATATAATGTACCTTATATTAATTTTCATAAATAATGCGTACCTACATAAAAAAATACAATAAACCTATATTTTTTCCAAAATATAAAATGACGTGACCTACTTAATATTATTCTTAGTGGAAGTACCAAAAAAGCACTCAATTGTTAAGCTGAACACAAAATCCCTCAAAAAATAACTCTCATTCCTGTCATCTGCGAATGCTGACGTCATTAAAAAGCGTCAGAAATATTTCCTCGACGTCACTAAGTTAATTCTACCAAGTAACTTTTAATTCCTGCGTATGTAACCTAAGGTTATATTTAACGAGAGTCATAACTTTAGCTAGCCTTCGATTCTTCCGTATATTTTAAAGCTTGCTATGCTGAGGTCAAGGCTCCAGTCTTCCGGCAAAGTAATTCAGAGGTTCAAGGAGTTGCTTCGTCGAAATGACCTAATTTGGTATTTTGTGAGTCGGTTCCGTGTTTGAGAAATTGTTGAGTTGTTGGACTAATTGTTAGTAAAAGTTCAAGATAATCTGTAACAGATTATTTATGTAATATAAATGGATTGACTTGATTTATCATTTTCAATGAGTTTTACTCAAAGCCTTTATCTAAATATTGGATATTTATTACAGTCAGAGGAGTTTTTTTCATGGAATGAACGACATTAGATATTATCGACATGAGCTGAACGTTATTACTGCAGAAATATAAAAAGCTTAAATAAAAAAATAGAAAGCTTATATATTTTCCTATGATCATGAACAGTAGAACTAAACATTTGAAACAAACAACAAGTGACATCTACCAACACACACTGGGCCCGCGTGTAGTGAATTACGGCCAACTCCCTCTCACCGAGAGCAGGGGGCTTAAAACAGCCAATTGGCAGAATCCTAATAGAAAAAATCGTTAAATGTCACAAAATGACAATTCATATGATCTGCGTGCAATTCATATCACGAAATAATTCATCTGTTTGACAGTTTTCTATGGAGATTCGTAAAATGGTCCAAAAATTATGAATTGCTTTTGTGTAAAATTAGAGGAATCGCTTATAACAGCTGGGAATTCAGGAATTGCTTTTAGAGGAATTGCTAATGTGGCCGTTTTAGGCCCCCAGGCCTGTATCAGTGGGAATATTATACGCTAAATATCCTATGACGAGTAGAAAGTTCTGGGGAGTTTGTTGCGCCACTTCTTCTTCCCAGCTAAGGCACTAGGAAGTGGTGAATGGTGGGTGTTTTGGGGGACTGTCTTATGTAATTTTGACGTTCGAAAAGTGCTGATTCTCAGCCTAGTTTGAATAAATGGCTTTTGATTTTTATTTTGAAACCATAAAAAATAAAGCACATCAATAATGATAAAAAAAAGCCTCTAATCGACCTCATAGATCAAATAAGAACACACCAGTGCAGCTAATATCAAATCAATTCCACGCATCCAGATCACTTGATGGTAATAAATCAGCACGTGCCAAATAGAGTGCAGGCCATGAACGGAATAGTGTTACACCAATGATAGCGTGATGTAATGTGCCAGAAAAAGTATCGATACAAATAATTATAATAGCTAATTTTTCATCGACTAAGGAACGATGGCCGTAGAACCAGTAGTGTTTTTAAGGCTACTACTAAACGCTAGTTCGGGTTGGTATGATTCGGCAAAATATACAGAGCGTCCCACGGATATGCTACATGGAGGGAAAGTACCTTGAATGTTGTAGATGGAACATTTTACCGAAAGAAGACATTATTTGAATTAAAAAAACAATTTTAACTGCATTCATAGATATTTCAATAATTACATGGTTGAACCAGGAATCGGACCCGTTACCTACATGAGAAAAACAATCACCCTGTAGCTTTATCATACCGATCGAAAGGCTTCATCTTAAGGATTATTTTTTGCTAAATAACATAGTGTCACAAATAACAGGAAGACCATGAATTTTAACATTCCCGGTTCGGTCGGGTTTGATTCCCGGTTCAATCATGTAATTATTTGAATATGTATGAATGCAGTTTAAATTGTTTTTTTTTAATTCAAAGAATGTCTTCTTTCAGTAAAATGTTCCCTCTACAATATTCAAGGTACTTTCCCTCCATGTGGCATATCCGTGGGACGCCCTGTATATTTAATTTTGTCGCCCGGCTGTACCGAATCATGCCGACGTGACATCGACAAGAGTGTATTAGCCTAGATCACGAGTCTGTCGGTAAACGTAGAGTGGGATGTCTTCCACTAGCTACAGAGACCTATGATCTTTTAGATAGCGGGGACTAGATGTGGAAGGTGGAAAAGTGAGTGATGTGTGGGATAGTGTGTGGAAGAGGGCTATGTTCAGCAGTGGACTGTGATGGGCAATCAACCTACTCACACCACTGATTGGTAAAGGTAGCATGAGATGCTCTCAGCTTGAAAGACAGACGAAATGAACTTGTCTCTAAAATGAACGTGACTATAAAACATAATAATTAGGTACCGTTTAAAATAACTACACAACGCCGCCACCGCGCTGCCACCGTGCCGCCACCGCGCCGCCACCGCGCCGCCACCGCGCCGCCACCGCGCCGCCACCGCGCCGCCACCGCGCCACCACCGCGCCTTTAAGCTGTGTACACGGTACCTCGGTCGCACCTAAGGACGCCGCGCAGCCACCGCACCGACACCGCGCCGCCACCACACACCGCTAGTATTGTTTAAACTGTTTATTTAATTCCATCGCCGGCTGCTTGCAAAAGTGCACGCTTTAATAATACTTTAATTAATCAAGTGGAGACGGCGCGGCGGCGGCAGTACACGAACCCTAAGGGTCAGTTCACATCGAGACGTGACGCGAAGCGACGCTGCGCGCTCTTTTTATGCAAAATATAACTTTATTTTCTACACAAATATAGATATACATTTTATTGAGATAATTCGAAAATACCTCGCTGCGTCGCGCTACGCCGCGTTGCGCCGCGCTGCGCCGCGCTGCGCCGCGAGGCGCTGAAAATTGAAGCCGCTGTGGCGACTTGTCTCTACTCAGTGATGCCAAGTAAGGGTAATTTACTCTAGGTTTTGAGTAAAACTATTGCAACAGGGTAAGTTTTGGGGTATTAATCTTTTTTTTTTAAGGTAAGGTCTATTTTGAACATTACTGGGTCGTTCCAGGTTTTTCGTAAAACAAAACGAAACCATTTTTCAGAAACGAGAAACTGTTCTAGGTAACAGTTTATCAATGCATTGATTCGACTGACCCCCGCCCGACCCGTCTCATCTCAACGGAGCAAAGAGTACCCGTTTTCCTTGGTTGGTTCTTTTTTGTTCAACCAAATTTGAATTATGTGCGACTTACTTCCAATGTCGTCTTTAGCCGCGGTAATAGCACAATATTAACATGGTAAACTAAAATTAGACGTATTACATTCATTACGAGTTTACCCTAAAAAAGGGAGAAATCCCTAAAAGTGGAAACACTGGCAGACACGCTCAGGGGCACTGCGCGGCGTCTCGCTGCGCCGCGCTGCGCCGCGCGAAACCACTGGCCTCTTCAAGCATCTTCGCGTCGCGTCACGTCTCGGTGTGTACTGAGGGTCAGTACACACCGAGACGTGACGCTCCACATTATTAAAAAACAATTTTTTATTGTCTCTCGAGACACAAGTCATGCTAAATTAAGTAAAATGAATCTTAAAGCAAATTAAGTACTATTGATTATTACAAAAAGATTCGCGTATGACTGTAGTGACAAGGTTAATTATTTTTCTTGTAAGTTTATTGTGAAAATGTTTCAATTTTAACAATACGTTGAATAAATATTTGTAATGAGTATTGAGAGAATATGTTTTGAATTTTATTGGACGGAGAGTGAGAAAATAAAAGTACAACCCGGATTTCTTGTCCATGTTAAAGATGATCCTACTGTTTATTTATTTGACTTTGTTGTCGATTCAAGTTGACATTCGATGTTGGTATCTCGAATAACCAAATAATATCGATCAAAGTCAAAGTCAAATCATTTATTTCAATTAGGCACATAAAAGGGATTAGTCCACATTCAACCCCTAGAATCTCAACCCCTGTCCACGTTCAACCCCTTGGGGGTTGAATGTGGACTTTTAATTTTGAATGTTTTTAATCCATGTTCAACCCTCAATGGACTGTAAAACACAAAAGTTTTTCTCATCTATACATAACTAGCTGCCCGACCCGGCTTCGCTCGGGTAGCAGTATGTACTTATCTACTGCGCACCTACCTACCTACATATCTATGTAGGTAGGTAGGTGCGCAGTAGATAAGGCAGATACCTACATACCTACTTACACCTACCTACCTACACGAAGCCAAAACTACACATACAAACATAATATTTATGAAAAAAGTAATTTTTGCGAGGTCAGGGACGATCCTAATTAGTGATGTGCCGTTACCAGTAATTTACTCCAGTCGAGTATTTTCCCAGTAGCGTTACCAGTAACATTCTACAAAAATAGTAATTTAGTGTAACAGGGAAAAATATTTTATTTCTTAAATTTAATTTGTGATTATGAGTATTCTACAACTTCTAGTTTAAATGCAACCAAAATTTGAATTTTAAATACTATTTTCTCAGTATTCCTAGTAACTTACCGAGTAAGTTTCGAGAAACTTACTGAGTAACTTCCCATACAGTAACTTTCTGGGTATTTTCTCATTGTTCCTGTCAAGTCTGCAAGGCTGGAACATGTACAGGATTACAGTTTGTACAAGATTTAAAAATAAAGATCTAATTTATCATGGATATATTTTTCCGAATAAAGCCCTGGTTAAACATTTGAAAAAACAGTATGTTAATTGCTTCCACTTTTTTTTTTTTTTTTTTTTTTTTTTTTTCTGTTAGCTCTTCCAAATTTTGACGTTCCATTGTATCCATAATCATCCGGTAACCATAATAAGCTACACATAATAAGGGAAAAATAAACTAAGAACGAGTTATTATCGATCAAGTGAATAAATGACATGGAATATATTATAATGCATGTTTTGTATACAATTAATTTGATTTATTTACCCACCTACAGGTAAGGTTTTTATTGACATTTGTGACGATCGAACACCATAATAATCACTGTGTATAAAGAAGTGTTATTTCTTTGACAATGCATGTGACATTAGTGGTGGGACCAAAGGCACAATTTAATATGGTAGTAATCTTATTCATAAAGTACCTAATTAATCGATTCGAGTCAAAGCATGAAAAATCGTTTAAAAAAATATATATTTTTGAATTGATATTTTATAATACCGTTTTTAACTGTATTTGATTAATAATAACATAACATAACATCACGCCTGTAATCCCTGAAAGGTTAGGTAGAGGTGTACCTTTACACCCTCATTTTGCTATAGTTATGTTTAAGTCCCGTGCGGGCGTGAGCCTATTGCGCACACGCCTCACGGGCACAAATCCGGACTCCGGGCTGCTACTGAGATATTCCAGATGAACAAATCCAATAACACTTTGCCTGACCCGGGAATCGCACCCAGGACCTCATGCTCCGCTGTAGCGCTTGCGACCAAATTATTAAATAGCAAATCGGTACCTACATATTTATCTTCTTCATTTTAATGTTCGTTGCCAGGTTACGTAGTAGCAACATTCAGAAATGAAGTGCAATGACAGTGACATAAGCGGAAAATACGTATCACAAAAGTAAAAAAATACTTTTATTTTTGGTGTCCAAAAGCCGGGAATCGTTTTCATAACAAAAACGTAAATCTGATTTAAAAAATACGAGTATTTTATGAACTACATTTGGTTGTGACACTCTCGCTCCCATGTTGGTACGAACCCGTGGCATTCTCCTTTAAGTAAAAACCTTTTTACCTAAATTTTATTTTTACCCAACAGCTACTAATGATACCAACAGATACCAAACAACTACCTGTAAAAGTGTGTAAAAGATTGATTGTAAAGAAAATAAATACACTTCTGCACTCAGTATTACTTTAATGTCATTATTAGCTACCTAGCAACAAGGGGTTGAATATGGACAAAGAAAAGATGACCAATGTATTGAAATCCACGTTCAACCCCTAGGGGTCGAACGTGGACAACATTTAGGGGTTGAACGTGGACAGGGGTTGAGATTGTAGGGGTTGAATGTGGACTAAACCCATAAAAGGCACTTTTGAACGTCAAAAACAGAGAAATAGAACTGATTCTAGTTGCCCCTTCCAAAAGGTAGTTTTCGTATGGAGAAGAATGGGCAAGAAACACCACTGTTACTCTTTAAAAATGTTTTAAAATATTTTGTATACATGAATTATAATATAATTATATGTGAAGACGATGGACCTACTACTGGATTACTGTACCACAAAAGGTAAAAAGAATTATAAATGGTGCAATGATAAGTAAATTAATTATGTGATAGATAGTGCTCACATATTTACAAATATTGTAAAAGTAAACGATATTACAATATTCCTAACATTGTTAATACTAATAATAATTGTAATACTAATAGGTCAGTGCATGAGTCTAAGTAATCACAGAGTGTAAAAATCTATGACATACAAATATTAAAAAAATACCACTAAATTAGCAACCAGTTTGATTTTGTCAGATCTTGACGATGAGCTTTTGTATGGAATGCCACAAGGATCCATTCTGGATCATGGATCCTCTAAGCGTGATTGTTAGAAGGTGGTTTCTGTTTCACCAACAGTAAGGGTACTGTTAGTAAGCCTCCTTCTAACCATGTTTTACATGCCAAAACTTACACATTGGGCGCGGTCGGCCGTCGTCTAGCAGGTGTCTACAAGTCATAACATAAAATAATGACCTCTGTAGAAAATTTGCTAATTTATAATGAAATTGGGGTAATTTTGGTAATAAAAACGTAAATTTTAAATAGTAATAACTTTCTTATTTTCATAAAAAATACTTTTTTGTAATTTCATTGCAGTACCTAGGCGCCTCCTTTCGAATCGGACAAGGTTTTTGTTACACGCTGTATACTCAGCAAGTCAGCATGTAATGCCATTGGAATGTGGAAGTAGGTAGGTTGGATAAACCAATTTTCTATCTAGACGATATCAGTGAGCTTTATTGACTTGCAACTCTATTGTAGTTTAAACAGTAGCGTTAGCAGAGGATGGTGAAATCGTAACTTTAATGAATTTTAATTTTTCTCTTTTTTTATTAGTTAGTAATAAAAATAGAGAAAAATTAAAATATGCGAAATCTTAAACTAAAATATTAGATATACCAACACGTAAAACCCAAAAACAAAAAAACAAATCCTATCGACATAATTACTGATATTATAAATTCGAAAGTAACTCTGTCTGTCTGTCTGTATGTTACCTTTTCACGCCTAAACCACTGAACGGATTTCAATAAAATGAAAAAAAGAGCAAAGTGATTTAAAGAGGAAAAAACCCGTCTTGCACAAAATGTCATTTGGCTTCCATGTATAGGGTGTAAGGGTAAACACCGTTGTCACTCAAACCATGGGTAGTTGACTTAAATATAAAAATAAATGACCGATTAACAATAAAAAAACATTATTATTATTAAAAGATTTAAAAAAAAAACTATCCGACACCGTGCTCGCTAGCGAAACAGCTGACTGACTGAGGGAGGGGCGCGCTCGCGGCCGGTCAGGTCACGTCCCGCACCACCCACCCGTGTTGAGACGCAAATTCGTTGCCTTAGCGGCCTAGGGTGAAAGGGTGAAAATACTCTTGTGGTAAAATGTAGATTTCATAAAAAAAAAAAAAAAAGTCATTTTCCATTTATTTTACGTTCTATAAATGAAACCAAACCACTGGTTTCAAAGATAACGGTGTTTACCCTAACGCCCTGTAGTATGGAATAATACTTCTCAGGAAAAGTACCAAGTTTATTCAAATAATAGAAATACAAACCGCTAAAATATTCAGCATCTTTGCTAACCGTACTTACACTAAGTTTCAAGAGCAGTGCGAACCCGAACAATGAAGCAGTATTTACGAGCCGTATGGTCAGCAGCGCAAGGTACCGACCCAGGTTTATTACAGGAACACATTAATAAAAGCCGGTGCATATTTTATCTGTGCTCTGTAATATCATTCGCTGCTAGTAGGTACCTAGAACCTTTCCATCTACAGGTGATGTATGAAGCTACTAGGGTAACTTGAGGATGGGTAAAAGAGTTCTCCCTGTCTATATAAAAAATACCCGCTGGTTTAGTTGCCATTTGCTTCAAAATTGATTTTTTCTTGTCTTTTTTGTGCTAATATATATTTGATGTGTGTTATCCTACTTATCTTATTGTTTATTTTTTGTTACGCTTTCACGCTAAAACGGCTGAACGGATTTGGATGAAATTTGGCGCACAGAAAGTTTATAACCTAGATTAATACATAAGGTCGATTTTATTCCGATATTCTCTCGGCGCTTGTCCGTGCGCTGCGTGTACTTCAAATTTGGAAAAAATACACAGAAGTGCGTTTTATTTTATGTACAATGCATTTTAAAACTGTGTTATATTTTCAATTCACCTGATACCCTCAACTTTTAACATCATTCGCAGTTAAACTTATACTATAGAATAAAAATAAAAATGAAGACATAATTAATATTAAACTAAAGATAAACCCTCAATAATATCGTGTTCACAATTACACAACAACAATCAATGTCTTGATAGTATCATAAAAACATAATTAATAAGTATAATTCACATAATTTAACACAAAAACGGATCAGGCCACACGGGCGGTCAGGCCAATTTTACATAAATCCTTACCATACGTACCGAAGGACTCACCGATTGCCTTTTAATTCGAGAAACTGTACCGTTTATTAATATTGTAATCAATCATCCATGTTTAAAATGCGACGATTAATTATTTACGGGGAATTATTCAAAGTGTGTGTATTTTATGGAAAGAGTATTTGGGTGTGAGCTGAGTAACAGGAACGTTATTATTTTATCAAACTGATTTACTGATCGAAAATAATTGTTTTGTATTTAAATATAAAGGCCAAGTTTTACAGTCACTCAGTATTTTTAACCGACTTCTTCAAAAAGGAGGAGGTTCTCAATTCGTCTGTATGTTTTTTTTTTTTGTATGTTTGTTATGCGATTACTCCGCCAATTATGAATAGGTCATGCTTCCGAGGTGGTCCCATATAAATTTTATTAACTTTGCTTGCGTAATTTTTGAGTTAGCTTCAATATTACGTATTTTTCCCACTTAGTTTATCTAGACGATATCCTGTTTGACTCCTTCACTGTTATTTACATAGCAGGTAGTGGTATTCGGATTTGTGTGGGGTAGGTATCACAACTAAAAAGTGAAAAATAAAAACGATTTACAAAAAAAAAACAACCGACTTCCAAAAAAAACACAAAAAAAGTGAAAAATAACTTTAATTTCGGAAGTCGGTGGCAAAAAACGGAAATTGAAAAGCAAAGACACCGACTTCCGAAATTAAAGTTATATTTCTTTTTTTTTGTGTTTTTTTTGGAAGTCGGTTGTTTTTTTTTTGTAAAAAGTTTTGATGTGGGCTAAAGTTGAGTACCATTCCCACAACTTTAAACTTGACTGAGGAGTTTTTTTTTTCACGGAATTTCTTTAAGGAGCCCAGTATGAAAAATACCTGTGACTGACCCAGGAATAATGTGTCCTATAAGATCCGTCATACCGAATAATTCATTACCCGCCTCCTTCGATACCAGCGTACAGTACGACACAACTTAGATGTAGCATCGGCAAAATTCGGAAAACCGATCACCATCCGAACTGAGTGCGCCTTCAGGTGAAAATTTATTTATTTATTTATTTAAACTGTTCGCACTACAATAAAATGTACAAGGGTGGACTTAATGCCTTAGGCAAAATCATATTTACGTAACCGCAATAACTTATAATGGCATAATATAACCAAATACATTCGTAAAATTGAAACGAATGAATGCAAAATGCTACATCTAAGTTGTGTCGTACTGTAACACACTTTGAATCACAATCCCAATCCTAACTTCCTAACTCTTCCTAATCCTAACTCCTAACTAATATTATAAATGAGTTTGTTTGTTTGTTACGCTTTCACGCTAAAACTTCTGAACGTATTTGGATGAAATTTATAGCATGAGCGGACCATGACTTTTTATCCCGATATTGCCACGGGATCGAGACTTACGCTAGTGAAACCGCGGGGTGCAGCTAGTTCAAAATATTTTGAAGGAAGTTGTTAATCCATAGCTTCATGTGTTAGTTGTTGTGTTTCAAAATTAAAAGCTGTTACGCAATTATCCCGCAGGACATCTTTCTTTGTCTCCAAGAAACAGTTATTCAGTTAGAAAGGACTATCCTGTTGGTTGAGTTCCGTTCGCACAGTGAGTGAGCAGTGTGTACGTGCGGTACAGGGTGCTGTCTTACGTATGATTTGTAACGCTCCCTGTATGGTACGTGATCACGTGTGTCGGGTAAGGCTATAGTGAGAGTAGCGAAAAGCGAAAAGACACGGTAATTATTATTCCGTATTAATATAGTTCATTACTGTCGCGGCCTGCAACTGGCGCATTAATGGACGATCATGAAAATTTGGGCCGAGGCGAAGCCAGATTAACGTGCTTTCCGAGCCACGGAGGGGTTTTGGTATGTAAAGATGGTCACCCATCCATGGACCAACCGCGGCAAGCGTAGAACCTGATCGATCGTCCCGTGTGGCTGTTATAAGTTAGCCACAAACCCCAAAAGTGTTTTTAATGCACTATTCACTAAACACTACACTACACACACTATTTACTATGCACTATTTCATTTTTTGACTCCTTGAAAATTCAAAAGTGCCTGTAAATGGTTTAATTGAAATAAATGCTTTGAGTTTGAGTTTGAGTTATTAAAATTTGTTATCAACTGCCGGGCTTAGGTCTCCCTCGTTTCTTGCCAGGGTTACGGGAATGTCCGAAAGGGATACCGGGACCTTGGCACCAGGCAACTGAAGGAACACGGGTGGGTTTTAGTCAGTAAAAGTCTGACACGCCCTTCCGCTCCGCCCAGAGCGGGAGAAACCAATTGAGGATTTCACAACTTCAAAAAAAAAATGGGCTTAGGTATCCCTCAAGAGTCGCCACGCTGACCGGTCATGTGTCGCATCCAGTAGATTCCCTCATCAGGTCATTGGTTCGCCTACGCTGCGCTTTATGATTATAGTTTAAACAAAATCTCTCCGCTCATCACAAAGCGACCCAGTACTAAGGGCGGCGGCAGATGTGTCCGCGGGTCGCGTACGTGCGCGGTCGTATCGCGTCGACAGCGTGTGTCGCGCTTTACCCCACGTGATATACTACTCGTGGTTTCAGATTGTTATTGTTAATACTGAGGGACTGGTTTTATGGCAAATGCATTAAGTTAGGTACCTTTAAATAATTTATAGAAAAGTAAACATAAATATTCGTGGACTAACTTAGCAACTAAACCTTATTAGAAACAAAGATACAGAAAACCAGCAGGTACCTATGTCCTAGTTCATCATCTGCCTAGCCTTTTCCCAGTCTAACCGGATGCAGCTGACTACCAGTATTTTACATGGAGAACTGCCTATCTGACCTCCACAACCCAGTAACTGGGTAATACGATACCCCTTGGTGAGACTGGTTGTCAGACTTTCGGGCTTCTTACTACCCGTAACGACTGTCAAAGTCCTGTTATACCATTTATAACGAGTTCTCAGCCTGAAGTATTCCATTAACTGACGCCGAGCATCAGCGGCAGTCTCGTCCATCGAATACTCTTTTTTACAACCGGCGCCGAAACACACATTTTAGCAAATTCCGCTAGGACTTGGAATCCCGCAACCCATTGAACCACAAAGATGATAATAAATTATCTCCGTGCGCCCGTAACTTATTTCAACCGATGTTCTTATTTAAAGGCACGTTTTTGGGCTGCGCGCGCGCTTTCTGAGACATGGCAACTCCCGCGCATAAATTTGAAACGAAACCTCTTTCTTTTTTTCGTTCAAGATTTAAATGGAATCGGTTTACGTGAAATGATTTTTGTTTTTTTTGTGTGTATTGTAATTGTCAAGTGTTGTATGGCATGGTATTGATTTATACGTTTTATCACTGTTTTAGTATCTCTAGTAATCAGAATAAATTATTTTAAACATTGCTTAGAGATAGAAAAAAGAGGTTTCTCAATCATCGATATAATTATCTCCTCCTCACACACTCGGCGCGGCGGCTTAAGCCCTGGCTACACGCTCCGTCTTGCCTGCATTCATTCTTGTATAAAACAAACTGCGCAGATTAGACAAGATGGTACCTTATGCAAGCCTTAACGTTCCAGCTATCACGTTCTAACTTGCCGTGCATTTAAAATTGTCCAGGCAAATCAACGGAAAATACTGCAATATATTGTGTAACCGAGGCTTTAAATAACAACTCATTATCCCTGATAAGAATTCCTTATCAACTCTTGTAATTGTGTGCATATTGCCGAATACGTTCATGCTCAAGGTAATCCAGCATTTGCTATAATATTCCACGAGGGATCACCAGGAGTGGACGTACCATCTACTTCTAGTTTGTTTCAACAACTGTCTTTAAGAGGTGTATCTAAAATGTGTATAACGCAGTGTGTGCTGGCGTTGGTAGCGCTGTACGTTGGGTTGGTGCATTCGTTTGCCTGGGGTGAGTATTCTTGTTTTTTTTCATTTCCAATGACAATACTATTTTTTTTATTTTGGGAAATCATCAAATGACTTCTCCCGCTCTGGGCGGAGCTAGGGCGTGTCAGACTTTTGCTGACTAAAACCCACCCGTGTTCTTTCAGTTGCCTGTTGCCAAAGGCCCCGGTATCCCTTTCGGACATTCCCGCAACCCTGGTAGGATAACACTTAATATGGCGAGTTAAATATTAATATAAAAAAACTTGATATATAATGAATTGACCGAGCGAGTGTAGCGAGGGAAGCGTCTCTGCATCAAGTCTGACAAAATTGGCAAGTTTGTCCGTTTATACGTACTCGTCTACAGGTCGTATTTTACAACTGATCTGGAAAAAAATTGGTGTACAGGTATAGAATAGAATAGAATACTCTTTATTATGTACACCATAAAAATACAGATACAGACATAAATAGGATACAAATATGTACAGATATAAATATTATTAGGTTACACATATAAATAGGTATAACGAAATTTTCTTAATTTTTAGTCGTCTGGGATTTTTGATTGGAGGGCTACTTCCCCCAAAATGGGGCAAAAAGGAGGCTACTGGATAACTCCGCCTTATGAGATCCGATAACGATGAATCTTTTTTTATTTGAAAGGTGGTACTTTAAGTAGGTCTCAAAAAAAATATGTGAATATCTGATAAGGATCTTCGGCATGATGAGCAGAATAGCTTCTCAAAATGCAGTAAATGGCTCACTATTGATTAAAACCAATTTGTTAATTTTTGTAGCTGGCCTACAATTTTTTGCTCATAATTTTTCTGGCTTTTATGGTTCTGTAGTAGTCAACAAGGTACCGATATAGTTTCGCCATGTCTGTAGGTGTATCCGCGGCTTAGCTTAGAGGATCTTAGTACTAGAAAGCTATATTTGGCACGGGTACCTACCTATACATTCAACACACAAAGTGGTAAAATAAAATCATGCTAAATATTTTTTTTGTAGGGTACGGGAGGTACCCTACAAAAAAAATATTTAGCATGAACTGCATGAACTCTGTACGCGTAAAGTGGGGATGATTCCTTTTTCTCTACTGTCCCATTTTATGGGGTGTCGTGTGGGTGTGTGAAAATTGATTAATAAGAGTGACAATAACAAAAAAAATAAAAATCGTCCACGCCCTTAATGCAATTGACTGGCCAGAAAAAAATAACTTAAAAATAAATATGCGCACGATTGCCGCTCAATGTACAAACCCTTACACCCAATGTGTTATAACCTGTTCAAAAAGTTAATTCATCGGGTGTATCTACGTTGATGGACTTAGACAGTAAGTACTATCACCTTGGAGCCGTTATTTTTCCAGAACATAGTCAAAAGGCGTGGCAATGACTAACTACTTTAAAAGTAATTTATAAAAATATGATTCAATTAAAAACATAATGTACAAAAGGCAAGTACCTATCTATGGGAGCATCTGGGATAGATGCTCTTTTTTTTACTGAATAAATTAATCAACTTAGTTTTACAGATCTCGCAACATTTTGCAGTAGAACTGCATTGCGAGACTTGCATTTTTTTATAAGTCATCATCGACCATCATGAGGCGCCATGATGCGTTTGCCTTGCCATAATTCTTTACGATCTTTAGTATCAAGTACTGCAGGTTTGTGCTAGATCTCTTTTGCTAAGGAGAGCGGGGTGAGGCCCTTGTCCATTGCAATCAAATCTCGGTGCTTGACACTGCAAATCTCGCGGGTGTGGAGGGTTTTAGCATTTAAAAACCCAATATTTATAAAATAACAATAATTATTATACTATTATAACGATTTTAAAAAGACGTTAACGAAACGTGGACTATATTTATCAACCTCTTGGTTATATTGTAAGTCAAAGTTCAAAGCTTTTTACTCTTTTTTTTTCATAAAAACTTGTTTTAAATGTTATAACTTAACTTGAAATACCCACACAACTTCTATATCATTGCATGCAATAAAAACAAAGTTTTCCATACGTTACATAGCCCCATTTACATTGCGTAGTTACATTGCGCCCTTCCGTAAACACCAATTTTTCACACTAAAAATAAAAGTCGGTTCCAGGCAATAATTTCTGCACAATTTTACGTAATTTGAAGACCAGTCACTTTTTCAGAAAATCGAATCGAGAAAGAAAATTTCAAAAAAAAGAAAGAAATCATCACAAACTGACAACTGAAAATGTCACAAACTGACAATTCATAATAATTATGATCTGCGTGCGATTCATATTACGAAACAATTCATCTGTAGACAGTTTTTTATGGAGATCCATAAAATGTTCCACACATGAAATTGCTATTGTGTCAAATTAGAGGAATTCCTAATGAAAGCTGGAAATTCAGGAAATGAATTTGCTTTTAGAGGAATTGCTAATGTGGCCGTTTTATGTTATGTGATGTAAACGACTTTATATTTTATCGATCAACTAATTATTACCAAATTCAGTAGGTACATCTAAATAAATAATTTTTAATCTTTTTCAGTTTGTTATTTCCGTAGTATTAATTAATTTTTATATGAATAATATATCGAAGAGCTTATCTCTTGACTAAAGGCTATTTTTCGTAATAATTATTACATAATAGGAAAACCAATATGGGTATAATTGTGACATTATTTTGAATATTATTCATGCTTGTTTCTTCAAAACAGGAAAGTAGTAATCATAAACCACATTTGGAACACAACAAAAAAAGTTATTCAATGAATTATCGAGAGCTTGTAAGATGGTTGATGATGATTTTTTTTTTCTAACTAAACAGACAGCTGTGCTGCTGGGGAGTTTGTTCCGCCACTTCTTCTTCCCAGCTAAAGCACTGGGAAGTGGTGAAGGGTGGGCGTTTTTGGGGGACTGTCTTATGTAATTTTGACGTTCGGAAAGTGCTGATTCTCAGCCTAGTTTGAATAAATGACTTTTGATTTGATTTAATTTGGAAAAACTAAGCACAATTATTATTAAGCTATTAGACTGGAAAAAAAAATCTTTTATGTTTCAGACTTCGCCACAGCCTCAGGAAGAAAACTAGACTTCTATTTCAACGGAAGCTACACGCACTCAGAAAACATAACGTACGGAAAAATCGAGGGAATGACTTATGACGCAGTAGGCAACAGGATGTTCTACAACACGAGGAACGCTATCTTTAGTTATGACATAACCCAGAAAATCGAATCTTTAGTACTGAAGGGTCGCAAAGGAGCCGAGAGAAGTTTCATGGGAATAGCGTTCGACCCCGTCGAAGAATTACTCTTCTGGAGTGAAATGTATTCAAATCAAATATACTCGCTCTCCATAAAACCTGGATTAGAGAACAATGGATCCGGAAATCTAATAATCCACATACCTGATACTGATACGAAATCTATATTATTATTTGCTCTTGCTGTGGATAGCTGTAGAGGGTATGTTACTTTGATAGTTTTGTAAAATAAAAATTAAAAAAAAAAAAAAAAAAAAAAAAAAAAAACGAAAATTGAAAAGCAAAGACTGACTTCCGAAATTAAAGTAATCTTTCACTTTTTTTTGGAAGTCAGTAGTTTTTTTTTTGGAAAAAGTTTTTATTTTTCACTGTTTTAGTTGTGATTCACACAAATTCACAAATTCGAATACCATCTACCTGCTATGTAAATAACAGTGACGTATATAATATATCGTCTTCATAGACTAAGTGGAAAAAATACGTACCTAATTATTGAAGCTAACTCAAAAACTACGCAAGCTAAGTTAATAAAATGTATATGGGACCACCTCGGGAGTATACCCTTTCGAACTAAAAAATATTTTTTTTAAATCGGTTCACAATTGGCGAAAATATCGACGAACATACACAAAAATAGTAGATTATGCACTAAGGGGATAAAGTAGTGTCTTATGTAGCGGGCGCCGTATTGAATCCCGAGCAAAACGAAGGATTCTGAGCGTTAAGACAAGAATCCTGAGTGCAGCGTGGGATTCCAGTTCGCCCAAGACGAAGGCACCTTTATCCCCGAGGAGAATACTCTACTTTTTACACCATCTACGAGACAATAAAAAGCATTAGTACTAGAATCCAAGTATTTATTACGACGATAGGACGATGTCCTTCCGATTTCCTTTTTAAAAATGCCAGTAATTTGGTGTATGTATTGATTTGTAAGAATATTATTTTTGATGCTTATTTTTGACCTGAGCATCGAATAGATGCACCATAGGCTACTTGACTTCTTTGTACATAAGAATGCTGGAAGTAGACTAAAAGCACTGATTCAGATACAGACTTGATGCCCTTTGTAGTTTTCCTTTTGTAAAAATCGTCGTAGGCTTTAATGTGCGATTCCTTGGACTTTTCTGGGAGTAGATTGTTGGCAATGCCAATGGCTTCGGATTTAATGTACTCCGGAGTCAAATCACTATCGTCACTCGACATTTTTGTGAAAATTTGTATGTATTGTAGTTATGTAATTTGTTGTTTAACAAAGCAATTCAATTTTCAGTATTCGCGCCTCTTTATAATTTGTGTTCTATTTTTCTTTATTTTATATTCTACTTGTGGTGGCCAGTTCGATTTTCGAACAGTTAATTTTTAGTGCAGATCTTAATTCAAATGACATTAATGACCAGCGGGTCATAATGAAATTCAGTACAATATTATTACCCTGCTAGACCTCAGGTCTTAAATGACTTACTTGAGGTTAGGTTTGCATGACATATAATTTGACATACATACAAAAAATACATACAGACGAACATAGAACCTCCTCCTTTTGAAGAAGTCGGTTAAAAATAAAACATATTTCGAACTTTACCTACGTAAATTGATCGTGATTTACAAATTACAGGTATATTTACTGGACGAGTACAAACGTGGCCCAGAATCACGTACCGTCTACAATAGAGAGAGCCCGATTTGATGGCTCCGATAGGGAAGTTTTAATAGACAGTAACCATCAAATGCCATTCCGTCTGGTCTTAGACCAACAAACACAGAAACTGTACTGGATTGGAAGTACACGACTAATTCGTGATCCGTCTGATGAAAAACAATTTTTTATTGAGAGTGCAGATTTGGATGGAAAAAACAGAACAATATTATATAACGAAACGGGAGTAGACCAACCAATGACACTGGAAGTATCAAAAGATTCTATCTACTGGGTGCAAATGTTTCAGACCGTTAATCAGTTATCAAAGAATCCATCGATACATGCAAAACCTAAAGAAATTTCAATTAGAGCATGGTATGAAATGGGCATAGCCACCAACTACAAAATTGACGATCAAATTCGGGGAATCCAGGGCTGCGAAGGACTTAAGAGACTGCTACCAAATAACTCAGTGACCGACGATAACGTCTCATTGAATATTTCTTCAGATGAAAGCCTGTTTTGTGTCCACGGTATGAAAGTTAGTGGCAAATCTCAATGTGAATGTACACATGGTTACACCGGTGAAAGATGCGAAGTTTCAGTGTGTCAGAACTATTGTTTCCAAGGGGAATGCATTGTCAATGCTAAGGAACAGCCTACATGCAGGTACACCTTTTTATAACTTTTCCTTGTAAAAAGGTATAAACTTATTTTTTTATAAATTGAACAAGCAGTTTGCCCATCGGCAAAATTGATGAACTTCCATACAATCTTCCATTCCCTGTTTAAACCATCTAGGAGATGCGTTTTTTTTTAAATCCTTCCTTAGTTCTCACTTTCAATGTCAGACGGGAGTTTAAGTGATTCCGTAAGTTTTATAAAGAATTCTTCAGCAAAGGATCGTGGGCAAGAATCTATGGGCGACACACTCACGTCCGCCACGGATGAAACCACTGTAGTTTTGAAGACATTAAGTCCCCCTTTACTCAGTCCAAGGCGCATCGAAATCTGTCCCGGGGTTATTTAGTTACGACAATGTTAAGTTAGGATATGTTAGGTATGAATTGGGGGCACACGCACGTCCGCCACAGGTAAAACTACTGTAGTTTTTAAGACATTATTTCTCCCTTTACTCAGGCCAAGACGCATCAAAATCTGTCCTAGGGTTATTCAGTTCCGAGAATGTTAGGTTAGGTTAGATAAGTATTGGCGGTACATCCACGTCCGCCACGGATGAAACCACTGTAGTTTTAAAGACATTACTTCTACCTTTACTCAATCCAAGGCGCAGCAAAATCTGTTCCAGGGTTGTTCAGTTACGACAATGTTAGGTTAGGATATGTTAGGTATGTAGGTACTGGCGGCACACCCCGTTCCACCACAGATAAACCGTTAGGTTATAGCGGAAAGTTGGGTTTTATATCTCAAGGAGAGGGAGATTTCGAGTGCTCTCCCGCGGCGCTCTCTCTCTTCAGTAGGCGCACCGGGCGTCGGCAGAGGGCAGATAATCCCTCTCCCGGCCAACAAAAACAATAATGGAAAGGAGAGGTCTGCCCCTATTGTTGCTACGAGAGCATCGCGCTGCACTACCCAGGTCAGCCACCCAGATCGGGGCCCCATAAAAGGCCATCCATCGACCGCACGATCCCCACGTAGAGCCGCCTACAAGGGGCGCTCGGCCCCCCCAGATTGGGAAGCAGCGTTGACAGCGCCCCAGCAGCGCATAAAAGTGAGTTTTATTGGAGTAGACTCTACTCTAGTAGAGTAATAATTAAATAAACACAACAAAAAAAATGGTTAGAAAAAGTTGTGAGATATAAAACCTAACCTAACCTAACATAGCCTATCCAAACCTAACATAACCTAACCTAATTTGACCAAACCTAACATTATCATAACTGAATTCCCCCGGGACAGATTTTGATTTGCCTTGGCCTGAGTAAAGGGAGAAGTAATGTCTTCAAAACTACAATGGTTTGATCCGTGACGGAGCTGGGTGTCTTTTGCCCACGATCCTTTCATATTTCGAGACCTAGTCTACATCGCTAGGTCTCGAAATATGAAATTTTGCTGAAGAATTCTTTGCGGTGTGCGTTATCTGTCAGAGAGTGATTTTCTTTATTTTCGTGATTACAGATGTCTTGCGGGTTATTCTGGAGAAAGGTGTCAAGTCAACGATTGCCAGGGCTATTGTTTGAACGACGGTATCTGTTCCTTGAATAAGGAGAGTAGGCCAGTATGTCAATGCAAAGGATTTTACGAAGGCGAAAGATGCGATGTTTCAACCTGCAAATGTTTCCAGAAAGTAGTGTCAAAGGTGTGGGGCATCATAAATGCAGGTATCTTTCCAACTTTCTTAATAATAATTATACATAAAGATAACCATACATAGTTATACTTGGAAAGATTTCCAGGAGATAGACCAGCTTATAATTTTCATAGATTTAGAGGTGTTCCTTGAATGTTCACTTTGCCACCTCGTATCTTTGCTGCACTAATTTAAGCAAATAACATTTTGAACTAATCAGTGTGATAGTTTCATCTACGCAATATGATGTGCACGTATCCGTTTGGACTAATTTGGCGCAAACACGTCGACTCAGATTTATTGCTCCATTGTAGTGGTTGATAATCTTGTTATTACATTAATTGTGTATATTTCATGTTTTATTCATAGATGTGACACAAGCTGCTCTGGACAAAGGGATGAAGTCAACGTGTACGTCAACGGCTTTTTGACCAACTTTGCTAGTTTTTTGAATGAGCACTGGATGAGAAGCCGTTTAGATGTAACTTTTATCTCAACGACTGCGTACAGAAGAACAAACTAAACCTAGCTGATAAAGGCCAGCTTGCAGCACCAATCACTACACTGGATACATTTAGCGCTTAACTTATTTAAAACATCGTTCTGTCACTCAACTTCCAACCATTGCCAGAAATGGAACGATGACTTGTGATTGTGTTTTTGACATTTATTCAGCGTTGAATATATTTTGCGATTAGTGGCACTAAATGAAAATTACAATGAAACGAATGATGGGTACAAAATAACAATCCACCCATCATTTAAAAAAGTAATAGTTATTGTATTAAAATCGAGTACTTACGTAAATGTGTGTATAGTGGTGCTTAAATTCATTAATTTAATATTTTACTTTAACTTAATTTTAACTATTTTACTTAATCTAATTAAACATATTTTATACTTATACTTATTTTATAATTATTCTAATTAAACTTAATTTTAATTATTTTACTTAAACTTAATTATAATTTTACTTAAACTTAATTTTAATAATTTTACTTAAACTTAATTTTAATAATTTTACTTAAACTTAATTATTTTATATAATTTTAGGACTCTTCTCATCTTTACTTGGTATTGTTCTGTTTTTCTTTATAAATAAATATTATACCATTTTAAAAAAGTTTTTATTTCCGCTTAGTTGAAGGGGTACATTTTTCTTTAGTCAAACAGACAAGGTGACTGCACGAAGATGTTATGGTTTGTATGGATTCTAAGAACGCTTTTTGCCTCAGACTTTTCGGTACCGTAGTCGTGGCAATTTCGTAGCTGTATCGATAATGGATAACATCCAATATCATATGCTTCCTTTACACGATCTTCCGCACAGATAATTATAATATCAGTCAGAGTATGTGTTTGCATTCTAAACGCTAGAGTACTAACAGCCTGCAGTCATTTTAAAAGGGCGGCCCTCAAGTAAACTAGCGGCACTCCTTAAAATTAAAATAAAAACTCGTGACTGAAAAGGAATTATGAACAACGGCTCAGTAAGGCCCTCAGTTAGTTTGTCTAGAATTTTCTAATACGTTATAACGGTTACGATAACGTTTTATATTGAGACACGAAGGAGCAAGATTCGATCTAAAGAAAAACAGCCACATTCCTCTAGATCATATTTTGTTGCTTCGGGTTGAAACTTTAACGCAGCAGTCGAGGTGGGAGGAAGGTTTCTCAAGAGTTTCTCTGAAAAAAACGTTGTGAATTTATGTTTACGTTGTGGAATGTGTGACTTTTATTTCGTGTCTGTTAATTTTTAAATGTCAGTAAATATTTTAAACAAAAAAATTCGAATAGCCTCTCAGGCGATCGTTGGTACCAAATGGTGATAAAATAAGGTTAGTATTCTAGGGTTGAAACATAAACAAGAACCACAAGATCTCTGGCTGCTAGAAGAACAAGCTACGTTAGTAGAAAAAGTCCGTCTAGTAGAACTCGCGTACACGTACGTATGGAAGGTGTACGCTGTTAAATATTGTAATGTATCATGAGAATTGCGAAGTTTATTTTTTTTCCACTGGATAGCTTTGTGGTCATGGATAACAAAAGTCATTAGTAGCGGACTATTTTTGCTAAAATGCCCGGTTCCAGTCGAAATCTCCATGCGGGTAAAACCGCGAAACGCCGCTATGACCGATAAGACTACTGTTATCAGAGAGCCGCTCCTGTCACTGCTACGCCTTTAACTAATATAACTATTTATCGTTTCTAGTTTAAAGAAATCCGGCATTTGCTTTAATACACCACGAGCGATCACCAGGAGTGGACGTACCATCTACCTGTAGTTTGTTTCAACAAATTTTCTTTTAAGGGGTGCAGAATGTGTAGAACGCAGTGTGTGCTGGCGTTGGTAGCGCTGTACGTTGGGTTGGCGCATTCCATGTCCTGGGGTGAGTACAAGAGTCGTGCATTTTTTCTCAGTTTCAACGATATTAATTATGATATTATTTCAAATGAGTACTTAATTAATACTAGATTGCTCTTTTTTTAAAATATGTGAAGAACTACTGTCGTCACAAAGTTTTAGGATATTTTATAAGAAAAACCTTAAAACAATATGTCACGTATAGATCCAACGGGAAACGGGAACGGAAATCTATGCACTGAAAATAATACATAACAACTTTTAGCATAATCACTAGCAAATGATCTTCTTTATTATATTTCTGCCCTTGCCTCATGCTACTTAGGGTTGACGTTTTTTTTACCCGACTACGGCGAAGAAAAAGGGAGGGTTATGATTTTGACCGGTATGTATGTATGTATGTATGTTCATCTGTTCCCTCCTATCTTCTAAAGCACTCATCATAATTTGACAAACGAGGTATCGTTGGAAGCGTCTTGATTTTCCACTGGTTATAGGCTATGTGACGTCACATTAAAAATGGCGGCCTCTCGAGGACATAAAGTCAGGAACTTAAAAAAAAAATTGTTTAATCGTACCATGTGGGGTATCAAATGAAAGGGCTTAATAAGCACATTTCAAATATATATTATACCCCAAAAGAATAAAAAAAAAAAAAAAAAAAAAAAACTAAAACCCAACTACGACTAAAATGATATAAACAAGACCCCACAGACAGACAAATTAAAAATCCGGAGTCACACGTGTTAGGGCATAAATCGAACTGATGACGTGTGACTCCGGATTTTTAATTTGTCTGTCTGTGGGGTCCTATTTCATTTTGTTTCCATTCTTCCCGCCTCATTCCACCCGCCTCTCTTTCATTCACTTCTTTTTCTTACGTATCACACAATCTTTGGATCCATGATTCCTTTCCCTCTCCATCTATCAATCAACATTATTATTTATTTTCATCACTCTTTTAATTAATTATATGCGTTTTATCCTTCGTTGTCACATGACCTACGAAGATAATCGATTCTCTTTCAACTTTTTAGGGTTCCGGACCTCAAAAGAAAAATACGGAACCCTTAAAGGATCACTTCGTTGGCCGTCAGTCTGTCTGTCTGACCGTCTGTCAGTCTGGCAAGACCCTGTTCTTCAAGTTGAAATTACTTGGAGCTCTAAAAAAATCAAGCTTCTAAATGAACGCAATAAAAAATACGGTCATTTATGTGACTTAATTTGATACTCGCAAATAAATCAAAACCTACAGGGTACTTCCCGTTGACGTAAAATCATGTTTGGCAGGAAGCCTTTGTCTCACAACACAAGTAAAGGAAAAAATCCGAAATTCTTTAATTTGTAGTTCTCTTTCGCTTAGGAGATCGGGGTGAGGCCCTTGTCCGTTGCGTACACTACACATCTCAGTGCAAGACAGTTTGAAGGCAATATTCCCTGAGACTGCAAATCTCCCAGTTGTGGAGGGTTTTATCATTTACGAAGTTCAGTTTTTTTTTCACGAGAATCAGTTTTGAATGTTATGTGACTTCACTTTAAATACCTACACTATTTATATACCGTTGCATGCACAATGTTTTTCGTGCGTTATGAAGCGTGCTACCGTAAGAACCAATTTTGACACCAAAATTAAAAATCGTTTCCCAGTAATAATTTCTGCTCAATGTTACGTCATTTGATGTACAGAATACTAATGGACGGAAAGGGATAAGGATAAGACCCATCAGGTCTTATCCTTATCCCTTCTCGTTGAAAACGACTTTTTATTTTATCGTCAAACTCAATAATACCAAATTCAGAACATCTAAATAAACACATTTAAATCTTTTTCAGTTTGTTATTTCCGTAGTAATAGTTAACTTTAATATTAATATATGGCTTATCTTATCTCTTGACTAAAGTCTCACTTTTTGTAATAATTATTACATAGCAGGACGAACGATATGGGAATAATTTGTGACCTTACCTGGAATTTATTATTCATTCTTGTTTGTTCAAAACAGGAAATTACATATCGAATTTATTATGTTCTGTTCTAAAACAATTTTGTGAACAAATGAGTCAGAAACGTACTTGTAGATTTTACATCGAAGAGCCAACCCACATCAGATTTTTTTTCATTTTCCGAAATAACTTCGAATAATTATTAATGTTTAAAGTTTTGAATGTATATTTACGGTTTTTGTATTCATTGGAAGTGTCAGGATAATGTACGATGGTTTAATTTGACAAAACTAAGCATACTGTTAATGCAGCGATTAGATTGGAAAAAAAAAGAGAAGCTCGTGGCTAAGGATGGGTGACCATCTTTATATATCGAGACTCTTCTGTGCCTCGGACAACCTAAGCCGTTGGTCCCGGCTGTCATATGTGGATCTTTGACAGTCGTTACGGGTCGTCAGAAGCTCGAAAGTCTGACAACCAGTCTTACCAAGGGGTGTTGTATTGCCCAGTTACTGGGTTGTGGAGGTCAGATAGGCAGTCGCTCCATGTAAAATACTGGTATACAGCTGCATATGGTTAGACTGGATGCCGACCCCATCATAATTGGGAAAAGGCAGATTGATTATTATATTATATTTCATGTTTCAGACTTCGCCTCAGCCTCTGATGGTAAACTGGAATTCTTTTTCAACGGAACACACACGCAATCAGAAAACATTACGACGGATTATATCGAGGAAATGACTTACGACACAGTAGGCAACAGAATGTTCTACACAACTAGAGACGCTATCTTTAGTTATGACATAACCCATAAAATCGAATCTTTAGTACTGAAGGGTCGCAAAGAACCATAGAGATACAAAATCATGGCAATAGCCTTCGATTCCGTCGAAGAATTACTCTTCTGGAGTGAATTAAGTTCAAGAGGTATATACTGGTTATCGTTAAAACCTGGAATTGAGAAAAATGTCTACGGAAACCTATTAATCACTTTTTCGCATGATATAGATATAAAAGCTCTTGCTGTGGATAGCTGTAGCAGGTACGTTACTTGTGATCGTTTTATAAACTAATAAAACAAATTTTGTACTTTACGTAAATTGATCGTGATTAACAAATTGCAGGTATATTTACTGGACGAACACAGACTTTAAAAACGAAACAACGTATACAATAGAGAGAGCCCGATTTGATGGTTCTATTAGAGAAGTTTTAATAAGTAATCTTAAACCAACAGAACAGTTGGTCTTAGACCAACAGACACAGAAACTGTACTGGACTTATGGTACACGACTAATGAGCGTATTCTACAGATACAGTCCGCCAGAAAATAAACAATTTTTTATTGAAAGCGCAGATTTGAATGGAAAAAACAGAACAATATTGTATAGCAAAACAGACATAGAACAACCAGCGACACTGGCTGTATCAAAAGATTCTATCTACTGGTCGCACTATGGTCAGAGAGCTGTAAATCAATTGTCAAAGAATCCATCGATAAATGGAAAACCTAAAGAAATTTCAAATAATATGCCAAAGTATTTGAATAGAAGAGTTATCAACTACAAAATTGAAGATCAGATTCGAGGAATCCAGGGCTGCGAAGAATTGAAGAGACTTCTACCTAATAACTCAGTGACCGACGATAACGTCTCATTAAATATTTCTTCAGATGAAAGCCTGTTTTGTGTCCACGGTATGAAAGTTAGTGGCAAGTCTCGATGTGAATGTACACATGGTTACACCGGTGAGAGATGCGATGTTTCAGTCTGTCACAACTATTGTTTCCAAGGGGATTGTATTGTCAGTGCTGAGGAACAGCCTACATGCAGGTAGGACTTTTGTAAATTCTTTTATCTTGTCAAACTGAGGAATATACTTTATTAGCTTTTGCCCGTGGCTTCGCCCGTGTGGTTTTGGTTGGCGACAGGCAGGTAGTAAACCATCATCTACACGGTTGTAAACCACCAAGATCACCACTGTCGGGGCGCGGTTGGCAACCGTGTAGCAGGCACTTATCAAACTAACAAACTCACGTTCGGATTAGGGTTTTTATATTGAAGAAGCTGTTTGCCCGGTGGGACTTCCCATCGGCGAAATTGAGGAACTTCCATACATACTTTCATCCCCTATTTAAACCTTTAAAAAAAAAAAAAAAAAAAAAACCTTGAATGAGGAGAGTGAGCCGGTATGTCAATGCAAAGGAAATTTAGAAGGGGAAAGATGCGATGTTCCAACCTGTCTGAACAAATGTTTCCAGAAAATAGTTTCAATGGTGTGGGACATCATAAATGCAGGTATATTTTCCTCTTTCTAAGTATACATATCGTCGGCGTAGATGGAGAACTGAATAACTCAAATTTTCTAGTTTTGAGAAAATTGCGATATTTACTGTTTTCTTTGTTGAATTTTGGTGTCATTACTAAATGAGAGACAATTTATCGTCGGTAATTTTGTATTCTTCGGGTATCTGTACCTTTTTTTATATGCTTAAACAAACGAAACTCTTTCTAGAAGTAAAAAAAAAAATTAAAAACTAAGTGGTGTATTAGTGGTAACATGGTTATTTGATTATAACAGTTAGAGTCGAAGAAAACTTAAACAACTTATTTTATGTAACTTTTGCAATACTCAACTTATCATAAAGCATGGTTATGGATTTATTTTATTGAGTTATTTACTTTTTCTACTACGATTTAGTGATACTTTTGGACATTTATTTATTTATCCATATTTATATTTCTGAACAGGACAGGAATATGAAAACGCTTGTCAGGCGAAAATATGCAACAAGGTTGGGGTGTAACGAAAATGGTAAAAAGTCATTTTGACGTAAATCGTAGTTATTTAGTTCTCCACCTACGCCGACGATATATATAGATACATAATTACTGGAAAGATTTCCAGGTGATTTTTAAATCTGTTTATAATTTTCATAGATTAGGTGTGGCTACGAATTTTCACTTTGTCACCTTTGGCGCACTATTTTCAGTCTAAGCAACATGATTTGCACGCATCTGTTTGGACTGATTTAGCACAAACACGTTGATTCAGATTAGAGATAGTCTTCTTGTTACATTAATTGTGTATATTTCATGTTTTATTTATAGATGTGACACAAGCTGCTCTGGACAAAGGGATGAAGTCAACGTGTGCGTCAACTGCTTTTTGATCAACTTAGGTTTTTGAATGAGCACTAGATGAGAAGCCATTTAGATGTAACTTTTATCTCAACGACTGCGTACAGATGAAAAAACTAATCCTATTTGATTAAGGCCGGCTTGCAGCACCAATCACTACACTGGATACATTTAGCGCTTAACTTATTTAAAACATCGTTCTGTCACTCAACTTCCAACGATTGCCAGAAATGGAACCATAACTTGTAATTGTGTTTTTGACATTATTTTGTTTAGCGCTGAATATATTTTGCGATTAGTGGTCCGTGTTGGGAATCGAATTGAATCGAACTTATTGCGCGCTGTCAGCTGGCTGCGTGATCAGGGCGTCATCGATAGCTGAGGCACGACGCGATGGTGACACGGCTTTCTCGAACTCCACCGCGACCGACGATAATCCTCTCTTATTTTATTGTTTGTCCGGGATAGTTTTATATTTGTAACGATCAGACGGCAATCAACCATTGCCTAAAATACAGTTCACTTTTTAATTGCTCCCTGCGCTGACATTACGAGAGGGCTAAGGCTGCGGACACGAAAGCAATGGGCAGTAGCTAAGCGTGGTGACGGAACACTTATTTCCATTTCCGTCACTGCTCGGCCACCGCTCCGCGCTTTTGCAGCCTAAGTTTAAAGTTTGTGAAAAATTGTGTACGTCATCATACTCATCATCACCCTACTGCGCTTTTTAACCGACTTCTAAAAGGAGGAGGTTCTCAATTTGATTGATGTGTTTTTTTTTGGGTGTTTGTTACTTACGCGATTACTCCGCCAAATATTAATTGATTTTAATGATATTTTTTTAGTTTGGTAGGTCATGCTTCAGATGTGGTTCCATTTATTATATATTTATTGCAGCAGTGCTTGCGTAGTTTTTTCATTTAGCTTCAATATTACTTAGAAGCGTTATGGGTTAAATCGAGTGTTCTTGAAGAAGCGCAGAATTTTTATTTTTTTTATTTTTATTGTTTCTCATACAATTATTCTATAGCACAAAATTGAGGCAGTCACGGTAAGTTATATGGATACCTGTGATGGGGTTACCTCGCAACTTCCCAAAGGTTACAAACTACAATGTTGAGACATAATTAAAAAGATGAGAAAAAGTTTAGGTTCTAGGATGTAACAATGTTTGAAATTGTGTTGAATATTTGCATTTCACATATTATTTCCATCTTTGATTATCACAAAAACAGAATTTTACAGGATAGCGTCGTATCATTTGTGAACAATAGTCAATAATAAGAAACTATTTATGCTGGAAAAAGTACGGTTCCCGTGGAAATATCTATGTGGATGACAGGTGCAGCATACAGATTATAATTGATTTCAATCATTTAAGATTAAGTTTTAGTCATAAATATACCGTACGCAAAATACTCGCTTTGACGTGGAGGTGCGGATACCAGCCCGAATTACCTAGTCATAAATACTATTTACATAAGGTCCGCATTTGGTGACTCCTGGTCTAGGCGAACAGATGTATTCTCCAGTTAATCTCTGCCTTGATTTTATACTGTTCTTAATATTTGAGGGTTGCAACCCCCACACTGAAACCCTATAAGGGTAAAAAAATACTGATACCTATGTCACGCTTTAACGTCTAAACAGATTTCGATGAAATTTGGCACACTGGCACCATGACTTGGGTTAGTCCATGGGATAATTTCAAAAAACCACTCGGTACAAGTTGCGGCAAAAAAAAAGCAAAAAAACGAATTCGTAACTATTATCCTTAAATAAAATATTCGTTTCAGTTATTGCATCTATTTTTCAATTTGTTATTTTCCTAGGTACTCGTATCTTGGTTGGTGTTAATTAACCTTATAATAATTTCAATTCAACACATGGCTTATCTCCTGTTGCAGGATATTTGTAGAAAAATTATTAGTGATAAAAAATAATAAGTGGCCTTGGTTGCTTAATCTATGAATAAACATTTTTGGATCCAGTTTCAAAACAGGAAAGAGGAAAACGTACAAAATTCGGATGAGGTTTATAAATTGTTATTACATTAGAGATAAGAATTAAATCATTTATTATACATAGTTTTAATACCAATTTTTTTTTACCATCTTTATACAGCGTGCCGGTACAATGGCGACATTAATTTAACACACGGGTTGGGCTAGTGGCCAGTACAGACAGACAAATGACAAAATCCGGAGTCACACGTGTTAGTTCATAAATCGAACAGATTACGTGTGACTCCGGATTTTTTATTTGTCTGTCTGTGGTGTCTTGTTTATACCTTTTTAGTCGTACTTGGGTTTTAGTTTTTATTACTTTAATTTTTTTAAATTTCTTTTGGGATTATAATTTTTTAAATGTGCTCATTAAGCCCTTTCATTTGATATCCGACATGGTACGATTAAACAATATTTTTATTTAATTCCTGACTTTATGTCCTCTAGAGGGCGCCATTTTTAATTTAATGTGACGTTACATAGCCTTTAACCAGCGGACGATCAAGACGCTTCCAACGATACCTCATTTGTCAAATTGTGATGAGTCGTTTAGAAGATATGAGGGAACAGATGAACATACATACATACATACATACATACCGGTCAAAATCATAACCCTCCTTTTTTCTTCGCCGTAGTCGGGTAAAAACATAACCAAAATTAAGATTCACTCATGAAGCTACCTACCAGCTGGTTTACGTTCTTTCGGCTTGTCGGTACTATGCTTTGTTGTCGGCATAACTTCTAAGAAATTGCGCGGCTTTCCTCTATTCGCCTACCATATGATCCGTTACCCCGGCAAATGACCTCTTCGCTACAGTTCTTTAAGTACAGGTTGCTCCAGGATGGTACTTTAGAAAATTGAAAATAAATCAATAAATAATAACGTTTAATGAAATTCAAATATTTTCATAAAACGAATACGCGAAATCGTATACGTGTGTTAAATTAATGTCGCCATTGTAGCGTCACGTTGTATACCGTGTTTTTATGCAAATAAATATACTTATTACTTATTATTATTACTTCAAAAGCACTGCACTAATTAACCTGGGGGTGCCATGGGTCCAAATCCAAGTTCCTATGGCACCAGGGGTGTCCTCCAGGAGTGCCTTAGGTCCGGAATGATGCTATTGGCGCTATAAATTCCTCCAAACGCTATTGGAATATCATTAGTTCCTTTTCGGGTTGAGAATACAATCCTTTATATCTAGTAGTAGCTGCGCCCCGCGGTTTCACCCGCGTAAATCTCGATACCGTGGGAATTTCGGGATAAAAAGTATCTTAAGTCCTATTCCAGGTCAAAGTCTACCCCTGTGATAATTTTCATCCAAATCCGGTCAGCCGTTTTAGCGTGAAAGCGTAACAAACAAACAAACTCACTTTCGCATTTATAATATTAGTTAGGAAGTTAGGATTAGGATGTTCCGTGCTAAGATCGATTAAACATCTTGCATGTGGTGTCTATCTATATATAAATGGTTATAAGCTGTTTTTTGTTTAAGTTTTTGTAAGTTTCAAGTTTCAAGTTATTTATTTCATAACAAAATAACATTTGTGTCGAAATATTTTCACAGTAGGTACACAAAAGAAGCAACATAACGAATTATAATATAATATGTAACCTCGTTCCTCACCGTTCATCAAAGTTAGAACGTCTATCCAAATACAAAATACTAACTTTACAAACATTAATATTCTTGTGTATACAAAGTCCCTAGCAAAATTCTACAAAATACATTTAATGTCAAAATATAAAGAAAAAAAAAAAAAAACAACATTTATAAAGTCAAAGAGTACACATATTTAATTTAAGTTTAATAAAATACTAGTTTTAAGATTTTTGTCATTATAATATTCGTCAATGCTGTAATAGGCTTTGTTGGTAACAACGAGGAGCTCGTGGCTAACTAATAAAAGCCGCACGGGTCGATCCATCAGGTAAAGCTACGCTTGCCGGGGTTGGTCCGTGTATGGGAGACCATCTGTACATACCGAGACTCCTCCGTGACTTGGAAAGCACGTTAATCTATTAGTCCCGGCTGTCATTCGTGGATCTTGTCGTTACGGGTCGTCAGAAGCCCGAAAGTCTGAAAACCAGTCTTACCAAGGGGATATCGTATTACCCAGTTACTGGGTTGTGGAGGTCAGATGGCAATCGCTCCATGTGGAATACTGGTATTCAGCTGCATCCGGTTAGACTGGAAGCCGACCTCAACATTGTTGGGGAAAGGCTAGGCAGATTGATTTATATTGAAAATCGTTGTAGAAATACGAAATGCTTTGGACGCGATTGCCAGTCTACAGGGTGTAAAAAACCCCTTCACACTGTCATCATCGACGCATTCTTTACATAAAGTTAAGTAACAACTTGCACAAAAATAATTGCTGGGAAACGCCTTTTATTTTTAACCGATTCCTTCAAAAAGGAAGAGGTTCTATGTTCGTCTGAATGTTTTTTTTTTTTTGGTGTATGTTCACAGATATTTTCACAAATTTTTCAACAATATTTTTTATTTCGAATGGGTATATACTCCAGAGGTCCCATATAAATTTTATTAACTTTGCTTGCGTAGTTTTTGAGTTAGCTTCAATATTACGTATTTTTCATACTTAGTCTATGTAGACGATATAATAATTGACTCCGTAATTGTTATTAAATAGCAGGTTCATTATAATAGGCATTCGAATTTGTGTGGGGCAGGTAACACAACCAAAAAGTGAATTAAAGTAATAAAAACTAAAACCCAACTACGACTAAAAAGGTATAAACAAGACACCCCAGACAGACAAATTAAAAATCCGGAGTCACACGTGTTAGGGCATAAATCGAACAGATTACGGGTGACTCCGGATTTTTAATTTGTCTGTCTGTGGTGTCTTGTTTATACCTCTTTAGACGTAGTTGGGCTTTAGTTTTTATTACTTTAATTTGTTTTTAATTCTTTTGGGGTTATAATATTTTGTTTTTTTTAAATGTGCTCATTAAGCCCTTTCATTTGATACCCAGCACGGTACGATTAAACAATTTTATTTTTAGTTCCTGTCTTTATGTCCTCTAGAGGGCTCTAGAGGGAATTTAATGTGACTCCACATAACCTATAACCAGCGGACGATCAAGACGCTTCCAACGATACCTCATTTGTCAAATTGTGATGAGTCGTTTAGAAGATATGAGGGAACAGATGAACATACAACATACATACATACATACATACCGGCAAAATCATAACCTCCTTTTTTCTTTGCCGTAGTCGGGTAAAAATAGGTAACTTTAATTTCGGAAGTCGGTGGCAAAAAACGAAAATTGAAAAGCAAAGACACCGACTTCCGAAATTAAAGTTATTTTTCACTTTTTTAGTGTTTATTTTTGGAAGTCGGTTGTTTCTGTAAAAAGTTTTTATTGGTGTGAAAAATCGCTGTTTACGTAACGCACGCAAAACATTGTGTTTCTGGGTGCATGCAACGGTTCAAGGTTCGCGGGGGTACTTAAAATTAAGTTATAAACATAGCATAGCATACCATAGCACGTGAATGACGGGAATAACAAGTGACTTTCGGCTTCGTCAAGCGTCTTTTATACACCCGTTCTATCAAACTGGCCCCGACGACTACTTCCTTAGTGCTAACCCGATTAGTGTAGGTATTTATTATAGCATCAGTATTCTATCACCGATTATAACAAAAACAGTTGTATGAGCCATTTGAGTCTCTGCACCAGTTTTAGTCACAGAGCGATATGTTGGACAAAAACTAGATTCGACTTATCCACTATGAAATTAAGAATCCCGACACTTTACAAGCATTTGCAATTTAATTATGGTATCCTGCGGTTGGGGATGTGAAAAAGTGGAGCGATCGTGTTTTGTTTGAGAGAAAAATACCTACTTTGCATCACGCTGAGTGGTAACAGTCTGTTGATGTGTTTAGGTACAAATTCTTATACAAAAGTCAAAGTCAATAATTTATTTCAAAAAGGCTCCTTAAAGGCACTTTTGAACGTCAAAAACAGTGAAATAGAACTGATTCTAGTTGCCCCTTCCACAAGGTAGTTTTCGTATGGAGAAGAATGGGCAAGAAACTCCACCGTTACTCTTTTAAAAATGTTTTACAATATTTTGTATACATAACTATTGGAATCAGGTCTGCATATATCCAACCGTATGTCCCACGACACCTCTGGACTTTTTATCAATAACAAAAACTATCTGAAAGTATAAGCGAGAGTATTTTGCATTTTCACAGTTGTTTTGCTTTTAGCTGTGTAACTATAAATATTCTCTGAATAAACGATTTGATTTGGCGGTACTTATATTTTTTCGGTCAAAAACTAAAATGGCCGAAAACGGAAAACGAAATTCTGAAATACTATCGAAATGTACCTATAGAAGTTATTCTATGGCCTATTCTCAGCATTCGACCACACAGCAAGCTAACCTAACACCCCATAAACAAGGTTAGTAGCCATAAAACAATGATAGGCTTCTAAACCCCAAATGCTCGATTAATTGCACTATTACAAACGTTGGACCCAGATTAATGTTGGTGTTACGTGGACGTGGCGTACAGTTTTATTGGTGCTTGAAATAGATAATGAAAACTAATAAAGTATCCTCATTATTTTCCCGTTAGCACTAAGGCCGTACCCTACCTCAGATTTTAGCTCGCTCGCACCATACTACTCGCGACCTGTGTGAGAGCGAGACGTGTGGGGCGCTAGCGGCTCTCAAGCCTCGAAAAGTTTAGGTATTTGGTGTCTCTTCTTCAATCTTTATGGTGAAAATAATGATAATAAAAAAATTAAAAAACATAAGACCAGATTTATAGATAGTTCAGTTATTATGCAAAGTTTCATGATCTAATTTGAAGTAATTTTTGAATACCAGCGGTTTATAGTTCTTTTTAGAGTAGAGATGGGCCGAATGTGGTTTGAACCGAATCCGAACTTCGGCCGAACATTCGGTTAAAATGATAAGTTCGGCCGAACCTGCAGTGTATTGCATGCATGCGTATTTCATTTTTGTAATAGTATATGTAATTTTTATGTTTTATTGATTAGGCAGAGATTTTCAAGACTAGTAAGAAGAACTGATTTAATATAAGGTTTACATTTACAATAATGTTCCTAACTAAAATAAATGACCGTGAGTGAGTAAAAGACATACTTTTATTTTACAGTAATGCTATTCTTATTCTATTTAATTTAGTTTCAGTCAAAGTGTGTAATCTTATTGCAAGTAGGTATTATTTTTCTTGTGCCGAATGTTCGGCATCTGAACCGAATTTCGGCCGAATGCCGAAGTTCGGTTCAAGCTGCCGAAATTCGGTTGAACCAAATGTGAACCGAATTTCGGCCCATCCCTAGTTTAGAGGTAACTTTGGATTTTTTTTTCTATCGAGAAAATTTATGTATTAGTGTTTTCGCCAAACATAGGATCCATCCTCAAGTTTGGGGATTATTAAGAATATTGAGCATTTGTGGAGTATCTTCCAGAACATAGATATATAATTATTAACCTTAATTTTAAGACGAAATGAGAACATATATTTATTTCAAAATTAATGCTGCAGTATTTTCGGCATAACGGAGGATCAAGCTAAGCAAATTGAGGTAGGATAGGGCCTTAAGTTATTCTTATTCGGAACGGTTTGTGGCTAAATAATGACAACCGCACAGGTCGAGCGAAGGTTAAGCTACGCTTGCCGGGGTTGGTTCGTGGATGGGTGACCATCCATTACATATCGAGACCCCTCCGTGCCTCGGAAAGCACGTTAAGCTGTTGGACGCGGCAATTTATTTAGATCCTTTAAAGTTGGACAACCGGTCTTACCGAGAAATATCAGGGGTTTGTTTCCCAGTAACCGGATTGTGCAAGTCAGATAGGCAGTCGCTCCATGTAAAATACTATTATTCGGCTGCATCCGGTTAGACTGGAAGCCGACGCCAACATAGTTTGAAAACGGTTAGGCAGACATAATAAGGGGAAAATGTAAATTAAAATCATTTTAAGAGAATTTTTCATAGTCATTGCTCTATCTAGGGTGTTTAATTGCTCTATCATTGCTCTATCTAGGGTGATTAACTTTAATCTTGCTTATGGTTTTTAGTCGAATTGCCCTTTGCCTTTGCACCTCGAAATAAAGTGGATTGTCAAAGATTTAGACATTTATTCAAAACAAAAAAAAACAACCGACTTCCAAAGTTTTATTTTTCACTTTTTAGTTGTGGTAGGTACCTACCCCACACAAATTCGAATACCACTACCTGATGTATATAACAGTGACGGAGTCACTTACTAGATATATTAAGTGGGAAAAATACGTAATATTGAAGCTAACTCAAAAACATAGCAAGCAAGCATAGTAAATAAATAAATTAAGGGACCACCTTTGAAGCATGACCTACCAAACAAAAACGAATCATCTAAATCGATTCAAAATTGGCGGAGTTATCGAGTAACATACACACAAAAAAAAAACAAACAGACGAATTGAGAACCTCCTCCTTTTTAAAGAAGTTGGTTAAAAAAACCCTTGTTACTGAACATACTTATACAAGTTCTTACTCATAATACAATAAAAATATAATAGTATAAACAAGACACCACAGACAGACAAATTAAAAATCCGGAGTCACACGTAATCTGTTCGATTTATGCCCTAACACGTGTGACTCCGGATTTTTAATTTGTCTGTCTGTGGTGTCTTGTTTATACCTTTTTAGTCGTAGTTGGGTTTTAGTTCCTGTTCACAGTTTTACTCATATTAGTTTAATTTAAATCCTATCAAGCATGCAATATAAACAAAACACAACAATTTCAAGCATTTACTATTACTGGAACTTGTACTTGAATGCCCAAGTCAATTAATCACCAATGGATACGTCGGAGCGACGCGGCGACGTAGGGAATGAAAACGACAAAAATGCCTCTAGCTCCCGATATGAGGCGATCGACATAATTATAATGTAGGCATTAGTGTTGCACTGCACGGATAGATTTGCACATAAATGTTGTGCAAAGATGAAATAACTGGCTGGGTATACATTGTGGCACAACAGTCGACGCACGACCTTAACCATGGATTTTCAGTATAATATTATTATTCTGGACAGCCGCACGTGAAATTTTTCGTCCGGTATTATAAAAAACTCGGGGAGCTCGTAATAAAAGCAGCACGGGTCGATCCATCAGGTTAAGCTACGCTTGCCGGGGTTGGTCCATTTATGGGTGACTATCTTTACATACCGAGACTCCGCCGTGCCTCGGAAAGCACGTTAAGCCGTTGGTCCCGGCTGCCATTCGTGGAGCTTTGACAGTTGTTAAGGGTCGTCAGAAGCCCGAAAGTCTGACAACCAGTCTTACCAATGGGTATCGTATTACCCAGTTACTGGGTTGTGGAGGTCAGATAGGCAGTCACTCCATGTAAAATACTGGTATTCCGCTGCATCCGGTTAGACTGGAAGCCGACCCCAACATATTTAGAAAAAGGTTAGACAGATTGATTATAAAAAACTGGGGTTTTCTATAAAAGTGCAATACCTACGCGGTCAAAATGGAAATGCAAACTTTTTTTTTAAATAACAGACGATTTTTTTTTGTTTTTGTTTTTTTTGCACATAATTTTAACTGCAACAACAAGTTGCACCGTCTACCCGTACCCTTACAACCATACCACTAATCGACACCCATCGTGTGTGGTCTGCTTCAACAAAAACTGTCGTAAGCACGACACGACCATCGTGTAAACATAAATTAAATTCCTACTGGCTGTTTGTTTAATTTTTTAGACCAGCCATAGAACTTCTTAAGTAGCTGCCGTATTAATATTGATTAGGTCACAGTTTGGGTAAGTAGTTAGTAGGGATGTGTTGTTTTTGATGTTGGTTCATGGTAATGGGAGCATAGTTTCGTGTTCGGAATTTTGAAGTGTTTTGGACAATGGTGCGGGTATTATGGCTTATGAATGATGGAGCTTGTTTCCAGAAAATTGTTGAAGATAAAGAAATTTTGAAAATACAACGACCTGGCTCAACTTTTGCTAATGCAATAATATTATTATTTTTTTATTAGGTACTGAATGTTTGTTGAAAACTAATAGCTATGTGTATTATTTGGTTTTCAAATCCCTTTATTTATTCTTCAAAAAAATTACATTTATGTCAAACAATGGTTTTAACAATAAATGTAACACAAAAATTATACAATCATCGTAAAGCCAGGAAAAACAAAAAAAAAAACAAACAAACACTACATTCCACATTGGTCACAACATAATTAGTCTTAATAATTTTGATAATTTAACTTAATATTAATTCAAAATCAATATAAATACAATTCAAAGAAATGTATGTCAATAAAATTCATTAAGATACAATTAAATAATAATGTCATGACAGAGTATTGGATATATTACTTAAAGTAATTAAAATAATTATAATATCATAATGATTAGTTCGAACTACTATTATCTTTAAGAAACTCTTCAATTAAACGGGATCTGTGTGTATATTTTGGGTACTGCGTTTATTTAGATAGAAATATGTAATGAAAATAATAATAATGATTTGTGAATGAGATCATCGTACCAATTCATTAAAAATTAGTTAACTTTTCAGAATTAACGGGTAAATTGCAGTAGCCAGTTCATGTGAACTAAATAAACACTCCTGAAAGACCCCACTCCTGAGAAAAGACCTAACTAAACCTTGCTAAAAATAATTCCCACAGTATTTAAAAAAGAAAGAAAAAAATACACCATTTTAAAACCATTGAATAGACGTTATTCGAAACGTTTCGAACAATCCGTCGGTTTGTCTGTCCGACAGACGGTCAGACATCGGGACATATCCCTAATTAATGATCTAGCAAACGAAGCCGCGCCTGCGCAAACTGATCGATTGAAAACCGACGCAAAAACTAGTATAAATACATCTATAATGTTAGCGCATCCATTGAGATGCTGTACTGGTGCAGAATTTAATAGATCTATCTACCATTTTATTCATACTTCAATGTACTTTGCGCTTAATTTTTGTTGATAAACAGAAAAAAATTATTGATATCTGATCTACATTCTTTTTTTATGTTTATTTTTTATTTTATTCATATAAAAAAATCAAAGTGCTTCATTATAATTAATATTAATTTCTTCAATTACACAATCTGATACACATACTTAATATACAGGCACTTTAAATTATAAATACCTATTTTTAAATATGTGAGATTTGATTCTACTAACACAGAATGAATTAAGAACATCTTAGTTTAACACTTTCTTTTTTTAAACATTATCATACGACATTTACACTACGACATTCGATATTCGAATCGATCACCGGATCACCGGTTTTCGAATATTTTACGACATTTTAGAAGAAGCTAGGAAAGCACAGAGGCCATAGACAAAGTGACATTCTATCAGCGATAACGATGATGGAAAAGGCAAAAATGTATAGGATTGACATAAGCTATCGAAAAGCTTACGCCAATATTGTAGAAAGTCGTTGTAGAAATACGAAATGCTTTCGAAGCGATTGTCACTTGTCTAGGCCGTCAGAACACAGAGAAGCTTCGGCGCCCGCTGCTAGAGGTGGTTATTGCGACCTAGCGAGTTATTGGACGTCCCGTTTAGAGTGCGTTTCATCAAATATTTCCTTCGCCGTAATGTTGGCTCCACTGTTAAATAAAAAAAATGGACCTATTATTTAGCGCCGTAGCAGCGTAGATATTCGTATTGGTCCTATAACAGTGAAGGCAATATTACGGCATAGGAACTATTTGATGAAACGCACTATGATCTCACGACGACAAAAATGACGTTTACAAACTGAAAGCTTTGACTTACGGCCCGTGACAGACGTAATGAACTCAGCGCACTTTCGGCGCCACGAATTTGATTAGTAAAGCTGTCTCTAGAATCTATGTAGCAAACAATCTCAGTAGCTGCATGCCTATATCAACACCGGCTTACGCTATCACAAAGCGCCGACCGGCGGCAAATAGGAGACAAATTAAACGTGTGTCCTTTGTAAAAAGAACTCCAAACCGCTACAGAATGACGCATGCAAGTCACGAGCCGATCTTTATGTCGTCCGCCCGATGACAGCCCAGTGGTCCCAATGTGTTTTGTATTAAAAATAGTTCTAGTGTTAAATGTTGAGTAATGGAGAATTTTATGAGGCAAGTAATATGATATTGTGACAGAAGGAAAATGGGAGCGGTTCTGATATAAAGCAAAACGGATTTAGTGTCGTTCTTGCATCGCAATTTTATATAAGATACATAGCTGAGAGAAAACTTTCATTTAAGTAGACTTTCACTAAAGTATAACTACTGATTTATCATTACCAACAATTCAGGGTTTGCCTGCTCTGTTATTTTAAGATAAAGTGGGGAAATATTATAGAAATTAAAGAACCAAAGTATAATCAGCATATACTTCGTTCTCTTTTAGGGGTATGAGGAACAGGGTGTAAAGTTCACTCATCCACCATTGAAAAGGGAGGATCCTCCGACCAGGCGGGTGTTATCTCGCGGGCAACTGTCCAACGATTGATGTCGGAATCTTGTTATGTTCATCGCGCGGTAAACTCTAATTGCGCGATACAGGATTTATGTGACGTCAGGATGTTTGTGTGACGTCAGGTTTTTGATGCGTAGTTCGCATGTGGCGATGTAGATGCCGCCACACTAACACCGCCATCTTGGTTTATCAATACATTTCACAAACCATTCGCATACATAATATTATATTTTTATCGCTAAAATGTTTTTGTGCTAATGCCGTGGTCAAATAAGCGGCTTCGTATTTTTTTAAATGTCAAGTCATTCAAATAAATTGTATAATTAATTGACACAATATGCCAATTTGCCGCGTTACAGCTATTTCATACAACCGAATAGGTACCAATTGTGGTAAGTATACAAGGTAAAATTAAATTAGATACTGTCGATTGGCCTTTTGAAGGCGATAACAATTAAGAAATTGAAGAAGCTGACAGTATCATCACAACTTGTTTCCCATTGTTTGTTTTATTTGTTTTAGTATGTTCGTGTAGTTATGTGTATGTATTTGTTTTTATATTTATATATATTTAGGTTTATTTTATAGACAGGGTGCAAGGGTGCAAGACGTCGTTATCTTTGAAACTAGTGGTTTGGTGACATCTATAATATACTTTTTCTATGGGACCAACTTTGAAATCGCAAAAAAGTGTCTCGATATTGACAGTTGGAGGTGGAGCGGAGCTCGTAGCTAAGTTATAATAGCCACTCGGGTCGATCCATCAGGTTAAGCTACGCTTGCCGGGGCTGGTCCGTGGATGGGTGACCATTTTACATATCGAGACTCCTCCGTGCCTCGGAAAGCACGTTAAGCCGTTGGTCCCGGCTGTCATTTGTGAATCTTTGACAGTCGTTACGAGTCGTCAGAAGCCCAAAAGTCTGACAACCAGTCTAACCAAGGGGTATCGTATTATCCAGTTACTGGGTTGTGGAGGTCAGATAGGCAGTCACTCCATGTAAAATACTGGTATTCAGCTGCATCCTGTTAGACTGGAAGCCGACCCCAACATAGTTGGGAAAAAGGCTAGGCAGATTGACAGTTGAAGGTAGGTATATAATACATGCCAACGGAACATAAATCTATGCACCGACGAGGGCAAACACGAACTTTCTTCAAGACACGGAAGATTCCGCAAAGGCCTACAAGGTTCACTTAAAGTAATCCAATTATCTATGTAGGTACTTAAATAGGCTCTTAAGTAGACAGAAACTAATTTAGACGGATAATTAAAGCTTAGGACACAAGGCATGAACTTTCGCACGAGAAACTCACTTGGGACGTAAATAAACCGTTTACGTGGGGCCACGAGACACGCGGAAAAGTGACAAAGGTTAGAGAATAGGTTACTGAAGTTCTTTTCTTTATAGTTGTTTTTTTTGGTATATTCTCTTTTTCCTGGATTTCATAAACAGCAAGTGCGTTAAACTAAGCCAAAGCTGTTATATTCAGAAAATTCAATTAACCCTAGATTGCTCGCGCTTTGAGCATTTTGCCGCCCTCAGCATAAACATGTTATAATTTTATAAACGATGCATCCAGGTCAAGCGTACCCGTAGCAGCACCTGTCTCTCACCTACCTTTTATTGCAAGTTTGAGTACTATCAGTGCGAAGACGACAGCGCAAGAAAAGGATTTCTACATAATGCGTCGCGTGCGCTTTGATGATAAATATAGAATTTGCCTTGGCTAGACCACACTTTATGAGAAGATCTTCCTTCAAACGTTGGAAACGTTGCGCCAACCATTGAAGTGGCAAATTGTTTCCTTTGTACATAGGTACCGTTTCCCACGCGACCGTTCACGTTTTACTGAAAGGCGCGCGCTACTCTAGGGTTAAGGTGAAATGGTTCCAAAGCAGATGTTTTGACGCGATTCGACTTCACGCAAAATCAATGTTTCTCTCAAAAAAAACAACGCATTTGCGTTTTTTTTTTAATGAAAATTGAAGAGAACTAACGACATTAGTGAAGTATGAGGCCCGAAACACGATTGACAAAACTTTCCTCGATACAAAAAACCGCAAGGTTTCCTTGAAATTTGCCTTTTTAAGATAAAACCTATTCCATTCGATTGTTATCAAAGCAATTGTAATAAAATTTTGTCTACGTTTTCACTATGAAATACTTTAAGGGATTATGGACTTATTTTTTCTATATAAACATAGTGCACTAGAATTGCGCGCGGGCGGGGTCAAACCACCCCCCTCGGCTCTCGTCAGTCCCATTTCGCCTAAGAAAATTGCGTAATGAGGAATTCTTCCCTTGATAGCCGGACGTGTGTCTGATAATACAGAAAATTTTAAAAAAAAATGTTGTATCAGCGATACCAAAAGATGGATTTTTTTTAGTTTTACTAATTTAAAACTACCCACCACAAGAGATATGCTTAGATGGAACAGAACGGAAAGTATAAAAAACTTGCGTGATAACTTAAATGAATAGGGGAATGTCAGCTTGTGAACGAGTTCCTTTATAAAAGCCAACCTTGCATTTGACCAAAAAGCAAAAATATAAAAATAAATTAGATTAAAATAAGTAGAAAAAACATTATAAAATAAAGCGCTCCACTGTTCAAAAGTTCCGCAACGCCAAATATCAACGCACCGACAAAGATGACATGATCAATATTCAACACGTAAAAATGTCAAGTAGTTGGCATTTTTGGGGTTACGTAGAACATGGAACCCTTTTAGGTCTTGATAATGGTGTAGAGTGCAGACGGTCGTCTAAGAGAAAATGGTAATTATGTCTCTGTAGCTTCCGAAATGTATTTTACAAATAGAAAAAAAACGTGGATAACAGTTTTGCTTACCCCTTATTTAGCAAAATTCTTAATCTGTAAACCAAATTACTGAACAATTGCAAATAGATACTTTCTAAGTTCTAGCATAATAGATAAATAACTGAAAAAAAAGATCACTACGGAACGCTAAAGCGTAGTCACAAATGCACTTGTCAAGTTTTTTCTACCGATAATGCATAGTTTAGTTATCGCATGGAGCGCACGTTCGAATGAGTAAATATCACGTTTTTAGCTCGCCAGTTAATTAAAAAGTGGTCTCCATTTAGTTCAATTTGTCTACAAAGACTGATGGCTGGTTGACAGGTGAATTTCTTTGAGTTGAGTTTTTATTGCGGACGCTTTTAACGTGCACGTCTTTCTACATTGTTCTCACATGTATAAATTCAACATGAATGATGTAACGAGTATTTATTGTAACAATATTTTCATTCAAAATAGTGTCTCCACATCAAACATTTCATATTATATTGACTTTTCCTTGGATCTGTTTGCATCTGAAAATTTTACATGATGAACCTTATTGCCAATTTGTCCCACAATTTGTCCCGCTAGGGGGTACTATACTGGACTGCGGGAAAGTTCGAAAGGGATACCGGGGCCCTTGGCAACAGGCAACCGAAGGAACACGGGTGGGTTTTAGTCAGTAAAAGTCTGACACGCCTTCCCGCTCCGCCCAGAGCGGGAGAAGTCATTCGATGATTTCCCAACCTCAAAAACAAAAACAAATAAAACCAGCCAAGTGCGAGTCGGACTCGCGCACGAAGGGTTCCGTACCATTATCTACAAAAAACAGCAAAAAAATCACGTTTGTTGTATGGGAGCCCTCTTAAATATTTGTTTTATTTTAATTTAATTATTTATTTGTAAAGTGAATATTTGTAACTAAATATTCTGTGAATATTTCAAGCGTCTACCTATTGCCGTTATCAATATCGAACAAAAACGACCAAATCAAGTTTGTTGTATGGAAGCCCCCTTAAATATTTATTTTATTCTGTTTTTTTTTATTTTTTGTTATAGCGGCAACAGAAATACATCATCTTTGAAAATTTGAATTGTCTAACTATCACGGTTCATAAAATACAGCCTGGTGACAGATTGACAGACAGATAGCGGAGCCTTAGTAATAGGGTCCCATTTTACCCTTTGGATACGGAACCTTAAAAAGGGGGTACTATACTATAAGTGCTTATATACATGAGCGACACGCGCCAACGGCACAGGCAACTGCAGCCGGTGACATGTCTACGGCTGCCACGGACGAGTGTCGAAGGGTGCAGTTGCCCATTCTTGGCGTTGGCGTGTGCCGCTCTTATACATGAGCACTTATAGAATGGTACTCTAGCGGGAGAAATTGGTATTTACCTGGCTATTTAGTATTTTTAAGACCACAAATCGGTATTATTTGAGGTTCACAAAAAGGGGCGCCATCATTACCTATATTAGATTGTTCAATGTTGGGAATTACTACAGGGTTGAATAAGTACCTATAGCCGAACAAGCTATTTGGTATACAGGCAAAATATATTAATTTTCCGCTACACTGCCAAAATTCGTTTTGATTGTGTGTGTAATTTAACTTTTTGAGCTTATGGCTTGGGAGAGTGACGTCAAAGGTTTTTTGACTACTGAAAACACTCACAAAATTGTTTAAAGTCCATCAATCTGCCTAGCCTCTTCCCAACTATGGTGGGGTCGGCTTCCAGTCTAACCGGATGCAGCTGAATACCAGTATTTTACATGGAGCGACTGCCTATCTGACCTCCACAACTCAGTAACTCTGGGTAATACGATACCTACCCCTTGGTTAGACTGGTTGTCAGACTTTCGTGCTTCTGACGACTCGTAACGACTGTCAAAGATCCACAAATGACAGCCGGGACCAACGGCTTAACGTGCTTTCCGAGGCACGGAGGAGTCTCGATACGTGAAAATGGTCACCCATCCACGGATCAACCCCGGCAAGCGTAGCTTAACCTGATGGATCGACCCGAGCGGCTGTTATTACTTAGCCACGAGCAGTAAAGTAAAGTAGTTGCAAGCAGTAAAGTAGTTGCAAGTTATACCAAATAGTTTGTTCGACTGTTTTAAAATCCCATCAGAACCCCGCCATATTAGAGGCCCCACAGCTCAGCTCATTACACTAAAACGGTGCCTAATTAAGATCGGGCCACTCGCTTTATATGGGGTGATGAACCGCAACCACAGGTTAACCATACGCTACATAGTCTGAAGATTTACGCTTATTACCGACTTCGACGACGGGGGGTTGTGTTATTGAGATGGGAAATCGCGTGATTAGTACAAAAAATGTTTTAATAATCATGATTTTGAGATAACGGTTAATAGGATTTGTATCGGTGGGATTTATTTTGTTGAACAGTTTTCTTATGGCATTTTTGCCGTGAAATTGTCGGTTAGTCCCCCTATGCTCTAGTCCCGCTATGCCCGACTCGTAAATTACCTACTAAAAAGTTTCGCTATGCACGAAATTCTTCGATTCTTCGTAAACAATGGAAGGTACAGTTGGAAAGAACATTGTTTGAATTCAAATTAATATGCGTACCTAAGCGTCTGTAAGTTAAAATTTGTTTTGTCTCGTTCTGACAATCAAAAAATTCAAAATAACGGATAAGGACCAAACGAGTGTCAGAGCAATTCGAAGTTAAGAAATGTTTATGAATAGAGCTGTAAGACAATACTTGTCCCACAAGATTGAACGAAGTCTGTACCTATATCATTACAAATCCTATATTACAAATATAAATGAGAGCAGAAAACTAGTAAAATATAAAAGAGCGTAAATAAAAAGTCCGTTCTCAAAGTCAAGTCAACTGTATTAAAAAAAAAAATAGAAAACATATATTATACCTAATAGAAAGCTAGGGTTTCTGCCAATAGATCTGTTGAATCTGCTATTCCAAGATTCAGCCAAGTTAGTTGTTCTGTGGTGCTTAATGGTAATAAAATATTATATTGTAATAGTTTTCTTCATAACTGCCCGCGAATGTAATTTCGTGCATAGCGAAACTTTTTAGTAGGTATTTTACGAATCGAGCATAGCGGGAATGGAGCATAGGGGGACTAACCGGAAATTGTCAATATTATACATAATATACAACGTGGAAACGACTATACGTCAAAAAATAAAACTCCGTATATCTAATGACGTCTTCGGTCTACATACAAAAAATTAATCAAATATATCCAATAGTTTAGTTACGATAGCTAGTCAAAGATCGGCAAACCCCGTAGTGATGGGCCGACGCCCATCACTACTATTTAGTTTGTTTGAAAAAATTACTTTTTTAATTTCCATGTTAGGATTTATTTGATAGTTCCAAAATACTCTTATGCATTAGTATTGCCAGTGTTTGCATTTATTGTTGTATTGTCGTCTCCATATTGTATAATGATATTATTAGCTTATTACGTAGAGGAAATGATTAAACTGAGTGTTTCTGATGGCTTTTTGGTCGATTCGCACGAATTAACTCGCCTGAAACGGGCGAATAGACGTCTTGTTGTTTTTTTTTTCACGAAGTTAATTAATATGACTGGGCTAATCGAAAACTCCAGAAATACATAGGCAATTGGCACATTTTGAATTATATGCAGGATAAAAAGAAAGAGGTATATATATATACGTCGACTTGAGAAATTCCTCTTTTTTATTTTCGTCGGATAAAAATGAAGGAAAAAGTATCTACACTAACTTTAATAACGAAATTAATATATTGAGGTCTGAGATTTTGTTACTATTTTGAATTACATAACATCACGCCTGTAGTAATCTTCGAAGGGTTTGGCAGAAGCGTACCAATACATTTCACTAGTTATGTTTAAATCCCATGTAATAGGGGGCGAGCCAATTGCTAGCAACCGGGCACAAACCTAGACTCCGGGTTGCTACAAATCTAACTAATATTATAAACGCGAAAGTTTGTAAGTATGGATGGATGGATGGATGGATGTTTGTTACTCTTTCACGCAAAAACTACTGAACGGATTTGGATGAAATTTGGCACACAGATAGTTTATAACCTGGATTAACACATAGGACACTTTTTATCCGGATATTCCTACGGGATCGTGCCATACGCGGGTGAAACCGCGGGGCGCAGCTAGTGTTGAATAAATGTTAGTAATTTTAAGTCCAATATTTACTCCAGTCTTGGTCAAACCAGGGGGTCGAGCACGACCTTGTGACATGCCTTAAATCACACATTTTATCACAGTTTAGTCTTATAAAATGTCATTACGGGTCGTCAGAAGCCCGAAAGTCTGACAACCAGTCTTACCAAGGGGTATCGTATTACCCAGTTACGGGTTGTGGAGGTCATATAGGCAGTCGCTCCATGTAAAATACTGGTATTCAGCTGCATCCGGTTAGACTGGAATTCGACCCCAACTTGGTTGGGAAAAGGGTAGGCAGATGTGTGAGTCATATAAAATGTGTGACTCGAGCCATGTCACAGTAGGCCGTGCTCGCCCCGCAAGGATAAAAGCTTCATCATTATCATTTGTTTATGGACAGAGAAAATTCATTTTTCCTTAAATACAGTAGTAATTGCTGCACTGTAGGTACATCGACACAGTGATACAACTCCACCTTACATGTGGCCAAAAATATGATCGATCTTATCAATTAATAATCAATTAACTTTCTTACCTTTAAACGGTCGAATCCAACACCTTTGGACAGTGAAAAATCCCAACACCTTGGAAGAAATTTACCTAAAATTAACTATAAGTCAAGGATGGGACATAATTGATATATACCATAAAAAACTCAACCGGTGTGCATCGATATATGCGCATTTTGATGAGGCGAAAAAATTCTTAAATGAGTATTAATTTAAAATTACAATTTTTGCGGTGTCGCTTTAAGCAAAAAAATAACGAAATATTTTTGGGTTTTATTTAAAATAGTTTTAAGATGAACGGGAAGTGTGTTGGTTACTTTTTTAATATTTTTAGAGGACGGTAGGTATGAGTAAACTGCCTAAAGTTTCTTGATATTCCTCTACATCCGGGAAAGATCTGTAGTAGGCACCTATTTTGGAACATCGATCTTCGTACGCCGCGCGCCGCTGGTCTATCAGCTGTAGTTAATAAAAAAAGTTATTACAATCTTCTTTGAATAAAAACCAGAGCAAAAATTCTTCAAAAACATTCATCGTCTAGAACCCTCCACTTACCGTATCGCTCGCGAACCCATTTGCCATCATGCACCATAAAAAAAAAGATCGCAAACACGATTAATTTTAATCAGAACATGTTCTCTTATCGTTAACATGTCAACGGGGTTTGTTTTTTTTTTTGCAAAATTCGATGTAAAAGGCAAGAAGATGAATGGTCTCGTGTGAGCGAAAGTTTTCTTCATATTAATTGATATTTTTAGGGTTCAATACGCAAAGAGTGCCCACGGGACCCTATTACAAAGGCCCCGCTATTCGTCCGTCCGTCTGTCACAGGGTTGCCCTATTGAACAGTGATAGGTCGACACTAGAAAAAACAGAGTGTGTACTGCTATGGCCGCTATATCAATAAATAAAAATAAAATATTCCTATTATAAGAAATGTTTTATTTTTAACCTAAAGTATTAAAAAAATATGTAGTGTTAAATATTGTACGATGGTACGGAAACCTTAGTGTGCGAGTCCGTCTCGCACTTGGCTGCTTTTTAGTTCATCGCACTGGCCATATCGTAAAAATATAGTGTCAATAAAGCGGCTATGTTCAAACAGTAGATTTGTGCATAGTGAGTAAAATGTGTCCTTTTGTAGACAAAATTATTGCTTATGATGCGTCTTTTATGGTGATCACCTTTTAGGGGTGAGCTGTGCTTTAAGCTGTTAATGAGTTAACATCAATCATTGATTGATAAGGTAGGTAATTAGTAAGTTTTAATGTTTCATTAAGGAGCTGCGTTGTTGAAAAATCAGACGATTAATGTTACTGATTCAGCTTAGCTTGGAAAATGTATTTTTTTTTGTTTTTCGAATTTTAATTAACCCATAGTGCACTATGGGTTAATTTATTTAGCATGGAATAATTTATTGTGGAACACAGAATGTTCAATAGACAAAGACAAAGTAATTATATTTTTACAACTGTCATTTTTCGCCTTTTTATGTCACAATTTAGAACCCAGTCTCTTGCCCACAAGGATACAGATAGCCAATCTGCTTTTTTCTCAATTTAATAAATTGATAGTAAAACGATTCTCAATAACAACTAGTGACTGTGTACAGAAAATTTATGAAGATTTAATAAAGTAACTGACATTTACCGTGTAGATAGAGGGCGATAAAGATCGGTGAGTTGTGTTTTTATGTGCCTCAACCGTTGAGTTGGAGATTGAAGATGATTAATTTGCTTTAATGTACCATCAGTCACTACTGATGTGCATGAAATCGATTGTATTAATAATTGCAACTGTTTCTTGAAATGAGGATGTTCGGGAATCTATCGAAAGAGTTGACATGTGTCATGTACTTATGACATTCGGCATGGATGGAAGCATGAAGGTCAAGCTTGGATTTTAATTATGACATCACGGATTTTATCTATTTGTGACATATACCTTGTATTAATAAAACAGTAAAAGTTATCTGTTTATTCGCCTCAGAGTCTAACAGCGATAGTTCTCCATGATTTTACCAATATAAGAAGTAGTTATTTTTGAGGCAAATTCTGAGTGAATTTGCTTCAAAAATACCTCAAAAATAATCTTTCTACCACTGGATCACCAGGGTATTTTATGTTATTACCTTAATTTTACACAAAACACTCACATTGTAAGATTTTTGATGTGCAACATTTTTCACCTTTCCTGCAATCAGTGGGACTAATTTCGTGAAAAGGGACGGAAGTGTGTAGCAGGAAGCCGGGGAAGCGCGCGCTATTTGATTTGACTAATGAGCGCAAGCAGTGCAAGAGTTGGCCGTCAGATGGTACCAACCCATTTTCCGAGAGGGTTGTACTCTCAGACAAGATGTCAAATGTTACACATCAGATGCGACTACGGTAAGGCTTGCCAGTTATTTTTTAATTATCACTCCATAACCAACACAAGTATTTTATCTGGCCGATAGAAACAAAATATACCTGCTTCTAAAGATATCACCTCAGCAAGTCACAGTTGAACCAAAACCCTATACAAATTGACAAAACATAAATAAAACGTAAACAAAAAGTCGCACTACCAAATCAGCCGACGAAATTAACGAGACCGAATTTTGGCCACGATGCCAAAGAAAAGCACACTGTGCAACGATAAAATTTCGGCCATACTTCACTCGATGTATCGAAAACCAGGAATGTACAGCAAACATATTTATTTAGCTCGAACTTTCTCTTGAGTTTAAAAGGTTGGTATTTTTGGTATATATTTTTGGTTGGTCGCATTGTATTTAAATTGCAAATGTACCGTAAGTTTAGTGAAATGTCTTCAATAGTTCAAGTCAAGATGTTTTTCGAAAATGATTCCGTTTTTTTGGTCGGTGACTAAACGCTGCGTGCCTTTTTTGGAGATATGTGTAATATAATAAACTTTAATCTGTCTAAGTTTTACTTAGAAAATAAAAAGGCTTTATATATTTTGATGCACATAGTACTTATTGTGTGAGAGTTCATAATCATGAATATGAAAACTAAACTTTAAGAATGGGAGCCAATCAGTATGGTTTTAACAAAAAAAACGTCAGCTATTCAACATAAATATTGACCTATGTCATACTTTCAACCTAAATCATTATAAAAATTGTTTAGTCCCATATTTCAATAAGAATTATAAATCGACTTTCTGTGAAATCCTAACTAATATTATAAATGCGAAAGTGAGTTTGTTTATTTATTTGTTACGCGTTCACGCTGAAACGGCTGAACGGATTTGGATGAAATTGCAGATGGCACCGGGGTAGACCATGACCTAGAATAGGACATATACTTTCTATCCCGATATTTCCACGGGATCAAGACTTTAGCGGGTGAAATCGCGGGGCGCAGCTAGTTTCATTATGAAAAAAAATCAATTTCTATTAATTAATCAGTCGTTCCTCAATTATATCACAAAGCCGCCTAGAAAATAAACAAACACCACAGAACAGTAAATCAATCACAGATAATATAAACGTCAGAGCTGTCACACACGGATAAATAAAGTTTTATTAGCGCCTATAATAATTAAGATAACGCAGACACTATAAAATTAATTATGATGTTGCGAAACAATATGGTTTTCTAAAAACAACACATTACATCACGCGTGTGTTTCTTATAGGGTTAAGGCCAGGTAGACCCAGCGCAGTAGGCACTTAGGCACTCAAGCGCCCGGCACCCATAGGTCTCAAAATGTTATAACGCTAAACTCGGGTGCTTGAGTCTTTTACGCTTCCACCCTTCACGCGGACGCCACATTATTACATAATATTTTATTATTAAATGTATTAAACTATTATGCAAAATGTGTCCACAAATTATTCTTCTATATATTATTAACTTTTCTTAGATATTTTTTTTGGAAGTAAACCTTTATAGAAACATAAGAAAAACATAAAAAAAACATCGATTTATCCTCTGCCGATTTTTTTTTGATCAAGAGTGAAATTTTCGATAATTATGTTGTTTTGAACTATAAAAAATAGTCAAAATCCATATTATAGTACAGGTACTTAATTTTTTTTTTGCTTTTGCAAATCACTACTTATTTGTTTGTTTAGTATTGAATCAGAGTGATGTAAAATAGGGAATACCTGGCCTTAAGCTCCGGTAAAACTGTATTATTATTATCTGCCGTTTGTGTCTCACTACAAGACAAAACCCTCTCACCCCTCTTTCCCAATCTTGCTGTATATGGCCATTAACGTCACGAAGCGAGTTCGTCCCACCCTCTCTTCCTGGGCCTGCCACGTTGCTGCTGTTTGGTACCTACCTACTGAGTGATTATTTTAAAACAGTAGCTTTAACAGAATCTTTCCATTTTTGTAAGTCAACGTTAAATAAACTATACAAAACAATATTTGTGCGTCTCACATCGGGGCTAAGCACACACACGCGACTTTGGTACAATACTTTCAAAATAAATATTTGTTAAACTCGACAAACGCGAACAAAAATAACTTCATATTGTCGAAGCAACCCACGTCGGGTTGCTTCGACAATATGAAGTTATTTTTGCTTTATTTTTGGGAATGAACGTGATCTTATTGTCTTTTCGCCAACATTTTGGCAATGAGTGAAAAGGAAAGAGTTATATTCGGGTTCTGGAACGAAAATCATCGTCACTCAACCAATCACAGCATTTTGTATGACATTTTGTTACTTAAATATTTTTGATCAGCCATTTCCATTGGGACTATAACTAATTCAATATAACAGGATAGACCACACTGTCTTTCTATTTGTTTATTATAACATAATGTCGTCGAAATCATACCTAGCCATACATATTTTGCCTTCAAGCAATATTGCCCTGTATCATTTTGAAGGGAGAACTGTGGGCTGTAGCCGCAATTCCACTCTCATGGACTGTTACTCAATTGTATTTTTTCTGGATAACTTTTATTATCCAGAAAAAATACAATTGAGTAACAAATGGACACACAGTTCATGAGATATTCAAGGCTACTAACGTTATAAAAAAAAAAACATTCAGACCATTAGGATGATAGCAGGCTGATTTCATGATTACAGGAATTTTCAGCAACAGAAATAATCAAAATTATATGGATTGCTTGCGTTGCATAATGCACGAAGCAAGCAATATATCATTTTGTACATTCCGTTTAAAAATGTTAGTTTTCGTGACAAGCTTATTCATTTTACTTTCAAAACATATGACTCAAAGTTATAACAAAGGCGAATGAGAGTAGTAATTCTAAGAATTATCTTTTGTATACTAAATACCTGGGGATAACTTTATGAAAGCTCTCAAAACGATGAAGGAAAACACTTTGAGGAAAGACCTCATGTCCTAGACCCAAAAATTCCAAGACATGTGCCATCCAGCAACCCGCACTGGGCCAGCGTGGTGAATTACTGCCCACTCCCTCCCAGAGGTAAGACGTAGGTATGTCTCCTAGCAGTAGGAACATTATTATGCTGCTTATACTTCAACTAGCGATCCTTTTTAGCGATGGTTTTTTGGAATTGACAAAAGTTTGAGATTTCTTAGTTACATGTAACTTTAATATTAGTAATGTATTATACACATAAACCTTCCGGAATAAATTCTCTACATGATGGTGAAAACCTCATCAAAATCTGTAGCTTGGTTTAGAGGAACAACGTGGACAACACACGAAAAGAAACTTTGTTTTATAATTAGAGATGATAATGAAATCATATGTCCAATTAAACAAACTCTTCTTCATCAGAGGAACTTCCTACTAATAACTAATTAAACGTAACCACGTACGCTTATTAGCTGGGCTTTATTAAAGAGAAATCAATTTATTTAACGTTAATAATGGACATGGTAATTAATGGGGTGCTGTGGCTGGCGCGGCGCAGGCGATTTACTTCGATAGCCTAGTTTGTTGAGATGAGGACTGTCTCACACTGTCCTCGGTGAAAAAACGCGACGCGGCGCGGTGAGGCGTCGCACATTGGCACAAGTTACGATTTTTTTTGGATACTTGCTTATTTGGCAGTCTCTGAATATTATGTGGTACATTGCCGATATTTTTTTGTAAAATATAATTTCAGTTTTGGTATATTGCGAGTAATACCATTTTGAAAAGCAGGGGTTCGTCGAATTCAATTTAATTAATTTAGCACCCCGACTATGACTGGTTTTGCGATGTGGACAGCTTAGTTGCTTACTTGCAGACTGTTTAATAAGGTACTGACATTAAGATTTTTTTCATCACATTGACCTTCTGAATCCAGTCATAACTTTATTCTCTGTGCGTTTTCCGAAGTTTTACCCGCGCGTCTAAACAGCCGCACGTGTGATTTCGCCATCTTCATCGCGTGCGCTACTAACTGCTCTGAACAGTTACAATTAAATTGGATACTCTTTATAAGGACGCCATTGGATGCCGACTAGCCTTGCGTTCATTGTTTGTGCCGATAATATCTGCTGGTTACAAATTAATTTAGAAATATAACGATTTCGGCTCGTAAGTTAAGGCGTGTTTGAGGTAATTGAATGTTTGTTGAAGTTATGTATTTACTTGGAACATATTCCTTTTGTTATCAGGTACCTAATCCTCAGTTGCTTTGTTAGTTACAAGTTGTATGTGTAATGTATTTATGTTACTACGGTGTAAGGGTGAGCTTGAGTTTCTATAAACCCATGGTATGAACTGCTGTACTTTGTGGTTCCAAGCTGTGAGGAACGCGAGCCTTTTAACCATATGGCCCTTCCATATGGTTCCTGGCTTCCCATATAGAGATATCTCACATTACAGAATACCGTAAGCAAATTGTACCTTTATCCTTAAATTCCCGAATCACTGCATAATCAGCCTATAACGTTCCCACTGCTGGGACACAAGCTTCCTCTCAGTGAGAGGGAGTAGTGTACCACGCGGGTCCAGTGCGGGTTGGTACATGTCACATGTTTTTGATTTTTTTTATTCTAGGACATGCCGGTTTCCTCTCGGAGGAGGAGCTAAGTAATAACAGCCGCACGGGTCGATCCATCAGGTTAAGCTACGCTTGCCAGGGTTGGTCTGTGGATGTGGATGGGTGACCATCTTTACATACCGAGACTCGTCCGTACCTCGGAAAGCACAATGCACTTGTTACTGCCCATCCTTTCAGGAAATACAAGGCGTGACGTGCATATGTTTATTTATCATTTACTTAACAGTATTACGAGCATATTGACGCTCGATTATCAAAGTAAAGGACAGGCGTGTTTTATGCGAGCATAAAATTTTTGCATAACACTTCCAGGTCGTTTTAAGACCGCCTTGTTAAGGCGATGTTATCATCATCTGCTTAGCCTTTTCCAACTATGTTGGGGTCGGCTTCCAGTCTAACCGGATGCAGCTGAATACCATATTTTACATGGAGCGACTGCCTATCTGACCTCCACAACCCAGTAACTGGGTAATAAGATACCCCTTGGTAAGACTGGTTGTCAGACTTTCGGGCTTCTGACGACCTGTAGCGACGATCAAAGATCCACAAATGACAGCCGGGACCAACGAACGTGCTTTCCGAGGCACGGAGGAGTCTCGGTATGTAAAGATGGTCACCCATCCACGGACCAACCCCAGAAATTGTAGCTTAACCTGATGGACCGACCCGTGCGGCTGTTATTACGTAGCCACGTTATATCAGTGCTTTTTACTTAAAATAACATGATGCCTGTAATCCCCAAAGGGTTAGGAAGAGCTGTAGTACCTACACCCACATTCCGCCAGTTATATTTAAGTCCCATGAAATAGGGGGGAAATAGGGCGAGCCTATTACCATTAACCGGGCACAATTTCACTCTCCGAGCTGCTACTGAGAAATTCCTATTGGAAAATCCCAATAACACTTTTCCCGACCTGGGAATCGAACCTCATGCTCAGCAGTAGCGCTAGATAATAAATAAATAAATACAAATCTTTATTGAATAAGGATTTTTCTTTCTTTCTTTATTTACTAGACCAATGGGGCAGTCAATGATTTTAACTAATGTATAGGTTTTGTAAAAATAAATAATTATGAAAAAGTTTGGTATAATTATGTGGTAGTGAAGGGGTGTGTGTGGTGGGTGTGTTAGTGTACCTATGTGTTTGGTTTTGTTGTTTGATGGGTTATTTTTTAGTTTATATTTGGATTTTTGTTTTTGTGTGATGGTAAAATAACATTAAAATAGATCTAGATTACTGTTAAATAATAGAGCGTCTTAAAAAAAAACTCAAAAATTACGCTTTCTGACAAAAAAAACAAAATTCAAATCAGTCTTACCTTTAAATTAATGCAAATTATATCTTGCCCAAAGTTTATTGCTTAAACTTTACGAGTTTCAAACGGAGTGTTAACATTAAGATAAGTGGGCTTAAATGTCGCTTAAAATGTTCCTTTTAAATACATTCAATGTTTGAACGAAATTAATTAAACATGATGTTTGTATCACAAGGCGTTAACAGTAACACATTAACTTTTTATGTGGGTTTAATCTGGGTTTCTGCATACCTCTCTTTTGAGAGGGTAGGCAGAGATGTCGCTTAGACATTCATATCATTGAACATAAATAAACACATAACTGGCGAACTGTGGGTGTGATTGTGATGTATGTGTGTGTTGATGTGTGATCGATGTTACTCGAAATTAATGACTTTTCTCAATTAGATCACAATACAGTGTCCTCCGCTTCTTGATAGTTTGAACATACAAGGTATCAGTAAATTCTCATCAGGAATTTAATTTTGGTAACTGGAAATATATACAATAATATTAAATCACTCAACAAGTTATTTGACAATTATAGTGCGGTTGGTGAATAAGGAAGTATAGTTTTCACAGATTTCTTTTATTTTTATTTATTTATTTTGTAAAAACATGTACAACATTACAGACATAAATCTAAGTTATTGCAACATAACAATAAGAAATGAGACACAAAATTAACGTAGAAAGCAAGCAGAACTAATACTTACAAAAGTAACAATCAATTAATAATATTGGCATCAAAAAATCTATCATATTTCGTCCTTCATCTCAAATATGAACGAAGGTATTCCCAACATATTCTATGTAAAAATATCAAAAGACTTTTTATTCCTCTTTTCAAAATAGTTACAATTGGTTAACAAAACAACGTAAAATTGCACGTACTTATAAGGAACTAGCTGCGCCCCGCGATTTCACCCGCATAAGTCTCGATCCTGTGGGATTATCGGGATAAAAGTATTCTCTGTCCTATTCCCGGTCATGGTCTACCCATGTGCCAAATTTCATCTAAAGCCGTTCAGCCGTTTTAGCGTGAAAGCGTAACAAACAAACTTACTTTCGTGTTTTGTATTATTAATGTAATATTATACTAGCATCCGCCCGCGACTTCGCCCGCGTGGTATGGCGATAAAAAGTAGCCTATGTACTTTCCCGGGACGCCATCTATCTCCTCGCCAACTTTTATCGAAATCCGTTTAGTGGTTCAGGGGTGAAAAGGTAACGTACAGACCGACAGACAGCGTTACTTTCGAATTTATAATATTAAGTAGGTATGGATAATTAGGATTTTATTGCAACCCAAGCTCATCAAAATATTGCCTCTTCGCTCACCAACAATTACAGTTCCGGACAGGTTAAGCACCTTAACCGTCTAGAGTCACAATAAAGAACCTGGTACATACTTTCGACCTGGGTGTCAACTTTCATCGTTGCACCATCAATGAATTCGGTCAAAGAGGCCGCGCCCACCTATTGATTTATAAGCGCCCACGCATGTGAGGTCCTGCGATACGTCTTGAGATATGAGATTTGTGACGAAAAAAATTAAAAGCCACTTTCGGGTATTGTGATGGTTCGGCTTTTGTTTTGAGGGTCGCGAGTTTTGATTGCTGAATTTGTTTTCCAAAACTGATTAGGTAGGTTTCAGAGCTGTCTCGACTTGTAGTGTATAATATTAAACTGATTGCTTTCTAAAATGAGTGACAGATACCTACTACATATTTATTTGTCGTCCATTACGCATTACAGTAGTCTATCAAAGATAGCTAATTTATACCTTTAACCTTATAATATCATTCAGTAGTGGTCAACCATTTAATTTTATAGCCAGCATAATTTTTTCAAAGATAACACAAGCACCTAAATGCCACCACACAGCGAAACCAGAATACATTAAAGTAGCGATAAAAACAGTAAAAATTGAGTTATTTTTTACTTATTGACGATAATGGTTAAAGCACGGAAGTTTTATGCTCTTTGAATGAACTTTACACTTAATCTAGATGAAAAAACGTATTCATTCATTCATCCTGAGACGGGTTTATCGCGACGTTCCAATCTCATGTGCCTTATTCATTGAAATAAGACAACACATCTCGCCCTTTGCGAAGCGATGTTTTAAGAAATATTTTCGAAGTAATCTTTGGAGTATTTCAATTCGCATTTCTGCATAAATGTTACGATTTCAGTATAAGTATGTTACAACTAGTCGTTTAGGTTCAATAACCCACCCAGGCCATTGTGACTACGTACTTATGCAGAACTACTCTAGAAAGTCCTAAATAAGTTAATATTTTATTGACTCTTTTTGAAGAGTCTTAGCAGACATAGATATAATTAAAATATGGTAAATATAGAGGTAAAATCAATAATCAGCATGTAGTAATTATTTCTTCGTTAATTTCAAAATACTATAAATTCTCGGGCAAAAGACATATTTACAAAAGTATGCTGTTTAACTCCAAAAAAATCATCACCTAATTATCTTTAATCACTCTTTCCGGGTACTGCAAACATTAACCGGACAATATCAATAAAGTATTCTGACCAAATCGTTAGTCTTACCAATCTGACCAATCTCTTGTGGAACACATTCTCCTTATAAGGCGCAGGCGCACTGAAGATGCGTTGCTATTGGTATGCGCTCGAAAGTACTAATTGTGTACCCGATGCCTTTTTTGTTCGTCGTTTTATAGGGCCCGCTGTTCCGGATTGGTATAATAATATGTAGCGGTTTGTCGGTGAGAAACTGGTGGTAGAATTATGGCATACCATTAAGTGACATTGGTAATTATTGAAAATAGCGATGTGTTTTTATTGGCACGGCTATTTGTGTCGGAAACTTTCCAAAAAGATGACCGTCTTAAAAATCAGGAAGAGAGAATAGAAATAAAAGAAACGGACATAAAAGTAGAAGAAGATATTATAGTGAGAGAAATGAGGAGCTCGTGGCTAAGTAATAACAGCCGCACGGGTCGATCCATCAGGTTTAGCTACGCTTGGCGAGGTTGGTCCGTGGATGGGTGACCACCGTTATATATCGACTCCTCCGTGCCTCGGAAATGAAATGAAATGAAATGAAATTGAAATGAAATGAAATGAAATGAAATTGTTTATTCTGTAAATAGGATATTGGAATCACTTTTACACGTCATATTATAAAAAAATATTAAAAATAAGCTAGATGAGGTCTGCGTTTCCTATCTGACTACTCTGAGAAGAAAGGCCGAAACAAACTCAGAGGTCACAGTCTCTTTTAAAGTCCAGACATAATCTTGGTCAAGCCATATGAGGACCATGTAAATTCGAGTCTGAAATGGTCTTTTGAGGAAAGAACCACACAGATTTGAGCGGACCTGTCCAGTCCGTGCAAGCATTTGTCAGTAATGGCGGAGCTCAACTCAGAACTTAAGGAGCTCAGCGACTCGACTAACAATACCAAAGAAAGGACATTTGGGTAGGCCGCATAAAATTCTCAAATTGCCAGACCATTGATAAAATTAACTGAGAACGAAAAAAATTTTAAAAAAATTCACATGGTCCTCACATTCACAATAATAAAATACTTTAAGCCGGAAAGCACGTTAAGCCGTTGGTCCCGGTTGTCATTGGTGGATCTTTGACAGTCGTAACGGGTCGTCAGAAGCCTGAAAGTCTGACAACCAGTCTCACCAAGGGGTATCGTATTACCCAGTCACTGGGTTGTCAGATACTGGAGGTGAGATAGGCAGTCGCTCCATGTAAAATACAGGTATCCAGCTGCATCCGGCTAGACTGGAAGATGACCCCAATATAGTTGTTATTATAGTTGGGAAAACGCTAGGCAGATTGATTGAGGGAGCAGTGTGATTCAATACAAAACCTATTCAAAGAGGAATTGCCAGTGGATTGTCCAATGGATTGTCAAATATCCTCATGTATCCAAGTGAATGAAAACAAAGGATGTTCAAATACTAAGTTGTTATCTGGGAATTTAATTCATTCTACCATTTGCAACAATCTGGATCAAACCTGAACCCGCCTTCAAAAATCTAGTAATTTGTGGCAGCATCTATAACGACATATTCATCACACTGACGACACGCAAAATCGTGCATCGCGCAAGCAAAGTTTACCGCTCGACTAGCATAGATACAACGTCCCGACATCAAACCTCGGGCAGTAGCTCTCCAAACACCACCCGATTTGGTCGGAACATCCTCCTTTTTCTGTGGAGGATGAAACTTTACATCCTGTTCCTCATACCTCTCTCTAAATTCATAAAAAAATTACACCATAATTTACGGCGCAAGCGCAGCTCCCGAAACCACAGCCATTTTACACGAACGTTCATTAACATGCTCTTTACAAAAAAATATGATGGCACATAACAACTCGGCTCACGTAAGAGCTTTTTGAAGGAAAACCTATTAAATTTTATGAGTCTTTTCCATACTTGCCCTGCTCCAATTTTTTGTGTGTCCGTATGTTTGATGGTTATAGATGCTGGATGTGGCATGAGGGTCATAGCGGCCGAAAAAAAAAAAATGTTTATTGAGTCTCTTATTTACATAACAAATGTGAATGAAAAAGCCAGTAAGTGGTTAATAACACTTGTGTCGAAGTTGTCTCGCTCTTCCCCTGAATTGGTAGACAATATTGAGACTGAAATCAGAATTTAAATTAATATATCATGAAAAACTAAAATCAAAAATCAAAAAAGAAAAGTATTTGGAACTGGTGGAAAATACTTAAATCTTACCTAAAGTTGAAATGAGTTTCTTTTCCATTGGTATCCTTCTCAATTTTAATTTAGAATGGAAAGATAAGCTGCTTGAAGAAACCCAATCAGTAATTCAATAACTAATTAGATATTATTTCTCGTTTTTTGGTGTAACAGCAAATAATCGTCTGCTCATCTCTGTAATTTCCAAGAGAAGTCCATGTTTTCTTAGTGTTAAGTTATCAAAAGACAAATTATCGTCATGATAATTCTATGGAGAAGATTTTTTATGGAATAAATCTTGGGATACAGGCAATTCTCTTAACAGTTCTTTTCATAGCACTATCGAAAGGCTACCAAGTACGCTTTACCCTGTAAATCCAAGCCCTTTCCAGTTATTCCATATCTACGTTGCGCACGGGCGGTTTGGACAGTGCCTCACAGATCTTGATACTCGTAAAATTTTATGTGTCCCAGACAAAAGAGAATTTTGTTAATTAACCGCTCTGCTCGCTCGCTTCGGGGTGCACTTTCTTGTAGTGATAGATAATACGGCCTTTTTTATCAACACCCGAATCTTAAGTACCTGTAACATGTACTTGTGTAATTTTGGAGAAGAAATGTTACGTATTTTTCGTATTTTTGTGACAATTTGTTGGTTACTAAAGAATTCCTGTTATGGTTCGGTTTAATTTCGGAAGTCGGTGTCTTTGGTTTTCAATATTCGTTTTTAGCCACCGACTTCCAAAATTTAAGTTATTTTTCCCTATAATTTTTTTTTTTTTGTTTAAAAGTTTTTAATTTTTTACTTTTTAGTTGTGGTACCTATCCCACACAAATTCGAATACCACTACCTGCTATGTAAATAACAGTAACGGAGTAAGTTAAAACATCGTTCAGATATACTAAGTGGGAAAAATACGTATTATTGAAGCTAACTTAAAAACTGCGCAAGCAAAGTTAGTACAATTTATAAGGCCTTTGAAGCATGACCTACCAAACAAAAATGAATCATCGAAATCAAATCAAAAATGTCGGAATAATCGCGTAACAAATACACACAAAAAAAAACACACAGACTAATTGAGAACCTCCTCCTTTATGAAGTCGGTTAAAAAGTGGTTAAAAACACCTGTGCTCCGTAGAAAACATTAGCGTTCTTTCTACCTCAAATACCTAACATTAACTCACTAAACTGAATGTCCCTTATCTAACCAGAGATAGTCGCCAACCTACTTTACATTAACATTCCACTATCTATGCAGAAATAAAACTCTTTGCAATTCGTACAAAACTATGCAATCTTCATAAATACTAATAGGTGTACTTTACAATAACAACGACAGGTTACGGCCAAAGGTTATCTACGGTCGAAGATGAGCCTACTTTCACTTGCCAAGCCTTTCTGCTGACCACCTTAATCATACCTAAAACCAAGCAAAAATCTACCTTATTCCAAACAGGCAAGGTTCAAGCAACATGCAAATGTTCTTGGTAATTAAATAATCTGTTTTGTGCGATACCATTGCCAATGAATTTTGGACTTTATATGCTTGTGTTAAAGGTCTCCAGTTTCAGTTTAATCAATTTTAAAATCGGCTTGTTGCACTTTTTAGGAAGTCGTATTAATATGAAACTATCTCTTCGGCTTATAGGGTTCGGCCTGAGGGCTCTTTTTATATGCGCCTGAGCCTTTTAAAGTGTTCAAAATTGGGTGGAAGACGGATGCACCTTTCTTTCATAGTTGCATTAAGATTTAGGTAAGATAACGGGAGAATTAAATAGGGCATGTCCGTGTGTCGTGTCCTGCCAAAGAAAAAGGCTTTCAGGATGCTTTTAGAATAGAATAACGTACTCTTTATTATGCACACCATATGACTTACAGATATATTTAAAAAAGAGGCAAAGAGGACGCTTCGAAATGTTGCCACTACATAGAACGTTGAATTTTTAGAGGATGATATTCTCGTATCTTTTAAGTGTGCCCATTTTTTTTATTAATTTTTGATTTTTATCTTTTTTTTATGTATAGTATATTCTATTAGTTAATAATATAAAATATTTTTTATTTTATTTTTACAGCGTCCTAATAATAGTTTGCCGCACCGGTCGACGCCATTACGTCAGCGCCGGCTGTCGCTGAAAACCAGCGCTGGGGCTCTGTCTTGCATAGGGTCGCAGCATAATGCTGAGCGATAGCCGTTTTGCGTGGATGTGACGCATGTTTCCCCCAACCTTTTCTTATTTTTTTTCTCTGTGTTATTATTCATTTTTCGTCATGTTTACCGCAAATAAACGTATTTTCTTTCTTTCTTTTATTATTAATTTTTCGTCATGTTTACCGCAAATAAACGTATTTTCTTTCTTTACATAGCGTGACATAATGGGCGGTCTCATCGCTAAGAGCGATATTTTCTTTTTGAGTAGCATAAATATAATCATCCTATAATTTTCCCACTGCTCATGCTGGGACACAGGCCTCCTCTCGGTGAGAGGGAGCGGGCCGTAATCCACCACGCGGGCCCAGTGCGGGTTGGTAGATGGCACATGTATTCGAATTTTTGGTTCTAGGACATGCCGGATTCCTCACGATGTTTTCTTTTACCGTTTTGAGAGCAGTGGCGATGAAATAAATTACAGAAAGTAAAGCGCCTTCCAGGGTTACCACTGAACCACCACTGCTCAAGATCAACAGCTGTAAATTAATGTCATCAATCTATTATTTTCTCACATATAAACACACCATAAAAAATCTAATGATTTATTTATTATCCTATCAGACAATTAATAGCGCCCATTTTCAAATACCACGAATATCAAAGTGAAAAGTGGAAAATATATCAACATCAGTGCGATGGTTACACTTTTAAATTACCCTTGCATACGAAATTTGTACTCAAAAATACACCTTATTAACTTGAGGTAAGGTTGAGAGTTGAGAAAGGTAAGGGTGTAGTATAAATCAACGTAGGTATGCTGACGCTTACAATTTAGTAATTTAACTGTCCACTTGATCTAGTCTCATTATCGATGTGGTGCAATTTTTGGGCGGAAGCGAGAGCGGTTTTGAACCGTTAGAACTCATAAGTAGGTGTTAAAGACTTAAAAAAACTCCTTGTTTCTCTGTGTTATCAAAATACAGGGTCTGTCAGTTTTTTACTCCAAAATATTTAAGACAAGAAGGTTCTACCATGGAGTAAACATGGTTAACAAGATGTCTCTAAAACAGTTTTCTATTTTTTTTAAGTAGAGATTCTTAGTAGGGGATCTTTGTATCTAGAGATACAAAGAATTACAAACAATTAGACCAACATTCCATTACACTTGAAACTCTATCATTAATTTGTTTTTATAGCTTCCTTTAGAAGTGCTTATTCTAACCTGGCTTTTAAGTAAACTAGCACAATCGCTTTAAATTGTGCACAATCCTAAGGATAAGTAATAGGATTTTCTACATTTTAGAGATATCTTTTTGGTGTTTGATTCATTACTGACCACAATCTTATCCCAAGAAAAAAGCAACCGTTATATCGATTTTTGGGTACCTCAATAACAGCAGTATAAATCGCTTACGCTTATGACATCGCCTACCACTTACACCACTCCCCAACATAAATTATTTACTGGAGCAAAGGAGTAAGTGATTAAAATAACGCTAAGGTCATTACCGATCCATATCCCCAGAGCATTGATTGTCACAATAATGGTGACAGCTTGTGGGGGAGAACCCACCTGTCCTTATGTATTAACTTCCATGGTAATCGTGGAAAAAAATTGTCAAAGGGTGGTGTATTTTATGGTGGTGAGTTAGCCTAGGGGGGGATGTAAATGTTCAGTGAAATTGTGACAGTTAAATGATATAGTAATTAAGCGATTTTTTGTGGGTAATTTTTGTGGGGGATGTATCTAAATGTACAGGAAATGTTTTTTTTCGTATTGCTATGTGAGTATTCTTGCACCGAATTAATGATTTTTACTTTATCTCTGCTTCACCCAAGCTTGACTAGTAGAAATGCGTAAGGCTTAGTCCGCCTCTGTACATTGATTGTGGTTTTTAAAAGTGTCTCCGATTCACCATGGTAAATAAAAGGGTAAACTTTTGATGTTAGATTCACTTGACACTGGAAATTGGTTTCAGATTAATAATCTATTGTTTTTTTTTAGAATCAATCAGTCAGTCCTTTCTTTGATCAGTTCCTTTCCCTCACCCGTCTTCCTAAAACTCACAATGCAGAAAAAAAGCATGTAACAAAAACCTGTTCGATCCGAAAGGGGCACATAGGTACTGCAATAACATTAGGTACCAGTAAAAAAAAGAATATTATAGAAAATATAAAAAAAAAGTTATTGCAATTTCATTATAAATTAGCAAATATTTATTTTATTATTTATGTACACACAGTAAAATATATAGAGATACGACATAATTATAACATGAGTACAAAGGTACTGTTTATTTCTTAAGAAATTTCTTCCAGCAGACCTGCGAAAGGAGAAAGAAATGTAAACAATAGTGATAATATTCTATATTATAATTTAAATTTAGTGGTAGTAATATTCTACAAAGGTCATATATGTTATGACTTGTACACACCCACTAGACGACGGCAGCCCCATGTAATAAACCGGCAAAATTCCCCATTGAAAAACATGCGGTGATTTTTTTTTTCTTTTTTCGAAAAATATACACATACATGGACTCTCAGTATGATTCTTAACAACACCTCACGGATCGGACAGAGGTTTTTTTTTACACCCTGTATATAGGAGACAAAAATGATTACTCCATAAAAACTCATCATCGACCTATGGCAATAAATCTCTACCACCATCTTAATACACCACCTGCCGCTCTGCCGACACCACAAATTGTAACGTCCATACAAAGAGGCATCTTCAATCTTGTTGCTCTTACTTTTATGGGGGAACTGTACTGATTTACAAGGCTGGCTGGTGACTAGCGGTGGCCTGCGGTTTTGCTTGGGAACATAGTTCGTTATGTTTGAGGGGCTAGAATATTTTGAGGAGTGTGATCTTTGTAGCATGTAGCAATTTTTAATTCTTTTTACAATTTGTGGTAAAGTAATCGTATTCTAGGTGCATCGTATTCACATGTAATTATAATTGATGTATATAAAATATTGTAAACCATTTTTTTTAAAAGAGTAACGGTGGAGTTTCTTGCCCATTCTTCTCCATACGAAAACTACCTTTTGGAAGGGGCAACTAGAATCAGTTCTATTTCTTAGTTTTTTTGACGTTCAAAAGTGCCTTTAATGTGCCTATTTGAAATAAATGATTTGACTTTGACTTTGACATGGGGGGGAAATGGGAGTGGAACAAATTTTGGACAAATCGCGAAAAAAAAATTCCGCAAATTGCATTGGTAAAATTTGATTGGAAATTAGAACCCAAAGCCGGATCGTTTCAGTTACCAATCATAAAATAGGCAATGTATTGGTTTCACCTATTTGCCAAAAGTTTCTAAAGGTCGATTTACGAAGGATTGTTCAGACGGAAAGACTGGTCAATAAATACATTTACATACATATCTACTAAATATATGGTTATTTCGACTCACAACTGTTGAAGATTATTTATTCTGTAGAACTATTCGTTGTTTTACAATATTTATAACAACTAACTAAGTATTTACACTATACTCCATTTAAAATAAGATTAGACATTTAAATAAGCCTTTTTTACAGTCCGTTCGACCGGTTTTGATTTCTATTGCGTTGGTGGTATGACAAATGGCAGCTGCAGTAGATACTCATACTCTATAGAAAAGGGAGGATCCTCGGACCAGACGGGTGTTGTGTCTGGCGGGCAACCAGCGATTGATGTCGGAATCTTGTATAAATGCCCATTGCGCGGTAAACTCTAATTGCGCGATGCAGGATTTTGTGTGACGTCAAGATTTTTCTGTGACGTCAGATCTTTGATGCGAAGTTCACATGTGGCGATGTAGATGCCGCCAAACTTTTATTAATTTTTATACAGTTATCAAAAATCAATCAGTATCCTTCTACCATAAGCGGTCAGCACAGCATGTTTTGTTCTACCATACAAATCTCTATTAACCGTCATTACAGAAGACGCCCCCTTATTAGCCATTCTAATCTTTTCATATTTAATCGATTACTTCTTTGGTCTTATAGCCATCCCGAAATCAATAGATATCGAGTATATTCTGAACTCTATATACAAACAAACAGACAAAAATTAGCTTCTAACTCTTATCTAGGGATCTCCCGCCGACATTTAGAATTAACAGCTCTAAGGCGATTCAATTCGAATGAGATGTACTATTAATTCTAGTGCTCATTAGGTTTCACGCTTTAGCCGACACCCGTGTGGTCGGTCGGTTGGCTAGGTCATTGGCATTTTGCAGGACAAGAATTCAATTCGTATACTATACAATGTAAGACGGATCTAACGGTTCTATAGTCAATCAATCTGCCTAGCCTTTTCCCAACTATGTCGGCTTCCGGAATACAGAATACGGAATATTTTACATGGAGAGACTGCCTATCTGACCTCCACAACCCAGTAACTGGGTAATTGACTGCTTGTCAGACTTTTGGACTTCTGACGACCCGTAACGCCTGTCAAAGATTCACGACCGTGCTTTCCGAGGCATGGAGGAGTCACGGTATATAAAGATGGTCACTCATCCACGGACCAACCCCAGCAAGTGTAGCTTAACCTGATGGATCTACCCGTGCGGCTGTTTTTACTTAGCCACGAGCTCCTTTAACGGTTCTGTAGTGTTATTCGTATTATAAGAAAATGTGTGAAGTGAGTTTGAAGTGAGCTGTCAATAGAATTAGGTGGAATGACATCTCCCTTCAAGCTCACTTCACCCATGTTTTCACGGTGAAATTTTGTGAGTAAACCAGCAAACAAACAACTGAACTATTGTTGGTTATAAAATAAATCAAATAAATTTTGTTTTGACCATGTTCATGCAGAATGTAATAGATAACAGACAGATTTTGCTAGAATTTTGAATTAAGAATCGTGGTTTTGGATTTAGAAGAGTTTTCGTCAATTTTTTTAAACCGTGAAATTACTTTCGAGCAACGCTGCAATAACTGAGACTCTGCAAACTTTTATAGAAAGTGGAATTTATCAACAAAACGATAACGCATTATAAGCGAATAAGTGTCTTCATTACACAAAGGCACGGTCGAATTTCAAACGACAATGTCATTTTGTCTCAGATTTCCCTCCTTCAACATGGTGTCTCCACAATTCGCTAGACACTCACTATGGTGTTATTAATTGCCATCGCTAGCGCTATGGGGATTGATGGTTATCTTCCAACACCTTCGCGGTACGTTTTTATGGGAACCCATAGTTCTGAGGCGAGAGATTTTATTTAATTCACCTATAATAACCAATATGGCGCTAATGTGGGAAATATGGCTAGAAAGGTTTTTACTAAAGAAAATTATGGAAACAAACATGATAAGACGTGACAGAACGTACTGCTGCAATTTAATATTTAACAAATCTAAAAGACTTCGTTGAATATTTTTTGACAGTCACGGAAAATTATTTACATCACATTATTTCGAAACATTCCGCGTCCTGGGTCCTGGGTTCAATTCCCAGGTCGGACAAAGTGTTATTTGGTTTTTCTATCTCGAATTTTTCAGTAGCAACTCATTTATGCCCGATTGACGGCAGTAGACTCGCCCCATAGTACATGGGACTTAAACAGAACTGACGAAATGTGGGTATAGGTACACCTCTGCCTAAGCCTTCGAGGATTACAGGCGTGATTTTATGTTATATACTCGTAGCCAAAATTTTACAAATTCGTTTTATTCGAAAAAGTTTGTATTTAAAAAAAAACATGCCTTGTGCCTACCTTCTTCAATAACCATAAAAACATAGGTCTATGTTTATCATTTCCATAGACAAACACAAATAAAACCGATCTCATAAAAGATCCAAGTATATTTCCTATTCAAGCTGACGCATTCATGCAAACAGTACTAACACAAGATAACCTACGAATCACAATAATGAAGAGCAAACTCCAGTATTCCACAAGTTCATGTGAAATTCCTTAGCCTAAATACATAAACTTGCAGCGTATACTAGCAGTGCGAAACTATGCGCTGCGCAGCGTCACATCTCGGCAGCCATTCAGTCGTCACTCAACATTCAGCTTAAGTTTTATTAGTCGCCCAGGTTTAGGATGGAAAACTTTTATAATTTTTTAGAAATAAAAGCCTTTATAAACCATTTTTTATTGTTTAGCCCACAAAATCTAAAACCACATAAGTTTTCCAACATAAGGAAATAAAAATCAAATAGTTTTTAGCAAAATAATTTTACTGTGCATGCAAGTAGGTATTTAATATTTTTTGTATTTCTATTTTATACCAAACATATTATTATATTATAAACCGTGACTGTTAGCAGAACCCATGTTCAAAGACGAGCTTAGCTCAAACTTTATTTTATTCGTTAAGGGATTAAAACTTAGATTGTGATTCATCATCATTATCATCTTTTCAGCCGAAAGACGTAGTAAGCATTCAAAGTACCAGTTGTCAGAGTCCCATTCAAACGGACCTCAATAAAATTATGGATATAAAACCAACAGCTGAAGTTCAAGTTATTGCATCGACATTGGGTACTCTTGGCAACCAAACTATCGAAGCCAAACCTCTCCCGTCTCGGCGACTGCGCAGCCTATTCAACGGGCGGTCGATAGCTATCTTCAATGGGCTATGTCCCGCAAACGTACGCACCGTCCCATTCGGTGGAGATCGGTATGTCCCGGGGAGGCGGAAGACGGTCTGTGTAGGGCTGTTAGACTGGTTGTGAGGGTCTGTCAGGTGCCTGGTTAGGTATTCTTTGATATTGTCTCAAGTTGTTTGCAAAGTCGATTAGTTTTTTCGAATATTACTTCAGTATTTCGCTTTAAATGCATGATCAAACTCAAACTCAAGGCATTTATTTCAAATAAACCAATAACAGGCACTTTCGAATTGTCAAGGGAGCGGCCAGTCATAAATATGAACCTAGTTGCCCTTTCCAAAGCATAGTAGGAGAGGATGGAGAAGAAAGGACAAGAAACTCTACGGACATTCAATCTGTAGTAAAATGTGAAAGTATTTATTCTAAGAAATAAGTCACCGCTCTTCTTTTTTTTTTACATAAATTAGAAAGAGAAGAGAAAGAAAGAAAATAAATTTATTTGACCCACAATTAAATACAAAAAACAAAGAACATCAAAATAGTATTGTGCGCCAAACGAACCAGTTCAGCATGCATGCCAGACCACTAGTGCCTGACGCTGGTTTTCAATTATGTCAAGGTATGGTCAGTATGGCAGAAGAAAAGGAAGCAGTATGTGATTCTGGGATGAAATGATGATGATAATCATCGTCAGAGCATCAGGAGTATAGTATCCTCCTGAGATTAGCATGGATCATGCAAGTATCGGCCGCGAATACGAGTTGTATGTCGTAAATTATTTCATCGCCACTGCTCTCAAAACGGTGAAGGAAAACATCGTGAGGTAACCGGCATGTCCTAGAACCTAAAATTCGAAGCTTTTGACATCTATCAACCCGCACTGGGCCCGCGTGGTGGATTACAGTACAGCCCACTCCCTCACTGAGAGGAGTCCTGTGTCCCAGCAGTGGGAACATTATAGGCTGATTATGCTATGCAAGTATCTGTTTCATCCGTTTGCCAAGCATTCTTTATAATTTGTTGAAGTTTGCAGACCCACGACATTTAATTTTTATATATTATGGTCATAATGTGATGATTACGATCATGAATTGAATCTATTACATATCTAGCTTATAATTTCATACTTGTAAGTGACGTCTAGCCTTCAGCCCTGGAAAAGTGCCAACCCTATCCAAGAGTGACATGTTTATATTTTAGCTGATTGTATTAAAGGCCGTGTTCGGATGTTATCGCACTGTGATGTAAATGGGAATTCGCGGTACGCTTTGAATGTTCTAGAGTTTTAGAGGGAGCAGTATTTTGGGATACCGTTTGAGAATCTCCTATAATGTTCCCACTGCTCACAGGGCTTGCCTCTGTGAGAGGGAGTGGGCTGTAATCCAGCTCGCGGGCAGTATTCAATACGCATACTTCTAATTTTGTTAGGATAGGTTGCAATTCCTCTTGGAGGAGCTCGAGGCTAAGTAATAACAGCCACACGGGTCAATCCATCAGGTTAAGCTACGCTTGCCGGGGTTGGTCCGTCGATAGGTGACCATCTTTACATACCGAGACTCCTCCGTGCCTCGGAAAGCACGTTAAGCCGTTGGTCCCGGCTGTCATTTGTGGATCTTTGACAGTCGTTACGGGTCGTCAGAAGCCCGAAAATCTGACAACCAGTCTTACCAAAGGGTATCGTATTACCCAATACTGGGTTGTGGAGGTCAGGTAGGCAGTCGCTACATGTAAAATACTGGTATTCAGCTGCATCCGGTTAGACTGGAAGCCGACCCCAACATAGTTGGGAAAAAGCTAGGTATATGAGGTTTCAATTCCTCTTCTGGAACCGTAGATTGGTTGTGATTCTGAGTGTACCAAATCATATTCGTGTAAACTATTGCAAACACTGATCACTGATTGGATCTGAAGAAACAAAATAGATAATGAAAGCTTAAGCAAATGCAATGTTTTTTTTTTCCTAGCCTTCGCTGTCCCTCTCCTGGACAAAGGCCTCCCTCCACTCCTTCCATCTTTCGCGAGCCCGCACGTCCTCTTTCCAGTTTTGATGGAACCTCAAGAGCTCGTCCCGCCATCTCCTACGTGGTCTGCCGCGGGGACCGCGGCAGACCACGTAGGTCTCACTGTCTCAGGGCACCAGTTCTGTGCAAGTTAGCAAAAATAATAAAAGCTTGTAAAAATAATGAGGCATAAGTTAGGAGATGCTGAAACTCGGAAGTACGTAACTTTAAGCAGTTAAAGATTGAGAATGGCGATATCTTCGTTTAACAAAAACAAAAAGCACAGAAAAAGCCGTGTTTTACATTAACACATTGTAAAGTCCATCGTAAACCCTGGAGCTTTCATCAGTTCACTTTACCGAACCGACAGCCACCTAATAAACTGTGTTTACAACATACAACACACCACACAACATTATCCGTCCGTTTTCCAATAAACACAATACAAAAAACAATACGAAACCAATAAAATAAAACAAGGAAATAGACTTCTTTACAACAAAAATAAAATTCCAATCGGATCATAAAGTTCGTCTTAAATTTTAACCCTCGACACTTTACATGGGTCGTTTTCGCCAAACGACAAGATGTTCGCGCCAAAAACAAACAGAATTATATATTAAACAGCCAATAACAATAAGTATACGAGAGATGTGGCTGTGAATCGTTTTATAATAAAATACGTAAACTTGGGAGCCGAAAGTTGTAAAAAAATTACGAATGGTGCTGTAAAAATGTTGATTACATCTGCAGATGGAAACAATGTGTGTTCTTGTGGGAGAAAGTAAAAGATGGATGAACAACATTTAACTTGGAATCACTGATTTAGTACTGCGACTGAATGAAAAAAATAATTCTCGTTAGTTTCAGTAGTGATTTCTAATCGATAGTTTATTAAATACGATGACTTGACAAAACATCGAGATTTCTTTACTTTATTTGTGATATGATTAGTTTAATATTACTTGTATTTTACAGAAACCTTCCGGAATTTTATTTTATTTTATTTATTTATTATCTTACCACAACTTACTGAGATAGATATTAAATAGTCTACAGACACAATTTATAATTAATTTGTGGAAGACTGATGCCTAAACTAAGTTTTTAACAAAAACTGTATGTCAGGTCACCAGGCCCCCTAAACTAAGTTTAACATTATTATGTTGTACTGGAGACGATCTGATTCGCAATAAATTCTCTAAATGATGATATAAACCGTATCGAAATCCGTTGCGTAGCCGTAGTTTAGAAGAACAACACGGGCGCGCATTATTTTTAATCTTAAATTTTGAATTGCTTTTGATTCTTTTTTTGTTTTACATTGTTCTCACATATAGAAGCAACATGAATACTGTACCCAGGATTTTGTAATATTTATATCCATTTTTTTAAAAGAGTGTCCTTGGAGTTTCTTGCCCGTTCTTCTCCATAGAGATCTACGTTTTGGAATGGGCAACTAGCTTCAACTCTCTGACTAACTGAACGACTCTTTGACAATTCAAAAGTGCCTGTAAATGGTTTAATTGAAATAAATGCTTTGAGTTTGAGTTTGAGTTTGAGTTTGCACAGAGACACGCAAAGCGACTTCAAATATTAATACGTATAGATTATGTCACATTAAATTTAATGTGTCACATTATGTTTTGAAAGGGGCTTGTGGCTAAGTGTTGTTAGCCGAACGGCTCGATCGATCAGGTTAAGCACCGATTGCCGCGGTTAGTCCGTGGATGGGTGACTATCTGACTATGTGATGGGTGATACCAAGACCTCTCCGTGTCTCGGAAAGCATATAAAGTCATTAATTTGACGTTCAAAAGTGCCTTTTATATGCCTATTTGAATTTTTTTTTTTACTTTGATTCTGACGACCAGTCTTCCAGTAGCTGAGTTGTGGAGGTCAGATAGGCAGGCGCTCGATGTAAAATACATACATGGTATTAAAATACATACAAATATTCAGCTGCATCCGGTTACACTGGAAGACGACCCCAACATAGGGAAAAGGCTAGGCAGATGTATTAAATTGCTCAAACAACTTACTCAAATTAAATATTTTCTGTATTCATCATCTTCCTTGCCCCATGTTACTTGGTGTCATCACAACACGTTTTCTTCTTCCAGTCTCCCCTGTCAACCGTCACGCTCTCATTCCCTCCCTTCTCTTTCTTATCATACCTCACACAATCCATCAATATTTTCTTTGGCCTTCTCCCTCGCCATCCATCAACATTTTTTATACACCACGCTTTTAGTCACAAACGGTTTCGAGTAAATATTTTCTTTATTTATTACAAATCTTTAATTATGTTGCTCAACCTTTAACAACCAGTAATAACATTGTATATTTAAAGATAACAACAATACAAATAATTACAATAAATCCAACGATACACCCATTTAATCAATATAAAATTACAAAAGTTAAACAATGCAATTATCATTTAACACTTAAATGTAGAACATAATTTTGTTAAATTTTTCGCTTAAAATAAACTTTTACACTATTAGCGTCAGAGGATGTCGTGTATATTATAAAGATGTGTCCTACATTATTTAAAATTCAGGTACAGAAGGTCCACATGAATTTAGAGAAAATAAAAATATCAAACAGTCAAATTGAAGCAACCCGACATATTTTTCACAGTCCATGTAAGTATGTATTCTTTAGAATCCAAATGTTCTGCTTTCCTAGTACTTACCGAGAAGCTTTAAATATTGCAAAGTTTACACAGAGATAGAGTAATCTGAATCATCTTCTTCTCATCGCTTTAATCCATCCAAAGGTTGTCTTTAAAAAGTCGCTTTTAGCTATAAGACCGCCCATTGTGACACCTTGTTAAATTTCTACATTTTTATATCTGTATTTTTTTATAGTCTACATAAAGAGTATTCTATCTATCTATCTTCATTAGGTATTCTCTCAACTGGAACGAAAATAAAAAAACAGGCCTCATTTTATCATCTCTAGGCTCAGTAGCCCTAATATCTTAATAGGCAACATGTGTGTGTTAGAGGCTATACTACTTGTTCTACAACTCATAATAATATTCCTCAATAGAGTAGTACTTCTGAATATTAACATTCCGAATTCAAATCAAAAGAATCAGTAATGAGTGTTCGATGTTAACGTCGATTTAAATCATATTTCGATTATCGTTAAAACAAGGATCCTTGATGAGTCAGTAGCATTTAAAGGGTTGACTTAAATTGGATTGCTCCTTTTTGGATTTTCGGGAAGTGTCCGTGATTTGTGGGTTAGTAAATTATTGTTTTTTACACCTGTGCAACATGCAATTAAGTCGTGTTTAATTTGCAGGTGTCCGCATTAATATCGGTAATTCCTGCATGTGAGTTTATTATGCGGAAAATTTTGCTTGCGTCAGCAGATATTAAGATTTTTGTCAGCATAATAAAATATTATTTAACTACCTCTATCTAGTTAACTACAAAACAGCTTTGTCTATTCTATCTTTACCGTCTGTCGTCCTACAAGCGGGAACAGAAAGATTTAACTTCGAAATATGCGAATTTGTTTATAAAAGGGGAGGCCGACTTGATGGTCCAAGCAAAGTTATTGATATTGTACCCATCAAAATATACGCTTCATAACCATCGGTATCAAGATCATTTATATTTAAATCGGTAAAATTTAAATTCGCTCGATTCTCTGCATATTTTATCACGATACATTAAAAATGAATTCTGTACACGATATTTTTTTAAATTATCTTATTTCGGTGTGAAACTCAATTTCGTATATGTCAATGGAATCGATTATAAAATCGATACTAAATGTTCTCAATTTACATTATCTTACGATTTTTAATTGTGTCCGTACATCTAAAATCGCAGTGGGTTCCACTTTTATTTTATTTCTTTTTAAATTGAGTCGGTTTTATGAGGTTATATGTTGCGATTTTGTAATTTAATTTTAAATTGTTTGTTTAAATTAATTTTGTATTCAATTTGGTTGCGGTTTTGAGAATATTTTTTGTTATTTATATAGACAATAAGTACATACAATGTACAGGTTTTATGTTCATTTTGAATCTGTTACAAATCCAAAAATAATTTTCGTGGAATCCTACTCAAATCAGAGCAAACCAATGTAGTACTTAAGTACTGTACTTAGCTTTATATATTTTAAGTAATTACCTACACCTAACCCAAAATCCTAATTGCTTAGCATTTTGGCAGAGGTAATAATGATATTATGTTTTGTAAAATTATTATGTCTATAAATAAACAATTTTTCTTTTTTTTTCTTTCTTTGTTATCATAGAAAAGGCAAATATAAAATAATAATTAGAAATCCTTTAAGCAGTCTTTCTCAGAACATAATTTCATTATTAAAATAAACAAAAGAAAATCTTCTTCACTAAATCAGTATTCCTAAAGATCAAGCCACCATTAATAGCTCCAATTCTCAATACAAAAACAATTACGTATAAGACGCAAAACAAACAAAGTACCATCCGCAAATAGAAACAAATCATTGTCCCCACATTATCTCTTACCATTCATGCCGCACCAAAGGAAACCAGAAAACAATGTTCATTAAACGAATACCAAAGTAAGAGTCCGCTCAAATAATTGCTGCCTACATTTAGACGCGCATATCCAATTCAATAGGAACAATTTGTCGGTCCACCCTTTGGTAGTCTGCTTTAGAAATTCAGACATTTCCAAAGGTCCGCACGGAGAGTTCTGATACCTCGTTAGTTATCTTGCGTTGCCACTAAATAATTGTAGCAGAACAACTCTAAGATAAACATATAAATTAACTTAAACTTAATCTTGAAGACGATAGAGTTGGAATTCGAGTGGGAGATGAAGACGACGAAGAGTCTGCTTTTAATAAAATTTCTAACTTAGCAGTTGGCGATAGAATTGAAAATGAATCGAGCGGATAGATTTTTTATAAAATAAATCCCGTGTTCAATATTGAGACGTAAACAGATAACAATAAAGCTCTAAATGAAATAGGTTAAGTAATAGAGGTTGTTTTTGATACTCAGCGCGGTACGGAAGCTAGAGTAATTTAACTGTCTACAGTCTTTATTTACTAGTATTGAGTGATATATTTACAGACAAATGTGATGTTTCAAACAGCAGTTCTGTTGTGAAAGATATTTCTGAACTATTTTCGCGTTAAATACACTGACAGGTGCCTTGTGAGTTGAATTATCCCTTCGTTCAGATCCTTAGGACGTGGAAAAACGCTAAAAATAATAAATGATTTTATAGAAACATTCTTCAGTAAAGGCTGCTTATATCTTACAGTTTATAAGAAGAAATACTGAAATGTGTTTATAGAGTGTTTAACAATTTTTCTTAGAATAAAATATGGGAACATCAAACTGATTCACAAAGAGTATTTTTTAGGCATAAGCTCGATATTACTTTTCTCCACAAATATACATCTATATCATCATCACTATCCCGTATTGTATGATCAGCAAAAATCAGGCAGCAAAATAATCAGTCATCCAAGTTTACTGATTGATATTGAAACCGATTAACATAACATTCACATCCGGTTCGCGAAAGTCGTTCAATCGATTATACTGTGGGAAAAATAAACATAGATAATTTCCCGCTATCTTATTTGTTGCTTTCAATTTGGGTCTCATTGCATCAGTTCATGTTAAATGCTCTGAACACGTCTTTAATCGATTTAGAAGACATGACAAACCAATTCTGTGTGTTTGGTAGTCCAATATTAAAACGAAATTAAGGTGAGACGATGGTGGAAATTTTACCATTCCCACATATACCTAAGTAAGATTATTTGTGCAGAGACTTGTGGTATAAATTTACGTACCTATATTATTTTAATTAGATCATCTAATTTTAGTCTAGTATATTTATAATCATAAATTGTTCATGTTCAATAGTTTTTGTATCCAGCGAACCAAAAATAAACCTTAAACAAAATAATTAAATTTAAAAACCCTCGACAAAAACAAAGCATTTAATAAACGACTTATTCTTTTTTTTTTTTTTATAGCTGCGTACTCTCTCGATCAAGTCACTTTTCAAACAAAACCAAAAATATCAACATCGGTTTAGCCGCTTGGCAGCTACGATGGCGCAGACAGACACACAGCACACCACCCCTCTTTTTCTGTCGGGGTTAAAAATAAATGATTTAAAAAATAAAAAATTGGACTAGCAGTATTTAGAGAAAGTGGCAAGATAATGTAACATGCAAGCAAATAAAACACTAGAATACTATATACGTACAGCAATAGACGTTACAGACGACGACGGTAATAAATTCAAACTGGAGCCATTTAGTCTCCCTTACACAACTCCACACGTAGATACCGGCAGTTTTTCTGACAAGTAAGAAGCCGGTACTAATAAACGAACGGATCGGTACATTACAAACAAAGAGAAATGGCTCACAGACAACAAAAATAAATCCTTAAATCATATTACTAGAAACTTTGAAAGTAATAAATTGTAATCAATACTACAGACGTTAATGACACCAATTAAATAATCGTAAAAAAAACGATACTTATCTGCTATATCAAACGTTTATTTATTACTCGATTGCATGTTCTAGTATCGAGTTATTTATCGATTCCATATTAGCTTCTCAATAAGCATACAAATATATACCCGAAGGGAAATTCAAGATCATTTTTAATGATATTTTGAAAGTCCACGTCAGATTAAAAGGAATTATTGGTGTGTATTTAATGAGATTATTTATCGGATTATTTAAATTAGATACGTAGTTGGTTTAACTTGGATAATAGTGTCGCAATTTGAAATTATGATCTACTTGGAATACAAGATATTTTTTTCGAGCCCGTTATGGGAAATATATGGAAGTCGATTTATAAGACCACCACTATTTTAGTCAGTTGTATTTATTGCCTTAGATAGATATCACCTGGATGTACGGACATATATAGAAAAAAAAACATTTCTAGCAACAAAACCAAAGATGGAGAAGTCTATGACATAAGTTTTCTTCAACCTAGTTTAACCACGTGCCAATCGTCAACTCGTCTTGCAAGACACCAGCCATCCAGAAACCACTATTCACCAATAATATAAACGTCAAACAATTGCCACTAAAAACACTAAAGCCTTTAATAAGCACAACATTCTCTTGCCAGCTTTCTTCAACATTGTTACCAGTTTCTTGAATTTCAAAGGAGACGTGAGATATGAATTAAATGGACAGATATCGGGCGAGGATCTCATCGTAATGGGTCCCTATATCTTTTTAATTGGAAACCTTTTTTGCCTGGACACATATCTTGTGGGGAAGCGCGGTGAGAAAAACACATGCCTTTATGTATACCATTCATCTTGGTGAGTGGGGTGTGGGCTAAGGTTGAAGCTTTGGGTGGCATTGAGGCCATAGGAAATGGAGATAGGGAATAAGATGGCAGCGTTGGTTGATTAAATATTGATGAAGAAGATCATAATAAATGAATGGATATAGCGGACATAAAATTAAGCAAAATATTTAATGAAAATAATGCATGTGGAAATCAGTCGTATTACTTATTATTATAACACATCAAATTATCATTTATTTATCAATGGCTATCTATCTAAATAGTCAACTGTTGCAAATGCTTTATTTACCTATCTTTTGATATCAATTTACATTACTATACACAATAATTATAGAACACTACTAAGAGAGAAATATCTAAAAGATCCTAAGGATGGGATCATACTAACAAAGAATTTTTCTGTATTCTGTATTTTTTTATATGCGTGTTTATTTGATTTCACCCTTATTCTTTCCTTTTCAAATCGCCCCGCTCACGTTTCTAACTTGACCCGCCCCCATCTGAAGCAGCGTAAGATATTAGTAAGTCCCAAGTGTCGATATTACCGTTTCTATACAAAATGGTGTGAGATTCCTAGGCAGGCGTTCAATATAAACTATTGCGATTTGTTCAGCTATTTGTAAGCTTCGCAGCCACCTTATAAATGGTCGCATGTGGCTTTAACTTGTTCGTTATCAACCTGTTTTTATAATGTTTCCTTTTGTTTATGTTTCCGCTGAAGTTTTTGTTGTTAATTGGCGTATTAGCGCTGTATTGTGTTTAATTGATTATGATGAACTATTATGTTGTTAGGTTGACGCTTGCTTTTTGCTACTAATTTGAACATTAATTTATCTTCTTTTGCGTCTTTCCTTTTATAGTTTGTTTGTTATGGTTCGATTCTCCTTATCTTGTTCTCGATAAAAGCTAGTCATTCAAACTAAACGATAACTGCATTCACTACAAAACCAGTAACTATGTAGATCCTGTCTTTCTTATCTTTAAAAACAACATCATAAAGTGTTTATAGCTGAGGATCACTCAATAAATAAACACTATTTGCGTTGGATCGGAGTCATATATCACAGTACAGATGAACATCATTTTGTGATCCCAAATAGTTACATTGATTAGTTAGTTATGAATTTAAAAATTGCTTGCTTTAGCAATCCAATTTATAGATAACCGTTTCAATTTGAAGCCACTTAGAATCAACTACAATTTAATATAGCTTCATCCAAAATGATACCAGAAAGCACCGATCTTTTAAGTCCACCTTTTTAACCAACCCAATAACATAATAGGTATGTTACTCCACCACAATGACATAACTTTAATCAAAAACCAAAGCAATCGGAGCCGGTTTTATGGTTCCAATTAAAAGGGAATAAACTGGCACCTCCCATGTTGATATCAATAATATTCAATAAGCAAAGCCGTCAGAGATTCATTTGTATTTGTTCCTACCGCTGCGAATGCGGCCGAGACTAAATATGGTGGAGATGGGACAAATATTCCGCTGTAAGTAGGTTATTTTCATGAATCCTGTGCAAGAACACCACAGAACTTGAAATATCGAGAGTCAAAATTACAGATTGCAGAAACATTTGTAAGGCACGATGTCGAAAATGAAGAAAGCAAAATAATTACACTTTGGAACTCTCTTTCGTATATTTTTCGCAGAATAGAGCATGAAGACTGGTCATGCTGGACCAGATAATATATCATTAGATTAAATGATGAGCCTCTATGCCACTCACAATGATCCATTTGAAGGACTAAGTGCAGAAACCGAACACTTTAACATAGAGTCTATAACGCCTATAGTTTTCGCAAGATACGAGCAGTTCCGATTTTTTTCTTAATGGCTAAATATGCCTACTCCTGACCTCGATCTTGCCTGGTGGAAAGCTATAGATGAGGTAACGATGGGATAAGCGTGCCCAGAAGATTCCTGAGGGTCTAGACAAGTGACCAGCGCTTCGAAAGCTTCTCGTATTTCTACAACGACTTTCAACAGGATTGACATAAGCTTTTCGATAGCTTATGTCAGTCTCATACAATTTTTCCTTTTCCATCATCGTTATCACTGATATAATGTCACTTTGTCTAGGGCCTCACTCTTTGAAAGGTGATGGGCTATATGCTAGCAATCGTTCTCGTGGCTTATGTATAACCATGAACTTCATTCAAATGAGCTGGTGGTGATGATATATATTTCGTTCATATTTCGTTGCCTGTAGCATAATTTGGTTCCAGAATATTAAAACTGGTGATGATGGCATGAAAGATAAAGGCATCTTTAGGATGACAAGTTATTTTTATGAGTACCTACTCCATTATAATGTGCACATGGGTTTAAAGCAACCTATCGAACTGCATATTGATATTATATATCTTACTACGTAAACCTTTAAATTAGTCAGACTATCTAAGTAAAGTGTTCAACGACAATTGTGTCACATAATAGCCCATAGTGTCGTACTTTATGGTAATTGAGAATCATAGTAACGCGTTAATCTTAGCGTGCCATCCTTGGACAAGAAAGGACCCATTTCTTACGAAGAAATGTAAATTTATGGTTGTTTAAATTAGTACCTACATTAATTTGTTAGTTTTCAAGCATTCTATAAGATACTAGCTTCCGCCCGAGGCTTTGCCCGTGAGGTACGTCGATAAGAAGTACCCTATGTCCTTCTCCAGTATGCCTAATTTTGTCGAAATCCGTTCAGTGGTTTAGGCATGAAAAAGTAACATATAGACATACAGATAGAGTTAATTTCGAATTTATATGGAATATGGATATGGAATATGGAAGTATGGATAGCATGAGAATAAGAATTTCTAAAAATCTATTAATAGAATAGCGTCATCGTCAATAATTATTTAAAATGCCTTTCTCATCAACATCTGATAATTATGTTGCTTGATAATGATAATCCATAGATTATCTTCCAATTCTGAATTTATCAAGTGGATAGTGTCAATAGTACGATAAATATGCATCAGAAATTGCATTAGACAATTCTAAGTAGCAGTCCTGGATTTGTGCCCGGTTGATGGCTAGAGGCTCGCCACCTGTTACATGGGACTTAAATATAACTGGCGAAATGTGGGTGTGTACTATGGGTACACCTCTGCCTAACCCTTCGGAGATTACAGGCGTGATGTTATGACTTACATAATAATTATGCATGTTGGAGGTTACTTCTAGTCTAACCAGCGATCTTCATATCAAACAATCTGCCTAGCTCTTTCCCAACTATATTGGTGTCGGCTTCCAGTCTTACCGGATGCAGCTGAATACCAGTATTTTACATGGAACGACTGCTTATCAGACTTCCACAACCCAATAACTGGGTAATACAATACCCCTTAGTAAGACTGGTTTACAGAATTTCGGGCTTCTGACGACCCGTTACGACTGCCAAAGATCCAAGAATGACAGCCGGGACCAACTGCTTAACGTGCTTTGCGAAGCATGGAGGAGTCTCGGTATGTAAAGATGGTCACCCATCCACGGGCCAACCCCGGCAAGCTTAGCTTAACCTGATGGATCGACCCGTGCGGCTGTTATTTCTTAGCCACGAGCTCCTCAATCAGCGATCTTCATATTGAATTTTTCATTATTATACCTATTTGCACGTCTGTGTATTTGTTCAAATGATTGCGTATTTCTACTGTGGCTGGGAATCAAATATCCAGCCGGGCCAATAAATTTACACAGTGCAACCGCTTCTGCTATTAGCTTTATGAGATATTTGTTGTTTGCCAATTACACAGTAGGTAGTCGATTAAATATAAAAGATTCTGCGAATATGGAAAATAATGATATATCTTTTTAAAGTAGGTAGCTTACGCGCAAATGCCAGTGTATTAAAAGACGTCTAACTTCTGTGCATTATTAGTACACTAGCTGCACCCCGCGGTTTCACCCGCTTAATGCACGATCCCGTGGGAATATCGGGATAAAAGTTTCCTATGTGTTAAACCAGGTTATAATCTATCTGTGTGCCAAATTTCATCCAAATCCGTTTAGGAGTTTTTGCGTGAAAAAGTAACAAACATCCATCCATCCATCCATACTTACAAACTTTCACGTTTATAATATTAGTTAGATTTGCATTAGTTTTGTAGCTATTTACGTCCCTTGACGCCTATGTGACACATATCAATGAAAAACTATAGCTTTTGAACTAACAGGTATATAACTTGTTACTAGAACTAAACTCGCTACAATAAAATTAGCCATTACGGAAACTACACTATTTGACATCAAAGACTCCTAATCCTCACTTCCTAACTAATATTATAAATGCGAAAGTGAGTTTGTTTGTTTGTTTGTTACGCTTTCACGCTAAAACGGCTGAACGGATATGGATGAAATTTGGCACATGGGTAGACCATGACCCGGAGAAGTCTTCAGAAACTTTTCATCTTGGATCGCACACGAAGTCGCGAAGAAGAAGTAGCCTATGTCCTTCTCCAGGTCATGGTCTACCCATATGCCAAATTTCATCCAAATGAGTTCAACCGTTTTAGCTGGAAAGCGTAGCAAACAAACTCACTTTCGCAATTATAATTATTACAAGCTGCGCCCCGCGGTTTTACCCGTGTAAATCTCAATCCCGTGGGAATATCGGGATAAAAAGTATACTATATCCTATTCCAGGTCATGGTCTGCCCATGTGCCAAATTTCAGCCAAATCCGTTCAGCCGTTTTAGCATGAAAGCGTAACAAACAAACAAACTCACTTTCGCATTTAAAATATTAGTTAAGATAAAACATTAATAGGTAAGATGGAGCTTGATGAGAATGATTCGATCAACCTAGAAACAGCATAAACTAACCTACACAAATTAAAGTAAAAGAATTCACTTACGACCCAGCTGGACATTAAAAAACACCTCATTAATATTACTAGAGCCCCATGTAGGAAGGTTAGCATATCTTGCAAGAGCACCAACACACGATCATAAATTGAAATCTGATATTGACATAAATAAAAGGATTCCATACGTGACGACAGACGACGTCGCATGTGTGATATTATCGTCGCAGCTATCCGAGCCCTTATTTATTAGTGATGATATTAATTGCAAATATGTTCACGATAGTTTTATGTACAGTCGACGAAAGAGATAGGTATGTGGGCTTTTTTTTCCTTGTTTTTGAGCGTGGACCCTTCGATGGGAGTGTCATTTTCATTTGTTTAAAAAGTGATGTCCAGCTGCTGAACAAAAGCGTGTTCATCAACAATGATTTGTTTGGAGTCATTTGCTTCCATTGCGGACCCTTTGCCTTCTCCAAGTTATTTACAAACCAAAAGGGTATTTTTTTAACAAACACACAATACCAATGCCATTAATTTTGAAAATTCATAAATATTTATTACGTTATCTACGTAGTCAAACAGACAGAGTTTCCTTCAAAATCCTTTGAACTGCGATAGTGAAGTGTTTTACGTAATTGGGGTCCTGGTGGGGCGTCCAATACTCCACTTCTAATCGTAGTCGCCATTTGTTTGAGCCCTAAAGTTCTTGTGTTCTATGATCTGGTTATTGCCATAGCATAATCAGTCTATAATGTTCCCACTGCTTTGTCACAGGCCTCCTCTCTTCAAGAGGGAGGTGGGCTGTAATCCACCACGCGAGCTCAGTGCGGGTTGATGTCACATGTCTTAGAATTTGTGGTTCTGCCGACATGCCGGTTTTCTCACGATGTTTTCCTTCACCGTTTTGACAGCAGTGGTGATGAAATTACTAACCACGACTCACGACCTACAACTTGTAAGTCGGGGCCGTTACCACTGAGCCACCACTGTTCATTGCCAGTGTCATTGCAAATTCTTACAGCTAAAAAGTTTTATAACTGACGCAACATTGCAAACGCATTGCAAAGCTGTTTATTTCTTGCCTGCATACCAATCTCTTTTATCCACTGTACCAACATGGATGTTGATTCCAAACATTTGTTGTTGAATATGGTTGCTATCAAGGTCTGGGTTAAAGCTGATTTGTTTATGTTGTTACATGTGTTGATATGAATGAGGATGATGTTTGATTGTGGATATTTCATATCGTGTTAGGACTTTTTTTTTGTAAGTAATTGTCAAGGAAAGATAAATATTGTTCGAGTAAAAGTTGTACAAGACAGCTGTATTTCAGCTTGGAATGAACATCAATTTAGTATAATTGACCATCTCACAATGACTGCCTCGTTGGTCTAGTGGTTGCAAGCGCGACTGCTGAGCATGAGCTCCTCGGTTCGATTCCCAGGTAAGGTCGGGTTTTTATTAGACACAAATTTTTTTCAGAACTACTTATTCGATTCCGAAAATTCTTTCACTAACAGTATTTCCACTCGGCAATACTGACAAAACTAAAAGACACTCATCGCAGGATACCTATTCATTTATTGATATGACACTTCAACGACATACGTACTAAAACATACACAAACAAAAATTACATACAGTTTTAGGTATCGAGAATTCGTCACAGAAGTGCACAGCACTAGAATATTTTATGTTAAAACTTATTAATAAAAATAATATATGTGTGAATTTGTATGTAGGGGCAATCTTCGGAACTACTGAAAACTACTGAACCAATTTTAAAAATTCTTTCAGCAGTAGAATGCTTTATTATCACTCAGTAATATAGGCTATTTTATAGAATGCTTCATTATCACTTAGTAATATAGGCTGTTTTATAGAATGCTTTATTATCACTTAGTAATATAGGCTATTTTATAGAATACTTTATTATCACTTAGTAATATAGGCTATTTTATAGAATGCTTCATTATCACTTAGTAATATAGGTTATTTTTTAGAATGCTTTATTTTCACTTAATAATATAGTCGCTGGTGATGGCGGAAGATAGTAGGATATATTTTATGCTAAAAGAAGCACACGGGCGAAGTCGCGGGTTTAGTTTTAATAATAAAACCACCTAGTTTCCGACGCAGTCTCACGTTCTTAGACCATTCCGTGCTCATAGCATATAAACATTTGTCACTGTAGCTAACAATGGTCTTAAGTTAAACAGGACATGCTTTGAGCCGCATCTTCGTATACAATAATTTGAATGAACGGGCGGAGATTGTAGTGAAATATGACTAAGAATTTGTCTGGGATTGTTTTAAATAATAAAGCTTAGAAATTAATTAATAGAAAATTATATTTCAAGAAGTGTTGAGGAGCTCGTGGCTACTAATAACAGCCGCACGAGTCGATCCACCAGGTTAAGCTACGCTTGCCGGGGTTGGTCTGTGGATGGGTGACCGTCTTTACATACCGAGACTCCTCCATGCTTTGGAAAGCACGTTGAGCAGTTGGTCCCGGCTGTCATTCGTGGATATTTGACAGTCGTTACGGGTCGTCAGCAGCCCGAAAGTCTGACAACCAGTCTTACCAAGGGGTATCGTATTACCCAGTTACTGGGTGGTGGAGCTCAGATAGGCAGTCGCTCCATGTAAAATACTGGTATTCAGCTGCTGTAAGCCGACCCCAACATAGTTGGGAAAAGACTAGGCAGACGATGTTCTCTTGGTATGACTAAAGACTCCACGATTATTGGTGGATTGTGACTCAAAATTTTGATCCATTCCCAACCAGAGGCATAGCTTAATTTTGTTGAGTTAATATTCAGCTGTCATCAATTAACTTACCCTAATTGTTCAATGCATGACTTCGGCACAGTTCTCATAGGGAGGTTCCCGAGTTTTAGGAAGGCTAGTTCTGATTTAATTTAACTTAATGTCAATAAAATTATTTGCTGTTTTTTTTTATTTGAATACCCAAGTTCTACTCGACCTCTGCGACAAAAACAAAAAAACTTCCGACAACCATGAAAAACGACAACAAGACCAGTTAACCCAATAAATATCCGTCAAAAATATAATTGCGTTTAAAAAAGAGAATTTCGCTTTTAGCTTTAAAAAGTTTTAATCAAAACATTGGGTCGGCACCTCGGCACCTTATGGGGATAATTGTAGGCAAATTGGCCGATGGTTTAACGAGGTAGGAGAGGACACTTTTTATGGCTCATCTTCCTTAAGGCCTTCTATCACACCGTACATTAACGTCGTGTTAATGTTCGTGGTTAAAACTGGTATTTTCTAATAGATTTTTGCCGAAGCGGTAGTCGGATGGACACCTTTGTCGGCTAGACCGGTGGCGGAGTTAATAATTAGCTTCTGCACTACGACAAGATTCATAATAGGAATAAAAATATACCCGGTTATCGGTTATACGTCAGCAATCCGTTAAGGGGATGTAGGAGAGGTCATTTACAAATTACCCCTGATGACCCCCATGTCAATGTCAACAATTTTCATGTAATTTTGTTTTTTATCATGAATGAAATAAAAATATAAAATGTCAATGACTCAAAAATGGTTGACATTAATTTGCATAGAGTCAAAATAGGTAATTTAATAATAGATTGGTGACATAGAACAAATAACCCTGTAGGTATGTCTTGTTCTGGGTCAGGGCAAGTGCAAGTAGCCTCAGTTACTTGCACTATTTATTTAATTGCAAGTGCAAGTAACTGAGGTTACTTTTGTAATAAATATTAGGAAAACTATTTGTAGGTTCGTGGCTACTTATTTAATAAAAGCTTCATAATTATTTCATTCGGACAAGTTAATATAATTGTGGTGATTTTGCACCGAGAAAATTACCCATTAATATAGTTTTAACCCGCTCCAACACAAAAATTCTATGTAATAGATTTATTTCTTCAGTACAAAATATTACCAATATTGAAGTCAAGTTTTATTAAATTACCCGCCTGTGTTATGGCAGCCATTTATAATTCCTGCCTTCACATTTTTGTAGGTGTCAAAGTATGCAAAATATGTCGATTCTCATTACGGTATCATGATTGTGGTGAGCTTATTATCTTATTTAACGGTTCAACGAACAAAAAGTGCTATGTTGAGGAAATCAATTGGGTTGTGTAATGTTCTAGTCGCTGTAATGAATACCTGCAGTAAGTCTTATATTTAACCGACTCCTTCAAAAAAAAAAAAAAAACCGACTTCCAAAAAAATCACAAAAAAATTGAAAAATAACTTTAATTTCGGAAGTCGGTGGCAAAAATCGGAAATTGAAAAGCAAAGACACCGACTTCCGAAATTAAAGTAATTTTTCACTTTTTTTGTGATTTTTTTGGAAGTCGGTTGTTTTTTTTTTGTCAAAAGTTTTTATGTTTCTAATATTTATTTCAATGTAACATCATTCTGTTAATTTATATGTGCATCTAGAGTGTAGCATAGCAATTTACATAAAAGTTAGATTTAAAAAAAAATGCGACGGCAGTTATTACCTTTTTATTTAAAGCAACCAACACCAACCTTATATATTTGGTATAACAGCTCTGAGATAACATGTTATTGTTAAAAAAACCTGTTACAAAAATATGGAACATTTTTTTCAATAATGAGTTTACATAAAAAAATTACCGTTAAAAAACCAAAGACATCGATTTTCACTAAATTATAACAAAAAAAAAGCTACATCGAAATTACACTCGCAGTACCTACCTACTTTCTCGGTAATCCAAAGTTATAATACGCACATTCGCAATTCGGTCTCTTACCGGAACGTAATGTGTGTAATGAAGGATTGCACGTCCAAAATTGTATGTTAAAATAATAAATTTCCCGCGAAGTACCCAGGTCTGGTACGATTATGACACTTAATTGAAAAATTCGGTTATCGGGATCTGTTTTAAGTGCTTTCGTAGAAAAGCCCGCGCGCTTGCAGGGTTGACGTATTGAGTTTTTAATTTTTTTTGGAAGCGGATTCCTTTTTTTGTGTAGGAATAGTGTTGCACGTTTTATCGTCTGTTGGTCAAGGCAAAAGTCTATGCAGCACATTTCTACGTAATATTATTAGTGTCTCCATTTTCATTAATTACTATGAACCGTTAATATTATTCATGATTAAATTTAATTACTCCTTTTTAAACAAAAAATCATAACCAAAATATCTCATAATATTATTCTGTTTATATGTGCATAATTTTTTTTATTTAAAACTCATCATCAATCTGTCAATAAATTCACAAAATGGCCGCCGGCCAACCCTATCAAGTAACCATCCCGTCTAAGTAATGGCCCTCGAATACCCCCTTTTAGTGGTCAGTGTAAACAAGAAAATTGATTTTAAAAGAACCTACGTGAGTTAATACAACCTTACAACTTCACGGAAACATTTATTTCAGTTAAGACCGTAGGCTGTATGAGTTGATTCCTTGGGACAGCGGGGTTGCAATTAAAAAAATACGCCTTGAAATACCGCCATGTTTTACAAAAATGCATGTTTAAATTCGAAGTTTAAAATTCTGAGAATTTTTTGTTGATAGTAAAATTGCTGAAATGAAGATTTTAAAATCGCGTAGCGTTATTAATTTAAATGTCAAACGTGAATTATGAAGAGCATGTCTAAATTATTAAGTATTTTATGTGTGTTATTATCAGAGTGCTAATAATATTTTCAACGAATTTCTCAAATTCTTACCACTTCTAAGAAAATGTTTCCCTATTTCACCACGGGTCAAGCTCAACTGGGCACAGAGAGAAACAATTTTACTGGTCTTGTCTACCTCTATGGCAAGGTTACACAATAACAAAAAGGTATCGATACCTATCAGTAATATAAATGAGATCAATATTTTAATCGGAACCAACTCGACAGGTCATTTTGTAAGTCGATTTTAGGGCTCACCGTTTTCGATGTTCTGATTGCGATACTGGAATAAACATATTTTATTTTCATACGATTGGTAGGTACAGTGTATTCTGTATCGTACGAGTAATTTTCCTATCTTATGCTTTCTTAGGTTTTTTCATATACTGATACTATAATTCTTTTATGTATAAACTTGTTCAAGTTCTTGTTCAAAAGTTGTACAAATCTATTTCCCCTTTATGTTTTATTCAATAATGTACATTAATTATTGATCATTAAACTAATCTATGAGATTCCTGAAATTAGTTCTTATTTAGGCACTAAAACTTGCTCAAAGTCGAATAAAGAAAAATGTACTGTGGCATTTTTTAAAATTCTTTTTTGTGCTGTAGCTTACGGGAAACTCATTTATAATTATACCTTTTGTTATAGGTACTGGCAACATCACCCTGTGATGATCTCATGAATAAGGGATCCAATGGTGACTGAAAATCCCGGAACAAAAACGTGCGTAACACCATGAACTCATACTAAAGAAATCTCTTAATTTCCCTTAGTTGTAACTAATCCCCTAATCAGAACAACCCATTCACACACAACGAGCGATTAATCTATAAAACTGAATAAATCGCGTTTAATCGCATGATACGAATCGCAACGCCTCATATTAACGCGCGGGACCACCGGCAGTGTCGGACAAAAATATTAAAATGACAAATGAAGAATCGCTACGCAATTATTGGCAGTTATATTTTTTAAATTGTGAACGAGAACGGGTGTTCCATTTTTTATTTTGAGTGGGCGATGTGAATTTTGTTTCAAAAGATCTATTCTGTAAAAATCACACCGTGTATATACATACACATATGTTTTTTTAATCTCGTAGACTAATTTGACAGGTGCAAATGTCAAACTCCAAATTGAAAAAACAAACAGCAATCACTTGAAATGTCAAATTAGTCTTGGAGATTAAAAACAGATTTAGTTGTGTCAATAGTAGCAAGGGTGGAATGATAGCTCAGTTTAAACTCGTCACCTAAGTTTTCACGGTGAGATTTTTACAGAATAGATTTTACAGCTGGTTTCCATTTTTGATTTTAAAAGGGCGAAGGCGATGCGAATTTGTTTTTGGGATAGGCCAATAAATAGTAAGATGGCATGGCCACAGTTACCATGGTTATATATACATCTCCGTAGATACAAGATACATAGTCCTACATTGGTGATTTTTAATCTCAAAATGAAGCTTTCACAATGAATAGTAAAGTAATAAGTAATAACTTACAAACAGTAAAAAAAAAATGATAGTGTTACTTAAGTTCATGAAAGTCATAATGTTGTACAGAAACAATACACAATAGAATGCAACAATGAACAATTCTAGCGCAGGACAGCTCTAGAATACAATTCACGAAACCATAAACTCTCCACAGACATCATAAATTTCAAACAAAAAAAAAAACTTCTAGCAGATTGAAGGAAAGACACTTTCTCCAGTCTAAACTAAGATCAATCTTAGCCAAACAATGGACAGTTTGAGTGCACTCATTAAAAATACTGCTACAAATCAAGGGTGTTGGATGTCCAATAATTTCTTTGGACGTATGACTGTAAGGTCCAATTATAATGAAAACAATCATATCATTAAGGGACTCTGGGGCTCCATAAAATTGTTGGCCTTAACAATTGGAATATTGGGCCGATGTTGGAAGGTACAGATGTGGTAGCTTGTGGAATAAAATTATTACGACAAAACCGTGTATAGCAGTTGTTTAGCCTAAACACCTTTTAAACATGACATTTCAGTATGGAGTTTGACATAAAACTGACATAAAAGTCGCGTTGAAAAATGCGTGTGTCTAAGTTTATAAGGTAAGGCCCATAGTGTATTCTGTTTGACACTTGAAATGAAGGACATGGTACGGTCAGTTCTCTGTATTATTCGACCCCTCTTGCAAAAATGAAGAAGGGGAAGAGGGGTCGAATTATGCGTCACTGAATGGACAAAGAAAAAATAAACCTTGGATCAAATATTAATTGAAGACCACACTTCTTGGGGTTCATAATTTTCAATTAACTAAAGATCAGCTCAGTAGTTAACTCTTGGGGGTTCGCGTCATTTGATCCCCAGAAAAATGGTCCCTCAACAATTGATACCCACAACACAAGAATTTGGACTGCCTTTTCTGAACTTTAAATTAAAATTGAAATTATATATTAATAATCAGGTACATCATACATAGCAAGTTGAACAGTGATCCCCAAACTAGACGTTAGTCTGTATCTTGGGGATCAAGAAATTCATTTTATTTGGTCCTTATTTCTAGTCCTATAAGTGTGTCTTTCACCTCGTTTACTAAAAAGACTTAGATTTTTCCTTACGTACATGATTTTTTCATAGATATATTGACAAGATACCGTCATGATGTTAATATCTTTAAACAGCTCTCTTAGAGAATCGCGCCTGCGGAGCCCATATATTGCTCTGATGGCTCTTTTCTGCAGAATAAATATAGACTCGATATCTGCAGCCCATCCCCATAATAAAATACCGTAAGACATGATACTATGAAAGTAGCTGAAATAAACTAGCCTCGCGGTATCTACATCAGTAAATTAACGGATTTTTCTCACAGCATATGCTGCGGAACTTAGCCGTCCTGTAAGAGATGTTAAATGAGGACCCCATTGCAGCCTTGAGTCGAGGGTGATTTCCAAGAAAACTGTTTTATCGACGAATTCTAATTTCTCCTTATCCAATACTATGTCACAATCCGCCTTCTAACATTCGGTAAAGCCAATCTTATGCATTACGTTTTTTTCCCATTTAATACTAAATTATTAGCAGTGAACTAATTATGGATCTGCAGTAGGGCGTTATTTACGTCGTCAAAATTTGATGCACGTCTATTTATGTTAAAAATTAATGAAGTATCGTTAGCAAATAACACCATTTGTGGTTGGTTTTTTAATAAATGGGGTAGATCATTCATATATACTAGAAAGAGGAAAGGATCCAATATCAAGCCCTGTGGAACACCCATTTTTACTTTTAAACCGATTGAATGGACACCATTTATTTGAACTTGCTGCTGTCTATCGTCTAAATAAGATTTTACTAACCTGAGCGCAAGTATACCTAGTCCGTAATGCGCAAGTTTCAAAAGTAAGGTTTCGTGATTTACGCAATCAAATGCCTTGGAGAGGTCACAAAAGATTCCTATGGCATCTTGCGCCTCCTCCCACGATGTAAATATGTGTTTTAATAAGGTGACACCGGCGTCAGTCGTACAACGTCCTTTGGTGAAACCATATTGCTGATCGTGTAAGATTTGGTTGGTGTTAAAATGATTAAGCATTTGATTTAGCATTACCTTTTCGAACACCTTGCTGAATACCGGCAACACGGTCTATAATTTTTGGTGTCTTTACTGTTCCCAGATTAAAAAAGAGGTACAACTTTACTATATTTCATTAAACCTGGGAAGACTCCTTGATCCACACATAAGTTAAATATTAAAGCTTAATGTGGTGCTATAGTCTCAATTATGGATGCACAAACTTTGATAGATAATCCCCATAGATCTTCGGTCAATTTGATTTTTATTTGCCGAAATGCTTTTATGACTATCATAGGGTTTATATGTTTAAATTGAAATTCAACCGAGCAGCCTGGAACGTTCGCTCTTAATAAATCAATTGACACACTGGGTGAGGAATTTAAAGCTTCCGTCGTTTTAGATGGTATATTAGTAAAGAAATGTACAAATTCCTGAGCTACTTATAAGTTAGAACTTATGGCACCACGTGAATTCTCCAATGTGAAATCAATGTTTCGTATTTGCTAACATCATTAGCTATGAATAGGTAAATCCAGTCAGAAATAGCGGGAGTGTTATCGTGTTAGGTACCGATGACGCAGCCAGAGGGGAAAACCGAATAGTTAACACCGTTATAAATAATATTTTTTCTATTGTTACCGATTTAGAATTGATTTCGCTGATAAGCTTGTCCAGACTTTGGTCAGCTCCCGTTTTTGAACATTTTATTATTCATTGCTAGTTTTCTATTTTGAACCGACTACGGCGAAGAAAAAAGGAGGATTATGATTTTGACCGGTATGTATGTATGTATGTTCATCTGTTCCCTCCTATCTTCTAAATCACTCATCATAAAAATGGCGGACATCAGGAACTAAAAAAAAAATTGTTTAATCGTACCATGTTGGGTATCAAATGAAAGGGCATAATGAGCACATTTAAAAAAAATATATTATAACACCAAAAGAATTTAAAAAAATTACGTGTGACTCCGGATTTTTAATTTGTCTGTCTGTGGTGTCTTGTTTATACCTTTTTAGTCGTAGTTGGGTTCTAGTTTTTATTACTTAAATTTTTTCAATAATGGGGTACCAATACTTCTCAGAAATATTGCGCTCCTTTACTCCAAATGACAATAATTTCTTCCACAGCGTGCAAATATGGAAGTATATCGCTCATTCAAAGCGCAGAGCGGTTCGTGGCTGAAGAGAATCCACCATTCGTGAGGTCCTTTGTAAGTCAGAAGAACGGGAAATGGAGTACATCAAAGTCACTGTCAAAACGCACGTTGACCCATATGCAGCTTCCATAATACAGTGTCTTGTTCGAATGGGAGCAGACTTTAACGCCACGGAAGGTAACGGTGGCGATACGGCGTTGCATTTGGCGATGAGAAAACAAGATCACTACGTGGTGAAATGGCTGAGCATGCAGCTTGGCCATCGATATCAATGCGGGCAACTATGCCAAGAAAACGCCGTATCAAGTCGCTAAAATGAATGATGACCGCAAGATGATGAGGATATTGTCATTCTGTGGTGCAAACACTAAAATCCGATAGTTGTGTGATTTGTGATAACGATTGTTTGAAGTGTACCAACAACAGCCGGATAGGTTCTCAAAGTTAGTTGAATTTGTGATTAGTTTAAATGTTGATGAGCAAGTTGACAGTAGATAATAGTAGTTAAGAGTGACTAGGGATAATTAATTGTTACATGATTAATAAATTTTTCATACCAAACTTATGTTCATTAATTTTCTTTGGGTTATACAAAATCAGGTCCCCAAGTCACTTACATTCGAATATGTTAAGCCAGTGGTACATTGAAAAAAAAAAATTGTATAGATCAGTTGGTAATGGAACCAACTGATCTATACAATTTTTTTTTGCAATTGCTGCAATTGTGTCGATGTCGTTTATTGTATAGCTGCCAGGTTTGATTTTACCTCTAATGATATGTAATGTCTTGCACTTATTCAATCCAAATTTCATATTTATATCTTGGCTAAATTACTTTTCATTGAATAGACCATTTAGAAGAAGATTTTCTTTAGACGCTGGGTTTCTTTCGTCTAACAGTTCTCCTTGCTACCTATCTTCAATCGTAGTTAACGCAATACCTACTGCGTTCTACTTTTTGTCTACCACAGTTACTTCAGACACAGGTATTTCATATTATCTAGATCTTCTCAACAAAATACCACCTGCAAAAGCACACTTACTTTCTCAACTCCATAACACCTTAATGGACAATTATGCATTGTGTGTTTAGGAGCGGTCCACTGTTAGATTTAGACTGATAGGCCAGTCTCGTTACGTTTCTGAGTTAGTAGCCCCATACATACATACCTGCACGCATGCAAATGCGTCCACCAACGGATTTATGCATCAGGTGATGGGAGATTAGTTCTAAATATACGATTCGTGTGACGATTGATGGGTTTTAAGGACAATGATTTAATTAATTTTGATTATTAACGTTAGTTATGGGGTAAGCTCTGATTGATTGAGGCTTTGATCGCTGGTCGACTGTGGGATGGCTGGCCTGGCCATCTCTTCTCATTTAATTTGCCATAAAATCATAGAGGTGCCGTTGGTTAAGTGCTATTTGGCTGAGCACGAGTTCTTGGGTTCGATACCCAGGTTGGACAGTATTATTGGGTTATCCAATTAGGTATTCATTTCTCAGTAGCAGCCCGGAGTCTGGATTTTGTGCTCGGTTGATGGCGATAGGCTCGCTCTCTATTACATGGGACTTGAACATAACTGGCGAAATGTGAGTGTACTATATATATAGGTAACTCTGCCTAACCCTTTGGGGATTACAGACGTGATGTTATGCTATGTTATGTAAAGTCTTAGGTTCATTATAAAGAGTAGCGTCTTGGACAATAATTTTAACGAAAGATTCAGATATGTCTTAACAATATAGGGTCCGAGTATTCATTAGGTAAGTTTCATGCTCTTCTCCATAAGAGTTGCTAATTATTTTAGAACCGTGCATGCTGTTGACCTCGAAGCTTATGGCTAAGTTATAACCCCGCACGGGTCGATCCATCAGGTAAAGCTACGCTTGCCGGGGTTGGTCCATAGATGGGTGACCATCTGTACATATCGAGACTCCTCCGTGCCTCAGAAAGCACGTTAAGCCGTTGTTTCCGGGTGTCATTCGTGGAACTTTGACAGTCGTTACGGGTCGTCAGAAACCCGAAAGTCCGACAACCAGTCTTACCAAGGGGTATCGTGTTACCCAATATCTGGGTTGTGGAAGACAGATAGGCAGTCGCTCTATGTAAAATACTGGTATTCAGCTGCATCTGGTTAGACTGGAAACCGACCCCAACATCGTTGGGAAAAGGCTAGGAAGATTGATTGCATGCTGTTGACCATTTTGACTATGTATTGCATTGTTTGTTATCCCGTTTGATCTTCAAGAGAGATTGGAGACAACGTCAAAGCCTAGATAAGATACATAAGTTTATAACACTTGTGATTTATATGATTATGACGTTCACAAATCATTACCAGTAGCTGTGCCACCTACACAAACACAGCAACTCCACAAAATCCCAAACATTGTCACTCTAAACCGGGACTACACGAAACTACCAATCCACCCAATACATATTCAATTTAAGCGATTTTAACAATCGATCGTGACCCAGCGAGATCTCGATATCGCGCCGTATTTATGAATAAATCGGCAGTAGAACGGATCATAGCTCATAAACGGAGACTGTGAGGAATAGATAAATATCTGGGAATTTTACTGTTTCACGTTTTGTTGTTTCTCACGGTTGTGTCTAGTTGACATTGCGGATGATACGTGGTCATATTTAGTGGAGTTGCGATGTCCAATCAATCTGCCTAACCTTTTCCCAACTATGTTGGGGTCGGCTTCCAGTCTAACCGGATGCAGCTGAATACCAGTATTTACATGGAGCGACTGCCTATCTGATCTCCACAACACAGTAACTGGGTAATACGATACCCCTTGGTAAGACTGGTTGTCAGACTTTCGGGCTTCTGGCGACCCGTAACTGTCAAAGATCCATGAATGACTGCCGGGACCAACGGCTTAACGTGCTTTCCGAGGCACGGAGGAGTTGCGATGTCTGCTGAGCCAAATTTTACAATACGGCATAGTGGACTAGGTCCACTATAGCATTATCAAATAAATTATCATAATAATAATTATTAATTGGGTGATTTTTTATTGATGAGACAGTTATTTTTCTTTAATAACTCCTGCATTGTCTTTGATTTACTAAAGTCTGTTTTTTGATCTCGTAGACTAATTTGACAGGTGCAAGTTCCAAATTGAAAAAACAAACAACAATCATTTGAAATGTCAAATTAGTCGAGTCTGAGTCTATATAACCTATTTACGCCAACCTAAAATTATGATATAAGGACAGAAGATTGATACTATTACTAGGCCGATTTGCAAGGAAGTATTATTTTTACGTAGGTACTGTAGAGCCTGAAGGGTCTACAGTACCGGATCGAATGAAACTCTTGTTGATAACTAGAGAATTATAAAAGCTCAGGGAATCAAAGATAAAATTGACATTATATTCCAGCCCGCAAGTCAGCTGTGGGCCGATTCTATCTGTCATCCTATTCTATTCTTAAATACAAACTGCTAGAACATACGAATCAAGCCTTTCTTACTAGCCAGTTCAAATTGTAGATTGCTTACTGTATAATACCTTACAGTACACTACAGTCGCTCCATGTAACATACTGGTATTCAGCTGCATCCGGTTAACATAGATCCGGACAACATAGTTGGGAAAAGGCAAGGCAGATGATGCCTAGATATAACACAGTATGATCATTGATCACGCCCCTATAATTATAATTGTTAAGAATTTTTAAATGAAATGAAATGAAATTGTTTATTCTGTAAATAGGATATCAGAATCACTTTTACACGTCATATTTAAAATATAAAAAAATAAGCTGGATGAGGTCGGCGTTTCCTATCTGACTACTCTGAGAAGAAAGGGCGAAACAAACTCAGAGGTCGCAGTCTCTTTTAAGGTCCAGACATAATCTTGGTCAGGCCATATGAGGACCATGTAGATTAGAGTCTGAAATGGTATTTTGAGGAAAGAACCACACAGATTTGAGTGGACCTGTCCAGTCAGTGCAAGCATTTGTCAGTAACCGAGGAGCTCAACTCAGAGCTTAAGGAGCTCAACGACTCGACGAACAATACCAAAGAAAGGACATTTGGGTAGGCCGCAAAAAGTACTCAAACTGCCAGATTAAAACTAAAGAAAGAGGAGATAATAAAAATGATCCACATAGTCCTCACATTCACAATAATTAAAATAAAATAATACTTTACAAAGTAATAATGTCATTTTGTATAAAATATTGAACAATGTCAATTTGTAGGTTTATAAAACTGCTATATTGTAATGATTTAAGATAATAATTAAAATGTCAAGTTCTAGGGTTTTATCAAGGCTTAGCAGAGCGAGCAGTCAATCCCATGCTTTTTTGTCTTCTAAATAATCCGCAATTTTATAGTACCCTTTTTACAAAGTTTGGTTTTAATACAGCCTTTAAATCGTTTAATGGGTAAATTTCTAATATCAATGGGAAGTTTGTTGTAAAAGCGTATACATTGACCCATGTTAAGATGTGGCTGCAGCTGATGACACGAGTAGGTACGAACTGACTTGATTTAATAATGACAAAAACCTTTTCGTAAGTTTTATTTACACATTGATCACAAGACATCATTATTTCGTTAACTTAACAGTTAAGATTCTTAAAAAAAAATTGGACAACATTTTTTTTGACTTTCGAATATCGATACCTATTTCGATCTTCGCCCTTAAAATACGAATGCGGCATTTTTTTTTTATACATAAACTACGCAAATTGTTCATATTTTCTAAGTATTCTACGACTTCATAAGTGTCTAGAACAGTTATTTACTTTTTTTTTTATTGTTAAAAAAAAATCGACAAGTATGGCTCAAAATGCTCAAAATGGTGTCAACTCTCACCCTCTTAAGACTTTGCACCTAGCTTCCAATCATCCTGTATATTGCAACCACCACATGAACAACACTATAAAATATATTTAACCTTATTTTTAAGTTCTGAACAATTTACAACTTTTAAAACCTTTTCCGACCTTACCGACAAATCTAGATAGCTCAAAAATATCGGTTTTAAAAAAGTGTCAGTAACAATAAACCATCAACATGTCGTTTACTTCACATTTAGATGCTCATTATACTTGTCAACGAGTATATTATGCTGTTCTGACCTCTGGGGAGAATCACTTCGTACAATCACGAGTTAATACGCGAAATACATAAATTCTTGTTAAAAAGAAGAGAGGAGGTTGATCTGACAATCTGATATCCCGGGTTTTCTGAAATATTTTGGACGATGGGTAAGCTTTTGAATTGTCAAGGAGTCAGTCAGAAATATGAAGCTAGTTGCCCATTCTAAAGCGTAGGATACCTATGGAGAAGAACGGGCAAGTAACTCTACGGACACTCTTTTAATTTAAATTATGATATTGTTACAAAAATATTAGTTACATTATTAATGGTGAATTTGTAATGATGTGTGAGAACGATGTTAGAAAAAAGACGAACACGTTAAAAGAGTCCAAAGTACAGCAAATAGAAAAAAAAAACAATAAATAATTAAAATAAGCCATGGCAGCTACGAGATGACCAGTCACAACTGACGGCGCCCGTTCACGAACATGACGCATGGATCAGCACCATTCAGCTCAAACATTTGAAGGGAGCTAAATGATCCAACATTGGTGATTGGAGTTTGTAACACGATTGTTTTGAGTAGGTTCATAGACGGGCCTTAAAGATAAGTAAAAACCTACATAGTAGGTAGACAAACCTACTTACTCAACCAAATAAAGAGTTGATTTCTTTTCCTTATACGTCGCGTTCACTCATTAGTAAACGAGCATTTCCTTAATCCAAATGAGCAGTGATCTTCTGCCGACTACACTACATAACCTAATGGTTTACTTAAAACATTACTGGGTTATTGATAGATAGATAGATAAACCATTTATTTAGTGCACACAAGAGAAATGATAACTAAGTACATGAATATAAAGTACATACCAAGATGACAATACACAAAAAAAAAACATTTAAAGAAATCAAGTGACAAGTGACTGTGACATAATTATTTTAATTAAATTATAAAACATGAATAGTGCGGTGTGTGTGCGTCTCAAGGTTGCACCAAATGGAAGCCCAGCTTAGCATGTCAAATATACCTTGTGTATGAAGTCTTTTATTTAACTACTAGCTGCGCCCCGCGGTTTCACCCGCGTAAGTCTCGATCCCGCGGGAATATGGGGATGAAAAGTATCCTATGTCCTATTGCAGGTCATGGTCTACCCATGTTCCAAATTTCATCCAAATCCATTCAGCCGTTTTAGCGTGAAAGCGTAACAAACAAACAAACTTACTTTCGCTTTTATAATATTAGTTAGTATGATACAATTAAATAACAAAAAAATGAAACTTCATTTCAATACGACTAATTTACTTACCGTACCACATATCATTATAATTCCCTCTAAATCCCATAAAACCATATCAAAAAGCCGATAAATTGTCTATTTTTTAATCGCCATGAGGTGGCAAAGTAAGGTCCGTACTTCTTCCCTTCATATAAGGTAAGGTAGCTTCACAGGGAACTTTAATGGTCCCATTAGGACTGGAAAAGGCAATTATTGCCTCAGAAACAATTAGTGTACAGAAGAGTTAGCCACGCCGGTACTGACTCGCCAGTATTCTGATTAAGGCAAGGGTTATAAAAAATACAGACGGGTTAATTGATCGATGCATATAGTTGTGGGTTTTAGGAATTGATAGGGTTAATGTTGGACGTTTGTTTGTTTGGTAGTTGAGCTTAAATAATTCGCACTATACACTATTGTTATTTCTCCGTCTCTCCTTTGTCTACTGTGCCGCTTTTTCCTGCTCAAACATTATGAGACTGAAAGACTTACTAAAAGCATCTTTTCCATTTCCGTCCGTTTTGAAACTTAGAGCGCTAACACACTGAGATGCCATGGCAACATCGCCGGCTACGTATCGAAATAATTCGTATTGAAATGTATGACAGTTATCTCATTTGGCTAACGACCGTAGCAAAATGAGATAACTGTCATACATTACACTTCCAAATTGGCGACGTGGCAACCTGGTGACGCGTAGCCAAGTTGCCAGTATGTTTTACCCCCGACGGAAAAAGAGGGGTGTTATAAGTTTAAGGTGTGTATCGGTGTGTCTGTATGCGCCATCGTAGCTGCCAAACGGCTGAACCAATTTTGTTTTTTTTGTTTTTTTTTAAAGATGACTTGATCGAGAGTGTTCTTAGCTATAAAACAAAACCGTTTATAAGATGCTTTGTTTTTGTCGGGAGTTTAAATTTTTAATTTAATTAGCTTGTGTTTACAAATAAGTTACGCCTGCCTCACTCAGTGGCCAACTGATCGCCAGGACGGACGCCCGCGTGTTACTGGCTACTCAAACTAGACAACCTTATTTGGCTACGGTAGGTAGACAGAGGTAGCCATGGCTACGTAGCCAGCGATGTCGCCATGGCGTCCCAGTGTGTTAGCGCTCTAAGTTTCAAAACGGACGGAAATGGAAAAGATGCTTTTAGTAAGTCTTTCAGTCTCATAATGTTTGAGCAGGAAAAAGCGGCACAGTAGACAAAGGAGAGACGGAGAAATTACAAAAACAGATTAGATTGTTCAATTGTGTAGGTATTCAAGTGGCAGATTACGATCCTAGTAGGAAAACTTTACCAACGAGGTATTGCAGTTACAATGAAGAACCTCTTGAGACTGGTGGGCAATTTACATTTCTGCCCCCCATGGGCTGACTTGGCTTCACATGCCGTCGAGATATATCACTCTGATATGCCGATTTCCTCACGATGTTTTCCTTCACCGGTTTTGAAGCAAGTGATAATTATACAATACGCACATGACTCCGAAATGGTGCATGAAGAGGTGCATGGCTTGGGTTTGAACTCGAGACCTAGGACTTGGCAGTCTGATGGTCACACCACTAGGCTATCACTGCTGTTGCATATATTATTCATTTACTACCTCTGAGGTTTTCATACAAAAAACGAAGAATGAGGTAAGGTGCTCCCATTTGCCATGCAAATCTTCCAGAAAAAAAATATCCAGGCAGAGCCGGGTAAAACTAAACACCTAGCCAATCAATTTGAAATGCAGATTCAATGAGCGTTCACCTAAGGTATCAGTTTCATGTTTTTTACAATCAATTGAGTGCTAAAAGTTATTTTGCAACTCAACATATTGAGCCATGCCTGCATTTACTTACTGATTAATTAATTCGTTAAGTAATTATGGACCGGATTGAGATACCTAAAGGGGAGAGCAAGGGTATAATCTGAGTGTGATCGCTGGTTAAACTAACGTTCTACTAGTTTGAACATGGATGAAACTAATAACTGCCCTGTCTTTTGTTGGATATGGTCTTTAGAGATAAACTCCTAAAGGAAAATTGCTTTTATATAAGCTTGGCAGATGGACTTGGTGATTGTAATTTCTTGTTATTCGAAGACAGGTGACCGATACAAGTGCACATGCCTTTGTTGTTTTCCTCCACACTTTGTTTCAAACGGTTGACGTCATATTTTTTGCTTGTAAGATGGATCTTTAAACTGTCTACCAAGAATACTTCTATTTCTATGGCTTTGTCCCCAAGGACTAGTTTTTTTAAGAGCTTCATAGCCAAAAGAAAAAACGTATTTTAAAGTCCAGACATAATCTTGGTCAGGCCATATGAGGACCATGTAGATTAATGTCTGAAATGGTCTTTTGAGGAAAGAACCACACAGATATGAGTGGACGTGTCCAGTCAGTGCAAGCATTTGTCAGTAACCGAGGAGCTCAACTCAGAGCTTAAGGAACTCAACGACTCGTAACAATACCAAAGAAAGGACATTTGGGTATGCCGCATAAAATACTCAGACTGCCAGACCATCATTAAAACTGAGAAAGAGGATAAAAAAATAAAAATGATCCACATAGGCCTCACATTCACATTAATAAAATTAAAATAATACTTTACAAAGTAATAATGTCATTTTGTATAAAATGAAAAAAAAACAACAAACACTCATTTTACTCGGAGACTATTAGCACTATATAAATGAAAATTAGAAAGAAAGTGTATTCTGTGCACCAATGGTGCAGTGAAATTGCTGAAACTGATCATTTCTACTGAAAATTCATTTTTCAAATTGTTGGTGGATCTCACCCTTAACCACTCGATCAGCAAAAGTTCACAGAATTGTATTGGCAGATAGCATCTTAGATCGACGCACTACCCGCTACCTAGATACCACGGCTTGAAGATTGACATGAAATGGGGCAAAAGAGTCACTTTGCCTGCAAGTGATTGACATTACGTGTTAATGGTGGCAAGGATTGTTCTAAACGGTTTGTTTACCCCCTTTTGGGGAGCCGGGGAGATATTTATATTGTGGCTTGTAACTTTGTTGCCTATTAATGTCTTGCTGTTTTGCTTGAAGTGGATATGTGTAAATTGGTGGGACCATTGGGTTTCTTGACTTAAGGCGGGACGCTGAGCAAAATAAACTTGAGCATTTGTTTTCATTCTTTGCAGACTGAAAATCTCGGTGAAATACAGTAATACGCCCAAATTTTAGAATAAAATCGAACTCCTATTATAGTTTTTGAAAAAAAAGATTGTTACACAATGTTCATTATTAAATTGTCTATCCGTTAGTGTCAGTAGCAAAATTAAATAATGTTTACTTTACGAGGAGATGCATGTTATCAATCATTATTTCTCATTTTTATGGTTTCGTTGGAAGGAGATAAACATATAGGCACCAATTTTTTTTAATGCTCAGTTTTGGAAACAAGATTATGCAGAAATTTAATGTATTTATATTATTTTATATTTCTTTTTACATAACAAAAACTACACAAAAAGCGTGCGTGGCGTTTTGCTCAGGGTAGGTACCGCCTTAATGGGATACATCGTTCTAAGATTGGAGACCACTAGCATTGACAAAAGGAATTAATATTCAAAGAAGTCTACCTACGTTAGATAATAGACACAGTTTACTAGTTGATAGCTGACGATGAAGAAGGTCGAAGAACTTGTATCAAAAAGTGTAACAATGTCATTTATAAATACAGTGTTCGTGGTTGCGAATGCACGATGCAATTAGAGTGCGTACACGCAGTCGGCAAAGACGATGATCAATCTTAGTTCCAGTGCTGGGTACCTATAGTGTATGCACATATAATAGTAATATGAGTTCACAGTATTATTATATTATCACTGACCTATACGAACTCCATCGTAGCAAACAAATTAGAGAAAAATAAAAACAATAGCATGCTTTCTATTCAACTAAGTAATTAAAACGCCTCCCACACACAAACCATACCGATCTTTATTGATACCGGTAACCCTATACATCACTTAACAAGTAAATCACCAGCTGACAACCCAACGCATGCGGGAAGGGTTAACTAGATAGATATAAAAGGTTTCTTTTCTTAATGAATTGTCGTCAGCACGTTAACCCATAAAACGCCCACAGTAACCTCTGATGGGGTACTAAATCACCCCGATCACCTTTTAAGCTTAATGAGACAAAAGCATTATTCATATGATGCGATTTTTTTCACCGTACAAAATAACTTACACTGACTGAGCATTATCGGGCACTCTTATAGTCACAAAAGACTATAAATACGACATCGACAACGTTACCTTTACACCTGAGTTGAGGAACTTTAAGCTTTAAAGTGACAAAAATAAGGTTGTGTTTGTATATAAAGTTAAGCTGGTGGTGACAAAAAGTAGGAGACATTACTCCATTGTTGCTCCAACTAAATTATTGTCAAGTTAACATTCGATCCGTTACGTTAATCGAATACGATTTTAAATTTCGAGATTTCGATTTTTAAGGACGTCGTGTCGATCGCACGCTTTTTTTTAAATCTTTTGTCTGATTTTTCGCAAATTAACTGGGTGATTTAACCTTATTGGGTGGACTACAAAAAATAATGATTATGGTGATATAATAGGGTTGTTTTTAAGCTAGTTAGTGGGTATTGTTTATGGTAGGTATACTAACATTACTTCAGGGTGGTATTTACAGTTCCTTGCAGACTCGATCCCATCTCTTTTTTTAAATTTTGTTTCTTAACTTCAACACTTCTTGAGAGTTTTAACTTTCCTTGAAGCGTTGTCACAGCCCAAAGCTTTCGGTTATCAATTTGATAGTTTTCCATATTTACGAGAAGTCACCTGATATAACAGATATAAAGCGGGTTAACCGAGGCTCGTGGCTACGTTATAACAGCCGCACGGTTCGATCCATCAGGTTAAGCTACGCTTGCCGGGGTTGGTCCGTGGATGGGTGACCATCTTTACATACCGAGACTTCCGTGTCTTGGAAAGCACGTAAAGCCGTTGGTCCCGGCTGTCATTCGTGGATCTTTGACAGTCGTTACGGGTCGTCAGAAAACCGAAAGTCTGACAACCAGTCTTATTACCTACCAAGGGGTATCGTATTGCCCAGTTACTGGTTGTGGAGGTCAGATAGGCAGCCTCTCCATATAAAATACTGGTATTCAGCTGCATCCGGTTAGACTGGAAGCCGACCCCAACATAGTTGGGAAAAGGCTAGGCAGATTGATTGACTAGTTATTTTGGTAGTGGCACTGCCCAATGCATTACACCTGCACCCGAATTGCGTAAGACACTTTCAATCACAATCTAAATGATTTTGAAGCAAATTGCTAATCCATAAGTGCTTCATAAATTATCTGCTTAACAAAGTAAATAATGCAATGAATGTTGTTGATCTCTCAAAATGAAAGCCATTGCTACTGTGTGTTACGATCTTTGATCTTTTAGCCTGTTTTCTTAACCGATAACCGCAAAACATCGCTCATCGCTCGCTTCTCAACAAAATGAGTGAACCCAGTGAACTATAGCGGTACCATTGACAGTTAAGTGTGAAACTATGTCGTATAGTTCAAGTTAAGTAGTGCGGAAACATCCGTGTAACGTAAGGAAATGGGTATGTTCCTCGACCTTACATACGTTAACTTAGAAATGAACATGTCACTCGATTCTATGGTTTACTGCCTACTTTGAAAATGGATATTTAGGAAAAATACAATAGACGTAGATATATTTAGTAACCTATTCCGTTTAACTATTCTTCAAGAGTCATAAAAAACCCTGTAAGAAATCGACGTGTTTCACCTCTCAACGCGGCATCCTCAGGATGACGATTGACCAATTGCAAACCAGAACACGACGTGTTGTCACACCGAGCGCTGGACGCAGAGTCTCTGTGTCCAGCGCTCGGAGTGGCAACAATTCTTACAGGGTTTTTTATGACTCTTGAAGAATAGTTAAGCGGAATAGGTTACTAAATATATTTACGTCTATTGTATTTTATAATGGATTTCCGCAAAGCACGCCTGAATTACTTAATTAACTTGATTTTTAGGTGCAAAAATCCTAAAAAGTCTTGGTCTCAAGATTGTATAAATAGTGATCTTGAGTGGAAGAAGATTCTCGGGTTTTTCATCTTAGACGTTTCTTAAGTCATGAGATTATGACTGATGATTTGTACCCAATCAAAAAAGTACAACTTAATAGATACAAAAAAGTTACAATTAAGCATTCTGATTCTGAATATCCTTTTAGGGGTATGAGGAACAGGGTGTAAAGTTCACTCATACTCCATAGAAAAGGGAGGATCCTCCGACCAGACGGGTGTTGTGTCTGGCGGGCAACTGCCCAACGATTGATATTGGGTTCTCGTATATATGTCCACTGCACGGTAAACTTTAATTGCGCGATGCAGGATTTATGTGACGTCTGTCTGACGTCAGGTCTTTGATGCGTAGTTCGCATGTGGCGATGTAGATACCGCCACATCCTGATATGAATTTAGTTGTAACACTCTTAACATGTGACTGGAAGCAGCATGCAGCATGTTGCTGGTCTAACTGGATGCAGCTGAATACCAGTATTTTACATGCCACAACCCAGTAACTGGGTAATACAATACCCCATGGTAAGCCTGGTTTTTCGACTTTCAGGGGCTTCTGCCGACCCGTAACGACTCTCAAAAATCCACGAATGACAGCCGGGACCAACGACTTAACATGCTTTCCGAGACACGGAAGAGTCTCGGTATGTTAAGATGGTCACCCATCCACGGACCAACCCCGGCAAGCGTAGCTTAACCTGATGGATCGACCCGTGCGGCTGTTATTACTTAGCCCCGAGCTCCTGTCATGTATGTATGCATCAATAAAGTTGACGATCAAAATGTGAAAAAATTATAAAAATAAAATTAATTAATTCTTAAAATAAAAATTTGCTCGAAAGCTTTCAATGAGGCACAAAATTTAATTTGGTCCTTTTAAACCAATTAATTGATATCCCAATTAATCGGTTTAAAAAAGTTCAAAATATTCAACATGTCGGATAACCGTCGCCAAAGACAAGTAACAACATAATTACGAATGACGTACAAAAAAAAAGAAACATGGAAATTAAAAAATGAATCGCTGTCACCGCAGATGACCAATCAGATGCGTTTAAATGCTGCTCTCTAATTACTAAAGTGTCACAGGAATATGAACCTTGTTTCCTTTTGAATACAGCGGATTCAGAACGATTTTTATTTTTCAAACTGTCAAACGAAATTGTCACCACATATTCTACGTTCAAAAGGACCGCCATAATTTCTTTTGTTCCAATTTCAAAATTTCACGTCTGGTTTTATCAGAAACATGTGAACTGTAATGTCGTCTTTTATTTGCATAAATTATTTTGCCATTTTCGTTTATGCAAATGATTAATAATAACTGTTACTAGTAATTATTTGTTATTAAAATGAACAAAAAAGCTTAACAAAATTACTCGTGCCATTATGTTTTAGGCAGCCTTATTTTCATCCTATGCTGGCCAGCGCCGCATTTTTCAACCATCTAATAAAGGATAATCAATTTGACCTGCAAATACCATTCAGCTAGCTAACTCCGGAATCCCGTATTTGCAAAAACATAACAGTACCTATCTCAGTTCTAAATTACATCAGTACCTATAGATCACGAGTTTTCAAACATGTAGTTTCGTTACTCTGATTCTAACATTGCTGGCACTTTCAAAACTCCGTGATTGTAACTGTAAAAAAAGAAATTACACCTTGAATTCCCGTCATAAATTCGGTGGTACGTTGACAGCTGTCATTATTGGCGGCAAACGAAAATTTCACTTAAAAACTTCATAATTTTAATACGATTCCGAAACGTGACTTTAGCACCTCACGTCCACATTTATAGGGTGTTCCGATAAAGACATTATGTATTTTAATATAAAATTTTATACGGAGTCTTCGAGCGTTTTTCTACACTAATAATATAAAGAAAAAAGATTTGTATATTTGTTTGAAATTATTAAATTCAAAAATTACTGGAACGATTAAAAAAAATCTTTCACCAGTTGCTATTATTATCACTGCGTAACATAGGCAATAATAGGCAACATTTATAAAGATATCTCGCAGGCGAAACCGCTCTGGCGGAAGCTAGTTCTAATAAATAATAAAATAGTAGTAATAAATAATAAAATTTTCAATGTCTGTCGTATTTTAAGCCGGTTCATAATTATTATGTGTGAATGATGTATATTTTCTTAATGGGACTTGATTTTGTACCAGAAAATCAATTAGTTCTAATTTAATGCCAATTTCGGTTCATTGCCACTTTACTTTTTTCTGATTTGATAATCAAATAAAAATGGTATGATACGCATAACCGTGTCATTTATTCGATGACAGACTTTTTGAATTAAACTATATGAAATCTCGTAATATAAGTATCGTAGGCGTAACTTTATACTTAATGATTTCAATTACAATTTAATTTAAACGTGAATTTGTTAAACTTAAATTCGTTTTGTTTTAAGGTAACATTAAAATTATGGAACCTCGACTTCAATGAACTAAAAATATTCATTCATAAAAATTATTCAGAATTTAAAGTCAGTCTTCTCTTAATCAATCAATTTCGAAATAAAAGTTAAACGATCTTCTTCCGACAAACGCAAAATTAGCATTTTTTTGTTTTTCTTAGTAGGTACACCAAAATCAAAACAGAAAAATCCTCAACCTGTACATATATCAACCTGCCGGATGCCGAAGCGTGGGTACCTAATTGAAACTAAAGGGGCGTTCATACCCGGCAATATAGTAATGAGCGCGATATGCAACGAGTCTGATAAAATAACACGTCATCATTGTACTGCGATACAGATTCGGGTGTAATGTCGGGGAAACAGTAGTGGTTGATTGGTGGGTTCTACTTAAGCCGATGATATCGACGTAAAATCAGAATGAGAAAAGCAGCCATCACGAAACCTTTTTTCATGGTCCAGAACTGATTTTGTTTGAAGAACTATTAGGGACGTTGATAAAAAATCATGTACAGTCGAACAAGCTATTTGGTATAGGTACAGGCAGATAACTTGCAACTACTTTACAATTTTGTGAGTATTTTCAGTTGTCAACAATCCTCTTACTCCCTAACCCATAAGCTCAAAAAGTTAAATTAATCACACAATCAAAACGAATTTTGACAGTGTAGCGAAAAATTTATATATTTTGCCTGTTTATCAAATAGCTTGTGCGACTGTACTTAGGTATTTCAGGGACTATATTATGAGATCAATGATATGTAAAAAATATGGTGTTAGTCGTCCTATAAAGCTTCACTTCTCTGTTTACCCTCCCCACCACCGACACCCTAATCCGAGGTCGGTACCACACAGAGGGGTACCTTTAGCGTATAGTCACTTTATACTTTACACGTTTTATGCCCTGGCTGGAGGCTTCAATTTATTAAGGCATCCCGGTAGCCCGGTTAGGTAGCCTACAACCTCACAAGTTACGAGGTGCCATAAAAAAAAAAAAGCCCTCTAGAACAATAATAACCATATCGCTCACAAGGTCGACATTTCTCAAAAAACATAATTTTACAGGAGAGCAATTTTATAGTTTCAAGTTGAAATTTATACCATAATCGTTGATTTTTTATTTAACTTATTTCGACAAAAATTTAATTTGATTATTATAGTTTTTTGTTAAAATAGAAAATCTTATCACGACATACTATGGTACTTTTTTCGCCACTTATGTCATTGTTGCTGATAAATATAAAAATATTTTTGTAGTATTTTGATTTATGACGTTACACTTCATAGTTATTTTTAATTTGAAGTAATAAATATTATCACGTCACAATATTGAATTATCAACCATATGTACATATGGTTGCTCTTTAGCAAACTGCATAATCTTAGCTATAATCTCGAAAAACCACAAAAAGACTACAAAGCAACAAACACACGGCTACACATCGAGTATAAGCTGACCTCTCATTGTACGGAAATTCTATACACTGCGAGATCAGCTTATACTGGAAATGTATAGCTTGATTTGTAGCCGTGTGTACAATATCAAAGAGCCAAGTGGAACGAACCAACCTGATCGCCGCGTAGGATGGTCATCAAGGCTCATTAAGGTTAATATCAAATTTTGAATGAATATCGATTTAAATGTATCGATGAAAGTATCGAATCGTAACGATTATGTCCTTAAGGCCACGGTTACGTAAGAAATTTACTTAATGACGCGTTTAAAATGTAATAAATTATTGCAAGCACGATTTTGGGCGCTTGGGCACGCCTTCTGAAAGCAATATTATGTTTCGTTTGACGTGGATGTGTGTTCCCATGGTATTCTAGATAAAAGAAATGTCTGCGAAGACGTTTTACTTTTGCTTTCTAATTATATTATTTTGTTTATCAGTTATTGACTGAAATCATTGTGGAATGTATACAGGACAGACAGCAAAAAAAACGGAATTACGGATGTTGACAATCAACTGAAATATATTTGTGGAAAAGTTTAGTGAAATTACTTTATTATTCGCTTGCTGCCGATCGGTATTATTTACATCATCTTAGGCATCTTCAGACCTGCGGGAAGTTTGAAAGGGATACCGGGACCTTGGCAACAGGGAACTGAATGAACACGGGTGGGTTTTAGTCAGTAAAAGTCTGACACGCCCTACCGCTCCGCCCAGAGCGGGAGAAGTCATTTGATGAGTTTCCAAGATCATAAAAAAAGGCATCTTCAGTCCTCGCCACAACCGTTAGCCAAGAACTGCCTCCAAGGTTTCAAACTCAAACTCAAACTCAAAGCATTTATTTCAATTAAACCATTTACAGGCACTTTTGAATTGTCAAGGAGTCAGTCAATCAGAAATATGAAGCTAGTTGCCCATTCCAAAGCGTAGTAGGTACCTATGGAGAAGAACGGGCAAGAAACTCCAGGGACACTCTTTTAAATCAAAATATTGTTACAATATAATGGTTACATCATTCATGTTGAAATTATACATGTGAGAAGAATGTAGAAAGCACGTTAAAAGCGTCCGCAATTATAAAATAAGAACAATTCAAAAATTAAAATAAGCCATGGCAGCTAAGAAATGACCAGTCACAACTGACGGCGCCCGTTCACGAACATGACGCATGGATCAGCACCATTCAGCTCAACCATTTTGAAGGGAGCTAAATGATCCAACACACGCGCCACCATCAGCGAGACATTTGAGTGAGCATGACATTCCCAGCCGCCAGGGCACATTCAAGTCAATGAAAGACAAAAAGTTTCTGGTGGCATGCCGTTAATAATATCTTAGCTATTAACTTCGGTCTTAACTATTTCCTCGCTAGGTCACAGCAACGCTTTCTTCGAAGCTCTTAACATGTTTATAACCACATCACGTCTTATTTCTGGTCCTTGAAGACGCAAAAAGGACCACCCTATATGACTCGAAACGTTTTATTTCTGGCAATTTCTTTTTACAAATTTATAACCTACAATTCACACTTAACACCTGCTCTTGTAAACTAATTACACGCTTTATTTTACAACTATTATAAAACATAAAACTGTATAAATTAAATAAAATGCTCGCCAATTATATGGAAAATCGAGCATGATTTATTCGAATACTCCATTTCTAATCCATACTAATATTATAAATGCGAAAGTAACTCTGTCTGTCTGTCGGTCTGTCTGTATGTTACCTTTTGACGCCTTTCGATTCACTGAACGGATTTCGATACAATTTGGCAAGGAGATAGATGGCATCTACTACACATCTACTTTTTATCGACAAACCACTCGGGCGATGCCGCGGGCAGAAGCTAGTTTAACATAATTGAAGGATAAGAACATTATAATATTCTTAGCACATCGTTTAGATTCCATTACACTTGCAATTATTTTATGACCTTTTATACAGCTTAAGTCCTACTAAAATGGATTCTAAATTCTGGTCCTTAGAGTTGGTTTTCGATTGAGTTGGAAATAGGAAGAATTTCTATTGTTTTAGTTCAAGATAGCACGTATATTAATGTTTATAGTACAAATTAAGTTCAGCTAGTTATAGCCAGTGTAAAGTGCGTGTTATCTTATCTGTGGGATAGTTTGGGTTTACGATGGTCATGTTGGGATGTTTTGATTATGTTCAGTGATAGGTTAAGGCAAGGTTGCTTCGGTAAATGTTTCGAATGAAGTTAAAGAAATCTTTTCAGATTCAATATCAACATTCTCAACTCAACATTATCGCCTTATCTGCCTGGGAACCAGGCAACATTGTCGTCTTACTGCAACATAGTCGCCTCCCTATTTATATACTCACTTTCTGCTTCAACCATTTTTCACTCAAAACCAACATAAACTGACAGCCCGCTTCTACCAACAATGTACTAACCCAGGGGTCTTCTTACACTGGTTTCTTGTGAGCCAGAACCGTTAACTCCTATCTACTCTTATCCCAATTTATATTTGGGATCGGTGCAACATGTATTTTTTAAGCACTCTTCTCGGTTATCGTCATCTCAGTCAGTCAACCCCTTTCTAGCCATATCATCTTTCACACATTTGATTTTTAGTGCATATTTATTATGTACTACTTTTTTGTGTTTGCAATATTTTGCAGACAGTAGGAATAATAAAATTGCTAACAATCACATGACACTTTTGTCGTTGTGAAAAAATCGAAAACGTCTCTTTTTCAGAATAAACGCGCATTTTGAATTACTGACAGAGACTTGAGACAGTTTCAGAAACTAACAAGGTATTTATTACAATTAATATATTATTATTTATGAAAGAACAAAAAAACATTTTTTCGGTAAACATGACGCAAAAAATAAAATAAACACAAAGAAAACAAATTGGGGGGAAACATGCATTACATCCATGCAAAACGGCGAATGAATTAGCGGCTAGACTCAGGAAGATAAATAAACGAGAAAAAAAATAATTTCTGTCAGCAGGTTTGTACAACCTCTGCCAGGGTTGCGGGAAAGTCCGAAAGGGATCCCGGGGCCTTTGGCAACAGGCAACTGAAGGAACACGGGTGGGTTTTAGCCAGTAAAAGTCTGACACACAAACAGAAGTCATTTGATGATTTCACAGACTAAAAAAAAAAATAGGTTGTATGTACAACCTCAAACTCAAAGCAGTTATTTCAATTAAACCATTTACAAGCACTTTTGAACTGTCAAAGACTCGGTCAGTTAGTCAGAAAGTTGAAGCTAATTGCCCATTCCAAAACGTAGATAGTACAAACACTTTTACATGTCAATCTTTACAACTAGATGAAGTCGGAGTTTCTTATGTGACTACTCTGAGAAGAACGGCCGAAACAAACTCAGAGGTAACAGTCTCTTTTAAAGTCCAGACCATGATCTTAGTCAGATCATAATGAGGACCATGTAGAATGGTGTCTGAAATGATATTTTGAGGAAAGAACCATACAGATTTGATTGAACCTCTCCATGATTTTTCTAAAAATCGTAATAACTAATAATTTAGCACCATACGACCTTCCACTTAACACAACTTAACATTTTAATTGGTCTGATTAACATAATTTAACAAATTTCTCCCAGCAATTAACATTTAGTGTTTTACATGCCTTTACAGATGTTATCGAAACGTTCGTTAATATTTATAATACAAAATACACATCATAATTTTTTTTATTGATCCAAATAACGGAACACTTTCTATTTTTTTTTCTTGAGTTTTAAAACTAATTAGGCCTCCCACAAGGTGTACCGATGACCTTGGGAAGGCCTCAGGAATCCGCTGGATGCGGGAAGCACAGAACCAGTCAAAGTGGGGGTGCTAGGGGGAGGCCTATGTCAAATATGGACCTATGTCCAGCAGTGTACAATATTCAACAACATTCTTTGCGTAAATAACGCAAAGAATGTTGTTGAATATTGTACACTGCTGGACATTCTTTGCGTAAATAACGCAAAGAATGTTGTTGATCATTGTACACTGCCTACTGACGTTAACGAGCAATTTTTGCAAACATAATAAAGAAATGGATTAAGAATTACCTATAAAATCCTTCGTTTACGCGATACTTGAGGCACTGTTTTACTTTAACGCTAATGAAACCACAATTTAAAATAAAATTTTAGTAAGTAATTAAACATGTTTGATGCAATCTACTTTCAAACTAAACCACTAAGACACATAATTCATCGCATGATCATAAATAAATCAAACGGGAACCGGTGAAAAGTCGTAAAAACTGGTAATAGCCGCTTAGAACCGCTTTTTTCCGACCGCACGCGACTAAATGCAATAATTACAGCATTTTAACTAGCTTTTATTACTAATTATGACACGCTTGTAATAGCATGTAATTGTGACGGTAATTACTGATTAAAATTATACGGTAAAAGCGGTAAAGATTTCTTTGTTTTTTGTCGAGAAATATCTCTGATAAATTGTGACAAATTGTTCGTCTTGAGACGTAATTATGGTAGCAGGAATAATTTTGCGTAATGAGTTTTCTAATTGGATTAAGTTGTTGTTTATTCAGCACGTGCTAGTTTGTGGTGTAGCACGTGCATGCAACAGTAAACAGGAAAGGAAAAGTGTTCTCTTTGTACTATTTAGTTTACAATTTTCATAATGAGGCGGTTCAGAGGCGTGGATATGACGCATATTTTCCTCTATTTTTGTGTTTGTGTGCTTTATTTTGTCTTAACGCATAATCTCGAGATTAGTGCAAACTTAAAAAATACGTGTCACAAAGTTCACGAAAGTAATTAAGTTAAAATTGTAATTTAATGCTACTAGTTCTGTTCTGAAACTATTTACAGAAAAAAGAGGACGTAGATTCGTTATTGTATATTTCTTTTTTTCTAGTCCTCTTTTACTAGACTAGTAAGGTACCTACCCATGTATTGCCTGAGCTTAGATATCCATTAATTTAGCATGGTCAAATAGCAATAGGCATAACGGACAGTCCTCTGTGCAGGGCTTGCATGGAGACTGAACAAACAGTTGCGCATGTATGCACAGGCGTCACCCAGATTAGAACAGAAAGATCTGGTTGCCCCCAGATCTTTCACAGATGTTCTAAACTGACCAGAGATGTGATCAATTTCTGGAGGGAGGTGGGCTAGTTGGAATAACCACCGACGGCAACCATGGCCCGCGCACAATAGTCCACCGAAAGAACGGAATGCGGAAACCAAACTCTCTCATAGATGATGGATACCATGGTCACTATTGAAAGATTTGCAGCATTCTATTAGAAGATATAGTACGTTCAGTAACACACTCACTTCCTGATCGCCATATTGAAGTATAAAATAAGCAAGTTCTATTAACCGCACCAGAAAATTAAATTGGATGAGTTTCGAGTATAAAATTGGCATTTATATCCATCATTTGCTTTGTCCATAAGTTCTGCTTCTAACTGACAACCAGACATAACTTATCTTCATAATAAATCACAAGATTTACAGTGAAGACTAAAAACGTCATGTGCATTAAAACAATAATTTTAGATTCAATTAAAATCCTATGATGGATTACTGAGCAGTAAATATCGTAGAAGCTTCCGTAATGCTCTATATAGTGATTGATGATGCTAGAACACGATTTGATGATGAATGATTATGGAATTATCATTTAAGATTGTTATGTTCTAATTGTGAGAGTAGGCTTTTTAAAATTGGTGTATTCTGACAGAAACCAGCGGAGTCACGCTTACAATACATATAAAAAACAAAACCGACTGCAACAACACATAACTGAAAAGTGAAAAACAAGCATAATTTTTATTATAATCTTTAGAATTTTGGTTGCGCAGGCGAGGACAAACAAAAGTTACTCAATATTTCAGCAGGTTTTCGGTGTCGGCAGGTTTTCGGAATACGAAAATTTTCTATATTATAATGCTTGTTTTTCTCTTTTTATTTATATGTTTTGGCAGGCGGGTTTTTTTTAAATAATTTGCTTTATTTCAAGCTTTTTAGTGTTATTTAATATATATATTTGGAATTGCCTTGTTTTTTGTAAAACATTCAATATCATTATAGGAAAACTTTATGGAAATTGTTCTACCATAATCGCGTTGCACCGTTCGCGTCGCGCCTGTTTACGAGCCTTCAATGTGGTGAGGATTCGTGTTGATTATCAGTTAAGATACCTGCCCTACTTATAAGTCCTTCTCCTTGTAAGATATTATAAAGCTGAATATTATAAAGCTGAAGAGTTTGTTTGTTTGTTTGTTTGAACGCGCTAATCTCAGGAACTACTGGTTAGAATTGAAAAAATCTTTTTGAGTTAGATAGTCCATTTATCGAGGAAGGTTATAGGCTATATAACATCACGCTACGGCCAATCCGTGACAGCATATGTCTATGTTTTAAGATTGACTTTTTTATGGTAATCAAATTGGTTCGAAATTAATGCATTATTTGCGAAGGAGTTTTATCAACGTAATATTAATTCTTATTCAAATAAATAATTTTAACATCAAGGGTATTTATGTATCAGTAAAATACTTTTTAATTCATTCGAATCGGACATTTAATTTCGAAGTTATCACGAGTATAACAATGCAATACGCGAACCGTTCGACGCCGGCGCCGCGCCGCGCCGCGGCTTTCCCTACTCTAGAGGAGAGGATGAGCACACAGGTAGACCATGACCAGGACATAGGATACGTTTTATCCCTATATTCCCACGGGATCGAGACCAACGCGGGTGAAACCGCGGGGCACATCTAGTATTTAATATTTATTGATTCTTCATGCCATCCAACGCTAAAGGTAAGGCAAGTCTCCCAATATGAACACGCTTTATTTAAAAGTTAATTATTATATTTTTTTCTTATTACGCCATCATTACGTACGGAGCTACCGTCAATTAAAAAGTAATAAAACTACAGATACGATACGGCTCTATTTGCTTTTTTATTGTGACTCAAATGAACCATAACTAAATATTAGATTGGTATGACTGTTTGTGTATTATCATAATTAGATCATACAGTCTGACTGTTACTTTGTCTCTTGAACCTAGTGACGCATATATTTTTTCAATTTTTTGTTTGTACACTTTTTTGTGTTAATAAGGGGGGGGGGGGGGGGGGGTAATTGCTACCCTTCAATAATCATTATCTGTAACTATTGATTGCAGTATCTTGAAAAAAACCTACATTTACACGGTGTAAGGGAAACACCGGTGTCACTCAAACCATGGGTATACTTAAATATAAAAATAAATGACCGAGTAACTTAAAAAAAAAACGTTATTTTCATTAAAAGATTAAAAAAAAAAACTATCCGACACCGTGCTCGCTAGTGAAACAGCTGTCTGACTGAGGAAGGGGTCGCAGTCGCGGCCAATCAGGACATGACCCGCACCCCGTGTTGAGAAGCAAGTTCGTTGCCCTAGCGCATACGTGAAAGGGTGAAATACTCTAGTGGTAAAAATATTTTTTTTTTTAAAGTCTTAATTTTCCATTGATTTTACGTTCTATAAATGACACAAAACCATTGGTTTCAAGGATAACGGTGTTTACCCTAACACCCTGTATTGTCGCGAGGACTTGAAATTCTAACTCATATTTATAAATGTGAAAGTGAATTTGTCTCAATCACGCAAAAACGGCTGGACGGATTTGGATGTTTGACACACAGATAGACAATGACCTGGGTCAGGACCTAGGCTATTTTTCATCCTGGGTTGCAGACGAAGTCATGTGCAACAGCGAGTCTTTAATATTTAGTTCTTGTCCTTTAGCTATCATAAATTAACCATAATACATAAACACATTAGTATTCCACCAGCGACGTAGGTAATCTACTTTTGCCAGGAAGTATCAATAAGAACGTACTCTAATATTATCAACTGCATACCGTACAAAAAGTAGCGTGTGCACCGCGTGCGCAGGCAAACTGAGACAAATAACTGTAGTTGAGACAAATAAGTGTAGAAGAAATATCTCGTAGATAGTGAAGATAAATAATTTCATATTCTAAAATAACCGTCAATTAAAAAATAAACATGTAGGTAAAAAATCGGAAAATCTTTTAGTATTTTTGGAAATTCTTGTAGTAGGTATCCATTTTATAATAATTGTTAGGCGTCATAGTATGTTACAAGATACATAGGTCAGTGGAATGACCACATGCAACCAGTAAACCCTACAATGCTGCAATCTCTGTCCGTCTGTTTTAAAATCGTTAGGGTATGTAAAGAATGCATAGATAGTTTAGCGTACCGATAGGTAAAAACGTGTAAATTATATAAACATGTAAAAAAAGGAGCTCGTCTGCCAACAAACTGCTTTGTGATCTATCTTGTGAAAAAATATTTCTGTGAATAAACACTTTTTAATTTCTATTTTTTCATAAACCATTGTAAACAAAAACAAAAAAAAACAAATTCTTTCAAGCCTAAAACTACCAGCCAGCCAAGAAACCAGTTGTCAGTCTTATAGCCATTTTAGGATTTTTTTGTAGCTTCACGAAAAATATAGGTCCGACCTTAATCTAGAAAAAATTGAAGAAAGAACAAAGATAAATAAATAGTTGATTTTTCACAGAAACACGCGAGATGGATGATAAACGAACATTCGCGATCGAAATTCTGTTTGGCGACGTACCTACGCATTGAACAGTGTGAGCACAGCTTTACGCTGCCTGTTTAGGACCCAAGCAGGTTTTTACCCAGGTCTAATTGCTTATGCACCCGATATAAACTGCCGTCTGTATCGGGAGTATTACGTACGACCTAATGAATACAAAATAAATGGGCTACGTTTACGAAATAGTTAAACAAATAGCGGCTTTAGTGATGTTTCTGTTTATGGATTTGTTACAGTTTTGGTACTGAATACCTATAGTTTGTTTTTGGATTGTTCATATTATTGTGACGGATTTCTTACGCTTCTACGTCACATCAAACCATTCCTGAATTTAATTTTTTTGCTTACTTAAAAAAATAACAAATTGAAAATAAAATTAATTTTGTATATGCATGAAGCAGGTATTGATCAAGAGGAACCCAGTTTATAACGATTAAGAACGATATATATTAATACTAGCTCCCGCCCGCGGCTTCGCCCGCGTGGTATGTCGATAAAAAGTAGCCTATGTCCTTTCTCAGGCTCTAGACTATCTGTGTACCAAATATAATTTAAATCGGTTCAGTAGTTTTGGCGTGAAAGCGCGATAGACAGACAGACATACAGACAGAGTTACTTTCGCATTTATAAAATTAGTAAGGATAGTGTTGGCGAATATGGGGATTCCTTATGTTTCTCTTCCTCAACTATTTTTCTCGATATTATCTTATAAATTAATATCTGATCAACTTGAAGGACGTCAACACGATCAGTGAATAACGTACTTATAAAAATAATAATCATAAAAAATAATGGGCTCCTCATATTTATTATTATTTTTATTAAATATCGGCTCATTATCACAATATTACAGTCCCTGTACAAAGGTCTGACGATGTAATCTTCCTGTTCCTTATAAGGCTGAGTTCAAACGGTACAAATTAGATATAGGTCAGTTTCAGTCAGCGGAGGGGCCCTGATCTAGACTTTAACCTTTGAGCGATACAAAAGGATAGTGGATGGCACTGGCAGCTAAGAAATGGAAATGATGAGACATTTATATCATTATCGGTACTTCTTACGACTTAAACTGTAGGCTTAGAGAAAACGAGAGGACTGACACTTTGAATAATCTAACTGACATTTCATTGAAACTAATGACAAGTGTGCTTCTTGTGCCCTGCTTGCACAAGGCATAGGGTTGCCATATGTAAGCGACACACAAGAAAACAGTTTCGAGTTTCTAGTCAATAAAACGATGCCTAAGTATGAACATAATCCAGTGGTATTTCGTCTTACACACATTAAGATGTATATGCATGTATATGTGTAGATGCATTTATATCTGTATTTTTTATGGTGTACATAATAAAGAGTATTCTATTCTATTCTATTCTTATTATATGTAAAGAAAAAAAAATACTCGGGTTTTGAATTTTCCATGCATTTATTTAAGTAGGTAGGTACTATACTTTGTTTACTGTCAGTTCTAAAGTCTTTTGAATAATAGAGCCAATGGAGACACGCTGTGGCTTATTCACTTCCAGAGCAGGAGACTTTCAAACAATAGCGTAGACGATAAAAGACTATGTTTTGTGGCGTATCTTGTTCAACTATTTAACCATAGACGTATCCTCTATTTCTCAGATCCTTGTGTCAGCCGTGAGAAATAGCGCGTTCGTGGTCCGTCCCATCCAGTTTAGTGAATCGGGCGATATCGCTCAAACGCTTATGATCGCCGATCGAGCGATCGCTGATTTATTCTCAATCGCCGCGAATGTCTCACGAAGCCCGTGATTCTACGGCACGACATTGTTTTTTCGAGATTTAGTGCATTTTCTTGTAGTTGGGTTTTTTGTATTGTATTTTCGTCCACTTTTGTCATAGTCTCAGACCAAATAAAACCAAGACAGAGCGATGAGAACAATACAGTGAAGCATGCCAAAACTACACCACCGCTCTGTGCATACACGCTCAAACGCACACATATATTTATTTATTAATTTATTTAGGTTAGCCAACAATTGTTTACACAATACATTTTAAATAAGTATTTGGTTAATGGAGTAGGTACAAGTATAAGTGCATCAATTACTTACAGGCTAACACGACATGCACCATTATTGGTTTTACATAACTAATGCTATAAAGCCAAAAAAAGATATTTATAATAATAGACAATCAATCATTTTTGCTCATTCATGCGCAACAATATCTAATAGTAACAAAAATAACATTCTAAATAATACAACAATAAAATAAAAAAAAGATTGGTAACAATAGCATTAATAAACTAAATTAGAGCAATAAAATAAAAATAATATAATAAAATCCCATAATTCAATTCAAATACAGTTGAAACATAGAATTAACATTACAATTAACATTCAGTAGCGAGATCATTGTGACAATAGTGCTCAATCATTATTTTATAAAATTTCCCTATGCTATCATGGTTTATATCAGTAAGATCACTGCAAATGTTCAGGCTTTTACATAGGCGTGAGATCGGTGAGTTAGCACCCAGAACCGTTCTTCGCAATAAATACAATCAAACTACACCAAAATATGTGCACACACGTTTACGAAACCGGCCTCACGCCACTGTTGAAAGCGCTCTGTCTTTGTTTTTTATTTGGTCTGAGGTCGTAGTAGACCAAGGTTTACTCAATATTACTGTGTCCACCATTCTCTTCAATTTAATTTGTTTCATTGCATCGTAGTACTACTGGTATTCAGCTGCATCCGATTAGACTGGATGCTGACCCCAACAATTGTTGGAAAACGCAGATGAGATGATGATGTGATGCAACATAGCATATTTCTTATTTTTCATATTTATAATCACTGATATACCTACTTATTTCGTACTTCCTAGGGGCCTAAAACGGCCACATTGGCAATTCCTCTAAAAGCGATTCATTTGCTAAATTTCCAGCTATCATTAGCAATTCCTATAATTTGACACAAAAGCAATTCATAATGTGTGGACCATTTTACGAATCTCCATATTAAACTGTCAAACAGATGAATTATTTCGTAATATGAATCGCAAGCAGATCATATTATAAATTGTCAGTTTGTGACATTTTACGATGATTCTTAATATTTTCCTATTATGATTCTGCCAAAGTGACTGTTTTAAGCCCACTGGTCTGACGAATAACATTCAACTTTCAGTACTCGTTTGTATCCCACCATACAATTTAATTCCACTCATGTCGCGAAATCTTTCACAAATTAAAATGGTAACCACATCCTAGCAATAACAATTCCGAATACATTAATACCTCTTACAGCCAAACCCAATTTCAAAATGAAGCGATAAACTTAAGTACCACACTTGAAAACTTAACTCAATTTGTATAATGTACCCTGTAACGATCTTGGACAATTATTAGTAACAATATCTTCGTTTACCAAAACCTATATGGGTTCGCGAGTGGTTATTTGGCCGAGAATAATGTCCCCTTAAATGTTACGGCTCCAGTTAACCTTTATGACACTTAATTTTGTCGGATATTATGCGATACATCGGTAGCGTAATAATAAAATCGTGTAACGATACGCTTGGGGTGTTGGATTGTGGTATTCGTAGAAGCGAAGAGCGATGCGGGGTTAGGAAAAACTGGCTGTTACAGTTCACAATTATTCTATTTTCAAATAATATGTCGAAGGAAAAGTAGCTACAGGCAGTCGGTATAGAATTATTTCAATAATAGTTTCTTCAAATACGTGCCTCGGAAAGCATGTTAAACCATTTGGTCCCGGCTGTCATTCGTGGATCTTTGACAGTCGTAACGGGTCGTAGTCTGACAACCAGTCTTACCAAGGGGTATCGTATTACCCAGTTACTGGGTTGTTGAGGTCAGATGAGCAGTCGCTCCATGTAAAGTACTGGTATTCAGCTGCATCCGGTTAGACTGGAAGTCGACCCTGATATATTTGGGTAAAGGCTAGGCCGATTGATTGATTAGTTTCTTAAAATTTCTGCCTACACAAATACTGTGATTTGATATGAGAGCTTTTTCCAATTCAACACAAAAGCTATCAAGCACTCAATTTATGAGTTATTCCAAAGTGACTAACCCTCCTGATTCATAGTTTTAATACCTTAAAAGGGCCATTATTCCTGGCCTCGATATCCTTGAGATGTTTGTCTTTTTTACATGCCTTGCCAACCTCCTCTGTAAAACGCTACTGGGGAAGTAGCGTTTTTTGTTAAAATGGGCCACACACCACACGAAAAATATAAAATTTTATGCTCTGCACCGCGATCGGACTGCCCGTTTCAGTGCATTGTAAGTGTTATTGCTTAATTTCACTATCATATCAATCTCGGGTCTCGTGTAAAGACCTCTTTATTTGGAGCGAATATGGGAAAACGTTTGTAAGGTAATGAGATGGTCCCGGTATATTTTAACTCATAATGTTCTGCCCTTTTAGGATTATTTTTTTGCCAGAAAAAAAAAAAGAAATTACTTACCTACTTACTTTTTTTTAATTTGAGAAAATTATTTCATTACACAGAATGGCCATGCTCCAAGGTTTTTTACAGAAACTGTTATTTTTTTCGTTTAAAATCGTCGGTATAATATTAAAATTTTATATAATTTATTAAATAATATAATGCTTGTTTAAATATTTCTATAAACTTTATTGTTATAAACAAGATTATACATTACAAAAAGAACACACAAAATATACAATGGGCAGGCCGCCCATTGTATATTTTGTGTGTATCGCTTCCTGCAATCTCATTTTTTTCCTTTCTTTTATATTTTACTAATAGCTTTCTTCATTCATTAGGTACTATTTAACCTCATTTAACCTCAGTTAGTTCCAGATTTTTTTTTCTTCCCTATACGCGAGTCATTTTGAGCGTTACTTTCAGAGCAAAGTCACAAAGCCCCTGTGGCCTAATGGATAAGGCATCGGCCTCCTAAGCCGGGGATTGTGGGTTCGAGTCCCACCAGGGGTACATAATTATTTTGCATTTTACCTTTATTGTTATATCCAAGTTATTATTCCCTGATTCAGTCGTTATTGTAAACACATTCTTTGAAATGAATGTTTTTTTGTTGAAAACTTTTTTAATTTCTCCTTTTCCATTGTCTGTCTGCAAACAGCTGCGACTTACGAGTTATAGGTCGTAGGTTCGAACCCAGCCAAGCACTTAACTTTGTGTTAATAATTTCATCACCACTGCTCTCAAAACGGTGGAGGAAAACATCGTGAGGAAACCGGCATGTCCTAGAACCCAAAATTCAAAGATATGTGACATCCATCAACAAGCACTGGGCCCGCGTGGTGGATTACGGTCCACTTCTTCTCACAGAGAGGAGGCCTGTGTGTCAGCAGTGGGAACATTATAATGCTGATTATGTATGCATGCCTACTCCGCAGGTATACCATGGCACAGGTCTCCTTAAGACATTTCGGGGCCGACAGCCCATCTGCTGGCTGCTGGCAATTCCAAGTACAAACATTAAATTAAAAATTCGTTTTCCCTCACTTATTTATCATTCGATTTCATATCGTAAATCGTACCGAATCGAATCGGTACCAAAAACGATTCGATTCAATCGAGACATGATTGTGATATGTTATTGTTCGTGTGCATAATTTTCGGCATCACTTTCATTGCAATAATTCTAGAGAATATTTTGGCAATGGTTGGGCAACCTCCTTTAAATAATGTTTCAGGAAAAAACGTTGTGCAATGCTCGCTTGATTTGGTCTTCTTTGTTAAAGGAGATCTCGAAAATATTGATATTACGTCTGTGGTGTCTCTCAAAAGGTTTTATTTATTTGAGCTTCATATACAGTGTGGGTACATAGGCGGACTTAAGAGGAAATAGGCCCGGTCCCCTCTCCCCATACAAACGCTCTCGCCTGTTTTCTCTCTGGTTTATGAATTTAGACCAATGATTTTTACAGTAAAATTAATATCAACTAGTTCTATGCTTCTATGTTTTCCGTTTTGGTGATACATTGTCTGTAGAAGCACTAGAACCCTCAGAAAATTGCCTGTTTAGACCTCTGTCATCAGAAGCCTATTGTACAAATTTGACACGATATTTCTGTATTATATATTAATATTTAACGTGGATATAGCACACAAATATATCTATTATCGTTTTTTTTGTACGTCACCATTGCACGCATTGTACACGTGCGAAGCAGGGGCTGGTCACTAGGATGTAATAATGTATGTAACTTCAAACCTTGGCAAATCCTACTAAACTAAATCACAGCCACTTCCGTTACATATACGGGTTCCGTAAATGTTTATTCGTCCGCCAAGCTCTTAAAGTATCGACATTAACATATTTTGTCACGTTTTATCGGCACTTCACGCCAGTTTTGCCTTACGGGGTAAACGGAACTGCTGGTGCTGTCAATATGTATTTACTGGAAAATAAATCAGTACTACATGCTGGTAAAATGTTTATTTTATTAACATTCTCATTTACAACACTATCATTATATATAAGGTTTATTTTTGTAAACGAATACAATGATGTGCTAAGTCATTATCTTAAATAATATATTTTAGTCGTATTTAAATATTTTTTTACAATAATAGGTTGTAATAACGTATGCCTAATTTAAGTATCTACATTCTGTACCAAAAGAGTATTTAAACTCGTGAAAAAAAGATTTTCTTAGTGAGACCTTTTGAGTTTTCTGACGTGGTGGAAACGCTTTATTTAGGGATCCTCTTAGGTTGGTAACAGAGCTGACTAGGATATCTGGACGTAGGGACAGAAGCTAAAAAGTATTTAAAAAATAGACAGTCATGGGGGGACTGCTGACATAAGTGACAACTTAAAACTGGTATTAGCGCCATCTATATTCTATAGTACAGCACTACGGCGCGACATAATCAGACTATAATTTTCCCTCTGCTGGCCCCCTCTAACACCTCAATTGTACATAATAGGCAATAGAATTATACTCCATAATATTAAACCTTTAATAATTTATATATAAATAATAATTTCCTTGTTTCCTAATAAATAATAAAATAGGTGAAATACTCAGACCGCAGACCAGCCCGCTGTAATTGAATTCATAAGTAAAGTGGATGCGACTTCTTAACTGATGTGCAAAAACAGAAATGTCCTATGATAATCGTTTTTCTAGTGTATTTTCTGAAAAAACTAGGAAAATTTATAGGTTGAAGTTCGAGCAAAAATGTTTAAGCTTAAAAACATGAAGCAAATAACTTTAGTCCTTCTAGCTATAGAATAACATGTTTTCTGCCACTCCGAGCACGATAACTTCATGAAAAAATATTTGGAAATTACTAGAATTATATTATTTATTCATTCTAATTTATTATATTTATTAACATGAATCAAAATGTTTGGATTCCAAATATTTTTTCATGAAATTATCGTGCAAAAGTATAAATAAAATAATCGACACTTACAAAAAATCCTCTCCAAGCATTTTCTCCACTCTTTTGAAGCTCCGCGTCCAATTATAAGAAAGGTTTTTATAGGTAAATTCTCTAGTAAAAATGTCGGTTTCTGAGCAAGGTGAGAAATGCCCTCTAAACTAATAAGTGTCGGGTATTTCCTCGTAATTACCCGCCTTATATATACCGATAGATATAGGGTGTAATACTTCACAACAGTTAAGGGGTAGTTTATAAGGTCATAGACTGAAAACTCTCAAACTCAAACCATTTATTTCAAATACACCAATAAAATTAAAGGCACTTTTGTATAATTGACAGTCAGGAAGATTCATTCTAACGTGTACTTTGTTCCTATGGAAAAGAACGGGCAAGACACTCCACGGACACTCTATCTCTATCATCTCCCGTGATATTAAAGTAGTGATTCAAGATACCTTTTTTTATCAAAACCCTTTCTAATACTCGAAATACAAAGGTGAATAAGGTTGTCATGGAGGGAGGTTGGCTGGTTGGAATAACCACCGAAGGAAGGAAGGAAGGAACCGCCATGGCCCACGCACAATTTTCCACGTTAAGGACTAACGGCCAGTTTCTTCAAAAACTGTAACTTAAGGTGCGGAAACCAAATTCCTAACATAGAGAACATAGAGAATGCTTTGAGTTTGAGTTTGATGCATGTTTCCTCGTGAAACTTCACCTTAACCCCAAGAATTTATCACGCAAATAAAATAAAGGTGAGAATTGTCTCACTCCTATTTAGTTTTCTACGTGATCCAAGTAAATTAATCGTTCTACTTACACGGTAAATAAATCGAGAATGGTAAAAAATATTAATCGCATTACTGATCTCAATACGGTAATATTCTACTTGATTCGGTAAGCTTTTGCTTTTTGCCCGAAGTTTAGGGTAAAATATTGAGATGGAAAATGTCAGCTGTTTGCTTTGTATGGGATAATATTTATTGTAAAAAGATAGTAATTTAGCTTAATCCAGAATTACTTTGTGTAGCTCTTTTTGGATTTCCTAAAGGCGTAGAATTAAAGGGACACTGGTGTTTCCATAAGAGTTTTTGGGAGACTTTTTTTTGCGTTTATCAGGACTGTGGGAATTTAATCGGAATCCAAAATATTCATCCGCTCTTAATAGATAAAAAGAACTCAGATAATATGAGCTGATAGCATTTATTTGCCATCAATCTGCCTAGCCCAACTATGTTAGGGTCGGCTTCCAGTCTAACCGGATGTAGCGACTGCCTACACAATAACTGTAACTGGGTAATACGATACCCCTTGGTAAGACTAATTGTCAGACTTTCAGGCTTCTAACGTACCGTAACGACTGTCAAATATCCACGAATGATAGCCAGGACCAATGACCATGACCAGGATTAACGTGCTTTCCGATGCGCGCAGGAGTCTAGGTATATAGAGATGGAGACCCATCCATTATTTTCGAACTAACGTTTTAGACAAAGTGTTGCCATTCGGCCAATGTTGTAACTTTTATAAGTTAATCCATCTTAAACTTGTATCACATTAGTACCAACAGATGCCAACAGACACATCTGTGTGCCCCTTTCAAGAATACAGACTCTGTAGATTTATTGAACATCTTTTATTCTAATAAGTACCTGGTACTTATTTGTTGAAAGGCCTACATTGTCCTCCCATCCCTACTAACACTGTAATTTGAAAATATTATAAAAGCCAATTATTTTTAAAAGAGTAACCGGTAGAGTTCCTTTTACGGCTTTTCTCCATAGGAAACGACTTATTGGAACCGTGCACCTAGCTTCTGACGTTTCATAAGTGCCCATGTAGGTTTATGTGAAATAAAATATATTGATATGGTTTTTTTTTTTTTGAATGTTATGTAATGTCCCATGATTAGGGATAAGGATATTGGCATATTCCGTACAGCGAAGTTTGGGGAGACAGAAACTAAGTACCTATAGGAAGCCACAATGAAAATGAAGAAAGCTACGATCTTTACATACCCATTTTCCTTCGTCCACGTTCAGCTCATCTGGTTATTGCTACGAAACAAGTACCTCCATATTTCAATACCCATAATCTACAGTGTATCCCAGTTATACCTTACGAAGTACCAAATACAGGTCCACGCCTCATCTCAGGCATCAACGACGCCATATTATAAAGAGATCAAGAGCGTCGTAATTAAATCAGTTAGGAAGCATGACTGTGCGTTCTGCGGTGCCTTTGGAGCAGTTTTTGTGGCGTTCATTTTAGACATCCAATCATTATTGGGTTATAGAGATGTACTGGTAGGTGAGATTGAACGAGTTTTAAATTTAGATTTGTTTGGATCCCGAGTTAGACTCGTTGCTTTGTTAAAAATTACTGTCATTATCGTAATAAATGCATTTTTCACCTAAAATGTTGAGAAGGTGCGTTAAAGGCTGTCATCCCGATTAGCCGTTATAATTAACCACTTAGTCCTCTTAAGTCAAGAGTCTATTCCACAAAGTTTTAATTGTAAACATGTCAATTTAGTTAAATTATAATGGTTTTGGTGGGTCAAAATTTTAATAAGAACAGTGATTTAGTCAATTCGCAATCACCAATTATTGTGGGCTAAGGCTAACAGAAAACTAAATTTTTCACGTCTTAGTAAAGGCTTTAAAACTTTTTTTGTATGTTAGCCTATACTGTCCCACTGCTGAGCAAAGGGCTACCCCAAATCCCTCCAAACATCCTTTTACAGGACCACCTCGACTCAAACCTTACGGCATGCGTCTAGGTCGTCTCGCCACCTCTTCCTGGGCCGGCCTCGGCGGCGCCGTCCATCCACGTCCGTCATAAAAAAAAATTAGCAGATTTAAATGAGGGCGTGGCTATAGTTCGTCAAGGCCCCATCAAAATAACTATATTTTTGGGAAAACAAACTAACATGAAACTGACTCAAACCGACACCGTGTTCGCTAGCGAAACAGCTGACTGACTGATGGAGGGGTCGCGCTCGCGGCTAGTGTGAAACGGTGAAATACTATTGTGGTAAAATAAAGATTCTCTTTAAAAAACAAGGTCTTGCAGGTCACATCTTAGAAATCTCCTTAAGTCCCCTCCCCATTCCACTGACTTCTAGTCCTATTCCTTCACTGTGCACGCGGTGCGGTTATGGAATTCCCTTCCGCCTGATATTAGGGACTACCAAACTGTTGCAGTGTTTAAAAGAAGAGTGAAAGAACACTATCTTTCCACTTCGTCATAGTTGCGTATGTATTTATTTATTATAAAAATATATATTTATGAAGTAGGTATGTATGTAATATATTTGTATGTAAGTGTATGATCATATTATTTGTTTTATTTTATTAAGTGAATTGTTTTGATTATTATGTAGTTTACTTTCTCACGAATTTTACACACGGTTTCTACATCTCTTATCTACTTTCCTATCGCAGGTGTGCTGGAAGAAATTTCTTTAGAAATAAGCATCACCTTTGTACGTTCTTTTTTCTGTTCTTTTCTTCTTCTCTGTTTATTATGTGTGTACATAAATGGTTAAATAAATAAATAAATAAATTTTAAAAAAGTTGTAATTTTCCATTGATTTTACGTTCTATAAATGAAACCAAACCACTGGTTTCCAGGATAACGGTGTTTACCCTAACACCCTGTATATCCTCCCTAAGATCACTTGAGGAAAACAATATTAATTTCAAAGCTCACACGACCAACGACCAAACCCACGTCAAAAGATAGTTGATTACAGAGAAGCCTCTGAATCTAATAATATAAAAGCAATCTAGTTCATTTCTAGATGACTGATCTAATCCAGTCAAAGGCCAGACTGGAGCGTAATAACCGGTAATCAATTATTATCGTTATGTAATTTGTTATTGTTGTATCGTATATTATGGTGTTGTCTGTGTTTATATCCTAACATAATTTTCATACAAATATTATAAATTCGAAAGTAACTCTGTCTGTATGTTACCTTTTGACGCCTAAACCACTGAACGGAACTCGACAAAATTTGGCAAGGAGATAGATGGCTACCTGGGTAAGGACATAGGCTTATACTTTATATCGACATACCGCGCGGGCGAAGCCGCGGGCGGAAGCTAAATGAAAAAGTGAGTTTGTTTGTGTGTTACGCTTTCACGCTAAAACGGCTGAACGGATTTGGATGAAATTTGGCACATGGGACCATGACCTGGAGGAGAAGGACATGGGCTACTTTTAATCGTGGATCGCAGACAAATTCACGGTCAACAGCTAGTACTTTTTTGTACCCAGTCCAGCTGGTAACCGGCGATAGAATCTTTAGACAATGACATCCTTGGCAAAAGAATAATAATGTTAATAGATTATTTATTAATTTAGGTACTCATTTATTGCAGAATGTGCACAAAGCTATCTGTAGCCTTTTGTATCAGTCTGCTGACTAGGCGTACGTACGTCATACATGGCCCTGTTAGGGCGAAGAAGAAATGGGCTGTCGCAATCTTAAAGAACATCAAGACAGGTATTAAAAGTACACTTTGTAAACAAGCCTATTACAAATTAGAGGATTATATTCAGGATAAGAATGCATGGATACATGCTGGTCTTGCTCTATAGGACAATATTCGAGTCTGGACGAAATCAAACTGGTTGCTAATCTAGTTGCATAATTTACTTTATTTGTATTATCATAGATTTTTACACATTTTGTGATTACTTAAACTCACACACTGTCTTATTAGTATTATTTGTAATGTAAAAATGTTAGGAATATTGTGATATTGTATAGGTACCTACTTTTACAATGTCTGTAAATGTGTGAGCACCATGTATCTATCACATCATTTTATTAATCAATTTATTTGTCATTGCTCCATTTTTTATTCTTTTTACAATTTGTGGTAAAGTAATCGTATTCACATGTAATTATAATTGATGTGTACAAAATATTCTAAAACATTTTTTTTTTTTTTTTAGAGATTCAACGGTGGAGTTTCTTGCCCATTCTTCTCCATACGAAAACTACCTTTTGGAAGGGGCAACTAGAATCAAGTTCTATTTCTTAGTTTTTTTGACGTTCAAAATTGCCTTTAATGTGCCTAAATAATTTGACTTTGACTTTGGTATTGATATGTTTTTGTTTCTATTTTTCGTCGAAAAACAAACTTTCCTGAGGGCCTAAACAAGTGACAATCGCTTCGAAAGTGTTTCGTATTTCTACAAGGACTTTGACATAAGCTTTTGTCAGTCCTATACATTTTTGCCTTTTCCATCATCGTTATCGCTGATAGAATGTCACTTTGTCTAGGGCCTCTGGACTAGACAGACTAAATATTATCCTATCGATTTTTTCTTGCTATATTGCATTTCAATACAAATTGTATCAATATTCGTCATTTCTCCACAAGCATCGCCAGTAATATAACCTAGTACCCAACAAAATATGCAACAAACAAAAATAAATTATTAAATTCTCATGGGAACGTGCATTATACTCGAGTTAATGCAAAAAGCTGTGCAAATTGAATCAACCGACATTAATATTAACGACAGAAACAGTTTGCGGGGTGAGCAGACAGCCAGGTCTTGTCATCAATCAAATTTATGTGTATGTTAGGTGCAATGAAAGGAGTTCATCTTATAACAGGTACCAGAGAACTAGGCTTGTCGAATAAGATTAAACAGTATCCGTTCCTGTCCTTTTCTCGAAATTCTTCGTCCAAAAACCTTTCAATCAAGCTTATACGATGATATTATTGATTAGTTCATCAAAGTTCTATACTGAGTAGGAAAAAACTATACCTAATTGTCTTTAGTTTCAATATCTGTATAATTAAGTCATTATGCCTAGATATTTTCTTATATTAATAAGATATACCGATAAGATGATCCACTTAGTATAGACATAGACCTGGCCTTTGACTTGGCTTTACATGCCGTCAAGAAATACCTCTTAGATGATCACTTATTTGTCTATTTATTTGTTATTGCTCCATTTTTAGTTCTTTTTACCAATTGTGGTACAGTAATCGTATTCTAGGTGGATCGTATTCACATGTAATTATAATTGATATAGGTATACAAAATATTGTAAAACATTTTTTTAAAGAGTAACGGTGTAGTTTTTTCCCCTTTCTTCTCCATACGAAAACTACATTTTGAAAGGGGCAACTAGAATCAGTTCTATTTCTTAGTTTTTGACGTGCCTTTAATGTGCCTGTTTGAAATAAATGATTTGAATTTGACTTTGACTTTCCACTAATCATCTTAAACTGGCACGCCTGAGAGGTATTTCTCGACGGCATGTGAAGCCAAGTCAGAGGCCCATGGCGGCAAAAAAGCTGACACCAGGTCAGTCACTAACTACTGGTATACAAATGCATTCTCAAGCCTGTTTGGTGCTATGGTACCTTCACAAGACTGAAAAGAAGGGCACCCCAAGACTTACTCACAACCAGCATGAATGTGCTGTAGTATCGATCGGATGAGGCAGTGGCTTCATACCGGGCAAGATCAGGAACAAAAATCTACCTATTGCTGAATAATGTCCCAGGACAGATTGACATTGAGACATTAAGAAAAAGGAAAAGAAAAAAAAAAAAAAGGTCAGTCACTAACCACACGAAAAAGAAAGATGATCCTAAACAGTTATATGTTTTAATCATTATAGTAACTTATTTTCCAAGTTAATTTAATAAACATAAGAAGGTAAGGGATTAGTATAAATTCATAATAACATATTTCACGAAATATCTATTCCTATCAACACTAAAGCGTCCACAGACTAATTTTCCCATAGCGTAACACATCACATAACTAAACTATTCAAAGTAATCCAACGTAGAATGATAGAATCCAATTCACTAAGACCATTCACTTCAAACCTTTTGAATTTATATTAAGATTAATGCCTTTCCTCATCCCTAAGTGTAGGAACGAAATTAACTTTGCATATAAATTGGCACATTCATACAAGATTAATTCAAAAACGTCAAACTATTTTCTTTGAAACTGTTTTCGGTATTTGCGAAGATAATAGAATCGTTTTGGAGCCAAAAAAACCACCAAATTTGACTATTAGTAAGGGCTGTTTTAAAACTCATTTGATTTGAATTATGTAACAAATTATTTTCGAGGCCAAAAAGGAATAAAATGTGGGGCGAACAAGGAATTTAATAAATGTGTGGGGCGAACCTTGTGGGGAATGTGGAACAAATTGAACTAGATTCCTTGACAATTCAAAACAGCCTGTAAATGTTTAAATTGAAACAATTTCTTTGAGCTCGCAGTATCGCAAAAACTGGCATTAGAAAAACTTGCAGGTTCAAATTATCAGCTATTTAATAAGGCTGTATGTTGTCAGTCAGTCAATCATAAAACTTGTCATACAATTAGATTTAACAAAGTACTGTTATATAGCCTTATAAATAACGCTTTCTCTCGCTTAACTTTATAATTGGACTTAAATGTGCTTCAACCCGAAGAGTGATGTGCAAACATTATTTCTTGAAAACAAGTGCGTAGGTAACTTAATTCCTTAACATGTACAAGTTGCGGGCAGACCATATAACATTTTGTACCTCGGTTAATATTGGTCATATATCATACGGATGGATACCACACAATATTTTACATGCTCGTTATGATTTCGGGTGCAATAACCGTTATGGTTGGAAATTATGTTAAAAATGGCGGTTGGCTGGAGATTTTTTTGTGGGTACGGGTTCGGTATGTTATTCGTTTAGAGAAGAGAGAGAATCTTTGCGTTACTTATCGTCACTTTGCTGTACCCTAGTATGGTCCTTGTCTAAATATAGAGCTTGATTAAATTCTATGTCTGCTTTTTTTCCAACTGCTTATCCCTCGGCTGCAAAGGTTTGACCCACGTAACAACTTATTTAATTTTGAGAAAGCAGGGTTCGCGGGTAACAACTTAACAATTAAGGGAATTCTTATCTCTTTCAATGTCCTACTTCAACATTATCAGCCTGAATAAATGTATCCTCATGAGAACTACATTTTGTTCTAAGCAAGCAATCTCCAACCGCCTAGCAAAATCGTCAAACGCTCAACACAATTAACTCCATTGTTACACTCTAATTTCATCTCCAACCAAAAAATAACTTGCACAACCTTTAATCAGACTCTCGGTGACCTTTACCAGCGGGCTCCTAAAACCACGCCGCACTGATGATGTTAACAATCAAGGCTAATGCGGTTCCCGTGGCGTCGTATCCCGCATCTGCGAAATATTTTATGCCTTCATCCTTGAATTAAATACTAGTGGGTAGGCTGTGGAGCAATTATGATTGTCTTTCAGTGATTATTTGGATGAGGTTTCGTGTCCCGAGAGCATGGAAGAGTCACACGCGTCTATTTTTTCTTTAACTATGTTTAAGACCCGCATGGCTGATCACTGTCTCTTAAGATACAGGTTTACCTAGTTTAAGAGGCAAGGTTATGATACTTGAGTACAGATTTTAACATAGAAACAGCATTGCTATTCTGTAACCATTTCATCGTGAAAACTTAGGTGAAGTGAGCGTGGAGTGAGCTGTCGTTGTTATCGATACCTACTGTAAGGCAGTGCCAGTTCACTTCACCTAACTTTTCACGGTGAGATTTTTACGGAATAGCATATGTATACAACGTACCTACAGTATTTCATAATGATTGTTGATGGTTCCCATCTGTATTTTATGGCAAATAAATTGAATTTAATTTAATACAGGGTGTTAGGGTAGACACCCTTATCCTTGAAACTAGTGGTTTGGTCTTTCTATGTTCTTTTTCTATGGGACCAACTTTGAAATCGCAAAAAAAAAAACACCTGTTCCATACATTTTGTCGATTAAGTGAACACAAATCTATGGAACAACTGATTTTTTTTTCGCGATTTTAAGGTTGGTTCCATAGAAAAAGTATATTATAGATGACACCAAACCACTAGTTTCAAGGATAACGGTGTCTACCCTAACACCCTTTATACATAACATCACGCCTATAATCCGAGGAGGTAGGCAAAGAGGTAACTAAAATATTTTCTTGTTCGATATTTTCTCTAGTTAACATAGATTTACTATGGTTTAGGAAACAGAGATAGGTATAGTCTTGTTCATATCAAGCTACATTTGGGCGCTGCCGCTGTTTCTTTGTTTAGTCCTAGTTTTTCAACATTTTAATTATTTCAGTTGAATGTCATCATTATAATCATTCTGTCGAAAGAACTCCACTGCTGGAAATAAGATAGGCCCCTTCATCGCCACATCGACCGATCCTGTGCTTCTCGATTCCAGCAGATTGAACTTTACCGGGTGGATGTTGTCAGGTAATTCTAATAATCTAATAGTAATCTGTTATTTATATTTGTAGTATAGTCAAGCGCCCATTAGTGACAACAATTTAACATTGACAACGCCTTTATAAGCAGCCTTAGATATCAATCAATCTGCCTAGCCTAACCGGATGCAGCTGAATACCAGTCTTTTACATGGAGCGACTGCCTATCTGACCTCCACAACCCAGTAACTGGGGAAGACGATACCCCTTGGTAAGACTGATTGTCAGACTTACGGGCTCCTGACGACCCGTAACGACTGTCGAAGATCCACGAATGACAGCCTTATAAACGTAGAAATAGGGACGGTTTTTGTAGTGCAAGTGTTAACACTGATGTGCGTGCCATATGCAGAATATACATTAAGTAGGTGCCCACAAAAATATCAACCATTTTCAAACAAACAAAAATCAGAAGTTCGTGCCATTATAAACATTTTCACCTATTCTTTCAATATGGGTCAGACAAAACATCTCAAAAACGTTTCTCAGACAATTCTGTTGCTGCAAACCCGCATAAACTGGCGACCAGCAGTCAGGAGGTCAAATGCATAACTCTCGGCACCTCGAGCGCTCGCGCATGTAAATAAGGGCATATTTCAAACGTACTAGCACCGACCGCAGTGTTGGGTTGCTTCTCCAAACTGTTCGGGGCGAGTTTGTTTTACGCGAGCATTTTGACGGAAAATTTTCTTTCACTTTGAGTGCGCAATTTTACAGTGACGTCTTCTTCATATTCTTAGCGTATTGATGGCAAATATTGTTTGAAAATAAGTTAAATTTTTTGTTTGGCCCAGTACACAGCTACGCTGACACCATTTAGTGCCGCAGACATGTTCCTCACGTGTACAGGTGACAGGGCAAGATAAAAGGTGGGCCATGGTCTGCGGGGAGACGCCGCATATACACTGAAGCTCGGAACCATCTGAGAAACTCCTCCTAAGAAGATTTTATTTGTTCCGGCTGATCTGGGAACATAATTATTACAAAGAAACCTAGACCTAGTGCTCTTAAACACGAGCATCACTTAAATCCTACAATAGTCCTACTCCAACCGGGGGTTGTCCTTAGGTGCACTTGCATATTGCATACAGGGATAATCATCGGTTGGTACCAAATTTTATAAAAACGTCTAACGGTCCTCTGCGAGTTGGCTTTGGCCCCTCGTACGTCTTCCATATGTCCGGGACTCCTGGATCCCGAGAAATGTCAAATACGAAAAAGTTTTATGCTGCAGGTATTATTATCATTGACGATGTTTGCTAGCATGCGTAGCAAATCTAGCATGCTTGCCTACTTATAAATCGTCTTCTGCTTTTATTGTCAAATGATCAATCGAATTAATTAATTAAACCTAACCTAAAAATAATAACAATAGAGATGACTTTTTCGGATTCCAACCAAATGACACTCAAGCGAACACACATGCTCGCGTAAATCAACCAGCATCCTTACAATCACCATACACGTTAGACAGGAATGTGTGAATGCGATTCATAAATAAATCGATCCGAGCAACGTCAGCGCTTCCGTGCGCTTATTGATATGGTAATCGTGGTCTTAATGTCTAGTATTGTACATATTATTTACTGTCGGCGATGGTCGTCACATCGTAAATGAGCGAATGTGGATGGTAATTAAAAATATTCAGAGCTAGGAGCTGATTGCTAGGTTTCATCGACTCTGAAACAGCAAGGAAGATTTTCTTTGGATGATACCTGGGACCTAAGAATCATCTCATCATCTGCGTAGCCTTTTCCCAACTACGGGGTCGGCTTCCAGATAAATAATAAATGATTAATTTTCTGTAAGTGGGTTTGTACAAACACTTTTACACGTCAATCAAATTTATAAAACTAGATGAGGTCGGCGTTTCGTATCTGACTACTCTGAAAAGAAAGGCCGAAACAAACTCAGATGTCACAGTCTCTTTTGAAGTCCAGACATAATCTTGGTCAGATCATGTGAAGACCATACAGATTGGTGTCTGAAATGGTCTTTTGAGGAAAGAACCACACAGATTGAGTGGACCTGTCCAGTCAGTGCACGCATTTGTCAGTATTCGTGCAGCAGAATTTAAGGAGCTCAACGATTTGACGAACAATACAAAAGCAAGGACATTTGCGTAGGCCGCATAAATTACTTAAAATGCCAGACCAAGATTAATTAAAAATTAAATTAGGAAAAAAAAACAAACAAACAAAAGAAAAAAAAATGATCCACATAGTCTTCACATTCAGAATAATAAAAAATATAATACTTTACAAAGACAGACTAACCGGATACAGCTGAATACCACCACCATAGTACCAGTATTTTACATGGAGTCTGCCTTTATGACCTCCACAAGCCAGACAAAATGACAGCTGCGACCAGCCACCACTCCTGTTAATAATAAGTTCTTATTACGATACAATTCAGATTTTAAAACCATAGCTTCCTTTCCCGGGCTTTTTTACTATAGTAAGCTTTGAAAATCGATTTGTCATCCGAAAACGGTATTGGAATAAAACAATTCTGGGATTGCCGAATCTGGGTAGGCATAGGTACTATATCTTATCTTTCGAACGGAAATTCGTTTGTAAGAGCTTATTACGCAAACGTCAAATTGACTTCAATACTTTCGAGAGATTTCAGTAATTTAATTTCAATACAAATCTAAAAAATGTTATAAAAATATAATCCGCCAGCAAACCGAACTAAAATAGATTTACATACAAAAACGTCAGTTACTTTGTAGTACTAGTAGTCAAGTTTCCAAGCATTCTCACAGTAACCCGCCACACTAATGTAGTTTACGATCGCCCTAGAATCGAGTCGTTCATTCGAGCGCATTCGATTGTCGATTTAAATCGAATCGATGCGCCCCGCACTGTCCCTCTTTACGTCAAATAAATATGGAGCTTTAGTTCCAAATAACGACACTGGTATGTCAATGGTGCTAGTATAGATTACCTATGTTCATTTGTGTTAATACGTATGCGTAAACAGATTTTGATTGTAATTCGTTCGATTAGATATAAATGTTCAAATCTGGGATCATGAAATACTAGTATGTTGACATTATTTACCAGTTTTGAAAAAAGAACTGCGTAACGTAATTTCTTACGTTTTTTGCAATTTGCAGGTCAGTGTCAGCTTGAATATAATTGATGGAAATATGATTTTCCATCAGCAATATCTTTGCTTTTGAATTTTTGTTTTTGCCACCGACTTCCGAAATTAAAGTTATTTTTCGCTTTTTTTGTGTTTTTTTTGGAAGTCGGTTGTTTTTTTTTTGTTAAGGGTAAGGGTTAGTTAAGGGACCTACCCCACACAAATTCGAATACCACTACCTATTATAATATAAATAATAGTGACGGAGTCAAATAACATTATTGTCTAGATACACTACGTGGGAAAAAAACGTAAATATTGAAGCTAACTGAAAAAACTACGCAAGCAAAGTTAATATTTATATGGGACCACGTCTGAAGCATGACTTACCAAACAAAAAAAAAATCAAGATCGATTCATAATTGGCGGAGTAATCGCGTAACACAAAAATAAAGAAAAAAAAATTAAAACCTCCTCCATTTTGAAGAAGTCGGTTAAAAAGAGGATTTATACCATCTTGTTGACTCTAACAACACCAGGCATCCATCTTTCATCTTTTTTCGAAATAGCAGAAAATACTGCTGTATATTTTTTAATTCTCTACAATTTGAACATTATTCATTAACTTTTTAACATACCTACCTATTCCTATTTTATCATCCACAAACCATAGTCGGGCACGGTAAGTCTACCGACATCTAACATCCATCACTATGAATGACACTATGAAACATCTCTGCTAGCCCTGGATAGAATGATTTAAAGCATCGGTCACCAATAAAAGGATTCTAGCCTTAAGTACTACAAATTCCAATTTATTAACCCAGCAACATTTTTTCATACGCAAAAACTGAACATAGATACGGTCAATTCATTAAAAATCATTGACTTGTCAGATTTTTTTCACTTCAGTATGAACTGACAAGCTGGACTGACAAACGACGACGAATGACTGACGAAACAGGTGGATACTGACTGATGTTTATCTGGAAGATCAGTATCCGATCCCACGTGCATTAGACTTTCAGATAGGAACATGTTTAATAATGTATTGACCAGGGATGTATGATGTGCAGACGGCTTAACAATAGTTATGCAATGATATGCATTCTGTTAACTTAAAGATTTGAATTTATTAAAATTAGCTATGATAATGCTAACCTTACTTTGCCTTTGAGGTTCCCGACATCCAATTGACTTAAAAATACGAACTTTTATTGTATAACGGGTATCGTAAGTTGATCTTTTCCGCACAGAGCTAGCGAATGTTGGATTAAATTCATCATTGACTCAGAATTCTTCGTGTGATTCGAATCTCCCAGTTCGTGCGATGTCGTTGATTCTCGCGTAGCGTATTTCTGGGTTAGTGGATAAGGTTCCTACCTTATCATAGTAGCTGCTCTTACTGATTTATTTATGAAACTAGCTGATGCCCGCGACTTCGCCCGCGTGGTTATATACGAAAACCTTACTCGAGAACGCTCTATCCATTGGTGAAAACAGCATGAAAATCGGTGCAGTAGTTTTTGAGTTTATCGCATACAGGACGACAGATAGACGTGGCGGAGGAATTTGTTTTATAATATGTAAGGATAGTAAAAAAAAACAAAAATACTTTATTGTAGATCACAATATTAAGTATAAATAAAATAGGACAAACCTTATCGCACAAGGAAATTTCTCGACTGATAATATAGTATTAAAGATCATAGGACAAAGCCATAGTATCAAAACATACAATTAAGTTGGCCGACTAAATAGCAGTCTACCAATAGGTATAGTGAAATGTATGTATGTAAATCGTAATATAATAATATATTAGTCGTTCAATAGTTGGCTAACTAACAATTGTATGTCTTCGGGAGCTCTAAGTTAAAATGTAACAGCAAAATGAATATTAGAGCTATACAGATACACTGTGCCTAGCCTTTTCCCAACTATGTTGAGGTCGGCTTCCAGTCTAACTGGATGCAGCTAAATACCAATATTTTACATGGAGCGACTGCCTATCTGACCTCCACAACCCAGTAACTGGGTAATACCATACCCCTTGGTAAGACTGGTTGTTAGACTTTCGGGCTTCTGACGACCCATAACGACTGTCAAAGATCCACGAATGACAGCCGGGACCAACGGCTTAACGCGCTTTCCGAAGCACGGAGGAGTCTCGGTATTTAAAGATGGTCACCCATCCACCGACCAACCCCGGCAAGCGTAGCTTAACCTGAGAGATCGACCCGTGCGGCTGTTATTACTTAGCCACGAGCTTTTCCTATAGATGTAGATATAATATCTATGACAATAGAAAGCGACTCCACACAAAACTAGAACAGGAAGTTATACCAAAAAGTACCAAAATCATAAAAATACCTTTTTACCCGTATCGTCACCAGTACCACATAAGTCACAAAAATTTCACCACAAAGTTTATTGTTTCCTCACACAAATAAAAAATGTCTTATATACGTGACTGTAGGAAGGTATTCCATGAACTATCAACGAAGGTAACCTAGTACAAGATGGTACCTATGCGTCATGAGGAAAAAGGTGTTGCTGAGATAGTTATCAGTATTTTTGGGTTTTATTGTACGTGCTGGGATATGAGATTTCTACGCTGTGTCTCATTTCACTCAACGTCAGTAAAAAAATTGCATTGCATTGGTTCATCCGTTTGGGAGATACAATGCCCACACAGGCAAAAAAACATTGTCCTACATTTAAAACACTCCCTTTTTAGAAGAAGCGAGAGTACAAAATAATACCACGTTTTGGAATAAAAAGAAATAATGATTATTATTTTTACTGAGGATCTCGTGGCTATCAAGTAATAATAGCCGCACGGGTCGATCCATCAGGTTAAGCTACGCTTGCCGGGGTTGCTTCATGGATGGGTGACCATCTTTACATACCGAGACTCCTCCCTACCTCGGAAAGCACGTTAAGCCGTTGGTTCCGGCTGTAATTTGAGGATCTTTGACAGTCATTACGGGTCGTCAGAAGCCCGAAAGTCTGACAACCAGTCTTACCAAGAGGTATCGTATTACCCAGTTACTGAGTTGTGGAGGTCAGATAGGCAGTCGCTCCATGTAAAATACTGGTATTCAGCTGCATCCGGTTAGATTGGAAGCCGACCCCAACAAAGTTGGGAAATGGCTAGGCAGATTGATTGAAATAATTATTATTAATTAACTATTAAATTAAATAAATTAACTAGTAAATTAATTATCAATTAATTAATTATTTAACAAGTTGATTATCGCGCGATAAAATAGCTCCTGTGGTGGAGAGGCTTTATTTCACCATTAAAGACACAATCAAAAGAAAAGAGATATAGCCTAGAATCCAATCTTACTAACAGTACCTCATTCTTCCAGTCCCAGTACCCTTATCATCATAGTTTCTATATCAAATTACAGATATTAAAGCTATCTTGTTATTAGATAGACGTCTAAGTAAACAGCTCATTAGTGCGTCCTGCGCGCGCGCACGTTGGCTATTACACTGGCAGTGACCAGATGACTAGTCGTGATGGTATTTGTTGTAAGGGTTGGCAGTTTGAGGAAATAACTGGAAGAATCAGAGTAAGGATTATATTTGTTTGCAAGAGTAGGTTTTCCGTCATATGCTACCAGGCAGTACCAGGCAACTTGCGTGTAACTCTTAAATGATTGCTTACACATAAACAAAGACTTTATTCAAAAGAATAAAAAGTCGGTACTGGTACAAAATAATTGTTACGAGATTTACTCATAGTACAGTTGAGTTTCTAATAAAAATTCTGTGAAGATTTCGTCATTTTGAATAAAAATTGTTGGTTTTCTCATTTTTTTGACAAATAGATTAGCTAAATACGGTAGTCATGGTTTCTACTTCTTTCTAATCAGAGGGCATAGACAAGTGACAATCGCTTCAAATACGTTTCGTATTTCTACAACGATTTTCAACAGGATTGACATAAGCTTTTCGATAGCATATGTCAGTCCTATACATTTTTGCCTTTTTCATCATCGTTATCGCTGATAGAATGTCACTTTGTCTAGGGTATCTGAGGGCCTAGACAAGTGTCAATCGCTTCCAAAGCGTTTCGTAGTTCTACAACATAACTAGCTTAAGCTTACATAAGCTTTTCGATAGCTTATGTCAGTCCTATACATTTTTGCCTTTTCCATCATCGTAATCGCTGTTAGAATGTCACTTTGTCTAGGCCCTCAGGTTAAACTTACATTATAATAAATAAATCTTGATGTTTTGTCAACACAATACTGGGTTATTGGTAAAACACCAACAACCTCTTAAGGAGTCATTATACTCATCATTATGAACAACTTTTACAATGGGAACAAATAGGAAATCGCAAAAAAAAAAAACAGCTGTTCCGTACATTTTGACGAGTAATGCGAACATAAATGTACTGAACAGCTGTTTTTTTTCGCGATTTCATATTTGTTCCCAAAGTAAAAGTTGTTCATAATGATGAGTACAATGACTCCTTAAGAGGTTGTTGGTGTTTTACCAATAACCCTGTATACAAACCGTGCGAAGTACCGGGCGGGTCACTAGTAAGTACTCCATAATTTAAGCTATTCGTTCTTCGTCTATCAATTGACAGAAAATAGAGATTTCAACATGTTTTGTTGTGAATGTGTCGCCAGTGCAAACGCACAGTAAGAGCACTGTTTAATGAAGGAAAGTTGATCTTGAGAGAAAATTTCAAACCCGTAGCAGGGTTGCCATTCCCAAATTTTGAAAGAAGGTGAAAGTACAGTAGGACCAGCATCACATTTCGGATTAAAAACAGGATACTTTATTAGCACTACTGACACTCCTTGGACTAAGATAACAAGCAGATCACCCCCTGGAGATTTTGATAGTCTGTCAAGAATCCTTGGCATTCGATATACATTCTACGTCACAGCTGTAGTTCACGTTAAACGTGACAGGGGGCGCTTGTTGTCATTCTTTGGTGGTGGTTTACATTTTAATTTATTGTAAACCTGTATAGTTTAAAATAAAGAATGTTTTATATCAACACCTGTTCGTTATACGTGTTGATGGATTCCTATTAGGACAATTTACAAGCTGATACGAATAAATTAATTTGAAAAAAATATCATGTCCGCCTCCCATAATACGTATCTTCATACTAGTTTGTTTGTTAAGCTTTCACGCTAAAACGGCTGAACGGATTTAGATGACATTTGGCACATGGGTAGATCATGACCTGGAATAGGACATAGGATACTTTTTATACCGATATTCCCACGGGATCGAGACTTACGCAGGTAAAACTGCAGGGCGCAGTATCATAATAAGTAGAACCATAATAAATTGTTTTTATAAGACTGATTAAATGCTAATTTCAGCCTTTGGAAAAGAAATATTCACCAAAAAATTGCGGCATGTGTTTACCGAAACTTTGACCCGAATTTGAAATCCCATTCATCTATCATTATTCTCCTGCCCATCATCTGCCTGGCCTTTTCCCAACTATATTTAGGGTCGGCTTCCAGCCTAACCGGATGAAGCTGAATACCAGCATTTTACATGGAGCGACTGCCTATCTGACCTCCACAATCCAGTAACTGGGTAATACGATACCCCTTGGTAAGACTGGTTATCAGACTTTCGGGCTGCTGACGACCACCCGTCACCCGACGTCAAAGATCCACAAATGACAGCCGGGACCAACGGCTTAACCTGCTTTCCGAGGTACGGAGGAGTCTCGGTATGTAAAGATGGTCACATCTACGGACCAACCCCGGCAAGCGTAGCTTAACCTGATGGATCGACCCGTGCGGCTGGTATTACGTAGCCACGAGCTCCTCTCACCCCTCCTCTCTATTATTCTACTGCCCATCCCAATTTATTAGTGGTCGGTGCAACATGTCTTTTTCTATTAGTTGTGATGTCAAAGTCGCATAGTCGCAATCCTAACCAATATTATAAATACGAAAGTGAGTTTATATGTTTGTTACGCTTTCACGCTAAAAGGACTCAACGGATTTGACTGAAATTTGGCACATCGGTACACCATGACCTGGAAAAGGACATATAATAATAACCTTTGATGCCGATATTCCCATTGAATCGGTACGTATGCAGGTGAAACAGCGGGACGCAGCTAGTATACACATAAAACGCACTTTTGAACTTCAAGATTTATTTTAAAAAAATGGTTGATTCTAGTCGCCCCTTCCAAGAGGTAGTTTTGTATGGAGAAGAATGGGCAAGAAATCCATCGTTTCTTTGGTTTTCTCCTACTCTTATAGCCATCCATGACATAAATAAAAACTTTTTACAAAAAAAAAACAACCATTTTTGCAAAAAAAAAAACACAAAAAAGTAAAAAATAACTTAATTTTGGATGTAGGTGTCTTTGCTTTTAAAATTTCGTTTTTAGCCACCGACTTCCAAAATTAAAGTTATCATGGGGCCACCTCTGAAGCATGACCTACCAAACAAAAAAATAATCATCAAAATTTATTCATAATAGGCAGAGTAATCGCGTCACAAACCCACAAAAAAACATTCTTACAGACGAACTGAGAACCTCCTGTTTTTTGAAGAAGTCGGTAAAAAATTTGAAATTAGATCAAACATGACAAACACATATTAATGAAAAACTTTCTAAAAGTGACGACCCTACAAAGCATATTAGTATCGATACAGATTAATATTTTTTGCTATTTTCCGCGTAATTATAATTAGTGATAACGATGTATTACCGGATGTTTTTTGAATGATATCACTTACATTCGTCGGGGGCCGGGCCGTTGCAAAAAGGTTTGGAAAAAACGTATGGAATGAGCAAGTTACACTGTTCCAAGGATGTCTTCAACGGAATCTAGGATTCAACGGTATTGATAATATCTTACTACGGGAAGGAATCTGCTGGTCCCGACAGCATGGTGAATATGCCATTATATCCTGAGATTTTTCACGGTAGCAGTCTATAGGGGAAGCCCATATTAAGTTATCTTTGCAAAGTATTGTCTGTCATAAAAATCATGGAGAAATTGTTTTGATCATGTGGATTCGAAAAAGAGGAAAGGATTTTTTTTAACATTAAAATAATTATTAATTTGTAATGATATCACGCTTAGTTTTTGCTCAGTTACCTACAATTTGTTTGTTTCTATTCATCATCATCGGCCTAGCCTTTTCCCAACTATGTTGGGGTCGGCCTTCAGTCGAATTAATCTGGTAAAAATAATCTGTTTTCGTGCAATAAACATTACGTGTTTCACGTGACTCATTTTATTAATTAATTTTTGAAACATAAAGCCACTAAACTGCAGGAAAATAAAAACACTATTGGAGACTCCAATATTGTCCAGGAATTCTATCACCTCTCTATAATGTTAACATTTGTTACTAACATAGCTTATAAGTCTGTAGAAAGTGTGTATTACTAACATCTCTGGATAAAGGTATGATTTCAAGTATTTTTTTATTACTTATTATTTTTTTATTGTGTTGGTACGGTGATCAATATTCGTTCGTTCATTTTTTTGTACAACAAGCATTTTACCTTTCGGTTAAGATAGAGAGAGTCAATTATAAGCTGGGTACACTGGACTAAATCAAACTGATTGCTAATCTAGTTGTATAATTTACTTTATTTGTATATCATAGATTTTTACACATTTTGTGATTACTTAAACTCACACACTGTCTTATTAGTATAATTTGTAATGTAAAAATGTTAGGAATATTGTGATATTGTATAGGTACCTACTTTTACAATGTTTGTAAATGTGTGAGCACCATGTATCTATCACATAATTTTATTAATCAATTTATTTGTCATTGCTCCATTTTCAATTCTTTTTACACTTTGTGGTAAAGTAATCGTATTCTAGGTGCATCGTATTCACATGTAATTATAATTGATGTACAAAATATTGAATACAAAATATTCTAAACGATTTTTTTTTTAAAGAGTAACTGTGGAGTTTCTTGCCCATTCTTCTCCATACGAAAACTACCTTTTGGAAGGGGCAACTAGAATCAGTTCTATTTCTTAGTTTTTTTTGACGTTCAAAAGTGCCTTTAATGTGCCTATTTGAAATAAATGATTTGACTTTGACTTTGACTTTGAAACAAAAAACAAAACAAGCCACCGTTAACCCAACTTATCCACCAAGTGGAGCGGCGTGAACATCAACATAGCGACGAAATAAACCCGTCAATTCTGAAAAACAATTATCTTGACTAATTACAACATTTCTGTTGCGAATAAATGACAATGTGCGCCCGACTTTATTTCTGGTTGATGTGAGTTACGCACCTGTGTTGCTAAGGGGTTCCGTATATAGCAAACATCATTTTAAATAAGGTTATATATTCAATAGTTTTACATTAATACAATAAATAAAAGTGAGGTAAACACAGTGATCATTTGAGTTGAACTCTGCCCTCACAGTTGTATTTTTTTTTTTTATACAGAACTCACTAGGATTTAAGTCAAACGTGAAATCATTAAGCCACTTTTGAATGTCAAAATTTACAAGAAAAAAATTTAATTTATTCTGGTGTGGAGATAGTATGGAGAAGAATGGGCAAGATACTCCATAGTTACTCTTTTAAAATGCCTTATACATTTAGGTATACATTCGATTCCTCGCATTATTATTCATAATGGTAAGCAATTAGGAATAAATTTACTATGTTCAATTTATGACCGATGAAATTGACATGTTTTTCCATACATAACATAATTTGGGATGTGTGGTGTTCAAAGGGCGGTAATCTATATAATTTAAGTAAATTATGATCTATCTTTATACAAATCAATTGACGTGCATTAGTCTCGCAAAAACTCGAAAAAATCTCGACTGATTTAAATTTTTATTTTATTAGTTCTCCTCAATACCTCAATGGTTAAAAAGAATGAAAATTAGGAAAAACCCAAAGGAACGGCCAAAAACTCGAAATTGAAATTTTGACAGGACTACGGCTGGTGGCGGTGCTAGTTTTGAATAAAAACCTTATAGCTGATTGTCGTGCTGGCCAAAAAGGATTGTTTTCCTCGTATCCGACAAAATTCCAGTCGAAAAATTGTAAGATTGCGCCCAATGACCATAGCTCGCGTGTTACTACATAATAATCTCATTTAATAATTGTTTTGGAAAACCAGAGCACTATGCTCTGTGTTCACTAGACTTGTTAATTGTAGGTATTCTGAGTTTTTTTTACGCACAGTATTTGTTAGGTTAGCTTTGCGAACAAATTTTTAAATTACGATACTATAGAAACAGTCACAGAATTTTGCACTCATCCATTTGAGTTCTTTCTTATAAAGCACTAGCTTCAGCCCGCGGCTTCGCCCGCGTATTATGTCGATAAAAAGCCTATGTCCTTCCCTAGGATGCAATCTATCTCCTTGCAAAATTTTGTCGAAATCCGTTCAGTGGTTTAGGCGTGAAAAGGTAACATACATACAGATAGAAAGACAGACACGAGTTACTTTCGAATTTATAATACTAGTATGAATTAGTTAAAGAACGACTTAATGCGAATTTTACCAATTAAACTGAACGCGATCAGGGGGCTTACGACCACCGCTTAAGTATTATTTTAATCTCACTTCGTGGGGGAAAGGGATGGAGCTATACGTCATGTAGAGCTTAATCTCTTTCCTACATTGAAGTAATATTAAAAAATAATACTGCTGTAAGCGGTGGTGGTGGGCCCCCAGTACCTGCATTTAAACCCTGTTCATGAGTTGTCAGTGTCAGTATGCTAATACAATAAAATAATGGTTTTATTGAGCGGCATTTCCAGATAATTAAAAAAATAACATTGCCGTATTACCTTCCATCCACATTAATGCATCAACACCTCAAGCTCCGAATTTCCCTTACAACTTTCAGTTTTACTAAAAAGGTTTTATATTTATGGGTTCAGTTTAAAAAAAGAATAAAGGGCGATCCCACTGGCCCGATAGACGCGAAACTCTCGTTTTAATGTCCGCTCGTCAGTTTTAATGGGACCACACCTTAATACGGTTTATGTAATAAAATGGATCGCAAAAACTGATTGATTACTGTTTCTCACTGTTATGTAATTTTGGTGTGAAATTCATTTTAAAGTGCCTTGTAAATCTTAATGTTTATTATTATTTGTTTTTGCCACATTAAGCAAACATATCTGATATAATTTTCTTACAACTTTTTGTAACTGTAAATATGGTGAACTATGAAACAGTTTTCATTATGTGAACTAATAATAAAGTTAGCTCAGTAGTTTTTATGAACTAGTGGACATATACAACACAGGTATTTTTGACCCTTCTTAGTGCAGGCAGGCATATTATAAGTTGGAGGATTACATCGCTGATAAAAATGCTTGGCTTAATGCTGGTCCTGCTCCACAAACACAACTAACTAATTAACATTTGGAAATACTGTTGGAGCTGCTGAAGATTGCAAGCCCATATTTGCATTGTATAAACTCAATCTCTTTTGTATTGTACATATGCATAGCACAGGTGTGAGTACTATGTACTATAGATCTATCATTTACCGGGTAATATGTCTTTCATTGACTTGAATGTGCCTTATTGGCGGCTGGGAATATGTCATGCTCACTCAAATGTCTCGCTGATGGTGCCGCATGTGTTGGATCATTTAGCTCCCTTCAAAATGGTTGAGCTGAATGGTGTTGATCCATGCGTCATGTTCGTGAACGGGCGCCGTCAGTTGTGACTGGTCATCTCTTAGCTGCCATGGCTTATTTTAATTTTTGAATTGTTCTTATTTTATAATTGCGGACGCTGTTAACGTGCTTTCTACATTGTTCTCACATGTATAATTTCAACATGAATGATGTAACCATTATATTGTAACAATATTTTGATTTAAAAGAGTGTCCATGGAGTTTCTTACCCGTTTTTCTCCATAGGTACCTACTACGCTTTGGAACGGGCAACTAGCTTCATATTTCTGACTGACTGACTCCTTGACAATTTAAAAGTGCCTGTAAATGGTTTAATTGAAATAAATGCTTTGAGTTTGAGTTTGAGTTACTTTGAATCGGTCTCAATAATGTTGTAAAACAAACTCTTCCGGCCGCGTCTGCCTGTCTGTCTGAACACGATAAACTTAAAAAATAACTAACGCATTTTCATACGGTTTTCACCAATAGCAAGCCCATTAGTGAAAACGGTATGCAATTGTTTTAATGTTTTGTGTAAATTGGCTGAATTATGACGATGATTCTTGAAGATGTCGTAAAAATCATTTTTAGATTACGGAATTAATACATTTTTTACCTGGATTAACACATAGGGTAATTTCCTGGTAGTACGTGCCTGATATTTTCCGACATCCGCTCGGGTAAAGCCTCGAGCAAAAGCTAGTAAGTAATCATTTTACATAGGTACCTACTTTCTATGCAATTCTTGCTTTGGACACTCTAGTTTACCTTTTATTTTATGATGATTGATTTTATATCTAAGTACTTATCTACGGCGCACCTATCTACCCTACCTGCCTACCTACTTACCCTACCTACCCTACCTGCCTACCTACTTACCCTACCTACCTACATACCTAGACTCACGACAATCTAAGAAGGCCGTTTTGACAGCTATAAAAATAATTCGCGGAGCGCTGGAAAAAAAATTGGTTTCATAAACTGATTCTCGAGACATATCGATTGAACATACTTAAAAAGTTTGTAATCGACGACATTGCTTAAAGCTGATTCTCAAGGCTTAACGTTTTATTACATGTACAAGAACGAAACGTCAAAACGGACTTCTTAGATTGTCGCGGACTTACCTACCTACATAGTACCCACCTACCTACATACCTTACTACTTACATACCTACCTATCTACCTACCTACCTATCTACCTACCTACCCCCAGGATTTTTTTCCCATAAGAACCTTCCTCGAACTTCAAGGAATATTAAAAAACAAAATTACCTAAATAAAATTGGTCCATCCGATCTCCGGTTTTGCGCTTAGCAACTATAGCGATAAATTTTTATATATATAGATCGATAAGTAGAGTATTTATTGATTGATGAATGGCCCCCTCTTCATATCCTGGACATTTCCATTCATCACTTATACAATCAACGTCCTCTGATTAGTATTTCAGGTTTCTAATCGCAATAACAATTTACGACCGTCAAAAAGACGTTAATAATATGTTAATGGCCGCAGAAGTCATTCCAATTATTTTTTTATACATAATACCTACATAAATATTATTATATCTTCCATTCATCCATCAAAATGTAAATTATATTAAATAATAAAAAGAGCCTCTAAGTGTGAATTACGAATTCTTAGCAGGCGTTGAAATTTCATTAATTTTGTGATGGTTAGAAAATATTTAACAAAGATTGGCTTCACTTATAATTACACCACTACCGGTCAAGGTTATTAATATTCAATGCCTGTTAACAAGCTCTCAATAAAAATTGCTTTCATCATTAACATAATTTTTTACCCAGTCAAAACAAAGATGCTTTCGCTTTAAAAAAAAAATAGTTGTGTCAATTACATGTAAAAATAAAATTTATGCAGTCCGCGTGTCAGCACCCGACGTAACATCAGTTACTTGTCTATGCCTTTAGTATCTGTGGTACTCTATGGCATCGTTATGACCACAGACTACAATTACAATAAATAGTTGTGACAAATAGACAGACAAACACCGCGCCGCACCGGCAAAAAATAGTTATTAAAACATTACGGCTGTTTATTGCTACAATATAACAGTAATTTTAAACATGTTATGTGTTCAGACTAATAATAAATAAGAATAAAATTTCAAAAATGACATTCAATGATAAAAAAGAAGAAATACAATGCGAAACAACTGCTGGGTCTCAGTGAACAATCGCTACCAAACGCTCGCCACCATAGCCAGCCGCGTGCAGATCAAAGGTAAGCTCAAATTGTGGTATCCTTTTCAGGCTGTAGTAAATCCGAATGTATGTACCTACAGACGTTCTTTATAGCACGAAAAGGAGGTCGTTCCAACAACGAGAGGCAGCGAATTTGAAGCTACCACGGAATGCAGCAGTTCTGTGCGATGAGGCCAACATGAGGTACGAATATGCTCTAGTAAAATATCACTAGTGGTGCTATTAAAAAACGTAGGTTCCTACTAAAATGTGCACCAGAGGGCGAGTGACAATCGCTTCCAAAGCGTTGCGTATTTCTACAGCGACTTTCAACAGGATTAACGTAAGCTTTTCGAAAGCTTATGTCAGTCTTATACATTTTTGCCTTATCCATCATCGTTGTCCCTGATAAAATGTCACTTTGTCTAGGTCCTTAGGGTGGTGACTGTGAAGTGGCCCATAATCTACCACTGAGTCCAAGAGGTGGGAACATTATAGGCTGACCTACCCTAAGCGTATGTACTATTTAAAGTAAATAATAATAATAGTAGGACAATATTATTAAAGGGTAATCCCGTAAAATTATATTGCCATTAAATTAAATCTTACTTAATTAGGAATAAACTTAGCCTTTAATTTCCTGTTAAATAGATTACTTTAGACGCAATAAGATTATTAATTAGTATGTATCAGGATGTTGGGCAGTATCCTGCATAATATCGTTAATTACAAAAAGGCGTGTTACGACCAATTTCCGAAGTTAACGGCAATATAATTGTAACAGACTGTTTATGAGAAATATGAGCTAATTAAAAGGTATTTTGAGTTCTTCACTTATGACGTGTCTTGATCGAAAGTTGAGTCAGTCAGCTGTATCAGTAACTGGGCTTACGAATAGGTAGGCTTTATAACGCACCATTCCAAAACTTGCGACCCATTTTATGTACTGCTTATCTATACAGTCTGGGTTATCATTGTCACCCAGGATGCTAAAGGCCTATGAGGGTGACTTCATGTTCAAATCCCTCTTTTGACGAAACTCGTTGAAAACGAGGCATTCCACTCAGAGCACTGATTTCAACGGCACCTGAGCTGTTCCACTGACTGGACTGAAACAAAATGTTGATAGGTGCGGTTTTGGTGGAGCAGTTTATTAGGTATTATTTTCATTCCACGAACAGCACCAACGTTAAAGATTTTTTTAGTGATGGGATGTATTATTTTGTTCAGGGCATAGCAAATTTTATAAACAATCAAAATTGTTTTTTAGTTTCATGATTTTATATAAGACTAGCTGTGCCCCGCGGTTTCACCCGCGTAGATGTCCATCCCCTGGGAATATAGGGATAAAACGTATCCTATTTCCTATTCCAGGTCATGTCTACCCGTGTGCCTCGAAATCCTCTCCTCTCTAAAGTAGGGAACACGGAGGCGCGGCGCCCGGCGTCGAACGGTTCGCGTATTGCATTTTTATATCGTGATATCTTCGAAATTGAATGTCCGATTCGAGTGAATTAAAAAGTATTTTACTGCTACATAAATACCCTTGATGTTAAAACTATTTATTTGAATAAGAATTAATATTATGTCGATAAAACTCCTTTGCAAATAATGCATTAACTTCGAAAAAAATTGATTACCATAAAAAAGGTTATAGTGAGTCAATCTTAAAAGATAGACATATGCTGTCGCAGACTTTTTTTTTTTGAACTTTTAAAGAGGAACAATTCCATCATACATGATATTTGCGTAACTTAAACCGTTTACGCATCGCACGCAACGGAAGCTCTCAAAAAGGAATATTTCCCGTTTTTGCAACATTTTTCATTTATGCTCGGCTCCTATTGGTCGTAGCATGTTGTTATATAGCCTATAGCCTTCCTCGATAAATGGACTATCCAACACAAAAATAATTTTTCAATTCCAACCAGTAGTTCCTGAGATTAGCGCGTTCAAACAAACAAACAAACTCTTCAGCTTTATAATATTAGTATAGATTAGGTACCAAATCTCAGCCATTTATCAACGGTTATACTAACAATGAACCTTCGACATGGAGCGAAGCAAAAATAAAAATAAACATCAACAAATCGTTACAAATTACACGCGCTCCTAATCGGGCTCTTCAACAAATCGATTAATTTATACACATCACTAATCTCATTAGTTTAAGTAAGGCCTGGCACACACAATCGAATTACAAAGTTGACTTTTGATATCAATATCAAGTAGGTACAAATATTGTTAGCCACTGATGAGCTAAAATGTGGTTGTACCAATAAGTAGGTAGGTATCTACATTTAGGTGGGATTCGGATTCGGGTTTGATTTTTTTAGGTGGGTTTTTTGGTACGTTGGTAGGATCCACTAATCCTTCGCGAAAAACAGGCGTGATTTTAGGTTTTGTCATGAACAGAAGGGGGAAAAGTCAAGTCTTTCTATCACTTTATTCCCACAGCATCGCTCCCAATATTCGACTTCCTTAACTTCGTGCCAACCAAGTGTCCCACGACCTGCCAGAGTTGCGGGAAAGTTCGAAAGGGATACCGGGACCCTAGGCAACAGGCAACTGAAGGAACAGGGGTGGGGTTTAATCAGTAAAAGTCTGACACGTTCTCCCGCTCCGCCCAGAGCGGAAGAAGTCATTTGAAGATTTCCCAAGAGTTGATGAAGTCATTAGATGATATACCACCAAAAAAAAAAAAAAAAAGTGTCCCCGGACATCACGACTTATTATTTTGGTTTTGTGTCAGTCTTGGATTACGGGACCATATCAGTAATTCAGTACCTAGTCTTTGGAATTGAACAAAATCAAAATGAAGATGACACCGATAGAAACTATAGCACTGTCTCAGTGTAGTCTTTAGTTTACACCAACAACTTGCCGCACCAAATCCGATTTTAAGGGATTGATTTACAATCGCCCGTCCTTTAATAATCACTGTTTTGGTACAATTTTATTATTGGACCATTTGAATTGTGGGCTAGTTATCGTTTCTTAAAATATGGGTTTAAATCATAAATCATATTCTTATTAGTCATACAAATTTTTGTCTCTGGATGTGCTTGTTAATAGTTTATTCATAATTATAAATAAACTTCTCTATGATACCTACTGGAGTTTTCATCCAGATTTTTGGATCGGCGTTTTCGTATGTTATTGTCATATTGCTTAAGGGAGTTGAAATTGTAAGTAGATACCTATCTATACTAATATTATAAATTCGAAAGTAACTCCGTCTTTCTGTCGGTTACCTTATCTTTTCACGCCTAAACCACTGAACGGATTTCGATAAAATTTGGCACAGAGATAGATGGCATCCCGAGGACATAGGCTACGTTTTAGAGTTCCATACCCAAAGGTTAAAACGGGACCCTATTACTAAGACTCCGCTCTCTGTTTGTCTGTCCGTCTGTCACCAGGCTGTATCTCATGAACCGTGATAGTTAGACAATTGAAATTTTCACAGATGATGTATTTCTGTTGCCGCTATAACAAAAAATACTAAAAAACAGAATGAAAATAAATATTTAAGGGGGCTCCCATACAACAAACGTATTTTTTTTGCCCATAATGGTACGAAACCATTCGTGCGCAAGTCTGACTCGCACTTGGCCTGTTTTTATTGACATACCACACGGGCGAAGCCGCGGGCGGAAGCTAGTGAGACAAAATATCAGTTTTGCCGAAATATAATAAACTGTTACAGAAAACATGGTAATCAATGTTGGTGTTATAATAAGTAGGTAACATACTTCTGTCGATTCGAAAAGACAATCTGGTACCAGTAGGTACCAGAGGTACCAGATTAAAATTCATCAAAAACGTCAGCCAAACATTATGTCCCAACCGGCCAACACCCAACCCAGATAAGAAAAACAAATTAATCTCCAAAAACATATTGTTAAATAAAAACCGGCCAAGTGCGGGTCGGATACGCGCACGAAGGGTTCCGTACCTATAACAACGGCAAAAAATTCATGTGTGTTGTATGGGAGCCCCCCTTAAATATTTGTTTTATTTTAATTTAATTATTCATTTTTAAAGTGAATATATAACTAAGTTTTCTGTGAATATTTCAACCGTCTATCTGTTGCCGTTATCAATAACGAGCAATAACGAGCAAAAACTCACGTTTGTTGTATGGGAGCCCCCTTATATTTTTATTTTATTCTGTTTTTTTAGTATTTGTTGTTATAGCGGCAACAGAAATACATCATCTGTGAAAATTTCAACTGTCTAACTATCACGGTTCATTAGGTACAGCCTGGTGACCGACGGACAGACAGACAGACAGCGGAGCCTTAGTAATAGGGTCCCGTTTTACCCTTTGGGTACGGAACCCTAAAAACAAAAATAAAAGAACACAGATGCCCTTATTATTAGTAGATATAAACCAACCAGTAAGTCCCATTCTGTCGGCCATAAAATATCGATGTCTCAATTTTTGGACCTCGTTCCAAATGATTTATTAAAGCCGTACCATGATGTATATGAAAGTGCCAATACTTTGGTCAATAGCATTGTGCAAGGTTTGGCCAAATTTATGGGCTGTGGAACTAAATTTAGGCATCCTTTTGAGGTTTGAAGCTAATATTTTTGGGCCATAAAATGGAAGGTGTTTGTGGATTTTTATGATGGTCAATTATGGAGTTGTAGTATAACAGGATGTTTTTTTTAAACTAACTAGGATTCGTTGCTGCATCGAGATAATAGAAAGTTTTTAAGAAATAACAGTGAAGGTATATTAAAATTTATGTGTAGAGAGTAACATGCACACACTCTAAAAAAATTTTGCCCTTCCGCGTCAATAATCTATGATTTGTCTATGACCAACAAAAGCGCGCGGGTTTTGGCTGCCAATTCTGTCATAAATAAACATGGTGGCAAATCGAAAACAATTATTGTATACTAGCTGCGCCCCGATGTTTCACCCCCGTAAGTCTCGATCCCGTGGGAATATCGGGACAAAAAGTATCATATGTCCTATTCCAGGTTATGGTCTACCTCTGTGCCAAATTTCATCCAAATCCGTTCAGCCGTTTTAGCGTGAAAGCCTAACAAACAAACAAACTCACTTTCGTATTGGTCTTTACCTATGAAATTGCCGTTCTGCAGTACTGGCCATTTCAAATCAAAATTTCTTGCCAATTGCAAGCCATTATTTTAAAAACATGGTTTTTTTTTTCCAAAAGTAGTCATTTCTTTATTGATTAGTGTTACATTTTCATCGCATTTCAATCTTTTTCGTCATCATGGATACGTTAAAAATTCGAGTAATTATGGAATATGAGTACCGTCGTGGCAGCAACGCGGCACAAGCGGCACGCAACATCAACGACGTTTACGGAGCTAACACTACAAACCAACGCACCACCTGTTATTGGTTTGCTTGCTTCCGTTCTGGAAATTTCGACCTGAAAAATGAACCTCGCGGTCGTCCGAAGACTTTGGTCGACAATGACGAATTAAAGGCGATTGTGGAAGCTGATGATACACAATCTACGGCTGAATTAGCAGCAGCTTTCGACGTTAGCGTCAAAACAATATTGGTCCATTTGCGTCAAATTGGCAAGGTAAAAAAGCTTGACAAATGGGTGCCCCACGAACTCAATGATCGCCAGCGCGAAGTACGCGTCGAGACGTGCCTTGCACTGCTCAACAGACACACAAATGAAGGAATTTTGAACCGCATTGTTACCTGCGATGAAAAATGGATTATGTTTGATAACCGCAAGCGCTCAGCAAGTTGGTTGGATCCTGGTTCAGCACCTAAACAATGCCCTAAACGAAAACTTACCCCTAGAAAAGTGATGGTCACTGTTTGGTGGTCTAGCGCCGGTGTGATTCATCACAGCTTCTTACCAAACGGGGTGAGCATTACTGCAGATGTGTACTGTGAAGAACTGAACACAATGATGGAGAAGCTGGCGCATCTCCAACCAGCATTGGTCAATCGCTCGTCTCCGCTGCTCCTGCACGACAACGCGCGACCTCATACTGCACAGCAGACGGTCGCCAAGTTGCAAGAACTGGGGTTGGAAGCTCTCCGTCATCCGCCCTACTCAGCAGACCTTGCGCCTACAGACTACTACTTTTTCCAGAATTTGGATAACATCTTGGCGGGAAAAAAATTCAATACCCGAGAGGCAGTACAAAATGCCTTTGAAGAATTTGTTGCCTCCCGTCCAGCTGATTTCTTTAAGAAGGGCATCAATAAACTGCCACTGCGATGGCAAAGATGCATTGATTGCATGGGTGATTACTTCGATTAATACAAATAAAAAATTCATGAAAAAAATTCGTTTAAATTTGTTCATACAAAACGGCAATTTCATAGGTAAAGACCTATTATTAGCTAGGATTAGGATAAATACATAATGGTGTGTAATCGCGTAACCGGAATGTGTTATAAACTTATAATAACAAGAAATATGTATAAAGGCTTACAGAAAAAAAAAACAAGAGAATTCCGAGAACAACCAAGAATTTAGCAAATAGAAAAAACATCAATTATGAACCATGCATTTACCCTATGTAATTCACGTATTTCTTTTGCTTAAGGTAAAGTCCAAATGTCTGACATTGTTTTAAAAGAACAAATCTACTGGGGGTTGAAAGTCATTCGAGAAGAGGGTAGAAACGAATTTAAAACCTCATTGGAGCGCTATGTCGTTGTGAAGTTTTAAGACGCGAGTAGATGCCGTAGCCACTGCAAAGTACTACATTGATGACATCTCGTAACCAAGTAAGTATAATTGCTAAAATATTCAGTGTTGTTCAAAACATACCGAGTCGAAAAAATTATAACACAATAAGTTACCCAATAAAATAAATAAAAAATAATCTTGTTGGGGATAGACGTGTTTTTTTAAACATTGATAACTCCTAAGATAAACAGCCCACCTTTACGTAAACAGTTTTTTTTATACAAAAAATATTAACTTTGTCAATTCGTTATCAAAAACACCGAAAACCCCAAAAAAGTTTACACCCAAAAAACAAAAGAAACGCATAATAATTTTCCCGCAACATTTTTTCGCCTCCCAATTATTTGTAGCGTCGAAACAGATAAGTTGCGGCCATTTTAAGTGCGCGTAAGCATCGAACATCGTAAATATGATCGTGATCAGCTGCATTATGTTAAGGACGGAACGAGATCAACCCTACCCTTAAAGAATCAAGCGTGGGTGGATATGGACGGAAATTGTGTACAATCTGCGAACTATTTTTATATAGATGTGGAAAGTTGTTGGCCTTTTTAAATGTTAAGGTCCTAGAGTATCGAAAACTAAAGCCATCAAAGCGTAAACATAGACCTTGTTTGTAGGTAGCTATAGCTATGTGTAGACTAGGATAAAGTTTCTTTATAAAATAATAGATTTAGTGCATTTGTCCACCGCAGCCGGTGACGTCCCGGTATGCACTGTGGACCGTGGACGTCACCGAGTACGAGATGATGGCGCTGAAGTAACGATACATACATTTACTATCGCTGCGGTCCACCGCACGTCGGTCACCCGAACGCCGTCATCACATCAACAAGTTTCAAATTTTCGGCGCTACCGCTAGAAATCAGCTCCAGATTATAACGGGCCGATGTACCGACAATACCAGACACCTTTGGTCCTATCTAGATTCGGGCTTGTACACAAAACTGCGAATTCGTGCGAATTCGCAACGCAGAAGCTAAGCGCAGAAGAAAATCTTAGGGTACCGTCGCTGATTTTTGCGATGCGACGACGCAACGCAGTTTTGTGTACAACCCCTTCTGCCGTTGCCGTCGTCGTGCGCTCGGTTTTTGTTTTGTCTATAGTAATAACTTATTAAAACGCCGAGTTCGGTTATAGTGGACACAACATCGCCGTCACCGCCGCCGGGACGTCATGCTCGGTTTGAATATTCTCATTTTTCGGTGACGTCCCGGTGACGACTGCGGTGGATAAAGGACCTTAAACTAAGCTTGTTAATTCGATTGAAAGGCAAATGTGTTAAAAAACCATTTCTTCGTGATTTTGTTTAAATCCTGGATTCATATAGTAATTATCTACTTTACCAAAGACAAAGAATAATAGTACCTACTTCACTTTTGAACTGACTTTGACTAATCTTTCTTTTGGCAACTTGCTTATCCTGCACAACGATTCTTTGACGCTACAGTTACGAAACTCGACCCAATATTTTAGAATAAAGAAAACGAAGAGAGCGTTCAACTTTATAACTGAATGGACAAATAAATTCAGTTAAGTCGAACCTCATACGAGATAATAACGTGTCTTGTTTAAATTGTGGAAACAACAATATATTGGAGGTACAATTGTACTTTTTAATGTTAGGTTGGTAGCACACGTGAGGTCATTTGTGAATACGGAGGATTATATTCTTTTTTTTTTAGAGTTACCTGATACGTGATAATTACGTACCTAATTAGATAAAAGCATGATATTTTTTTTTAAATTAATGACATTGCATTCATTGACATATAGTTTTAATGAATTATAAATATGATAGCAAACCTAGGAAAAATAAGGTAATAAGTATTATTAATTATTGAACACATTAGTTACATAAATCAATCAGCCAATCAGCCTAGCCTTTTCCCAACGATGTTAGGGTCGGCTTCCAGCCTAACCGGAGGCAGCTGAATACTAGTATTTTACATGGAGCGACTGCTTATCTGACATCCACAACCCAGTAACTGGGTAACACGATACCCCTTGGTAAGACTAGTTGTCAGACCTTCGAACTTCTGACGACCCGTAACAACTGTCAAAGGTCTACAAATGACAGCGGGACCAAGGGCTTAACGTGCTTTCAGAGGCACGGACGTGTCTTGGTATGTAAAGATGAAAGATGGTCACCCATCCACGGACCAACCGCGGCAAGCGTAGCTTAACTTAATCGACCGACCCGTGCGGCTGTTATTACTTAACCACAAACCCCGTAAAAACACTCTTTAACTTATTACACAATTATTATATTATATACCACAAAAAATATTATCATATTTGTTAGCAACAAAAACTTCAATGAAACAAAAGAAGATGCGTTTATCAATCGTCTGCACCCACCTTAAAAATGAAAACAAAAATGGTTTTTTATTCAAGTCTTCTCGATACCGACCTTTGTAATGATTTATACAGTCTAGTGACATTACGTATCCAATAAATAATATTTTAATTCTTCTTTTGTACTTTTAAATAAGGTCTCAAAATATGCATGATATTATGAACCTGAGGGTCGCAATTTACTTTCTTGAGATTCTTTATATCCGTGATCGGAAATCGAGACAATCAGAAGTGACGTTTCATGTACATCTCTGACACTATAATTATTATATTTTGTTGCTGTAATTTACAGGTGTCGATGATAGGTATTAATTAATTGAATGATAATTGCGAATTTCCATTCATTGATTGTATTTTGTGATCTCGGTTACACCAAATCTCATAGAAATGTCAAATAAGATAAATAAATAATTCGTTATTGCCATGAAAACATGTTACAAAAAATTTGAGACACTGTACTTCAGGAGTGTGTGTGTTCCAGTGACTTCTTCCATTTAGGTTACAATGAGCAATTAAATAAATTATGTTTTAAAATAGAAAAAAGAAAAAAAAAATTGGAATAAAAATATAATACTCAAAACAAGATTATTATAAATGTGGATTAAAACAAAAATTAGGTTAAAAATCTAGAACACAATAATATTAACATTAAAATAAAATAAAATTGGAATAAATTACAATTAATGTCAAAATATTATAGTTTTAGGTATTTAGATAAAACATCGCACTATCACACTGATCAATATCTATTTCTTTATTTTTATTTTATTTTATTTATTAGGGACAAAAAACAGTTACATGCCAAGCTTAACTAGAGATTCTTAAATTAGCACAACACTTAGAAATACATCTATATCAGTCTATTACATATTTATATTACCACACAGGTAACCCACAACATTGTCCACGAATTCACAAATAAAAAAGTTAAAATAAAACAGACAAACAGTGCACATCGTAAAAGCTTAGTAAGAAAAAGAAAGGAAAGAAGAAAAAAAAAAAACTTATGAATTTAGTAACTCTATTGCTCTTGCCTTGAAACGATCCTTAGAAAGAGTAAATATGTCAAGCTCCATAAAGTGAGCATTGTATGCATCAACAATGCGACGAAGAGGCACGCGCTCCCCAGCGTTAGTCCTACACGAATAATTCGTGTGAAATAGTCGAGGCACACGTGCCCCACGAAGCATGACAGTTCTAGGTACTATATAATGTAGACTATTTGATAATGGAATGCAGTCGAATCTATTATTGCATACATGCAGCATCATTACACCCAGAAGAAATCGTCTAGACGCCAAACTAAGAACATTATAACGTTTCAGTTATTGCTCATAGGAGACTCTTTAGCAGCGATTCATGCCCAGCTAATACGTAGTTTGGAAAGCTAGGGTTATTATGCTGATATACATAATTCATTGGCAATATTTAAGCCAACACTTTTTACTCACCAATTGTTTTATTTATTTTTTAATATTTTAACGTATGACTTATAACTATGATAATTCTTCATTTAGGCCAACAAAATCGAAAAAAAAAGAAAATTGAGTACTTACAGTTAATTTTAATTTTAAGTTTTTTTTTATTTTTTTGGCAAAATGATTAAGTATCATGGCTAGAACGTGGTGTAAATATTGCCAATGTATTAAATTTCAGCTTGTAGAGTCCAGAACTCTGCCAGTATGGGAAGGGCCCAGTCCCAGTGTGTACCAGTCACCTGATATTCCTACATTTAAAATTATTTTCATAAAACATAAATCATTTTAAAGGCACCTTCATAACAGTACAGTAAAATGCGACCACTTATTGGAGCGTTAAAAAGTTAAAGTTATTGTTATTTATTATTCTTGTTACCGGCATTTATCATGTACAAATTGACGCCTTCACAAATGTAACGAGTGTTGCCGACAAAGTGGCCTGATAAGTATTGTTGTAGTGTAAATGGACCCGTAGAGGTTTTTGTTGTATCGTTTTTGAGGTGGCCCACTTTGACAACCCACTTTGAAAACAGTTTCCGGATTCCATTCCGGCAAAATTCATAATTTTTTTAAAACAAGAAAACCTCTTTTATTAAATAGAAATAGAAAATCGTTTATTGTCCAGTTAATATACAGTAAACACGTTTGCAGGTTACAATATTACCTATAGCTAGGTTACACAAATTATTTACCAGTGAGCCCCAAACTAGACAGTTAGTCTGTATCTTAACTAAATTGCAAGGTGGAAGCTTTGTTCAGCTTATATCTAACGTTCATCATCGTTTTAACATCATTCAGAAGTCAACTGCTAACATAAGCCTCTCCCAGGCATTTTCACATCGACCGGACCTATGTTTTTCGCCGCCCTATGGTTTTTTTCCATGAGTGAGCAGAAGCTACTACAGAACGCCACGTGCTACGCGGTAACTACGTGCTAACACACTTCTTTTGCTTCGTTTACGTTCATATTTATCTGGTCATACACGCCCGCCGCGAGTACTACTCACCTGACTTTCTGCAGAACATCCATACTAATAATATAAATTCGAAAGTAACTATGTCTGTAAAAGTCTGTCTGTCTGTATGTTACCTTTTCACGCCTAAACCACTGAACGGATTTCGATAAAATTTGGCGAAGAGATAGAACTAATAAGGTAATTATTATGTCCTTCTAAGCGAGTTATTCCATTCTAATACCAAAAACTAATACCACTGGTATTTGTTGGAACTCATATTAATTTTCTATTCCGAACCGATACCACTCTTTAAATAATTAAATTTAATGTGCAAACGAATACCAACAACTTGGATTTGGTACAGTCAGCTCCGTTAAACCTAATCAAATTTTTGTTTTCTAATATTTTTATTTGATCGTAATAAAATACTATCCAAATACGCTTCATTCCAATATTTTTTTAAGGTAGTTTAAGTGAATCATCTTGCTATGTACTTTTTTTGGGGTATTCCTCAAAACGCAACCAATGAAGCGCAACTAAAGTATTCCTCGAAACGCACCCCCGATGAAATATATAGAGAACACCATGACGGATTCGTAACAAATGATATCGATAGACGTTTTAAAATTCAACAGTCCTAATTTTTCAGCAAACTACCAGGAAAGCAGAAATTAACTGGAACTAGGTGCTTAAGCGACTTATTACTACTTAGCTTATTAATAATGGTAAAAATACAGGTTTTGCAATTGAATCATTTGTTGTTTTGAAAAGTACCAGGGTGACAGAAATGAAAAGAAAATAGGCGCCTATAAAGTTGCACAACAACCAACGATTACACACAAAGAGGAATATAAAGTATTCGTTATTATTATTCACTATATCGATAGAAGTCTTAAAACTGTCCTATACCTTACCTATAACTGTAATGTCCTATATCTATTATAAAAATCAGGAAAACAGAAATTAACTGGAAGTAGTTGCTTATTAAAAACACCTGTTATTCTGTTAGGCTTCTTTCGGAAAAGCCCCTGAAGTCTATAAAGACCCCATATTTATCAAGAATTTGACTTTTTTCATTATCACATAATATCTTGTTCGTAAAGTTTCTCAACTCATAAGTAGATTGATCGTTCACATCTTCGAAAAATGAAATTACATACAAAGCATTTTTACCGACTGTACCTTATATCTTCGAACTTGTTTTGGTATTCGTTTAAACAATGGTATCCGTTCGGAATAGAACATAAATATGAGTTGAAACAAATACCAGTGGTATTCGTTTTTGGTATTAGAATGGAATTACTCTTCTCAGCCGTCCCCTCCCGGAATTTCCTCTCACATCTGTATTGATTTAAATAATGGTAGTTTATTCTCTAAATGGTAGTTAATGTCTCAACATATAATTTGGCAAAAGCTTTGATGAAAAAGTGGACAGTAATGCATTACAAGCAGCCATTGTAAGTTCATTTCTCAAACTGGAACCGATCCCAAACTCTCATATGTCGTACATCACGGAACGATTACATCGCCCCCTATAGATATGAATTAAAATACTTCAAGCCTTATTTACGAGTGCAACAATATCAAGCGTGTTAATTTGTAATAATTGTACCAAGGGTGATAACAAATCAGTATTATGGTGGCCACTGAAACTGGAGGCTTCTGCAAAAATACAATGTGGAGACGACAATACAACAATAAATGAAAACACTGGCAATACTAATGCATAAGAGTATTTTGGAAGTATCAAATAAATCCTAACATGGAAATTAAAAAAAGTCATTTTTTCAAACAAACTATACTCCATTTGAAATAAGATAAGATGTATAGATAAGCCTTTTTTACATTCCGTTCAACCGATTTTGAATTCTATTGCGTTTGTAGCATGACAAATGGCAGCCGCAGTAGATAGTTGGTATTGTGTATCTTTTTTTGCTTTTAATGCTATCCTTATGCCTACGCTATAGAAGTCAAAATCGGTTGAACGGTCTGTAAAAGGGTTTGTTTTAATGTCTAATCTTATTTCAAATGGGGTAAAAATAGTAGTGAAGGGCCGACTATAAGGTTTGCCGATCTTTGAATAGCTATCGTAACTAAACTATTGGATATATTTGTTTTTTTTTTTGTATGCAGACCGAGTACGACCGACACGACAAAAATAAAACTCCGTATATTAATTTAAATTTAATTTTCTTCTTTCTTTCTTTCTTTCAATCGGCATTTTGTTCAACACGACAACAAACACTTTTCGTTTGCCAATATCGATGTCGCAACAATAATAATTATGTACCTAATAGTGTATTTCGTCCCTGGCCATGACCAATGAACGAATGGCAGGGAACAATGATGGCAAACTTTTATTTATTTTTATTGGTTGAATACGAGGCTTTTGGCTAGTTTTGTATCATTTCTTAGTCTGTCTTTCTCTATTGTGTGTGCGTTTTGTTTGTGCAGAATAAACAATTTTTCTTTCTTTCTTTCTTCTTTCTATATCTAAAGACGTACTCCGTCTACGTCATTAGATATACGGAGTTTTATTGTTGTCGTCTCCACCCTGTATACTCGAGATTGCGGGATGCTCTTGTTGCAAGACTGTGGTATGGTTTATTAGCATTGCTGAAGTCTAGAACGTTATCGTCTATCTTCTTCTATATAATAAAAATGAATTGTTGTTCGTTAGTCACGCTAAAACTCGAGAATGGGTGGACCGATTTGGATAATTCTTTTTTGTTGTGTTCGTTATAGGACATAAGCTCTTTCCCCTTGCCTTCATATGCCCAAGTCCATAGCATATGGGGTCTAACCAATACGCTTATATAAGTACATCTTTATCAGTACTTTCGCGGAAGGAGTTAAATCGTGTCAAAATGCAGATTGCTAGGAATCGGCAATTGTATGTCTTAACTCGCGAGTTCCGAGTTATTTGTCGGTTTTTTATTTATTTTAGAATATTACAGACTGTGGTAAAGGTTCAAATGATGAAGATTTCTTATTTTATTCTTTACTACCTGCGCCCATCGGTTTCACCCGCGTAAGTCTCGATCCCGTAGAAATATCGGGATAAAAGGTATCCAATGTCCTATTCCAGGTCATAGTCTACCAATGTGCCAACTTTCATCTAAATCCGTTCAGCCGTTTTAGCGAGAAAGAGTAACAAACAAACAAACAAACTTTTGCATTCATAATATTATAGTAAGGATACGTCGAAAGTTATGGATACTATAGCTAAGTAAAGCTAAGTTAAGGATTCTATAGCTAATTAAAATACATTGGAAAAACGCTGTCAGTTAAAAAAACTTTCAGGCTTGATTGCAGGTATTAACTAATGACCCTTTATTTTTTTTAAACTCCACATCTGTTGGAATAGCTATTTCCCCCTAACGGTTTCCCACAAAATAAAAGGCCCATTCACTGTGTTAATAGAGGTTAAAATTCCCATTGATCATACTTACTCCCGAAAAGGACAGTAAATTCGACGACCAATCACCTAAAGACCTCTTAAACGGTAAAAAATGATGCCAGCAATAAAATTATTAACGCTTAATCTGGTTGAAACGGTTCCCTGAAATAATTTGTGTTTCAATCCGGTAATATTAACTGGAGTTGAATGATAATTCTACTTGAAATTGATTGATTTTTTGGTCTATAATTATTTAGAGACACGAGCTTAAAGCTTTTTTAACTAAATTTTTGTTAAGTGAAAGGAAATTTTTCTCGCATGAATTGCATCATGATGTAATTTCACTCTTGTTAATCTTGTGTGAGAATGTATATGTATATGTCGGATCTATTATGATGGTTAAGCACTTAAAAACGAGACAAAAATGCTTGTGTTTGGCGTTATGCTGACTCTAGGGGTATGATGTCGATATGGACGTTGGAGGGACAAACTCAAACTCAAACTCAAAGCATTTATTTCAAATAAACCAATTACAGGTACTTTTGAATTGTCAAGGGGTCGGTCAGTCAAAAAAATGAAGCTAGTTGCCCATTCCAAAGCGTAGTAGGTTCCTATGGAGAAGAACGGGCAAGAAACTCCACGGACACTCTTTTAAATCAAATTTTGTTACAATATATTGGTTACATCATTCATTTGAAATTAAACATGTGAGAACAATGTAAAAAAGAAAAAAAGAGACGTGCACGTTAAAAGCGTCCGTAAAGATAAAAAACAATCCAAAAATTAAAATAAATTAAAAATAAGCCGTGGCAGCTTAGAGATGACCAGTACCACCGTACTGGCGGCGCCCGTTCATGAACATGACGTATGGATCAGCACCATTCAGCTCAACCATTTTGAAGGGAACTTAATGATCCAACACACACGCCACCACCAGCGAGACATTTGAGTGAGCATGACATACTCTCAGCCGCCAGGGCACATTCAAGTCAATGAAAGACGTACCTAGTAAATGGTAGCTTTAAGGTAGGTAAGTACATAGTGCTCACATATGTGCTATGAAATTATACAATACTTTTAAATTGTACAATAGAATTTATACAATGTCAAGATAGTCTTTACAATCTGCAGCAGCTCCAACAATATTTTCGAATGCCAATCAATTAGTTTATGCGTCCTTGTGGAGCTGGAGCAGCGCTAATTAAGCCAAGCATTTTTGTCAGCGATGTAATCCCCCAATTTATAATATGCTTGGCGGCATAGTGTGCGTTTTACCCAAGATTTAAATTTCGTTTCATTCAGTTGAAGTATGTGGGGAGGTATTTTATTGTAACATTTTAAACAGTACCCCATGAAGGATGAGTCTACTTTAGCCAGTCTGAAACACGGTTGAACTAATTGGTCCCTATTTCTAGTCCTATAAGTGTGTCTTTCACCTCTTTTACTGAAAAGACTTAGATTTTTCCTTACGTACATGATGTTTTTTTATATATATATTGACAAGGTACCGTCATGATGTTAATATCTTTAAACAGTTCTCCTAGAGAATCGCGCCTGCGGAGCCTAAACATTGCTCTGATGGCTCTTTTCTGCAGAATAAATATAGACTCGATATCTGCAGCCCGTCCCCTCAATAAAATACCGTAAGACATGATACTATGAAAGTAGCTGAAATAAACTAGCCTCGCGGTATCTACATCAGTAAATTGACGGATTTTTCTCACAGCATATGCTGCTGAACTTAGCCGTCCTGCAAGAGATCTTAAATGAAGACCCCATTGCAGCCTTGAGTCGAGGGTGATCCCCAAGAAAACAGTTTTATCGACGAATTCTAATTTCTCCTTATCCAATACTATGTCACAATCATTACTTTTAACATTCGGTATAGCAAATCTTATGCATTTAGTTTTTTTCCCATTTAATACGACATAAATGCATCACAATAAACACTGTCGTCCTGGGATTTACTTGTGGGGTAATTGCGTAACACACTTACAATCGCAATGCCTTTTATTTTGACAGATCAACAACATTCATTGCTTTATTTACGTTGTTGAGAAGATAAATTTATGAAAGATATGTAGGCATGATATGCAATTTCCTCTGAAATCTTGCGGATTGTTATTGAAAGTGTGTTACGAAATTAGGGTGCTGTTTTTATTTTTGCGAAATGAGAGGAAAGAAAAGGGCGGAATACTCGTTGATTGAAGTCATATTGTTTGTAAAAGTCTAAGAATTATTTTAATAAATTGGTTGCTAAACTGTTTATTTCTGTCTGTTTCTTCTCTTAAGCAAGACCTTATACATACATCACCTCACCCCACATATCATACAAACGGACACTCCTCGCATACGACACACGAAAATAATAAATAATATTGATAACCTCGCAAATTGTATTTACGACCGTACCAAAACGTTCGTAATTGAATTTTCGGAAACGCCCACAAATTATTAGTGAAGTAATACCATTGAGGTTACTACCGGGAATTCTGGTCTTGTAGTTTTAATACCCACGATTTTTGAGGAGAAACTTATGAGATAATATTTGTTTTACAAGCATATCGGATTGCAAAGCCTTACTTCATCTTCATCGTTCAACTCTCTCTTGTCTTGGTAACTGTTGGTAACGTGGCTAACTGTACCTTCCTACTGATGGCTACTGACTGCGCTGTTTATACCTAATTCGGCTTCCATCTGCATTTAAAGAAAACCTTTTCGACGTAACTCACTCATACCAGACATGTTATAAGTTGCTAAGTTACAATTTATCCCGTTGTCTTTCAAGTTTTTTTTTTGTTGCTAAGATCCCAGAAGCAAAATCTCTTTCCAAAATATAAGGACAAAATCCCACATTTGTATACCCTCTTGCCTCAATTTATGCATTAAATAAATATTCACAGTCGCTTTTTATGTAAATAGGCTATTAAGATTCAAAGCAATTCCATTAATAAACCATTGGTCCTTCCATAAGAATTGGTCCTAATTGGCAAAAGTGTGATCTTAACCACACTAGCATCAATTTCTGATCAACATAACAAAAGAAAGCCTCATATCCTCTTGCTCCCAACTTCTAAGGCTAAAGCAGTAAACTATATAATCCAATTAGCAAGTCACGGTAGCTGGCAGTAGTGGCAGTGTATAATAAAGTCATAAGCAACACTGGTAGCCGGTAGGGCGCTACATTAATCACAGATTACTGCGCGCTTAGATGCACTATCTCTTTGTCCTGAACTCCCAGGGAGGGGCAAAGAGTATGGGAGGACGTTTGAAACGAAGTTTGTGCCTATTTGAATTTTATCTCCTAGAGGAATAGAGGATGATTTTAAATGCATGAATGAAAAAAATGATGGAAATTGATTCTGATTTACTTACTCACGTTTCACGGCTTCTAAATTAAATTCCAAATGCAACTTTCCTTTGAACATTATCTCTGAATGGCATTACCTTATCAGATTTAATTAGTTTGCAGTAAATTGAGACATTATATCCGCATAAAACAGGATCTCGAAGGACACATAATAATGACCGAGTCGATAATCTCACCGTGAAAACTTAGGTGAAGTGAGGGTGAGTTCAGACTCGCTAAAGTAGACTCATCTTTCATGGGGTACTGTTTAAAATGTTATAATAAAATTCCTCCCCACATATTTCAACTGAATGAGACGAAATTCAAAACTTGTATAAAACGCACACTATGCAGGCTGGCATATTATATTATAAGTTGGAGGATTACATCGCTGATAAAAATGCTTGGCTTAATGCTGGTCCTGCTCCACAAACACAACTAACTAATTAACATTTGGAAATACTGTTGGAGCTGCTGAAGATTGCAAGCCCATATTTGCATTGTATAAACTCAATCTCTTTTGTATTGTATAATTGCATAGCACAGTTGTGAGTACTATGTACTATAGATCTATAATTTACCGGGCAATATGTCTTTCATTGACTTGAATGTGCCTTATTGGCGGCTGGGAATATGTCATGCTCAGTCAAATGTCTCGCTGATGGTGGCGCATGTGTTGGATCATTTAGCTCCCTTCAAAATGGTTGAGCTGAATGGTGCTGATCCATGCGTCATGTTCGTGAACGGGCGCCGTCAGTTGTGACTGGTCATCTCTTAGCTGCCATGGCTTATTTTAATTTTTGAATTGTTCTTATTTTATAATTGCGGACGCGTTTAACGTGCTTTCTACATTGTTTTCACATGTATAATTTCAACATGAATGATGTAGCCATTATATTGTAACAATATTTTGATTTAAAAGAGTGTCCATGGAGTTTCTTGCCCGTTCTTCTCCATAGGTACCTACTACGCTTTGGAATGGGCAACTAGCTTCATATTTCTGAATGACTGACTCCTTGACAATTCAAAAGTGCCTGTAAATGGTTTAATTGAAATAAATGCTTTGAGTTTGAGTTTGAGTTTGGTGGAGTGAGCTGTCATTGTCATCGATACCTACTGATGTTAAGGCAGTGACAGTTCACTTTAAGCTCACTTCACCTAAGTTTTCACGGTGAGATGGTTACAGAATATCAAAGTGTCGCATCTACAAAACCCACATAAAAAAATAATCTCTGTCCATTATTACGCTAAATAATATATGAGACGATTTATCTTAACCGAATAAGTAGTTGGTAATATTTTATACCGTGTATTGTGTCGCTAAACTTACGACTTCCGGTCAACGGCGGCAACTCTGTCATGTGGCTTATCTTAAGATGAGATATTACTATTGTTATCGTGGGTTTACTGTGGGAATATTTAGAACGCTCTGGAATGAGGATTTGTATCGAGAGGAGTGAAATATGTCGGTTGGTCCTTGAATGGGTCACCTCATTTCTTGCGAACTGGAGGTCTCTGCCGCCTCCTGCTGTAGGTACTGATTGTCTATATTAGGTTAAGATAATTATGGTGATTTGTTTTCATTGGTGCTGTCTTTATATTATTATGTAGTGCTCGAATTAGCTACATAATGCCAATTATGTCAATTGGTAGGATAGTTAGGTATAGGCTGATTATGCTTGTGAATGGGTCATCTCTTGTGGTGGTTCTTTCATCGTTGCCTCCTGCTGTACTGATTACCAACATAACAAATGAAGATATACCATTAAAACTTGGTCAAGACCAAAACCACGACCTACGAGAAATCGTGGTTGTTTTTCACTTGTAGACAGCGATTATAATAATATCATCGACACTACTCAAAGAACCGTATTTGATTTCAGTGCATGAATCAAAATTGAAAAAACATTAAGCATCACAACATCATGGTGTTTGGAATGAAATGATAAATGATTAGTTCGGGCTTGCAAGCAATTAGTACTCGCCTTTAATTTATTTACAGCCTACTACTACTAACTGTGGCATCACAGCCTATCACAATACCAGCGCTGCGGTATATATATTTTTTTTTAATATCGCAGCATTATTCTGAGTTATAAGCCGTTTTGGCCTCGTACTGGTCGTATTTTTTTTTTTTGTACTTTTTTCTGTTGTTTTATCTGCAAACTTATACAGTATGTTATATATCGAAAGGCGTTCCCGTTAACCTGCAATAATATAGCGTCTATAAAAATGCAAAAAAAAAAAATATTGTACCTTAAAAAAAAACAGTTTTTTAAATTTTTTCATAGTAAAATATTCACAAAAAATATTAAGTAAATTGATACGGAAAAGAGATTAATAATTTTGACAATATTAATTTCAATATTTATATTATTATTTTTTTTAAGTTTTTTTTTTGGTTTGTAATATTTTATTTAGCATGTATGTACGCTATATAACGGGAAATTTTCTTGTCTTTATATTTAACCCAGACTAACAGAAAATAGGATCCGTAAAAAAAATGACAATCTACTGTTTAATTCGTCCATTGCAAGTATTCGGAATCTTTAATGAAATCGACGTGATCCTTCTATTTCCCATAGAGTATATCGCTGACGGCATAGAGTATACCTATATTTCTGGTACCGATTACTAATAATAGGTTTCTCTGACAGTATCACAACAACTTGTATATCAAATCTAACTGGAACTGAACCAATAATTAACTTTGATCTAATTAATAACTATAAGGCTATGATTAGAATCAATGTGAACGTTCTCACGTTAGAGTTTTAATTGTTATGATTAATCTATATTCTGACGGGTAGACTATTTTGTGAGATATGAGCGAGAGGCTGGCTAGATGAAGAGGGAGAAAGCTTATAACTATTTGTTATGCTGTCTAAAATGGTGCATCCTGAGAATACTACATATTTTGATTCTTATTGTGCAAATCCTTGATCGTAACCAACTAAGTATTCTGATGACATTTCATGTGGTCCTTAGAATAATAAATTGATCACACGAAACTGTTCAACAAGTTACTGACTAAAATTCATAATACAATTTGATCAGTATGATTTATTATACAGTGGTGAAATAGCTATTGGTTCTGCGCCAGAATTTACATAGCAACTATTATGTACTAGCTGCGTCCCATGGTTTAACCCACTTAGGTCTCGATCCCGCGGAAATATCGGGATAAAAGTGTCCTATGTCCTATTCCAGGTCATGGTCTACCCATGTTTTAATTAACTTAATTTAACAACTTATTTTTTATTTACCTACATTCTAAGCAAATAAAGACCTATTCCATTCTATTATATTCTATTCATGTGACAAACATCTAAATCTAAACTGTTTTAGAGTGAAAGCGCAACAAACAAACAAACTCACTTTCGCATTTATAATATTAGTTAGGATGTTAGTAATCTATATTTTGAACGCTACCAAAATTCAAGTCTCAAAGTTCATAGCAAATATCCAAGCGTTATATGTTGCTAAGAGAATATAGCAAGGAGTAGTGATGAATGAGTATTCATTGCAAATATTTAGTTCAGTACCAACGCCTCTCAGTCAATAACTTTATAATAAACCACCATCAGTATTTTACAGTTATTTTATATAAACGAAACTTCCCTTGAAAAATGTCCACCATTTTTCTTAACGCACCTCAATTAAGCGAATGTACTGTATGAACATAATGAATAATACAAAACATATAGATAAACAATACTCTATATTCCTGGGCGGTTCACTCGAAATAAATCAAACTCTGTGCGTAGGTGGCCAGCGCAGGCGCAACCAGCAATTACCAATTAACCTCGCGTTATATTCATGTTCGAAATTCAAAATTCAAATTCATTCGGTCATACCCCGTCGAACGAGACACACGTCTTAAATGGTGGCGTGAAATCGGTGCGCCATTTTTTTACGTACCAGCAATAATTTCAGATTCGTACGGTCGTACACAAAAGTTCACTAAATAAAACACAATGTTGATCCAACGATACTTTTTATTAAAATCGTTAATTTTTCAAAATAAAATCTCAGACCTAAAAATAAATTACAATACTACATAATACATAATATTTTCTAAAACGATATCCATAAATTACATTTAGGCTCGATTTCCACGTTATCTAATATAACTAGACATACAATATGGTTTAATAATTCAGGTCTTATATTTCTGTGTATCTAAGACCATGTTTCCACGAGCTAGAAATCTTGATAAACATCTAATACTGTAAGATAGCAATTTGATATTGGGTACAGTAATGCGAGGTGTATCGCGATTGCGATTCGAGATTTGTTGCAAGTGTCTGCTAACAGCAATATTTAAGTACCTAAATGGTACACATAGATTATAAAATATTTCTTAATATATTTTTTATAAGATTTTGCGCTGTGGAAAATATTTACCATAATAATGAGCATGTTAAATATATCTAGGTATTTATATTATTATGATATAGGATTATAAATAAGTCTAATTCATTTAAAGAGGCCGTCGAAAACTGTTTTTTATTAAAAATACTAAAAAATATTGAAGGTTTACTAAAAAAATACAAAAAATATTGACATTTGAAAATACTTTTTTTATTTTAAATATTACCAAAATTGCAGTCGCCTAAATTGGTGGGATATGCATTTCTTTTCTATTTTTAAACTAACATAGATTTAGCACCATAACACTAAAGAGTATTCAAATCAACAACAATTATGGAACTTAAACTTATGGTATTCTTATTAAATGCAAATTAAAAACTAATTATTAGGAGTCATGCATTCGCGTCATGTTAAATAATAATAATTCTCTGGTTTATCACACTTTATACTACACAACACTAACAATTATTTCAAACTTAAATTATAATTTATGTAGCTACTTAAATATTTACAAAAAATCTACCTATACATAATAATAATTTATGTAATATTTCTCTTAGAAATATGTAATGCATTTTCTACGTACAGGTTACCAAGTCTATAAATAAATAATTTGAAAAATAAAATATACTATGTCAAAATTAAATATATAAATAGTTATTATTTTGCTTGTATATTTAAGTTCAATACAAATAACAATTGTTGTAAAAAATTCAGCAAACCACGTGTACAACTTTGTTTATTTGTTTCAGGCGTTTTATTCCACGAAAAGATGATTGTATTTTATTGTATTTTATTAGAATCCATTGTGCGGTCAAAATATTCAGACATACAAAAATTTAACTTGTAAGTTATACCATAATAATGTTTATTGACAAAATATACAGAAAAGATACACTATTCAGCTATTGATTATTATAAAACATAGTTTTTTCTACACTTATTTCAAACATTGTTACATATTATTCATTTAGGTCTAACATTTACGACAATAGGTGTCATCTCCTTTGTTACTGATTAATTTCCGGATAAGATATAAATCTCATTGACTTTTAAAAACGTAGGTACGTATTTATTGAATAAAGGTGTTTTTGGTAGTGCTGTCAAATCGGTTTGGTTATAAAGTTAGGTTTATAGAAATATTATAAAAATTAGGTGGTCTCACCCATAATGATACATGTCAATAAGTCTTACAAACCTTTTGAAGTTCATTCTATTATAATTTAACAATATTTTATTGTGATATCTACAGCATAATTAATCCTGTCGTAAATGTTAATACTTCATTTTCAAATCAAACGTAATTATTTATTTCATAATTTATTGGGATTTTTTTGATATTTAAAAAGTTTCAAATATATTTATTTTCAATTTATTGTTTCAATATAATTATTTTTATAATTTCCATAAAAACTTTCCCTGATCAAATAACTCCATCAAAACTTGCTTTCTTTTTTCCCTGAACATTCTTAAAAACCCTGATTTTCGATGCTCTTTATTTCATCATCCACCGTTCCATTCTCTTCCTCAACGTTACGTTTTTGACCTTTGCTCTCCCCAGTGACGTTTCTAGGTTTTCAATCTGCCATGAGGTCACTGAGGTCACAGGTCAACCGATCCAACTTAATTTCCTCCACCAACGTTGGGTGTTTTCACAAAATATGTTGTAAGTGTGCCCTTGCCTTTGACGTAAGTAGGACCTCGACATTCGCAAGTGTAACCCGCATTCATTAGTACCCTGTAAAAGAAAATAATTGATATTCATCATAATTATTGCGGCAATTGTGATAAATAATTGAATTAGCTTCTTTTTGCCAAGGAGCCTCTATTTGTTATCTAAGAAGTCCACGGATATATATGAAGCAGTCATACACTGTATCGATCGTCATAGTGAAAATTGTACGTGGGTAATTCGAAGAATTTATTTTGGTCCCATGTAGGTAGGTAATAATCGAACACTTTATTTTGGTCCTACGGGTCAAAATCTTTTTACGTTGGTACTTCGAGACGTTATTTATTTTGGTCCTTCGAGTCAAACATTTTGGTCCTTGGAGACGGATACTATTTATTTTGGTCCTTCGAGTCGAACATTTTGGTCCTTGGAGACGGATATTATTTATTTTGGTCCTTCAAGTCGAACCTAGGTACTTATTTTTCGAGACGGATGCAATTTGTTTTGGTCCTTCGAGTCGAACATTTTGGTCCTTAGAGACGGATACTACTTATTTTGGTCCTTCGAGGCGGATACTATTTATTTTGGTCCTTCGAGGCGGATACTATTTATTTTGGTCCTTCGAGGCGAATACTATTTATTTTTATCCTTCGAGGCGGATACTATTTATTTTGGTCCTTCGAGGCGGATACTATTTATTTTGGTCCTTCGAGGCGAATACTATTTATTTTTGTCCTTCGAGGCGGATACTATTTATTTTGGTCCTTCGAGGCGAATACTATTTATTTTTGTCCTTCGAGTCGAACCTATTTATTTTGGACCTGCGAGACGGTTATTTTGGTCCTTCGAGTAGAACCTAAGTATTTTGGTTCTTTCACTGGTATGTTAATTATGTATGATGTAGAAGAAAAACTCACAATATACTTACTTAGCAGTATCTTCGGTGACCTGTATCCTGCCCATGATCCCGGTGGAGTCCATTCTCGAGGCCACATTGACGGTGTTGCCCCAAATGTCGTACTGAGGCTTTTGAGCACCAACCACGCCAGCTATCACGGGACCGTGATTCAGTCCTAGTGTCAAAGACAAAATCATTTATTTAAAATAATTCATTTATTCGTCTATCTATACAATTACCCCAACATAGTTTAGAAATGGCTAGGCATCAGGTTCCAGTAAAACCAGATGCAGCTGAAATACCAATTTATGCAAACAATAATTAATTTCCCTAATTATTGTACCTAGCGGTTAACCAGTCTGAAAGAAAAATACTCTTTATAATATAAACGCGGTATTTTGTTTAGTCAAAGGTATGCCATTGTAATAAAACGCTATCTATGCGTTATTAATGTATTTACTGAATAAGGTGGTGTACTTTGCGTGCAAGCGCTAGTGCCATCTGTTGCCGCCGGGAAGAAACGTAAACAAAGCGAGGAAAGGTTCCGTCTTCAAAGTTCGAAAGTAAAACTTAGTATAGCATTCTTGCACTTATAGTTAATAATTTATCTACTTTTATGGAATAAATTTGGCAAAAAAGACCTCTTACATTATTATTAAAAGTTTTATTTATAGCTAGTATTTTGCAGCTACTTTGAGGTCGGAAATATTTAGTTACTAAAAGTTCTACGAGATGTCGCTCCAAGTTGGACATGAAACTTTACACGCATGATATTTTTTCTTGCCAAGCCTTTTCCTGACAATGTAGGCGTCGGCTTCCACAAGACGCAACTGAATACAGAACGACACAACCTTGTTACTGGGCAATACGATTCGATTTTTCTAAAACCTTGAAATATAACCAATATTTTTAGATAACAAATACCAATATTTCCTTACCTATCCTAAGTTTGAACCTTTGGAAGGATTCCCTGTTGATCTGGTCCAGTATTGTCATGAGAGCGATCGCGAACTCCACTAGGATAGCGACCGTATGCTCCTCTTTACTTGTCGCGTCCTGAAAATAAAACCGTCCGTAGGTGCATTACAAAACCTCGAATTTCAATATACAAGCACAATATTATGTTTATTTCTTTACTTAGGTATAAACACAATATACAATTTAATACTAAAATATACTTATATAGTATAAGTAGGTGCCTGTGTAAAAGTACACGAAGGAAAAAAAAAGGGGCAAGAGCTCATTGGACATCAAAAAAATTCGTTCGCATCGCTGTCAGTGGGAAAAGTGCCCTGAAGGATGGCTGCGTTGCCACATTGGAAGGCAATGCCTTTGTCTTTGGCCAAAAAAATAGGCATAATTATTTTGTCCTACAAGGAACCTATGGAAAAGGCTTCAGTTAGTGTCTCTCCCATTTATGCTCGCTTGCACCAACGATTAAAAAAATCACTCGTGTCATTTTCAAGTGAAATTTGTTTGCTAAATGTATTTAGGGATTGTCAGGCTTCCACATGTGGCTCCTTTTTGGTAAAGTTTCGGTCAAGCGTCGGGGAGAAACTGCCCAAACTTGAAACCTAGCCTTTATGCTAAAGTTTATAGCGGAGATTGCCGTCTGGCGCCGGGTGTCTACATGTGGATGCCTGACGCTTGACGGTTTTTGACAGTTTCACGTTTTTGACGCCTGTTATAGAGAACGTAGAAGCAAATTGGTATAACTTACGTTTTGTTCCTCTTTTCCTGGTCGCAGTCCTGAAGCAATCATGTACGTGCTTCCTATAGTCTTTATTTTCTCTATACAGCTGAACTTTGGCTTTAGGAGAAGCTGAAAATGACGAAATGTAAACTCTTATTGCACTAACATTTCTCTCTTGTACAATAAACTCTCAGTTTTAGCAATAAGTAGGTTTTTCTAATGATCCAAAAGTTATTTCATAATAGCTTGACTTTCCGTCCGAAGTAGATAGGTAATAATCTTGTTCCAAGAAAAAAAAAAGCAAATTATTCAGATTGTGTTTGAACGTGTGTTAGGTAAGCAATTAGGGTGGGGCCTACCACCACAGCTTAAAGCAGTATTATTTTAATCTTACTTCAGTGGGGGAATGAGATGGAGCTATACGTCCTGTAGAGCTTCATCTCTTTCCCACACTGAAGTAATAGGTGCAGATGGGTGCAGTTTTCGTCACGACTTTTGAATGCTTACCTTATCAAAATCACATATAATTTCATTGAGCAGTCGCAAACACTCCAAGCCTTGCTTGTTGACGTCAGTCTCATCGTAGAACTCTTTGTAGTTCGGTATCGAAGCAAACATCACAGCTATGGTTGAGTATCTCTCGTGGTATAACTCTGCCTGAAAGTAGAAATAATTTAATATAGTAGGTATTTTTTTACATTAAATTTTCCTTTTTATAACATTTCTGCAATGTATTTATTAACTACCAAATTAAATCCTAACTAATATTAATTAAAACGAATAAAATAATATCGCAAAAATCCTCCGCATCGCTGTCGGCTGGTAATGTACCCAAGAGACTGGCGGCATTGCCACGTTGAATGGTAATGTTTAGCCTCTGACCAAGGTAAAAGCCAGCCCTTGGGTCGCGGGAAGTGTCAAAATACCGTTTGGAGATTTCGTTGAACAAACTATGAGCACTCAAACCCTAGGGCCGTAGGATGTAGGATTTTAAAAACTCCTTGGTAAAAATGTATTTCCCATTTTTACCAGGGAGTTTTTAAAATCGGTCCTAGAGTTTAGTTTTGTTTTACACTGTCCTTACAGGGTGGCAGGGGCTTTATTTTGACCTCTGTACAAAACGTTAGCAATAACCTGTAAATCACATTTATTGCTAACTGATTTGTTTTCAATAGAAGACTTACCTCAGATGCCACATTTGTCAGGAAATGTTCTGCAACGTGAGCTGGCAGTATGTTTTCTAGAAGAATCTGTAACGAAGAAAATATTGGTCTAGTTTCATGAAAGTCCTTCAAAAATACCGTGATAATACAGTTATGCAATTTATGCGTGAAATTATCAAAAACAACGAGTTAATAAACAGTACCTACAGTTTTTTAAAAAAAAAACGCTGCTTGCACTCTTTTTAGGGGAATGCCGTTCTAAACTCAAAGGCTTTGGAATCTTAAGGTAACATGGGCGAAAGATATCAGGGTCAATCCTGTGCTACTCTTTCAAGCATCCTAACTTTATTATCCATAATAATCCATACTATACTATACTATAATATAATATTATAAATTCGAAAGTAACTCTGTCTGTCTGTCTCTCTGTCTGTTACCTTTTCACGCCTAAACCACTGAACGGATTTCGATAAAATTTGGCAAGGAGATAGATGGCATCCTGGAGCAGAACATAGGGTACATTTTCATCGACATACCACGCGGGCGAAGCCGCGGACGGAAGCTAGTAATATTATAAATGCGAAAGTGAGTGTTACGCTTTCACGCTAAAACAGCTGAACGGATTTGGATGAAATTTGGCACAGGGGTAGACCTTGACCTGGAGAAGGACATAGGCAACTTTTCATCTTCGATCGCAGACGAAGTCGTAGGCAACAGCTAGTTTATTATAATCCTCGTTCGCCCATGTTCCAGTACAGAGCCGTATTTTAAAACTGTGACAAAATGCAACTAACCTTATTGATCCCTCGCATAGTTTCCACCTCTTCCTGTTCAAACTTTAGCTTGTCCTTCCATAAGAAGTCGGTACGAGATGTGAACTCTATCTGTCTGTCCAGGATGTGAAGTAATGCAGCCAGGAATACCAGCACCATGCCAGCTTTTGTAGCGTAGGCAAGCATTGTGAATCTATAAGATTTCGAAGTATAATTTGAATGTTGTAAAAATATATTTTGTATGCTTTTGTATTGAATGGATTGATTAAGAAATTACTACACAAGAGGAATTTGGAACGTGGTCAGTGCCTGAAAATTTATATGGAAATCGGCTGTCATGATACGGGCATGTAATGAGGAAAATGTTGTGAGGAAAGTTTTGAGTATGAATGTGGAATGGTGAAAAGAAATGGTGTTGAATGTAATGCTATAAGATTAGGGAAAGACCAAAGAAATATAATGGATGGACTGGGTGAAAGATGATATGGCAAGAAAGGGAGTGTCTACCGAGATGACGACTAATAGAGAAGAATGGAAAAAAAGACATGTTCCGCCGGCCACAAACAAATCGGGATATGGGCCAGAGAGCGATGATGATTTTTTGATTATAAGAGACATTCCAGTGTTGTTTCTATAAACTACCAAAATTAAAAAAAAAACAATTCTTATAAAATTGACATACGTAGGTTGGTGTATTCTGAAAGAAAAAAAAAACATTTTGGACACCATCGACATAACAGGGGGCTTAAAACAGTCACTTTAGCAGAATCATAATAGGAAAATATTATGAATCATCGTAAAATGCCACAAATTGACGATTCATAATATGATCTGCGGGCGATTTTTATTACGAAATAATTTATCTATTTGACAGTTTTCTATGGAGATTCGTAAAATGGTCCACATAATAAGAATTGCTTTTATGTCAAATTAGAGAAATTGCTAATCACAGCTGGAAATTCAGGAAATGAATCGCTTTTAGAGGAATTGCTAATGTGACCGTCTTAGGCCCACAGATTGCTGTTCAACATATAAGTCTCTACAGAGTTGCTTTTGTTTAACAAAACATAATAGGATCAAAATTATTAAAAGCGTCAGAATCTACTCTCCATCATAAAGGTACCGTCAAACACACGTCCATGTCGTCCATAGGTAACAGCTTGGCTTTTATAGCGCCTTTATTTTGTAGCAGTAAGAGTAGTTTTTGTAGTTCAGCTGCAGTGTAGTACGGTCAACCACAAATTGGTAGTAGATCTACTACCAGTTTGGCCTATGTATAATTTGTGCATTTCAAGGCTTTGATTCTCTGTTGTTTTTCACAGAATAATCCAGAGGGCCTAGACAAGTGACAATCGCTTCGGAAGCGTTTCGTATGTCTACAAGAACTTTCAACAGGATTGAAATAAGCTCTTTGATAGCTTATGTCAGTCCTATACATTTTTGCCTTTTCCAGCATCGTTATCGCTGATAGAATGTCACTTTGTCTAGGGGCTCTGATCCATTATCCTAACTAATATTATAATGCGAAAGTGAGTTTGTTTGTTAGGCTTTCACGCTAAAACGGCAGAACTGCTTTGCATCAAATTTCGCACATGGGTAGACCATGACTTAACCCCGACGTTTTATCCTGTAATTCCCACGGGATTGAGATATAGTGAGCGAAAACCGCGGGGCGCAGCTAGTAATATACCAGCTTGTGACTGTCCCACTGCAGGGCAAACGCCTATTCTCATAAAGAGAAGCCACGACCATTAGACTCGCGACAATCTAAGAAGTCCGTTTTGACAGCTATAAAAATGGTTTGAGTATCGATGAAAAAAAAAATGGGTTCTTATAAACTGATTCTCGAGACATATCGATTGAACATTACTTAGAGTTTGTAATTGACGACTTATCTACATTGATTAAAACTGATTCTCAAGGCATAACGTTTTATTACATGTACGAGAACGAAACGTCAAAACGGACTTCTTAGATTGTCGCGAGTGTAATCACTACGCTTACTAAAGACGGCTTGGCGATTTCAGACTTATGTTAACTAAAATCCAGGTTTTCTCACGATTTTTTCCTTCACCGATGTCAGGAATGTTCAAAATAAACTAAGAAGGTACATATTATTATGAATTGAAAAAGTCACATTGGTACTTGCCCGTATTTGAACCCACAATCCCGTTCATGGAAGGCGAGGCCTTAAACACTGGACCATCACACTATACAAAATAATAAAAGTTTTACTCACTCATTCTCCAAATCCTTCTTCTGGTATTCGTAGAACAGCTCAGCGGATGCAAACAGCGTGATGTGTGACACTAACGTGACCAGCATCAGTACCAGTTTTAGTACAAAGCCGACTCGAAGGAACACGGATATTGAGGCTAAAGTCAGGACTGAACTGTAGAGGTAACTCTGGAAATAATGAAATAAAAACAAGATGAAAAAGGTTATTTATGTCTTTTACTTTCATCTAGTCTTTTGACCTGCGTAGCTGTTATTACTTAGCCACGAGCTCCTCTTCCGAGCCATCTGTTCTGCATAATTGTGTAATTATTTAATCTATTTTTCAACTTAGCAGTGCTGCAGTCTTTGCTACTAAAATATAATTCGTTCTACACTCAGTCAATGCATTTACGCACTGTATCCGATCCAAATCCGAATTCGATATCCGAGTTTAATTCTATTAATGTTCTAAATTCAGACGGAAAGAATTCGTACCGTGTTTGCAACCCCTCACACAAATAATTCAATCAGGGAAATTAATTGTTTATCAAATTGAGACTTTACGTTCATTTACCGTGTTATAGCTATTTCATACAATTGTCCAGAAATGACATTTATTATTTGAATATACGGACAATTTTATTTGGTAGTCAATTTAATACGGATACTTCGAACCGACATTTCTCCGATTCGGATAAGATGCAGTGCTCCCATAGGTTAGTCTTTGACATTTGAAGTCACCGTATTGTGATTTATTCTTCTTGTTAGCATTAACTTTGATCTAAACTACCTCACTTACAAAAGAACTTACTGGAGCAGAATCGACATCGTTGTGGATATGAAAGCCTCCCATGTCGTTGTCTTCAGTGAAATTGTACTCAGTCCAGTTCAAACTGCCGTTACTGCGCAGGTACATCGGATAGTCTATTATTACAAACGACTGGAACTGGAAAAGAAAAATAATATTATCATTATATTGTCTACATTTCTTTCTCATTTCTCCTTTCGCAGGTCTGCTGGAAGAAATTTCTTAAGAAATAAGCAGTACCTCTGTACTCATATCATAATTATGTCATATCTCTTTGTATTTTACTGTGTCATCATCACCTGCCTAGCCTTTTTCCCAACTATGTTAGGGTCGGCTTCCAGTCTAACCGGATGCAGCTGAATACCAGTATTTTACATGGAGCGATTGCCTATCTGGCCTCCGCAACCCAGTAACTGGGTAATACGATACCCCTTGGCAAGACTGGTTGTCAGACTTTTGGGCTTCTGACGACTCGTAACGACTGTCAAAGATCCACAAATGACAGCCGGGACCAACGGCTTAACGTGCTTTCCGAGGCACAGAGGAGTCTCGATATGTAAAGATGGTCACCCATCCACGGACCAACCCCGGCAAGCTTAACCTGATGGATCGACCCGTGCGGCTGTTATTACTTAGTCACGAGCTTTGTATTTTACTATGTGTAAATAAATAATAAATAAATAACATTCGTGTTTTTTTTAATCGACTTTAAAAAGTAGAAAACTCTTTCTGTATTTTACTGACTACGAATTCGATTCAAGAAAAATGTTGTCATTTTACACACTTTTTTCTGGGAGCACAAAATATTACAGCAGTTGTAGACGAATAATAAAAAATCGAATAAAATTTAATCATGATTTTGGAAATTCACGTGAACAGCATTGCTATTCTGTAACCATCTCACCGTGAGAACTAGATGAAGTGAGCGTGAAGTGAGCTGTCATTGTCATCGATACCTACTGATGCTAAGGCAGTGACAGTTCACTCCAAGCTCACTTCACCTGTTTTCACGGTGAGATTTTTACAGAATAGCACAACTGATCCAGACACTCACCCGATCTCAGACACTTACGCTAGACACTCACGTAATTTCAGACACTGACGTGATTGACACTGACAATGGTGCCGATTCCCTTGTTCACAAACTAAACTAAATTTAAGTTCAGTGCATCTTTTTCTTTCTATTTCAATATGAAAAGGACAGCCGATAAATTTTAGTTTAGTCCTGTCAAATTAATCAGCGCCTGACGTAAATTGACGTAATTTTAGTAGGCAAGTTTTTAATCGCGTCTAAACTTGTTTGCAGTAGTGACAGTTTGACAGGACTAAACTAAAAATTATCTTCTGTCCTTTTCTTAATGAAATAGAAAGAAAAAGATGCACTGAACTTAAATTTAGTTTAGTTTGTGAACAACATCGGCACCATTAACATCGTAGATAACTTACCATGGAATGTCATTTATTTTTTACATTATTAACATGAAAAATCTCACCAAATTAATAACTGCACATGCACCAATTAGTAGCACAGACACCGTGAACATCGTCAGCCTTATAAACCGATTATTGGCCACCACCTGAAAAAATATTTAAGAAAGTATTAGCTATTTTTATTTTTACCCGACTACGGCGAAGAAAAAAGGAGGGTTATGATTTTGACCGGTATGTATGTATGTAGGATGCATGTTCATCTGTTCCCTCATATCTTCTAAACGACTCATCACAATTTCACAAATGAGGTATCGTTGGAAGCGTCTTGATCGTCCGCTGGTTATAGAGGTATTATAAAATGGCGCCCTCTAGAGTACATAAAGCCAGGAACTAAAGAAAAAAGATTGTTTAATCGTACCATGTTAGGTATCAAATGAAAGGACTTAATGAGCACATTTCAAAAATATATATATTATAACCCCAAAAGAATTAAAAAAAAAATAAAGTAATAAAAACTAAAACCCAACTACGACTAAAAAGGTATAAACAAGACACCACAGACAGACAAATTAAAAATCCGGAGTCACACATCAAACAGATTACGTGTGACTCCGGATTTTAATCTCCGGACTCCTTTTAGTTTTTATTACTTTATATTAATTATTATTTTCACATCACTATCATTCTACAGCCCCATCACAATTTATTGTCAGCGAAGCAAGAAGTCTCTGCTGTAGTCCCCGCTACTGATATGGTAGCTAAAAGTGAAGTCTTTCTATCCATATCATCTTTTACTTAATTTTTTACTTCTGTGAAACTTATTTTCAAACTCAATTCTGTTTTCAGGATGAAAAAAAATCAAGTTGATTTGAAAATCGAACAAACCTGTCCAGGTTTTGTGCAGTTATCAGCATACAAGTCATCAGGCACATCAGATATCGGCCGCAGTCCTCGCGCCATCATGCTGCCATCGTACCAGGATAGGTAAACGAATACTAGCAATGTGAACAGTGTAGGACCAAACGATGCGTATAGAACTACGCCTCTGAAACAGAGAGTGGGTGAAAGATTAGTAAGTTTGTGAAACACGTAACTATGCTGTAAAAAATTATTTGGACATCAGGAAGAAGCAATTAATTGGTTCAACCAAGGCTAAAAAGGACAATTTTGTAGAACCTCGCTTTAGAAATTAGATTTAGATAATATTTAACACATTAAAAACGAAATTATCTTTTCTTTCTGTAACTTTACACAAAACATTTTATCAAGAATACAACATTTTACCAGAGACGAGAGAGTTGACAACAGAAAATGCTCCTCAGGTACGCAATCGCATTATCATCAGTAGGTAAAACAGCATGATTTAAGTCATAGATCTACGATTTAAGTATACTTACTTAGGAACAGTCAGGAGCTGTATAAACGCCAATAAAGCGAACAACGCCGCTGCGCACGCGACGTTATACTTGAACTGTGCATCAGCCTGGTTGCGGTACTGACGTTCCTGAGTGCTGCTCTTGAACCATAGTGTGACGCGGTTCATGCCTTCGGAGTTAGTACTGGAAAACACAGAAATCATGTTTTAAATCACTCATTTTGTGCTTCTCCTACCGAAAAAATTAGCCCACAATAGCAAAGTACAGAAATGTGTGAGAGGGCTTTTACGCAGCAGTTAGACAATACAGGCCGGATAGATAGATTTTGTTGAATAATGTTGGCCTCTCGGAAACTTTAGAGATTAATAAAATCATTAGTAACCTGCAGTCACAACAAGTAGTCCTTTGCGGAAGAAGATTCTGTTCTATCATTGCTAAACTCTGAAACAAAGATAAACATTACAATTTAGTTAGAAAAAAAAATGATGGAAAAACAATTCATAATTGTAGAAAGAGAACACGAAAGCAGGAAACAAATAGAATGAAGAAAACTAAAGTAGATGAAACAGAAAAGAGTTAAAAGAAGGAAATAGCTAATAAACTTACAGAAATTCCAATATTCTTGGCAAGAGTTGAGTCAGTAATGTTAGCAAAAGGTTTGTCTGCGCCCCAGCACTCCACGTATTTAGTCATCTTGCTTGAAGGACGAGATCGCGATGGTACGCCAGGAGTCGCTGGAAAAGGTAAAAGTGTTATAGATCAAACATTAATGTTAGATGAGGCATTACAGATGCAACACAAAATGAATATTGACGATGGATTTTCACATTTGAATCCTGCGCTCTATGGTTCTAAACTAAATTGATGACATTATCGTGATGATTATGATGTCAACACCTGATGGTATTTTTAATTATTTTGTTGCATTTGTTGACAAATTTTAAATATAACATAATTACATCTAACACGAAAATATATAAATTATGTACAAGTATACAAAGGAAAAAAATAAATACAGGAAGAGCTGATTGGGCATCAAAAAGTTCGTCCGCATCACTGTCAGTGGGAAAAGTGCTCAAAAGGCTGGCAGCAGCGTTGCCACGTTGGTTGGCAATGCTTATTATTTGATCTAAATATTGGCCAGCCCTCTGGTCACGTGAAGAGTCGACCAACCGCATGGCGAAGTCCCGAATTACTCGATGAGCACTCGGGCCCCACAGGCCTAGTGTTTCAAACCCAAACGGCTCAAATATATAGCTACCAATAAGGTTGTTATATTTGCCCGTTTGAGGTTTTTTGAGTTTACAATCGTAATAAATTACAATAAAACAAATTCTGGATTTTCATGCGTGGTTGTCTAATGGGAACTAGGGACTAGAGAACCTTTATTAAATAGACCTACTTTTGTGATCTCTAGGGATGCACTTTAGAACAAATGAGAGTAATGGCTTTAGTTCATATGCTGATATAAGATTAAAATTGTATTTTGATGATTCATGTAGAAATTGATAGGTCGAATATAATGCCAAAATTATCGTGACGACCAATAAACTAAGATTTCTATTACAGATACGAAATAAGCACATAAAAACAGACTAAAACCTATGACCATGTTAGGATACGACTCAAAACTGTTAGCAACGACGACAAAGATCTAAAATCTAAAGACACTAACATAGTGATTCCGTCGACATTGTACTTATCAACTTAAGGAATAAGGGCGCTAATAGTTCAGTCGGCGTCAATAGATCAGTGGGCGTCAATGGCTCAGTTGGCGTTAATGCCCCAGTCGGCGTCAAACCCCCAGTAAGCATCATTGCCCGCATTGGAGTCATATCTCTACTAGGTGTCAAAACCCCAGATGACGTGGAAGCCCTAGTGGGAGTTGCTTGATCACTGTGGCTACTAGAATCTTCTGGATAAAAAATTAGAGGGATTAATTTGTAAACTTTATCGATTGCATATCATTGAAATAGTGAATGATTCGTAATTTTTTTTCATAATGCCTTTAGTAAAACTTAAATAATTTCGTTTTTATCATTATCCCACAAAATGTGTCCTTCTGATTTAAACAATGCTCATTAACATTTTATATAATAATATATTTATCCTGGATTAGATTTTTACCATAAATATGACGAGTAAGTAGTGTTTTATTTTTATTTTGCAGAATATTTTATGTGCCGTTGTCTCTGCGCAATAAATATATTTGCTTTCTTTAATTTCTTTATCATCGTTAGAGATCCACTTACCTGTACCCATAATAGGACTGATGGCTCCAATGATAGATCCACTGCGACTCTTAGGTTTAGCAGTGACTACTGTTCCATTGCCAAGTCCTTCACCAGGACTTGTCGCCTGATTGCTGTCGAAAGCTACAACTTTCACTGATGTTCTTCTACTTAGATCTGAAAAAACATTTATTGTTATAAGTTATCATTTTAAAATCCGTTTTTTTTCTTTCTTTTTCGTTATAACCATATGGCATCATGCCTGTTATCCCGAAAGAGGTAGGCAATGGTATGAAGTACATCTACAATTCGTAATTATCTGAAAAATGCCATAAGGCGACTAATTGGTATAAACCGAGCAAAAATCATTATGAAAATGTGCAAATTTCTTTATGAAAAAACCTACTAGTTTAGTGACACCTAAACGGTTACATGAAGAACTTCGTTATCAGCCTAAGTATCTACTGCAAGTTTTTTTTTGGGTAATCCGGAGATCGAACCGAGGGTCCTGTATGTTCTCAGCAGTCCCGCTTGCAATCTCGGTGCCTCTACAATTAATGAAGCTTGGCCATCAACTTCAAATATTGCATCTACGAGACCAAAGTTGTTGTAGTGTTGTTGTTGTATCTGAGTAGGAACGCCGAATGGGGGACACCCAAGGAGGACGTATAATGACCTTATTGGTGATGTTCTTCAGAAAGGTCAGGTGCGTAGTACTCGCAACCGGCGTGCGTGTATGACCAGATGTATTAACGTAAACGAGGCAAAAGGAGTATGTAAGGATCTTAGTAGGTGGCGTTTTGTAGTTTCTGCCTCCTCCCATGTGAAGAGTTTATGTACCTATGTGTGTAAGACCAATGTTTGGTGTTGCTGTCTTAAAAGGTTTTGGAACTTACCCCCAGTAGTCCTAAGAGACTCAGTCCTCAACACTTTGCTAGGGAAGGTCTCCATTTCATTGAAGCTGTTCTGTGACGGTGCAGGGCTGATGTTATCCCTTGGCTTGGTAGGAGATATGTCCTGGTATAGTGAAGATGCGATGCTTGCCTTCCGGTCCACTGTGCAGACTGAGAGACGGCCGTTTTCTGAAGGTTTCTGCGAGCAAAATGAAGTAATAATTTTCAAATGAAACTTAACGGAGCGAAGGATCAAGATTAAGAAGGTAAATGTGAATAACTTTATAAAAATCAGAATACATTCTACCTGCGATAACGATGATGGAAAAGGCAAAAATGTATAGGACTGACATAAGCTATGTCAATGTTATTGAAAGTCGTTGTAGAAATACGAAACGCTTTCGAAGCGATTGTCACTTGTCTAGACCCTCTGATAATTTACGCGCAAGAAAAAATCTGTACAAGGCAAAAATAATCTAATCTAACATGTAGACCTAACTTGACAACGGAACGGTTACCATAAATTGATATTGACATTGTGAATGGAATAGAAAAATAGAAGGTAACAACGATGTATTTATTTCCTACTGTGGTGTCATAATTTTTACTATTTCCTTTTATTTCATAAATTTACATATAAATTACATTTTTAAATATTAGAATATAAAAATATAAAAACATTTAAAAATATAAAAAATAGTAGCCCACCGGTATCGGGAACAGGGTCCAAGCTACCGGCGGTCAGGGCTCCAGAGAGAGGAACCTTCTAACAATACGGGCCGTGTCTAGAAGTACCGCTTTCTGAATCAAGCCCTTAATCCAGCTGCCTAACGAGAGCCTCCGTAGATGTTGGTCGAGGCTCTTGGCAATTAAGCCATTGGCTGATACGACTATCGGCACAATGATCGCAGAGTCCACATCCCACATGTCGACAACCTCGTGAGCCAAGTCAAGATACTTGATTTGTTTATCTTTCTCGGCCTTCACGAGGTTCTCGTCATGCGGGACCGTTATGTCAATGATCATTGCGCGCCGCTCTGTTCGATCCACCACCACTATATCAGGCTTATTGGCATAAGAATACTTATTATTATTTGTTTCAATGTAATGTATATAGAGTCTTACTCAAACAGACGATCTTATGACAATGAAGAAATTCGTTATAAATAATTGTTAATGGTCAAACAAAATTCACAAACTTTTTTTAAAGCTCAATGATGTGTTCAACATAGCGTTATTGAAAAAAAAATAAGTTGTATAACTCGTTGTAATGACAGCCAGTAAACATTTCCTGTCAGGGTTGCGATCTGCCAAGGTTGCGGGAAAGTCCGAAAGGGATACCGGGACCTTGGCAACAGGCAACTGAAGGAACACGGGTGTGTTTTAGTCAGTAAAAGTCTAACCCTTCCGCTCCAGCCAGAGCGGGAGAAGTCATGATTTCCCGATGATTACCCAAACTAAAAAAAAAAAAAAGCCAGTAGGTATACATTTTACAATCATTAATTATTATTAATTCAGCACTTTCCTTCCTATTCCATTTTTGTTTACAAGGTTCAAGCTATGTCCAAACTGAGACGAATCCCGCCGGGATGAAATTGCGTTCGCGCTGATTGTCTCAACTTTCTTGAAGGAAGGTGCTCAAACTGGCGCGAACAGTCGCGAGGCTTCCTGATCATTAAAACAATTGACGCTCACACTTGCGCTCCGTACGAACAGTTCTCTAAATTAAAACCAGTCGTAAAAACAACAAAGATAAAGACAAAAGCAATCCCGACTCTCATCAGTCGGATTACGAGTGAGATTACAACTGCAATCAACAGTAATCCTTCAATTCAACTTGCGATGTTATTCAGTGTACCTATCTCAAGTCTGCAGAGAACTTCTCGAATACTCGACTATGCGACTGTTTGAAAATTGTCGGATTTATCGACTTATTTCTTTCGTTTCATCATTCAATTCTCATTTAAAGTTGTGAATTTGTTCTTTCTAATCTGTCGCATCGACTTTATTTCACAGTTTTATATCTGGAGGTAGGATCTACAATCACAATGACACAGTCATTATAAAGACTGATTTTACGATCTATCTTTTCCCCGCATTTACATCTATTAGTCGCTTTTCGTGTTTGTCTGTATGTCCACGTTGTTCTTTTATGCTACGCAACAGATTTTTATGAGGTTTTCACCATCGCTTAGAAAATTTATTCCGGAATATTTATGTGTATAATACGTTAATATTAAAGTTACTAAGAAATCTTGATGGTTTGTCAAGTCGAAAAAACCGTGCGAAGCAGGAAAGGGTTGCTAGTCATGGTACAAAATATTGTGTATCCTAAACGTTGTGTCTGTTTATTTAATTTGTCCCTTAATGTAATAAATAGCGGTTTTTCACATAATTTTTACTTTCATAGTAAGTCCCACAAATTGTAAAACAACTGCGTAAAAATATTAGCAATAACAGAGATTTTAGTACCTCTCTAAAACTAGTAAGCATTACCGCAGTTACTATTTAAAAACCGAGGAATATACCTAATACTATTTAAAAGGAGCTCGTGGCTAAGTAATATAACAGTCACACGGGTTGAGCTACGCTTGTTGGGGTTGGTCCGTGGATGGGTGACCATCTTTCCATATCGAGACTCCTCCGTGCCTGTGGATCGTAGATCTTTGACCGTCGTTACGGGTCGTTAGAAGCCCGAAAGTCTGACAAACAGTCTTACCAAGGGGAATCGATTGCCTATGTGACCTTCAGAACCCAGTAACTGGGTTACTGGGTTCTGAAGGTCAGATAGGCAGTCGCTCCATGTAAAATACTAGTATTCAGCTGCATCCGGTTAGACTGGTAGCCGACCCCAATATAGTTGGGAAAAGGCTAGGCAGATTGACTATTTAAAAACCGAAAAAATATATAGGTAGTACGAGTAAGTCACTGTGACCAATTCAACACCTAGCAAGTAAGCTGTTTTTTGCGTTCTCTTGCAACATTTAGTTTGAGGCCATTACTAAATTGAATTTTCAAAAAAGTTAAGAGGCAGCCGCAGAATCTGGACACTAAGTTTCAGTAATTTTGTAAATCATATTGAATTTGTTAATCCAACGTTTTGTCTTTAACTTTTGTCTGTCCCTCTTCTTCTTTTCGTGCGGTTAGTGACTAACCTGGTGTTAGAGTTTTTAAAGCCATCCATGGGCCTCTGACTTGGCTTCACATGCCGTCGAGAAATACCTCTCAGGCATGCCGGTTTCCTCACAATGTTTTCCTTCACCGTTTTTGAAGCAAGTAATAGTGATAATTATAAAATACGCACGTGAATCCAAAAAGTCAGAGGTGCGTGTCTTGGGTTCGAACTATGACTTGGCAGTCTGACGGTCAAACCACTAGGCTATCACTGCTATTACTAAACAGTTATCAGCCTCAGGGTGAATACAAGTCTCAATTTCAGTCTGAATCTAGTCGTAACTTTGAAAATATTATCCTGAAAGTGGAACAAGTGTCCAGTAATTAAGTTTATCACTGAAGTTGACTAGTTTCAGTAACTCCCTACTGTCCCCAGAGGCTGAAACTTTCAAGTAATTGTTGGTGATAAAACAATTTTAGTTTATGTCATTTAGTTACAAGTTGGCAAGATTTGATTAGTAAGACGTAATTTTGTTCTTTGTTGTTAATTCAATAGTCTTTTGTATGTAGTATCTTGTAATGTAAATAAAGGCATTTCTACTTGACAACGGTTCGACTAATTTGGCTATTTTTTATTTTAAAATGTTTGGTAAAGTCAGAATTATGTCTTTTTGTATGAATTCAAGAACACAATTATTATTGATATTTTGACAGGACAACGTCGATCGGGTCAGCTATTTTCGAATAAATGAAGGGATGAGAGGCTGTAGTTCATAACCAAGACGTTAACAAAACACTTATTTTAGTTAATTTTGAATGAAATAATATTGAAAGTTTTTCAAATTCATGGCCCACGTCTTGTGAAAGTATACTTATTTAGTATACAATGGGACTGACATACGCTATGCGTAAAAGCCCCTATAAACAAATAAAGAAAAAAAATATATATTGGCCGTTTGCTAAATAATTATGGTCATCTACTTGGTACATTATGAATTTAAAATCAATCTGCCTAGCTATTTCCAAACTATGTTGGGGTCAGCTTCCAGTCTAACCAGATGCAGCTGAATACCAGTTTTGATGCATGATACTTATTGGTAAGACTGGTTGTCAGACTTTCGGGGTTCTGACGACCCGTGACGAATAAAACACTTAACGTGCTTTCCGAGGCACGGAGGAGTCTCGGTATGTAATGATGGTCACCCATCCACGGACCAACCTCGGCAAGCGGAGCTTAACTTGATGAATCAACCCGTGCGGCTGTTATTACTTAGCCACGAGCTCGTCCACACACACAACACATACTCATACACATCAATTAAGACAATCATGAACTTATTGTTAATAATGTTACGTACGCGAATCATTACCCTTACGATGAAGCGATGCCTCCGGGTATGAAGCGTTTCCAATAACTAAGTTATTGGATCAAGTTCACGTTCCGGGTTAATATTATCTCCAGTAATCGCTGACAACCAAATAACTTGTAGGTATCTGTTCAATTTGTATCTGTTACTAAGACGAGATAACTGATTTAAAATACAAACCCACACTTAAATTATAAATGTGTGTTGTGTGTAATGTTATTTTTAAATGTTCTTCTATTTTTTAAAATTCTAATATTTAAAAATATAATTTATATATACCTAAGTAATTAAATAAAGTGAAATAATTTAAATTAATTCAACAATATAAAGTTGTTGTTGGTTCTACATATTAAAAGTAATGGTTTCATTAACAAACGTATTTTTTGTAGTGTTATGTATACTGGGTGTACCCTAACACCCGACCCCAGACACGGTTATCCTTGAAATAGAAAAAGTATATTATAGATGACACCAAACCACTAGTTTCAAGGATAACGGTGTCTACCCTAACACCCTGTATAAGTTCGAACCGCGGTATGCCTGTATGACCAGATGGTATGAATGTAAACGAAGCAAAACGAGCATGTAGGGATCCTAGACCAATTGAATTGAGCTTTGAGCGTTTCCAATTGTCACCAACGACACACAACAGAATTTTAATTATTATCGGCCTTCTAAAAGCCAATCAGTCGAGCTGCTACAGGTGGCTATCTGTAGTTTCTGCCTACCCCCAAGAAGGTTTAGAGAGAGGGAGCAAGAGAGTTTATGTATATAAAGTTCCATAGTTAAAGACAGTGAGGAATTACCTATACATAAACAACTCAACACACCATAACAGAAATAGGTGAAGATTATTTATAGAGATATAAAATGTAAACAGACAAAAACAGTTAATTATAAAATAAACAAAATAATGGCGTGAACGTTATTACCTGGAAAACAAAACCAAATCGGCCACGCGCCTTAGGCTAACAATTAGATTGGTTGAACCGACAGTCAACAGAAGATACGGCCACGGATTTCTCAGAATTATTCAGTAATTAGGCAAGTAAAAGCGACAACATTTACTCCAATTTGTAGAAAATAATTCAATAGGTAGTCTGCTACTCGTACCTATTGAATTATTTTCTACAAATTGGAGTCAATGTCAATGAAATTGGAGTCATACCACTGGGCCACCGCTGCTCAGCTTCAGAAAGCTGAGCAGTGGTGGCCCAGTGGTAACGGCCACGACTTACGAGTTGTAGGTCGTAGGTTCGAACCCTGACAGGCGCTTTACTTTGAGTAAATTATTTTATCGCCAATGCTGTCAAAACGGTGAAGGAAAACATCGTGAGGAAACCGGCATGTCCTAGAACCAAAAATTCGAAGATATGTGACATCTACCAACCCGCATTGGGCCCGCGTGGTGGATTACGGCCCGCTCCCTCTCACAGAGAGGAGGCCTGTGTCCCAGCAGTGGGAACATTATAGGCTGATTATGTAGATTATGTAGTTTGAAGTGACCTTCATGAATCTGTTATTAATAGTAATGATAGTAACAATTCATTTTACATTCAAAATTATTATTATTAATTATGAATGTTACCTTTGCAATTGAGAAATAATAATTTGTCACTCAAAATCAATCTGCCTAGCCTTTTCCCAACTATGTTGGGATCGACTTCCAGTCTAACCGGATGCAGCTGAATACCAGTATTTTACGTGGTCTGAAGTGATCTCCACAACCCAGTAACTGGGTAATACAAGACTGGACTAATACGGTTTAGTGTTTGTAAACGGAGCGTACAATACGTGATATTCGATTTCCGGAAATAGTTTTTTTTTTGGACTCCATTCCTATGCCGTACAAATATTTTTTTATTAGATTCATCATATTTTACTTGTGCTTGGCAAGGGTCACAACGCAACGCAAAACTCTGTTCTGTCTTTCATTACTGCATTGGTTACTTCTAAAATAACATGCAGTACCAATTATAGTATTCATATCCAATTTTACATGCATATAACATGACACAATAACATTGGCTCGACATACACACGATCCCGTTTGCAGTGATACACGGGATATTGGCAATATGCGGCACCAATGACATCGCACCACGCTTGATTGAACTACACATAATATCAGAGTTATCGTGTGTAGTGATTGAGTAGGAGTTGCGAGCGCGATTGGCAGCAGTTGCACTTCTTTTTTTTTAACGTATGAAAAAGATAAAGCTAAAGTTGTTGGCATGAATACAGGGTATGATGATATAGGTATACAGGGTGTAAGGATAAACACCGTTGTCACTCAAACCATGGGTAGTTGACTTAACTATACAAATAAATGACCAAGTAACAAAAAACAAACGTTAGTTTCATTAAAAGATTTTAAAAAGTTTCTAAAGTACTCTTGTGAAAAAATGTAATTTTCTTTTAAAAAAAAGTTCTCGTTTTTCATTGATTTTACGTTCTATAAATGAAACCAAACCACTAGTTTCAAGGATAACGGTGTTTACCCTAACAACCTGTATAACGCTATAAGCTTCTTTTGGTGCGTGGCCATATTCGAAACTAACGCCTCGATCTTGTTTTTTTAATAAATTTCTAGAGACATTTCATAAAATATTTGCCAAATGTTTACCGACCGCGCCCCCCTTGGGATCATTTAATTTTGCAGTCATGTGATTGGTAGTATAACTGTTCTGTCAGTCGCCATTTTGAACTCTATAAGTATTGAAACGAAAGCTCAACACACATCATACAAGACGGCTGCGTGTCAGGCGCGGATCGGGACGACAGTACGGCGGTCTGTACTCCTTGTATTTTTATGGATGTCAGCACACGAAACGCGTGCGCGGGTCGAGCGCCGACCGGGTCGGGCCGACACGCACCCGACTTGTGTGTATTTTGAGCTTTAACTGCAAAATTCAGTGCTTCCAAACGTGTCACAGGAAAAAGTTATGATTGAACACACTGTTTATAATGTGTATTATATGATAAATATAAACACAGTACTGACAGTAGTAATTAGACATAGGTACTGCGGCGGTATCTACATAGCCACATGCGAACTACGCATCAAAGATCTGACGCCACACAAAAAATTCTAACGTCACATAAATCCTGCATCGCGCAATTAAAGTTTACCGTGCAATGTACATATTTACAAGAACCCGACATCAATCGTTGGGCAAGTGCCCGCCAGACACAACACCCGTCTGGTCGGAGGATCCTCCCTTTTCTATGGTGGATGAGTGAACTTTACACCCTTTTCCTCATACACCTAAAGTACTATCTAAAATCATCATCATGTAGTCGGTATGCTACGTCTAATTAAAGTATAACCAGCAAACCATCACAGACCTATAAATAATAAATAAAACGCAAACTAAATCCCTTGGGCATAATAAAATATGAAAATGTAATAGGTTTTGCGAATATCAAAAACATTTCATTCATAACACTAAAACGTAATAAAAAATACGAAATGAGAATTTGATCTCTCGAACTCTGTTTTCATTCATTTTTATTACAATTTAAACGAGAAAGATGCACATCACCAAAGCAATTTATTTTCAATACAAGATCATCTTCATTTTATTTTACCCACTGAACTGGAAGCGACTGATTTACAATTCAATGAAACTGCGACTAGTTGGGTTTGCATGATTGAGTTCCGCCATGAATAGTTCGTTTGGGAAGCAATCATTTTTCAAACATTTTTGATGAAGGATGAATTTGAACCGTAATTGAAGAGATCCAATGACAGGAATCAATCAATTTGAACGGAATTTTCGATTGATTGATTTGTGTGAGAATTGCGACAATTTTCTTTTTGATGAAAGACGGAAACAATTTCTGATAAAAGAAAATTTGTAAGATAGGTATTATTCGTAATCAAGGGTCGTTTCATCTGTTCATTAATTTGAGTGATTTTGCTGATCTGAGAGGGAAACTGAACTCAGGGAAGAGAACTAAACTAATTATGCTTTAACGCGGGAAGGCTGGATTGCGCCATCATGAGGCACTGTTGTAGACGACACGTGACACGCTTGGAAGTATACCATTAATACTTCCAGGCGCGATACGTGTCGCGCTAATTAAATTATTTGTACATTTTTATTTAATTTTGATTTTAATTTTATTTTAATTGCAAATATACCTATTCTATGAGTCTATGCTACTCGAAATAAATGATTTGAATTTGAATTTAACAATTTTCTATCGCGCTTTTTTATCATAAGTTACCCATTTCTGATTTCTCTTATGTAGGCCAGTTTTTCTACAATCCCATCGAACTAAAATATTATAAAAATATTTGTGAATACGCAATCGAGCTCGACATCCGAGCAAGAATGATTTAGACAGTCGATCAAGTTCAAAAAATTTTGGTAAAGCGGAAAATCTCAGATATCTGACGCCTTGGCGGTTTCTCGTTAATTTTTAACGAATATAGGAAAGCAAAAAATATCTTCTAAGAGACTGCGCAGTGAGTTGGAACGTAAAAATCGGAAAAATCACGTTAATGATAAAGAGATTATTCAAAACTTGACGTTGATGAGACAGAATTGGAATATTTTTCTAACTTATGAAGCAATGGCTACTAGACCAGAGGGCCTAGACAAGTGACAATCGCTTCGAAAGCGTTTCGTATTTCTGCAACGACTTTCAACAGGATTGACATAAGCTTTTCGATAGCTTATGTTAGGCCTATACATTTTTTGTGTTTTCTATCATCGTTAGGTATCGCTGATAGAATGTCACTTTGTCTAGGGCCTCTGATATCTAATTGCGTAACACATTTCCGTTTCATTTTGAGTAATCTGTTTCATTTTGACATGTGGGGTACATACCTACCATACCACTTATTCATTTATACATATATTATAAACTCACACAATAATACACACTTATATACAAACACAATAATAATATTTATTTACATTCATTTATAATAATTATTAAATATAAGTACATAATAAATCAGTCAAAAAATACATTCACATTCACTAACATCAAACATGTATATCGGTTGATGACGCGCCACCGGTAACGTAAGCTACTGGACTCGCGCACGGCGAGCTACGTCATCGTGACGTAGCCGGCAAGCGCCAAAGTGGGAGGTCTGAGGTCGCGAACGTTCGATCACCTTACCGCGACCTTCAGTCGGAACTTGCTCACGCGTCTCTTTGCTGTGCATGATTTTGTTGACACCTTGATCGCCTATTGTTTGCGTGTATCATCCCTGAACTGTTATCATCGTGCCGTGACTATCGTGTGTGCGTACCGTATTGTGAATTTGTGACTATTCTCCTTCTGACTGTTTTCTGTGTTGTGTGTGTGTGAGTTACCCAATAAACCGTGAGTACCTAAGCGGATTGACTTTCCTTTTTATTACTCCGCCTACTACACACCCACTATAACAACTATACTGTCAGATTCCCAGATTTTTATCGCCCTTGACGGTCTCTGGAGGGGGGTGGTGTGGGGTACATACCTACCATACCACTTATTCATTTATACATATATTATAAACTCACACAATAATACACACTTATATACAAACACAATAATAATATTTATTTACATTCATTTATAATAATTATTAAATATAAGTACATAATAAATCAGTCAAAAAATACATTCACATTCACTAACATCAAACATGTATATCGGTTGATGACGCGCCACCGGTAACGTAAGCTACTGGACTCGCGCACGGCGAGCTACGTCATCGTGACGTAGCCGGCAAGCGCCAAAGTGGGAGGTCTGAGGTCGCGAACGTTCGATCACCTTACCGCGACCTTCAGTCGGAACTTGCTCACGCGTCTCTTTGCTGTGCATGATTTTGTTGACACCTTGATCGCCTATTGTTTGCGTGTATCATCCCTGAACTGTTATCATCGTGCCGTGACTATCGTGTGTGCGTACCGTATTGTGAATTTGTGACTATTCTCCTTCTGACTGTTTTCTGTGTTGTGTGTGTGTGAGTTACTCAATAAACCGTGAGTACCTAAGCGGATTGACTTTCCTTTTTATTACTCCGCCTACTACACACCCACTATAACAACTATAGACAGTTCAAAAAAATATTCATTGCGTTATTTTCGTTGTCGAAGAGATTTTTTTTTTCGAAATTAAGATGCAGTAGATTAGCAATATGTTTCAAAACGATTCAGATTGTGATTGATCGTGTATTACGCAATTAGGTTGAAAAATAATCCACACTTAGTTTCAAATAACAATCATAACTCTGAAAAGAAGAGATTCGTCATCTTTCATAAAAGGCGCAACTAATAGCACTAGGCTCAAGAGCATTGCTGAATGTTATCATCAATCTTTGACAAAGACACCCTTTCAGGGATGCTGAAGACATTTTCAGTAATGTGTTTGTAAAGTACGAAAGTTCTATGTGGATTATTACTATCATTATGAGAGCCGCTTACCCTGGATTAAAATCAAAATCAAAATATTTTATTTCACATAATGCACTTATGAAACGTCAGAAGCTAGGTGCACGGTTCCAATTGGTCGTTTCCTATGGAGAAGAGCCGGCAAGAAACTCCACGGTTACTCTTTTAAAAATAATTGGCTTTTACAATATTTTCAAATTACAGTGTTAGTAGGCATGGGAGGACAATGTAGGCCTTTCAACAAGTAAGTACCAGGTACTTAACAAAATAGATGTTCAGTAAATCTACAGTCCAATAAGCCTACAAAGTTCTCACATTCACAAAATAGAAAATAATCTATATAAAAGACAAACAATAAAAATAAAACTATTTCAGCCAGGATATTAACAAGGAGGATTTGTGCTGTTTCTGCGTGTTTCGCCATGCCATGATACTGAATAATTGATGAACAATACATCATGGATAGGTTTATAAATTTAGCTTTATCAGCTAATTTGAAATTAAGTTTTTTTATGGTAATAACGTAAGAAATTTTGTATTTCGCGGGCTAGAGTGCCTTACATCATATAGTTCCTATGCCGTAATGTTGGCTCCACTCTGCGTCCAGAGCTCGGTGGGGCAACACGTCGTGTTCTGGTTTCCAACTGGTCAATCGTCATCCTGGATGCCTTGTTGAGAGGTGTTTTTTATGACTCTTGAAGAATAGTTAAGCGGAATAGGTTACTAAATATATATCTATATATTATATATATATTATATTTTGTACTATACATTGCCTTTAATCACCATAAGTAAGATTTCGACAAGTTCTGAACTTAAAATTTTATCAATTCAGAAGCCGGTTGATTGTCTTTGTCACAACTGCTGATTATGGACTTATTCGAAGAATACTTTTGCGATATTTGGTGCCTCAAGAAACAAGCTTAGCAAATGGTGTGCAGATAACAGATATCATAATATCCCAATTAAAAACTTCAACTAACTAATCGTTCTAAGCCTCCATTGAACTTTATTTATTGATTCCTAAAGGCTATTATTGATTGGAGGACAATCATTACCTACCTATCCAACTACTGTTACTCCTGCCACTTTTGAATATTATATTACACTTTTAAGGTACATTGTATAAGGTATTAAATTGTAAATTATGACATATTATAATTTTAATGAAAACAGTGGACGGCGCCTTCACTTGACTTCTAGAAATGTATGATTCTGTACAGTGTTGAGCAATAAACATTTGAATTTGAATTTAATCTTGGGAAATACAGGATTTCGAGATAATATTTCCGTTCTCGATATTTTCCACTTGTAATGAAAACGTCGGTCTTGACGTGACACTCAGTCAGCGTGTCCTGTCTAACGTGACGTGTAACGAATTGAATGGAGTTTTTATGTGGGAAGACGACTTTTTATTGACACGTGTCACCTAACAATTCGTTTGTTCTTGTTTCCAAGATTCGATTGAAAAAACAATGTCAAAATGTTACTATAGCTTACGCCTTACGCTTACGCGTGTGGCCAAAAACAGAACTAAAGGCTCTTACATAGTGAAAAATAACTTCAATTTCGGAAGTCGGTGTTTTTGTTATTGTTTTTTTGTAAAATAGTTTTTTATTTATCACTTTTTAGTTATGATACCACCCCACACCAATTCGTACACCACTTTTTGCTATGTAAACAACAATGAAAAAAAGTATTATAACATCATCAAGATACACAAAGTGAATTAAATACGAAGTATCGAAGCTAACACAAAAACTACCCAAGCAAAGTTAATAAAATTTATAAGGGATCACCGCGCAAGCATCCTCTACCAGATGAAAAAACAAATCCAAATCAGTCCACAATTGACGAAAATATCGATGGCCAAAACATTAAAAAAAATACATAATATTTGACGTCAGTTAAAAATATTGTCACTTGGTTATGTCTGGTCACCAAACCAATAATAAATAGTACTGCGAGGTTGTCAAATAATTATTACTACAGTAAGAAAGAAAACATGTAACTTACCCTCGGTGGCACTATAAGGTAAGTCTCCACTTTGTGATCAGCCAAGTATCCTTCCCTCGAGGCGCCGTCGCCCGGCTCCACGTCGAATCTTCCACCCAGTTGCAATAACGTAGGTTTAGTGATGTGCACCCGTCTGAAATGCAGATTTTATTATAATAAATATAGAGAAAATTATAATTAACTGGTGAAATCGAAATGCTCGTGGCTAAGTAAGAACAGTCGAGTCGATCCATTAGGTTAAGCTACCGTGGATGGATGACCATCTTTACTTATCGAGACTCCTCCATGCTTCGGAAAACACGTTAAGCCGTTGATCCCGGTTGTCATTCGCGGATTTTTGACAGTCGTTACGGGTCGTCAGAAACCCGAAATTTGTGCCGAAACGTCGTGGATTGAGTGAGGTCCACTCTCTAAGTGCCTGAGTCCCAGCAGTGGGACACTGACATTATAGGTTGACTACACCCAAGAAATATTTGCAACGAGTGATATTATTTCATGCACATTCAAACTTTTTCCTTTTCCAAATTTCGTCTCCAAATATTATTCTGATAAAAACTGTATTTTTCTAACGTTTGTGCGACACTTTCAAAGGTCGCCATCCAATTTTAAGTTATAAAGTGGAATATTGGGCCAAAAGTTACGTAATACTTTAATTTTATTCGAACTTTGTCCCAATAGATCTTTCTTGTTCGACTTTTGGGTTAGTTTGAACTTTTTTATAAGTTTAATTGCTGGCCTTTTGATACCAGGTACTTTTAGTTTTTTGTTAGTACGGCCGCTCGTTAGTGGTAACGAAATCAGTATAATACAGGGTGTTAGGGTAGACACCGTTATCCTTGAAACTAGTGGTTTGGTGTCGTCTATAATATACTTTTTCTATGGGACTAACCTTGAAATCGCGAATAAAAAATCAGCTGTTCCATACATTTGTATTGACACATAAATCGACAAATTGTATGGAACAGCAGATTTTTTTTTTGCGATTTCAAAGTTGTTCCCATAGAAAAAGTAAAATTATTATAGATGACACCAAACCATTAGTTTCAAGGATAACGGTGTCTACCCTAACACCCTGTATAAATCTATTGAAATTCCGTAGAGCTCGTCTAAAAGCTCGTCTGTAGAGCTCGTCTAAGAGCTCGTACGTAGAGCACGTCTAATAGCGCAGCGCACAAACATTTCTAGCAAACATTCGTCCGTAATTTATTTTGTTTAGACGAATTATAAGCAGAGCTACGACACACGCAAACGTTTTCATTTCAACTGAAGTGCGCGGCGTGTCTCGGATAATCCGCGCAGTAATGTTAGTGGTACTGCCGCGCAAACATTCATCGGTTTTGTCCATACTAGAGAGCGGCAAGAATGTGTCCTGCAAACGCCGCGTGTTGCTGCCGCGCTCTTGCCGTGCAATGTTTGGACATACCTTAATGGTATCATGTGCAAGTTGCAATAACTCTATGTAAAGTGTAAACTAATTTACTTTTACTAGCATTTCCTCTACATACAAAATAGCATACAAATTAGCCTGGCTTTTGGCCAAGAAACAAAAAAAGCAAAAACGATTTACTTCAAAATTACATTGTTCATGCTTAACTTCGTTGAAAAACTTATGAAAAACGTTGGAAAAATGAATGCTGAAAGCGTAATTAGTGGATAGTGCTGCCATTTTATTATAAAACAGACTTGCGTTGTTTGCAAGCCGGTAAAAGCTTAAATGGATTCAGTGGTTCACAGAAAAAGAGCATCGAAAGTAGTTTAAAGCTCGGGATACAATTAAATTAGGTCCGTAATGTTCTGCTCAGTTTTAAATAAAAGAAGATTCAGGGAAAATGTAAATCACTTATTTAAAAGAAAGATTAATGCTACTGGAGGCTTCCAACGCTAAAGGTCAGGGAATTAGATCGAAACATGGATTAGGACAAAAATGTGGAACGAAACAAAAAAAAATACTTATCAAAGTAATTTGTTTAAAATTTTGAAAGAACAATCAAATGGTCATGCGCACTGACGACACACCTATCCGATTTTACGTTATAGTTTGTCCAGTCTGAAATGAGGCGCCCGACTACCGCATTTCACGTACAAATCGCGGTGTCGTGTACGTAAAATGCGGTAGTGGGGCGCCTCATTTCTGACTGAACAAGCTATACTGAAAGTGTGACATTCGTAGACGAAGTGTGCTACGACGTAGCAAAGCTACGTAGATAACCAATCCGCGTAGCGTTGAGCCACTATTTTCTATGTTAATTACGCTGTCATAGCTGATCCTATGCATCGATTGACTAGATCACAAGCCACGAACAGGCCTCGGGGCGCTACTAGAGGTGGCATTGTCAACACTTTCAAAACAATTTATGACACATTTCACTCAAACTACGACACTAATGACGTTAAGAAACTGACGCCTTTGAAGGCGGTTCGTGACAGAATGGATTGACGCTTAACGCAACGCCGCCACGAATTTTATTACGAATAGGGGTGGCCCAGTGGTAACGGCCCCGACTTACGAGTCGTAGGTCTTGGGTTCGAACCCAGACTGGCACTTTACGTTGTGTAAATAATTTCATCACCACTGCTTTCAAAACGGTGAAGGAAAACATCGTGAGAAAACACATGCATGCATGTCTTAGAACCAAAAAATTCAAAGACATGTGACTTCTACCAACCCGCACTGGGTGCGTGGTGAATTACGGCCCACTCTTTCTCGAAGAGAGGAGGCCTGTGCCCCAGCAAAAAATGTTAGGAATATTGTGATATTGTATAGGTACCTACTTTCACAATGTTTGTAAATGTGTGAGCACCATGTATCTATCACATAATTTTATTAATCAATTTATTTGTCATTGCCCCATTTTCATTCTTTTTACAATTTGTGGTAAAGTAATCGTATTCTAGGTGCATCGTATTCACATGTAATTATAATTGATGTATACAAAATATTGTAAACCATATTTTTAAAAGAGTAACGGTGGAGTTTCTTGCCCATTCTTCTCCATACGAAAACTACCTTTTGGAAGGGGCAACTAGAATCAGTTCTATTTCTTAGTTTTTTGACGTTCAAAAGTGCCTTTAATGTGCCTATTTGAAATAAATGATTTGACTTTGACCAGCAGTGGGAACATTATAGGCTGATTATGTGAATTTTAATAGTACTGCAGTCTCGTGACGCTGCCGGTGCGGGCGTGGCCTACTAACTAGATTACAATGAAGCACAGGTGCGGGGGTCAAGAGGTGTCAGAATTGTATTTATTTTCTTCTAACAGTTTTTGCTTAAAGATTTAGCTAATATCTTCACAATTCTATGATCAACTCACCCAGCAATACCACCCGACTCCATGTGGTTGGCCAGCGTGACGTCATCACTCCAGACATCGAACTGCCACTTGCGCAGTCCGAGCACACCACACAACACGTTACCGGTGTGGATGCCTATGCGCATGTCTACGTTGAAACCCGTTGCTTCGCGGACGAACCTAATAAGAAATAGATTTTACATACAGTTACAACTATTAAAATGTCAAAATTATATTTATGTATTAATTTTTAGGTAATTTAGTTAAGAACTTTATCCAATGTATATGTCACCGGAAAATAACAAGAACCGCCAATTTATAAATTTTCTAGCAAATTTATAAACTTTCGTAGGATTCTAAACGAGAGATAAATTGTATTATTTTACGGCCACATTTTCGCAAATTGATAAACTTACCGAAGTCACGCGTAAAATAATAAGTAAGCAATAACCAAACGCCATGTGCGCTCTGATTGGTTGAAAAAGTCACGTATTCCTTCTCCTTCCTCTCCACCGCCATTGTTCGCCACGGAACGTAAACAAACTTGTTGTTCGTGTGTTTTTATAAAGTTTTTAATGTTGTTACTGTGTTGGAACTGTGAAAATAGTTTTATTTTGCTAAGGTTATTAAATAAGAGTCATAATGAGCGACCTAGAAGCTGCGTCTTCTGTCTGATTGTACCCAAGTCTATGGACACAAGCATTGCCACTGTCAACATCGACCAACCAGAGAGCAGTGTGTTATTTGCCGTATTTTAAAGAAGCGTAAAATTAAAAGCTCTTCAAATGTGGCCGTAAAATAATAAAATTTATTTCTCGTTTAGAATCCTACAAAAGTTTATAAATTTGCTAGAAAATTTATAAATTGGCGGTTTATATATTTTATCATATGAATAAAAAGTTGTTAATTTATTATCTACATACTACAATCTACGCGTAATAGGGACATTTAAAATAACTTAATTTTTGCTATCAGAATGCAAACTTTCAAAATACAAAGAGATGTTGTGATGTGATACATAATTATATAAATACTACATCAAAATAACCTATGTTGTTTTATGTGTTAATCCAGGTTTTAAACTATCTATGAAATCCGTTCAGCCGCTTTTGCACGATTGAGTAACAAACATACAAACTTACAACCATTAGCAGTAGGATAGTATGGTTGAACTTACCGTATAGCATCGATCATCTGCAGGCCCATATTGACACAGTTGTAGGCATGGTTGGGCCTGGACACCGGCAGCCCAGACACGCAGTAGTAGCAGTCACCCAGGATCTTGATGCGCATGCACTGGTTCTCCTGTAACAAAATGAATGAAAATGAAAAACACTGTCATATATTATCATAAGATAAGGTCATTCCTCCTATATGACGGATGGGGGTATAAATAAGACCAAGTAACATTTGTCAACATGAAAAAGTATATTTTATAACGAGTTAAATTAAATTTAAAAAATTTAAAACCCCCGACAAAAACAAAGCATCTAATAAACTATTTTTTTTTATAGCTAAGGACACTCTCGATCAAGTCACCAAAAAAATCTAAATCGGTTTGGCAGCTACGATGACGCAGAGAGACACACAGATAAACACGTTAAACTTATAACACCCCTCTTTTTTCGTCGGGGGTTAAAAATACGAGAATGGGGTTGGAAGGTTTATGGTCACAAAAATTCTCAATTCTCTTGGGAGTAGCGCAGTACCCTCTTGCCTCAACCTGTTGCGACGATAACCCCAGCGGGTGGCCACACTGCTGACCAATTTCGAAGAGAATTTGGCGAATTCATTACTACCATACATTAAACATTCTTCTCTAAGAATACTTTAAAACATTTGAACAGGAGGGCCAATTCTTTTACTTAAAAAACGTTCACATTCAAGTAGCAATCTGTCAAACTTGTCAAAAATGTCGGTAAATTGATGGTTTTTTTGACAGATTGCGACTGAGATGCGAATGTGAGTTGAACGCTTAAATAGGGGAATTGCCCCGCAGTGTGTCAGAAGCAACTTTTATAACCTATAGTATTGATGAATTAAAAATCTTTCAAAATAATGAAATGCACTGTAATCTGGGGAAATAATGAAATTCTCAATGAAAATTACAAGAATAGTAGTCAGCAGAGTAAAATTCAAATCAGTAAAAGCGACGGCGATGTAAGTTTTGTTCCTCTGTAGCGGAGCTGCAGGAGAATTTTAATTTCCAAACCTTTTTCCTTCAAAGGAATGAACTGACTTTGTTCACCAGCTTTAGCGTTGATAGCACAAAGTACAAAGCTTAGCACAAAACATTTAACTTAACTTGAAGTAAGTTAAGTTTTCAAGTAAGTAAGCATTCTTAGTAAATTACTGTAGAACAAAAACTGACTAAGTGAGTGTCAGACCAGGGCTCTATGTAATAAACGTTATAATCCTACAATTTTGTAAAAAACATTACATATTTGTTAAGTTTTACTACATGTGCTGTTTAATAAATCTTACAAATATGTAAGTAAGTTACAAGTAAGTATCACAATTGTAAATGCTGTTTGATAAACATTTACATATATAAAACACCTGTAAAATTGTAGGTACAATTTTAAAATTTTGTATATTTTCCACCATGACAAATCGATACCGGAAGTATCAATTAACGTAAGGGACATTTTGGCGAAAATGAGTTATATATATCATTGGATTCAGAATTTCCAGCTCTATCGATTGGTATTATTAAAATATCTCTATCGTTGAAAAAATGTCCCTTACAGTACAAATTTTTGGAATGCGTAAAAGGATTTATGACAAAAAAAAATATTTAACGGACATTAACATTTTTCATTCTCAGAAAAATAAAATACATTATATCCTCATGTCTTTTAGAAACGAGCGTCATTGAAATACGACGACGCAACGCAACGGAGCAGTGTGGCATCGCTCTAATACTACAGCGCAATAATAATAATTATTTTTCTTATATTATTAATCATAATTATCATTTTATTATTCATTCATCTTTCACACATTCATCTATCTCTTATTCGATCTTCTTCCCTTACGCACCCTTATTCGCCCCTTTTTATTCGTCATTTCAACTTTCACTGGTATCATACTAATCATCTTTCTCACAATTCATATTCCATTTGTTCATCCAGTCTTTCATTTCCAGTTAATACATTGATTCAATTAGGTACTTTAATAAATAAGACTGTTGAAATATTAACAATTGTTTTATTTTTGTATCTATCCTTAGGGATAGCTTAGGACTTTTACAGTGTTGCAATTTGATGTAACTATAGATTATCTACTTAAATCGATGGTATTTTAACACCATGGAAATAGGTTATTTGCATCTAAATTTCAATTGAATCTGTGATAGCTAAGCTGTAAAACCTGAAACTAACGTATAGATTTGCTTTGAATGATTAATGTTGGTTCATACCAACATTAATCATGCAAAGAACCAATTTCCATGGTGTTAAAATACCATCGATTTTAGTAGATAATCTATAGTTACATCAATTTGCAACACTATAAAAGTCCTTTACAATAGAATTACGTATAATCTTCTATTTCTCTTGCTGCTTACACTATCTTTGACGGTTTACACATAAAATATCACTAACGTAAGGGACAACTTAACATATTTTTTTAATGTAAGGGACATGCTATATTCTAAACCACTGGGTATTCGTAAATCTTTTGTTTATAGCATGAAAGACTATGAAATACTAAGAAACTTTGCTCTAGACACAATTAAAATTGGAGTAGACAACAAAAAGTTATAGACAGATTAAAAAAAAAAAAGTTTTTTGGCTCTCCTGAAAAACCGTGTTTTGTCCGTTACTTTAATTGATACTTCTGGTATCGAAATTAGTAACTTTTAATTTTTATTTAACAGAAACTTGTAAAATTGTAGCCTGTAATTTACAATTACAATTAACAAATTGTAAGTTTTATTAAATAGGGCCCAGGTTCAATGAATGTTCCGTAGTTGGGATGGATTTATCACAAAAACAAACTTAACTTTGTAGTTAAAAAAAACTAAGACACTTGAATGGAATATTTACTGCGGCCGATACTTTTCCGAATAATTTTGGAATCCTGTGGCAAGGGTTCCATACTGCATATTTTCGTATAATATTCCGGTTAAAATTATTAGGAGCTCATGGCGACCGAGACACGAAGGGGTCCAGACAGCCACGACCAACGTCCCGGCTGTCATTCTTAGATATTTGACAGTCAGGTAGTCAGAAGCCCAAAAGTCTGACGAGTCTTACCAAAAGGTAACTGAGATAAAGAGGTCAGACAAGCAGTCGCTCCATGTAAAATACGGTATTCTACTGCATCCGGGTAGACTGGAAGCTAACCCCAACATAGTTGGGAAAAGGCTAGGCAGATTGATTGATCCTTTCATATAGTAGCTTACAATACAATGCACTTTATCGTGTCGACAGTAATCGATAAGGACCTTGGCAGTGCTCCATCAATCACTAAGCCACTTCAACTAAGTTTAAAACTATCCATCGATTATTTAAGCTGACGTTTCTCAAAGTTAAATGTGAAAAGATAAAATAATGGTGGGAGTTTTTTTTTTAAAGCTGCTTTGAAAAAAAAATATACACACACACTCATGCCTTCTTCCCATGGGGGTTAACAGAAACTGCAGAGCGCTCTATAAAATTGTTTTTGACAAAACGTCGCATCGTGTTACGGCTGACAAAAGCTGGCAACGTCGCAAATAGCTGTCAAATATTGTCCTTTTTTGATTAATTTGGCAATATTTCTGTATGGAAATATGAAATATCGCTAACAACTGATCTAGAATATTATATGTGAATTGACAAATCACAAAAGGTAAAAGAATTGACTATTATAGTTAGGTATTATTGAGTAGTGTTGCACCAAATATAGACATTTTTTTCCACTGTATGCGGATATTTGTTTACTCTATGGATGTTCGTTGCCTCAATCATAGCAAATAAAATAAAACTCGAGGGTATCCAACTCAAACAAGATATATAGGTACACGTGGGTATAACTCGCTCAGATTAAAGTACATACGCTATTGTTTAAACAACGAACAAAGATACTGAGAACTGTAATAATTATTGTGCTAGTACGGATAGTATTCCTTAGTGAGTGAGTCCGAGTAGCATTACGCAGATATTTGTTGTTTTACAATCTGCTAAGACTCGTTCTCCTAATATTTTCTTTACATGCCTTCATTTTTACAGATGCATTTATTTTTTAATCTTAGGAAATAAGTTGCATGATTCTTGCTTCAGCACTAGGTCACAGTCTGATATCAATTAACCGTCTTTTTTTTTTTTGGTTGGTAAATTATGAAATGACTTCTCCCGCTCTGGGGGGAGCGAGAGGGCGTGTCAGACTCTTACTGACTAAAAACCAGCTGTGTTCCTTCGGTTTTACAAAAATTTTATACCGAATATAAGTCTTATACCAATTTACTTACTGTGAACTAATTTACATTTAAAAATTATCAGACGACAATTTTATTCCACGGAGAAAAGATAACTGATGAAAGATGACTTTGATAAAATCAGCCCTAAGATGGCGAAGGTAGACATGAAAACGAGAGCGCCCCCTTTCATGTCTACCCCCACCATCTTCAGAATATAAAACTATTAGCTGGGCGTTTATTTATAGGTTTATCCACCAACATTCTCCTTAGTTATTCGCTAAAAGATTGAGAGCCACAACAGCGCGACATCAATCTCTTTGAACGAGGACAAGCCGTACACGAAAGATAATATTCCTTTCGTTAAAGTGAAAAATTGTATGCTAATATTTTCAGCTTATACATGGCATTATCAGGCGAAGCGAGTTATTATATTTATGCAAGAAAAACAGTTTCCTTATTACCACAAAACCGTGTTCATCAGTTGTTTAGCCTAAACACCTTTTAAACATGACATTTCTGTATGGAGTTTGACATAAAACTTTGACACGCGTTTAACAAGTGTCTAAGTTTTGTGGTAAGGCCGGCCCTAGGTATTTTTACACGACAGCCCAAAAAGGAGTGTAATGTTTTAAAAATATATAATTAACTATCTTCCGCCCGAGGCTTTGCTCACGTGGTATTTCGATAAAAAACCTATGTCCTTCTCCAGGGTTCAAAATATCCCCATACCAAATTTCGTCAAAATACGTTCAGCCGATTTAGCGTGAAAGCGTAACAAACAAACTCACTTTCGCATGTATAATATTAGTTAGGATATAGTAGGATTTAACACTTTTCTTACTATTCTTACGGTCAAAATATTGTGATAAATATTCCATCCACTTCCCGTAGTCAAATTGAGTTGAAATTTTGAACAACAGTGTATTTCTGATGACAATATAGTAAAATGGTACTACCTATAATATAACGCATTTGCTCAGCAAAGGAAAAAAAAGTCCTTTGTCTATATTCTCTTGTTTATACCTATTGCGTCTGAGCGTTGAACAATAAAAAACAAGAATATAATTTGGAAAATTACCGTCCTCATAGTAAAATCGATGTCTCTGGCTCAAAGGATGTAAGTGACAATAACGGTAACATACTATCCGCTCTTTCGAGTTTTCAGAGTATATCGTGATCATATTTTTTTCCAAATACGGCACTTTGTGTTTTCAGTATATTGTATCTCCTAAACAAAAACCGTCCACTACACGTTTGTTGAGTTATTAATATATTCGCTTTATTATCTTTGTGAAAAAAAAGAAACAAATTAAATCTAGGTGTGTTTCATTTCTACGCAATCGTATACTGTTTTTTTTTTTTAAACACATATATATTTCAACTAGCTTATGCCCGTGACTTCGATCACGTGAAATTTCGGACGCCGCGTTTTCAGTTAACGTTCTTTCAAACTTTTTTTATTCTAGCTCGGCTCCTAAGGGTCTTAGCGTCATGTTAAATAGCCTATAAACTTCCTCAAGAATTTTTCAAATCCAGCTGGTAATTCCAGAGATTACCACTTTCAAACAAAGAAAAAAAAAACTCTTCAGTTTTATAATTGGTATAGATTGATCGAGAAAGACAAAGGCCTAATTTTACGAAATTCTGTTACAAAATTATAATATATATATATATATTTATATCTAGGTATATATGACGGCGTCAGCGATGGCTGAGCGATATTGCCGTCATCATCTGGATTCGGTGGAATACTAATAATGTTCACGCACTACTTTCTATGTTCGGGGAAACTGACAGTTTCGCATAACAGAATTCGAGGTCTGCATCCGTTCGTTGCCCTCACAACACTAACTCGTCGCTCAGCCACTTCCCTTACTTAACACGACTCTGTCCACGTGCCGCCCCACTCTAGTGAGCGCGTCACGGCGTTTACCCTCACCTAAGTGCTACAATAATCAATTGAGAGACTATTATCGCTCAACTTTTATAATCTACGACATATATATATATATATATAATAATAATAATAGTAATTGTTATTAAATGTCATGTAACTGGCTCCTAAAACATCAAAATTCCGGAATCCATATTTGCCATCATTCAGCAATAATAAAACACGCACTGACGTCGCATAAACAATATCTATCTTCAGAATATTATGGGCTATAACTCTTAACGTTCCATACATCAGCAGCCATGCATTTGATTATTGCCATACATATGCATGCCCAACCACACTGATTACGTATGCAAACTACTAAGTTTCACGAGCTGAACTACAAATAGAGAAGTTTAAGTCCAAAGTGAGCTAAATTTAACTGAATATTCCTATTTGGCGTCACTTAAAGTTGTTGTTCAGTTGTAAACAAGTTTATGTATTGCTGGTAATGTTTTCCGCTTGTTAAGTATTGAAGTTATAGGAAAATCCTTGGTATGTACAGCAAAAGACTGAAACTTTATGTAAATTCCACAAGGAGGCTATAATTAAAATACAATAGACGTAGATATAGGCTATATTTTGTAGTGGGTGAAAATGGGTTGAACGACACGAAGAAATAGGTAAAATTAGGGATTTAATGAACCTAATATTTAAAAGACTAACATTCGGTTTTGGGGACGAAAATAATATCGACGAGTCAAAATGATGCGTTTCATTTTGTCGCGTCAATTCAAGTAATCCGGAGCAGTAGGGGTTCAGTGGAAGCAGCCGCGACTTACGAGTTGTAGGTCGTTAGTTCGAACCCAGATAGTTGCTTTACTTTGTGTAAATTATTTCATCACCACTGCGAGATCCACTGAAAAATTCAGCTGTTCCATACTAAAGTTTAATAGCTACTGTTCTAAACTGTTGAAAGCTGTTTTTTTTTTCGCGATTTCAATGTTGGTCCCATAGTAAAAGCTAGGAGTTCGATGGTCTAAAGTACCTCATAAATGCAAAGTTATTTTTTAACCGACTTCTTCAAAAAGGAGGAGGTTCTCAATTCGTCTGTATGTTTTTTTTTTTGTATGTTTGTTTCGCGATTACTCCGCCAATTATGAATCGATTTTGATGATTCTTTTTTTGTTTGGTAGGTCATGCTTTCGAGGTGGTCCCATATAAATTTTATTAACGTTACTTGCGTATTTTTTAAGTTAGCTTTAATATTACGTATTTTTTCCACTTACTTTATCTAGACGATATCCTTATTGACTCCTTCACTGTTATTTACATAGCAGGTAGTGGTATTCGGATTTGTGTGGGGTAGGTACCACAACTAAAAAGTGAAAAATAAAAAGTTTTTACAAAAAAAACAACCGACTTCCTAAAAAAACACTAAAAAAGTGAAAAATAACTTTAATTTCGGAAGTCGGTGGCAAAAAACGGAAATTGAAAAGCAAAGAAACTGACTTCCGAAATTAAAGTTATTTTTCACTTTTTTAGTGTTTTTTTAGGAAGTCGGTTGTTTTTTTTTTTAACACCTTATACAGCGTTTAAAAAAAACCCTGTCCGATCCGTGAGGGTGTTGTTAAGAATCATACTGAGAGTCTATACCTAGAAGTGGTTCATCTATGGAAAAAAAATAATTCGCCGCATTTTTTTTCAATGGGGAATTTTTCCTGTTAGCAGCAGACGACAGCCGCGCCCCATGTAATACATGGGGCGCGGCCGTCGTCTAGCGGGTGTCTACAAGTCATGACGTATGACCTCTGTAGAAAATTTGCTAATTGGGAAATTTAGGTACTAAAAACGTGAATTTTATATAGTAATAACTTTCACATTTTCAACAAAAAAAAAAAACTTTATAATAATCTATTTGCGGTACCTAGGTTTTTGTTACAAGCTGTAGGTATACGTAATTATCTTCAATTTATTGCTTCGTACTTCTTACCTATAAACAAACCCGCATGCAAACTATTTAGTGAAACTGGAAGTAGACGCAGGGGTTAAAACTTTCACAAACAACAAACAAACAAACAGGTAAACATTAACAAAGCATATGGAACACCACTAGGAGGAGTTTGTTTTATTAGTGTGATACTAAAATTAACTTTGTTTACTCTGTAGGGCGGCGACTACCTCGTTGGTTATCGTGGGGTCCTGAGTTCGATTCCCGGGTTGGGTATTGGGTTTTACCATTAGGTATTTCTTAGTAACAGCCCGGAGTTTGGAATTTGGCGGTGTGATACCCTCGTGCCTCGGAAAGCACGTTAAGCCGTTGGTTCTGCGTCTGATCTCTCTCCAGTCGTGTCGGATTGCCGTCCCAACGGACTATGAGAATTAGGAAAAAGATAGTGCACCTGTGTCTGCGCACACATTTGTGCACTATAATATTTCCCGCGCTGAAAGCATAGTCTACGCTGAGATTGGCCGTTGTCGCCGAAATTCGGTCTGCAAGACTATTATTTAGTGCGACGTAATTTGTTACAGAACGACCGCCGTAATTTGTTTTTGTTTTTGCAATAATTTTTATGACCGTATATACTGCACCGCCCTCCGTCGCGTAGCGCGGGGCGGCCATAGCAAACAGCGCGGGAGCACGTATTGTTCGCTGATTGTGTTTTCTATACAAACTGATACACCCCGCACTACGTGACGGAGCGCGGTGCAGTGTGATAATCGCGTAACGCACCAACTATACTCTTCGCATCAATGCAGACTATGGTATTTCATGCAACATCCAATGCCCAATCGCGACGCAAGCGTAGCATCTACGTGTCGTCAAGAGCTAGATTCAAAGACACCCTGAATAATTCTGGAAGGAGTTATCACCTGCATGTCATGTTAATTTGAGAATGAGTTCCAAAATAAAGAAATATTCAGTCTTCTTCTCCAAATATTTGTCAAAGTATTTTATAAAATTTTCTCATCTTAGAAACGTCCACATTCGTCCCTAAATATCCTTACTAATCCTGCAACTATTAATATTATAAATGCGAAAGTGAGTTTGTTTGTTTGTTTTGTTTGGTACGCTTTCACGTCAGTAAGGGCTGACTTTTCCAACGTCAGATATCTTTTATCCGTGGAATAAAATTGACGTCTGACAGTTTTTGTATGGAAAAACTGTCACAAATTCAAAATAATTCCTCGGATAAAGTTATCCAACTTTGGAAAAATCGGCCCTGAAACAACTGAACGGATTTGGATCAAATTAAAATTTGGATCACAGGGGTACACCATGGGCTTGCGGACGGCGAGCAATGGGTAGCTCGCCGTCCGATAATGACCAGGCCCGGGTCGATGGCGCGTCGTGTTCCACGCGCGCCTCAAAGAGATGTCATCATAATTGGCGGGGTCCGCTAGGACCGATGCCTGCCAGGGTTGCGGGAATGTCCGAAAGGGATACCGGGACCTTGGCAACAGGCAACTGAAGGAACACGGGTGGGTTTTAGTCAGTAAAAGTCTGACGCCCTTCCGCTCCGCCCAGAGCGGGAGAAGTCATTTGATGATTTCCCAGCCTCAAAAAAAAAAAAAAAGGGTTTCACCATGGCCCGGACGAGGAAATAGGCTACATTTCATCCTGTATCGCAGATGAAGTCACGAACAACAGCTAGTAATTTATAAATTCTAAAAACAATGAACATTTCCAACTACTTATAAAACCTTTGCCCTCTCAGTCTACGAAATAACAAAAACAAAATAATCTTTTATTTTGTTTGAAATCTGTTTTTCTCCGTAGTACATCTAATAAACAATGAGCGACATGGAAATTGTGTTCACGAACAGTCTGCACTATGAATATTGTAAAACTAAAAGTTGTTTATTTTTACGAGTACAATCACCTCTCACAGGTTATAATAGTGAAATGGAGATTGTATGTATTTCCATCGTAGTTTAGCTTATTTTCATGGAAATTAGTATGATGTATGAGTATTTAAAATCATATTATTAGTTTGTGGTTATAAAGGGAGGGAATTTGTTTGCATTATTTATGTATCTATAATATATATTGCTCTAGCAATTTCCTTAAGAAATTATCAAAATAAAACGCAAAGTTGGGATTGATACGTTCCACTAATGATAAGTACTAGAGCTTCCCCACCTTAATACATTGTTGAGGACAACGACCTCAATATTATATGTCTGGTTATATGGAATACATCATACCATGCGGCTTCTCCGAGTCGCAGAATAATTATTCATTAGTTGTTCCTCGTGATAAAAAGAATGATTGGTCATAACGAGTTCCTAGTTAGGAGAATCTCTTTCCGAATCTATGGTAAAAATGGCTCAGCAACGCTCGATTGACGGGCAGAACTCTCGCTGAGAGGGGGCTTGGGGTTAACTAATAACAGCCGCACGGGTCGATTGATCAGGTTAAGCTACGCTTGCCGCGGTTGGTCCGTGGATGGGCGGCCATCTTTACATATCGAGACTACTACGTGCCTCGGAAAGCATGTTAAGCCGTTGGTCCCGCTGCCATTTTTAGATCTGCGACAGTTGTTCAGAAGCCCGAAAGTCTGACAACCAGTCTTACCAAGGGGTATCATGTTATCCAGTAACTGGGTTGTGGTGGTCAGATAGGCAGTCACTCCATGTAAAATTCATCTGCATCCAGTTAGACTGGAAGCCGACCCCAACATAGTTGGGAAAAGACAAGGCAGATGATGATATCCTCATGACAAAAATAACGATTGCTCATATCCAGTAGTCAAGAGTATTCCTATAAACATCTCTTCCCGAATCTATGGTAAAATGAAAGCAAACTGTTGCCAATTCCTCCAAAATAATCCGCAAGCAATTTTCTCACACACATTATCTACATCTGACTACAAAAGGTCGAATAAAAAAGTAGATCCAATCCTAACTTAATATTATAAATGCGAAAGTGAGTTTTTTTGTTTGTTAAGCTTTCACGCTAAAACGGCTGAACGGATTTGGATGAAACTTGGCACAGGGGTAGACCTTGACCTGGAGTAGGACATAGGATACTTTTTATCCCGATATTCCTACGGGATCGAGACTTACGCGGGTGAAACCGTGGGGCTCTCAACGGTTGAGCAAGAGATAATAAAAACAAATGAGATACGAAAAAAAAAGATAAACAAAGTAACATCCACTGATTAGACAAAGTGCAATAACTGATTGGCAGTATTGATATGCGCATAACTTGTGTTATTTTATGCAATTTTGTGAAATAGATATCGAAGGTTTTATAGGTACAGCTTGAGGTGGGGAGTACGTTGAACCTGAATATCAGTGTTATCTTATTTAATGGGAGCTGTATTTATTTATTTATCTACCTATGCTATAGATCCTCTATGAAAGTTTCTGAAACAGTTAGCTTATTGCCAACATTAAAACATTGTCATAGTAACCATAATTATCATCCAAACGGGTGTTATAATTTACAATGTTGTACTAAATTTCATAATGCAACTCATTTAAAAAAAAGAACATTGTCATGCAGGCGCGTTTCACTAACGAAGCTTCGTAATAAAAAAAAAAAAATCTTATAAGTTATTCGATTCGAAAAATTCGAATTTACGTGTGTCGTATCCCGGCATTTTTGTTCGATATTAGTATAGCAAAGAAACTTTTGTATAGGATTCATATCATGGGTGTCGATAAAGTTTTGTATGCAACTGTAAATAATTAGGTATTAAAACACGAATGAGTGTTATAATACCTAATTATTTATAATAATATACTGTAATATAATAAGGAGTGTTTTAATACCCCTTATTATATAACAGTTGCATAATAATCTGGGACACATATGGTGGTAGATTTGGTGGTTTATAACATTAATAGTTTTAGACATACAAAGATTTCTTGCTATAATTTTAGGCAACTAACTCACCGAAGAAGCGACAAACTATCAGCGATTTTCTTGCTCAATAAACGTACAAAAGATGATAAAAGATGTAAGTAGAAGAGACATTAATATATGAATATTTGCTTGCCGACTGTTCACACCATGCCCCTGGCGAGAACGCGTTTCTTGCTCATTGATGCTCGATTGACGGGCAGAACTCTCGCTGAGAGGGGCTTGGGGCGAAGTACTAACAGCCGCACGGGTCGATCGATCAGGTTAAGCTACGCTTGCTGCGGTTGCTCCGTGGATGGGCGGCCATTTTTACATACCAAGACCCCTCCGTGCCTTGGAAAGAACGTTAAACCGTTGGTTCCGCTGTCATTTGTAGATCTTTGACAGTTGTTACGGGTCGTCAGAAGCCCGAAAGTCTGACAACCAATCTTATCAAGGGGTATCGTATTACCCAGTTACTGGGTTGTGGAGGTCAGATAGGCAGTCGCTCCATGTAAAATACTGGTATTCAGGTGCATCCAGTTAGACTGGAAGCCGACCCCAACATAGTTAGGAAAAGGCTAGGCAGATGATGATGATGAACTCTCGCTGAGAAACTCATGCTTTTGTACCAATCGTACATGATAGCTCGTCGCCATTGCGCACACGCTGCTAGTTTTTCGCCTACTTGTATTTTAGTTACAAACTCTACTAGCTTCTCGTTAATCGCTGGCAGTAGGACAAGTGCCTTAGGTAAAAGTACCTACATTTAAATACATATTTGTTGTCTACAATAAATAAACTGTTTTAGTTTTGATATTATATGAACGCTGTACAACGTACTGTTTAGTTAGTACGTAATTGTTTTGTTTAACAACTAAATGTACACATAAAACAACAGACAACAAATAATAGTAATAACGTTAGTTTTACAGCAATATTCCCTACTGTCAATATCTGTTTACCAAACGTAACGATTCCACGAAGCTTTCTGAATACATCCAAAACGTACTCTCAAAATCAAAATTCAACTCACTTTTTCAGTTAGTTACTGGCTATTTACAACCCTGCAAAAATCGATTTCCTTCATTTCCCAGAATACTCTGTATTCGGCAAACACCGCTCGAAATTGTTTCACCTGATCAATATTGGAAGCTGAAAGCCGGAGAGTGACTGCATCTAGTTAGTAGCCACAGCGTCCTTTCAGACGGCACACAAATTCCTGTAACAATCCTCTGTGTTTTGAAAACCAACAGAAGCCAAAGCGTGGAGGCAGAGTGTATTTTAAAATGCATGGTCACATGTTTTCATTGCTTTAGTGGTCGGCAGGCCGCCACTTTGAAGCTAACTAATATGAACAATAGTTCACCTAAAAGTTTTCGTATAAAGAGTTGAAAAACACAAAGCAACTTTCGAAAACAGTTACATTTTCTCCCGAATATAAAAACACGAGAGCATTGCATTCTATCTGCGTTTAATCATGAGCACCATTTGCAAAGTTCCAATTGTCAAAAAGCATTCAAAACAGCAAGAACACACTGAAAGGGTTGGGATTCGGGTCAGTCCGATTTGGCAAAGCTGATCGGCAAAATATAATATACGTAGATATTTGGTTCGGCAAAATAGCCGCTCGGCTTAGCTCCAATTGTGCCCAGCCAACCCGAATATGATCTAGCGAGAGTAGATGTACGAAGTTTGCCGATCGGCACGAGCCGAACGAAAGCCGAATATGTTTAGTAATTGCTTCAGGATGGCTTTGTTATTCAACAAATACTGCAGGAATAAACACGTGCCTCGACCCAGCTTAAAGACTTATTCCACTCTTTGGTAGACATATTGGGGATCAATAAATTGCACTACACAACCTTCCTCAGACTACGTGAGACCGACATTGTTGGATTCATAAATAAATATCCAATAGCAGACATGCTCCGCCAACGGATTGCATTCTCAAGACCAAATGAAAGCGCGTGTAAATATTTGTGTACAACACGAGAAGGAACGCTTTCTGCCAAGGTTCGACAGCGATTGTGTTTCCCTGGCGCACCCTGCCACTCTATGGAGCAAAATTGAATTCAATGTCTTAGCCACAGAGTAGGAATATGCAGAATACCTATTACAAAGACTTGATTTTGTATGGCATATCTGTCAAAAACTGATCATTGTGAGACCAGTGACACGTTTGTAAATTAGTAGACTTGGCCCCCAGGTGGTCTACCACCATCGCTTACAGCAGTTTCTAATATCTTCTGAATCAATGAGTTGAATTTGATTTTGATATTCAGTGCCTCCTCCATTGAGCTGCATAGCAAGCACATTTGATCTTAAATCCATAGTATTTTTATGTTGGCAGAATCTCACTGTTTATAGGCTCAGCAAAGAATGCCTTACCCCTTTAATGTGAACTTGCTATTATTAGATATGTACAGGTAATAATAAAAAACAAGTGAGCCTTACAGTAGTCGCATAATATGATGTGTAAAATCTGACATCTTGGCTGCCAGTACCAACCTCTCGGGAAATGGGTTGGTACCATCTGACAACCAAACCTAGGACCGCACGCGCTCATTGTTCAAATCAAATACCGCGCGCTTCCCCGGCTTCCTGTTACGCACTTCCGTCCCTTTTCACGAAATCACTCCCACAGGTTACAGGAAAGCGAGAGGAAAGATGTTACAGAACAATAATCAATCTACCTAGCCTTTTCCCAACTATGTCGGGATCGGCTTCCAGTCAAATCGGATGCAGCTTAATACCAGTATTCTACATGGAGCGACTGCCTATCTGACCTCCACAACCCAGTAACTGGGTAATACGATACCCCTTGGTAAGACTGGTTGCCAGACTTTCGGGCTACTGATAACCCGTAACGACTGTCAAAGATCCACAAATGACAGCCGGGACCAACGGCTTAACGTGCTTTCCGAGGCACAGAGGAGTCTCGGTATGTAAAGATGGTCAACCATCCACGGACCAACCCCTGCAAGCGTAGCTTCACCTGATGGATCGAGCCATGCGGCTGTTAATACCTAGCCACGAGCTCTTCTCTATTGTTCCATAACAATAATTAGCTAAAATAATTTCTACAGTACTTAACAATTTTGCCTGCTAATTTATCTTTCTTGCTTCATGAACTTTCTCGACTATTGTTTCAACTTTACCTTCTACGCTTTCTGTTGTGTCCCAACTGTTTCCAGGTTTCTTTATCTAGATATATTACAAATGGTTTACAATCCAGCGAACTGTTAAAAGATTGTTTTAAAATGTCTGAAGTTCTCTTAAAGATCAGAAGCTAACGATATTGGCGGAGGTAGGAAACGCCTTGTTATGTGGCTTCGGTTGGGTAGACTGCGCGACTTCTTATGAACTGAACATAATAGATTATTGTTACATTGTGAATTTAGGTGTGAAATCATTTTTAATACTTTTTTTGTGTAAAAGTAACAATGGGGAGCACTCAAAAAGCTTCCAGGGCTGACGATACTCGAGTTCGCCCTACCCACACTAATCTTGGTGACAAATAATCTCTTCGTCATTGGACTTACATATTTAACTCATTTCTACTTTCGTAACTCCTTTTTTACTTCAGACAACAAAGTGTCCCTGTTAATGGAGTTGAAGAAGTTCTTAAGAACGCCAAAAAAAAGAAAGGTGAGGTTGTCGGTGTGCCTATAAAATGACATGTATGTAAGGATCGTAGCAGGCTTTCAATAGTTTCTGCCTACCCCCATTGGAAGAAAGCGTGAGGTTATGGGTAGGTATAGGTATCACGAACTCGAAAAAAGGCCCGAAAATAAAATAAAGTCTCGACAACGATATTGCCAAACAGGATTGAATAAAGCAAAAATCACAGCTATAACATTTCTTGCAAAAGACAATACCCTGCGGGGACTTAGCACTATTCCTATATAACTTACAAAGAAAATGTGCCAAAATTGTAATATTACAAAGAAAGCGAAATTCTCACTATACTACATAAAATAATATTGTTTTGTCCGCGTGTAGGTAAGTGTAGATTGAATTTTCTACAGTGTTAGTAGTGCTCTAGAATTGTGACGCCGTTTCGCGTTTGGTAAATAAGATTGTTAGGAGCTGCCGCTTACCTTATTTTTACCCGACTACGGCGAAACAAAAAGGAGGGTTATGATTTTGACCGGTTTTTATACAGGGTGTTAGGGTAGACACCGTTATCCTTGAAACTAGTGGTTTGGTGTCATCTATAATATACTTTTTCTATGGGACCAACTTCGAAATCGCAAAAAAAAAACAGCTGTTCCATACATTTTGTCGATTTAAGTGAACACAAATGTATGGAACAGCAGATTTTTTTTTCACGATTTCAAGGTTGGTCCCATAGAAAAAGTATATTATAGATGACACCAAACCACTAGTTTCAAGAATAACGGTGTCTAACCTAACCTAACACCCAGTATAATATGCATTACGTTCATCTGTACCCTCATAACTTCTAAACTACTCATAATAATTTGACAAATGAGGTATTGTTTGGACTCACGTAATCTGTTCGAATTAGGCGTCCTAACACGTGTGTCTCCCGATAAAGTTAAACACTACGTTGTACACATGGAAGTTTGGGAATAATTGCTTGTGCACATGTGGCTTCCCTGGTAAAAAGTATGGCATAATTATGTAAAACTAACTAAAACTGGGAGGCAATCAATTTAAAAATCCACAATTTCCCTCTACAACAAGGTTGCAGATAATTTTAAAAACTTAATTACAAAAGTTACTACTAACAAACTAGTTAGGAACTGACAAACTGTACAGCAAAATGGACTATATATTGGTCAGCCATGATGCATTCATGATTAAGGGAAGTTGATAAATTAGTGTTATATAACTAACACGCTTTTATAATGAAGCTCATTTATGCGCGACAAAATCTACGTGTTATGCAATATGCAATTATGCACTGCTTGCATGAAAATATTGGGATGCAGATACTTTCAGTAGGTAACAACAAACTAGTTTGAATATATAATTATATTCGTTAGAATAATTTGAGTATTGAGTATAGTTTGAATATTTTGAATACATTCCCCAAATATATTTTATGTACAGCCTTTGCACAATGTTAAAGGTTGCATAGCATCAAGTGTAGGTTAAGAACTCTTTAGACATTATTAATATTTGAAATGCCATGTGATAAGCAAAAACAGGAGAAGAGACTGACGGGTATCTTGTGTAAAAAGAAAATGGTTCGTGTCGTGATATTTTACTATAGATATTATTAATATTATCTATTTTAAAACGTGCTAATAACTAACAAAAGGACTCGTACCAATAGGGCTAATATAGATCGTGCAATACAAATAGTAAATTCTTTGTCAGTGCAAATCATTCTTTACTTCAACCACGATCTGCTCGCTAATGGAACGAAACTTACTTCTACGAGGTGTGGTGGTGAGTCGAGTTATCCGTAACACACAAAAGGTTTAAAATACCTTCTCGAGTAAAAATCGATTAGCGCTAATGCTGAGCTTTAGGGCCTGGTTCGATTCCCGGATCAGGCAAAGTGTTATTGAGTGATTCCATGTAGAATTTCTCAGTAGCAGCCCGGGATCTGGATTCGTGTCCGGTTGATGGCAGTAGACTTGCCCTCTGATACATAGGACATACCTACACATAACTGGCGAAATGTGGGTGTACTATATTAGGTGCACCTCTGTCTATCCCCTCGGGGTATACAGGCCTCATGTTATGTTATGATTAAGAGTCTTACTATACTTAAGTGCATCTTAGCCAATTTGAGTCTCGCTTGGAACCTTGTTAATTAGCTTAACTTCTTGCGGCACATAAAGAATTTCTTAACGAGAATTAATAGGTAGGTATAATGTTTGGACAGACAGGAATCCGCTTGATGCGGAAAGCTAGTCGAAGTGGCGGTGATTGGGGGGAGACTTATGTCCAGCAGTGGAGGTCTTTCGGCTGAAATGATGATGATAATGTTTGGACGACAAGATTTTATTTCGATATTACGGAACTCCGACAAGTCTTTATTTCGACAATACTACTGTACTCCGAGGAGCTCGTGGCTAAGTAATAACAGCCGCACGGGTCGTTCCATCAGGTTAAGCTACGCTTGCCGGGGTTGGTCCGTGGATGGGTGACCATCTAATACATACCGAGACTCCTCCGTGACTCGGAAAGCACGTTAAACCGTTGGTCCCGGCTGTCATTTGTGTATCTTTGACAGTCGTTACAGGTCGTCAGAAGCTCGAAAGTCTGACAACCAGTCTTACCAAGGAGTATCGTATTACCCAGTTACTGGGTTGTGGAGGTCAGATAGGCAGTCGCTCCATGTAAAATACTGGTATTCAGCTGCATCCGGTTAGACTGGAAGCCGACCCCAACATAGTTGGGAAAAGGCTAGACAGATGATATTGTACTCCGACAAAACGTTTCTTCGACATGACTTAACTTCGAAATGATGTGACTTCGACGACATGCTAGTTCGACATGATTAAATTTTGACGTACTCTACTCCTACATGCTGTACTTCGACAATATCTTAAATCGACGTGATGCATCTCAGACACAAGATCTTTCACAAGTTCAGTTGTTTCCAAACATCGCAGAATAATTTTGTCGTGTCTGATTAAAATATTCCATTAAACCAATAACAATATCTGACAACAGCTGATTTAGATTCACCAAACAAAGACTTATTCTGGCTTTCAGAAACCTTCATCAATCTAGCAGCTTCATAAAAGCATAAAACCGTTACATCAAACTCGGTTATAAACAAGGTAGCGAGAGTAAAACACCTGCATTTATTATGCATGAAACTTGTTAAATTTCCGACGTGTCAGGTATCAGCACTAGTTGGTATGCATGGCGGGCACGAAAAGAGTTATTTATTTTATCTATGTATGTTTTAAACAAATAAGCAAGCATTGCAAGCGCTACTGCTGACCAGAGAGCCTAGACAAGTGACAATCGCTTCGAATGCGTTTCGTATTTCTACAACGACTTTCAACAGGATTGACATAAGCTTTTCAATAGCTTATGTCAGTCTTATACATTTTTTCCTTTTCCATCATCGTTATCGCTGGTAGAATGTCACTTTGTCTAGGGCCTCTGGTCGGGTAAAGTGTTATTGGGTTTTCCAACAATAATTTCTCAGTAGCAGCCTTTTTTTTTTGAGGGCGGGAAGTCATCAAATGACTTCTCCCGCTCTGGGCGGAGCGGGAGGGCGTGTCAGACTTTTACTGACTAAAACCCACCCGTGTTCCTTCAGTTGCCTGTTGCCAAGGTCCCGGTATCCCTTTCGGACGTTCCCGCAACCTTGGCAGGAAGTAGCACTCAGCTCAGTAGCAGCCTGGAGTCTGGATTTGTGCCCGGTTGATGGCAATAGGCTCGCTCCCTAATATGTGGGACACATAACTGGCAAAATGTGGGTGTAGGTACTACAGGTACACCTCTGCCCAACCCTTGGGGGAAACAAGGCATGATATTATATTAAGTTTCAGTAAGAGAGAGATGGTTTCAGGTCATTAGCTGTTCTATAAATATCGAGGCGAAATATTGACAAAGGTAAAAAAACCTGGGGCAATATGACCTGGGCATGACTTGAGAATTGATGTTCAAATAGGTAACCGCTTTATTTTTATTTATTTTTTCTTATTAAACGATTGATTTATTATCGGAATAAGAATTACTGCATGTAATATTTACAATTTTAAATAAAATATACAATCTAAGTCTAGCAATATGTACAAAGGGAAAAAATTATATATAAACGAAGAGCTCATAGGGTGTCAAAAAATTAACAGTAAAGTCTTAATTATCATGAATGCTGGTAACGATTACTGTATTCACATCTACAGTTCTTACTAACAAATAATATTTTCCAAGTCTTGTTATTGGTATTATTCAGTTCAAGTTTTTTATTCATAAGGAAAACTGCAAGGAGCAGTGAAGTCTATGCTTGTTTACCATATTGTTCTAAAGACTGTGCCTAAAGAATACTAATCTTGCTCCGCTCTTGAAGGGCATTGCTTTACGTACGAGAGAATACGCGATTTTCCCTGAGGAATCTTATCAAATATACGACAGTCAACATATTCTTTGCACCGTATAGGATACATCTATATAGCACAAACAATTGGCTAACACATTGTAGTTAATGTTTTTTTTTTTTTTGTTATGTGATCTGATGAATTTGACCATTAATTCTTTTGATCAACTTGGACAGTCCGGATCAGACTAGATGCGTTAATAACGCATCATTTAAGGGTTAGTTATGTCAACGTGAAATGAGTCGAAATACTTAAGTGAATCTCTAAGAAAATAACTTTTATGTTCAGGAGTTGTAAAGCAATTCTTTGAATGTCAAAGCTCAACCAATTTTTTAACCGACTTCTTCAAAAAGGAGGAGGTTCTCAATTCGTCTGTATGTTCTTTTGTTGTTTTTTTGTGTGTATGTTACTCGATTGCTCCGCCAATTATGAATCGATTTTGATGATTCTTTTTTTGTTTGGTAGGTCATGCTTCCGAGGTGATCCCATATAAATTTTATTAACTTTGATTTAGTAGTTTTTGAGCTAGCTTCAATATTACGTATTTTTTCCCACTAAGTGTATGTAGACGATATATTGTTTGACTCCGTCACTGTTATTTACATAGCAGGGGTATTCGAATTTGTGTGGGGTAGGTACCACAACTAAAAAGTGAAAAATAAAAACTTTTTATTAAAAAAACCCCAAAAATGTGAAAAATAACTTTAATTTCGGAAGTCGGTGGCAAAAAACCAAAATTGAAAAGCGAAAACACCGACTTCCAAAAAAAAAGTTAAAAAGTTTTTACGGAGTAAGGTTCAACACTGACAGTGTATTGTATTACCAGCTACCTTTCTTAAAAACAACATTTCATTTTCAGAAACCTCGTTAATCTTAGTACATACCTGAGCAATCTGATCGAACCGCCCAAACAGTTCATTGAGCGTCTTGACCAGATCAGAAGCGCTGAGCCGCTCAGACAGCGGCGTGAAGTTGACGATGTCAGCGTACAGGATGCTGACGTTGTTGTGTCTCTGCACGTGCATCTCGTGGAAACGAGTCTGCTTCGATGCGTCGGCGCAAGCGTCCGCCATTTTGAGCATTATGGAGCGTTTTACCTGGAACAAAAAAATAAGTTTATGAGTTATGATGAGCAAAAGATCGTTGAATTCTATTGTTCAAAAGGGTCGCAGTAGAAGGTTACAAAAACCGACCTTGGGGTTAGGGGATTGCTTATCTTGACAATATATCCGTTGGCTCCATAATCTGTTGGCTCCATAATCCGTTGGCTCCATATATACAATTAATTAATTTTACCACACATAAAAACATGTGAGGAAAAATTACAAAATCATATACGAAGCTTGTGACGTATGAAGCGTAAAATACAGTGAAGGGTATTTTTTTTTTTATCACCAAGATTTTAATAGAACATAAAATAGTCTCAACATTGATAAAAATAAAACCGTCTCCACAAAATTCAATTAAACAACAAACAAATTGAACTTCCCGGAAGACTTAACAGTCTATTTTCTACAAATAAAAACCAAATTAAGCGTAACATCCTCAAACAATGATTTACGAGTAAACACTGTTCTAATACAGGGTGTAAGGGACACCCCTCCGTAAATTAACAAGGGACATTATTTTGAATCATATTCCACCGGAGAATTGCACAGGTTTTATTTTTTTTAAATCGTTTCTTCTGTTACTATTCATTTATTTCAATGTTAAATTACATTCTCTGTACGCAGCACTCCATTTATGTAAATAAATCAGCTAAAATAAAAAAATCTGCAATGGATGTTAAAATACTTTATCGAACGACGACGCGTGAAGCTCAGAATTTACATCGACGACGGCGCGAGCGCGCCCACCACGGGGACTGCGGCTACGTGCGTTTCGCCATTGTAACAGTACATTGCTTGTGAGGTTATAAAACAAATCAGGTTTATTGGATTCCCATAAGATTCCTGAAATAATTTCATGTACCGGTCGTCTTAGAATATATCCTGAATTCAAAATTCAAATTCAAATTCAAATTCATTTATTCACGTTTAAATAGAGTAAATACAATCGGTGGTTTCCATGTTACATTATTTGGTCTTATAATTCTATTTAGCCTGTGGTATGGCATGTGAATCGTTTTCTTAAAAGTAAAAAGGAATAAAGAAATATAAATAATGGTTAGTCTTAGCCCGTGGTCTTAGCCAATACGTGTCTCCGAAATTCATAGTCTTATATAATGTCAATAAAATAATTATGTGCCTGGTAAAATACATTGTCAAATGCCAATAAAACTCAGTCATTTCTACGTTGAATTAATAATACACAACACACATTATTTAAAATATTTATATATAGAATATTTTCCTTATTCCTGTAGCCATTCATTTACCGAGTAAATCATTTTTTTAAGCAGTAGCTCTTTAAGCTTTTTCTTAAATTTTGGTAGGGGAAGATTTTGAATGTCTGTTTGTAACCTATTATAAATTTTAACGCACATAGCTGAGCAATTTTTTTTGAACACCGCAGTCTTTGGTGCAAAATCTAACACTAGTCGCTGACCATGTCTGGAGTTACGAGGGTAGACATTATCCCGTGTATAAATATCACGAGCTCTTACAAATAGATTAGGATTGGACTTTACGAACACACAAACTTCAAAAATGTACATACTCGGCAGGGGTAATCCCATCAGTCTGCGGAGGGCTGTCCCTTACACCCTGTATATTCTTAATTCATAGTTATTTTGGGCTGCTAACTTTAGGCAATGAAATTATTGGGCGAGATTTTCTGCACACGAATTCCTTTGAGAAAATTAATATTCAGGTCTGTGAGCTATGGTAATTAGAAGATGAATCTTATCGTTACTGTTATCGTTATAAGACACAATTAGACAAATAATTTTCGTGTTTAGTTCCTAGGCAAGTACCTAAGAAAATAGTGGTTTGGCAAGTAGAGACCAATATGATTTATTTTATTTTTGAAGTGTCTGTATTTATTGTCAAAATAACAGTTTTTTACTAAATGCTTAAGAAAGTATACACGGTACTTATTAAAAAAAAACATTTTTTTTTAATTTCTGTCTATTTGTTCCGGCTAATCTCCGAAACGGCTGGACCGATTTTGACGGGACTTTTACTAGTAGATAAGAAAAAAAGAAAAATAATTAGCGGCCACGCGGGCGATGCAGTAGCAGCTAGTGGTAAATAAAAAATATTTATCTTTTATCTTGAGAATAATGATCTTTATGAAACCTAGTTTATTTTTAATAATCGACAGACCATCATCTTGTTATACAACTCATACATCTGCAGTTTGCTAGAAACCAACAGTGTAATCTGGAATCCTCACGAAAAAAAATATACTTTGGCTCTTGAAAGGATACAAAAGTCGTTTATCCGCTACCTTTATTAAAAATTTATGGCTATTACCCTTATATGTACCCAACACCATTCATACTGGGTATGGTGAATTACCAGAGCTTAGAAGTAAGGAGAAATATTGCAACCGTCAAATATTTCTTCCGTCTAGTCCGAGGTTTCCACTTCAATTCTTCTCTATTGCAATTCATTTCCTTACATCCCTATACCCATTCGACATACAATTCGCCCACGACAACGTCCCCTTTTTTCAATACCTCAAATCAGTTCCGTGACCCTTAAAACAAGTTCGTTGTAGCCCTCTCGCATATAAACAACATTTTACTATATGACGAGTCCTTAGATGTTTTCGCTAGTACTGAGTTGAGATCCCTGACCACTGCTGCACGATACCTAGAGTCCATAGCTGAACCTAGTACCATCTCATAGCATTATATTAACCAAAGCTGCTTTATATTGATATTTGTATAATAATTTCAATTGAACCCTACAATAATTCCATCCTAATTCTATTTTATATAATATTTAATTTTGTGTAATTTTAGAGTGAATTTAGTTTTGTCTTGATTTAATTATATAATTGTCTCTTATTAGCCTATAACTTGTATGTTTGGTGTCTTACTACTGTTAGTGCAAGTTGGTGATTAATAAATAAATAAATAAAAAATAAATAAGTCTTAAGAGGCAGAAATCCACCACAGAGCGTTGGGTTTGATTATCTGCCTCCTCTGTATCAAAACGTGAGAAAGTTATATTACAGAGAGGTATATATTCTGCAATGATGTGTTGATCATGTATTTTTATAACTGCCAGTGAAAATGATTGATTCGTTGAGTAACGTGTTGGCTAATATTAGACTTGCGTGTCAAACAGATACCTCTACTAATGGATGTCTTACCTACTAATATGAAAACTTTTCTGTTACGTAAATCACATAAATATAACAAAGACAAAATATTCCATAACATAGCCAGCACGTAACATAGTGTAGGATATGCAACCTTCGTTTATTTTATAGACAGTTGTTCCCACCACCGGCGAGGAAGCGACTAACTATCGGCTATTTTCTCGCTCAAGCAACGTACAAAAGATATACAAGGTGGAGACGACAATACGACAAAAAATAAAACTCCGTATATGTAATGACGTTCTCGGTCTACATACAAAAAAAATATGAAATATATCCAATAGTTTAGTTACGATAGCTAGTCAAAGATCGGCAAACCCCATAGTCGGCCCATCACTACTATTTAGTTTGTTTTTTTTTAAATTTCCGTATTAGAATTTATTTAATAGTTCCAAAATACTCTTATGCATTAGTATTGCCAGTGTTTTCATTTATTGTTGTATTGTCGTCTCCACATTGTAGGTATATTCCGTGTAAACAAAAGAAATGCATATTGATAGTAGATCGCTGACTGTTCACACCGCCAGGGAGTACTCGCTTCACTAGTTTATCACTGAGTGACAAGAGCTATCAAAGATAATACTCGCTCAGCGATACTTGCCCAGCGATTCGCTTGGCGGTCAGAACTCACGCCGAGAGACCAACCAGCAGACGAGCAAGAGTGGTGCGAGTATAATCACCCGTCGCACTCGCACACTCGCTGATAGCCCATCGACAAAACTATCGGAACTACACACTCGCTGCTTGCCAACTCGTTTTCAGTTGGTAGCTCTACTTGCTACTCGTTAATCGGCGGCGATGGGATAACTCGGGTAGATCATTTACGCAGATACAAAACACACACGTACAAATTTTAATATCCAGTTTCAGTATCTAACAAGGGTATAACAAACGCAATGCGCAAGGGCAATACCTACAAGAATATATGAGTACTTACATATTAGATTCCGTACGAAGATCTTATCTGTGCCTCATATGTAACACAGAAAACGAATCGATTATATCCACTTCAGTAATCGGTTTTCAAATAAGTTTTTTCTGGCTGAACAAATACACGCCCGACTGTACCTACATTATGCTCCATATTGGATTTCCTAAACCTGATAACCTATAAGAGTATGGTTGTAGAAAATTAGATCACTTGTTGAGGCTCAACCTACTGTTACTGAGTTTCAAATACATTATGTAGACATCGGAACAGGCGACTTAGCAAAAGCAACACAACTGCACAACAATTAGCGGTAGAGGAGAGATATTCGAGACCTAGGTACTTGTTGAAGAATTGACGGGAACCCACTCCTAGTACAAGATGTACTGATTTAGATGAAATTGGTAACAAAAAAAACTACAACCAACACATTTTTTTTTCTTTTAAAATTATAATTAACTAGCTGCGCCCCGCGGTTTCACCCGCGTAAGTCTCGATCCCGTGGGAATATCGGGATAAAACGTATCCTGTGTTAATCCAGGTTATTAACTATCTGTTTGCCAAATTTCATCCAAATCCATTCAGCCGTTTTTGCGTGATTGAGTAACAAACATCCAAACATACAAACTTTCACATTTATAATATTAGTAGGATTGAGTTAGGAAGTTAGGATTAGGTTTAAGTAATTACTCTAGTTGGATATAAACAAATGAGTTCACTATCTATATGTGGTAGGAATCATCTTGGATTATTAGTACCTACTATAAGCTGCAGACGTCAAGCGAGACATTAGGTCAACACCCTATTATGTGGTAAGTTTCCACCTACTTTTTGCATATTCATTATTGAGATTTGTCATGTGACAAGCCACTACCAACTCATTTTTTCTACATTCTGTGATTTTCCCTGTCGGTTATACCATTCAGAAACTTTTTGATCGTAATATTTCACTTTGCAGCTCCTGACAAAAAAATTGTAGCAATACTAATTCTGCGCGTAACACTAAACTCACAAGGCGTTTCAGAACTGGTGAATAAAAAATACTAATTATGTAGACTATAGGGTTCTGTTAGCAGTGATAGCCTAGTGGTGAGACCGTCAGACTGCCAAATCATAGGTCTCGAGTTCGAACCTAAGGCACGCACTTCTGACTTTTCAGATTCATGTGCGTAGGTATTGTATTTATTATCTCTTGCTTCAAAAACGGTGAAAGAAAACATCTTGAGGAAACCGGCATGCCTGAGATATATTTCTCGACAGCATGTGAAGCCAAGCCAGAGGGCCCATGGGCGGCATAAAAACTCTGACACCGGGTTAGTCAATAACCACACGAAAAAGCATAATAGGGTTCTGTTTTCTGAACTGGATAAAAACGCATAATTTAATTATTTATCAAAATGGTAAGACGGAGGGGCTTGCGAATTCTAAATGTTACCATTTCATAGTTGCACTATGTAGATGTGTACATGACTAGGGTATCGTAGTTACAAAGAGTTAACAAAAACATTACTAATTTGCAAAATATGACAGAGCTTTCAAGAACACAGACAGGGTCACAGATTCATAGCTCATAGTCATACTCAGTACCTACTCATGTGACACAGATGACATTTGCCGGTACATGGGTCAGACAGTCAGGCCGGGTTTTTATAATGACCAAGAAAATTATGAATTAACGGAAAAAGTTGTTAATTATATGACCTAGATATTACCTAAAGGAAGATTTTGCACCAGTGCTGTAATACACACACATTCAACACTATACTATATGCATGCGTTCATACTTCTCATTATGCTATCTCTAATGTTAATAATTACACTTTACTGAAAATTATTCAACAGTTTAATCGAGTATTGTAATCTAACAACCATTTATTTCATAAGTGGATAATATCGGTAATAGAGACTGAATCATTAGATATCGCTGGTAATGAGGTCATGTTTGGCACCTCAAAAATATAAAATTCCCAAACACATGATATGTTTCGAGAATTTTATTTTTGAGTAGGTACCTACCTACACAACTTAAATGAAGTTGTGAAAATTCTGTAAATTATACCGCGAAATAGACACGATGACTAGATAAATACCAAAACAATAATAGAAGAGAACATTTTATTAGCATTTTTCCTCAATTGAGAATTTGCTACGCATGTTCCAGACGGGGAAAACACTGTGTAAGTACATTATAGAAACGAAGTTCCATAACATGTCATAATCTGCCCACTTGGCGAATGAGAGCTGGGCCGAAAAAAGTGTAACAATTTGACACTTTTGTTATAGTATGTGCGTTTTTTTTTAAACGAGGTTCTATAACGCGAGTAAAAATCATCAACGTTACGTAACGTAACGTTATGAAAAAGCGATAAGCGACTATCTTTCAGAAATAGACAGGAGGGTGGGAGAAAGTGTGAATTTGGTCAAAATGAAAATCAAAGATGGCGGCTGCATTTTTCATCATTACTATCGTTTTCATGGTTTTCGAACGTGCTAAAGCCGATGGTGAAGTCAAAATGAAAATGGGCTGCGAAAATTTTGTTGTTTTTCATTCCTGACGGGGTCCCCTGAGCGCACACGTTTGGTTATTCGTTATGTACTCCGTACTCCTAGACATTGTTAATTTATTTAATTGTTGTTTAAAACATAATATAAAGCGCGTGTACCACGACACCTCGGGATTTTTTATCTGTCTATATTTATCTGTGATGACCACCACGTAAAAATAAAAAGGCATTAAAGATGAAAAGTAAAAAGAAACAAATTACCACTGAATCATCAAAATGCGCCTAACGTTGTTTACTAAGAAATGTAATGAATAAGCAGGGAATCACCATGTGGGCGTGGCATTTCTCAATACCTAGATTATGACGGAGGAATGACGTCACGCGCGTCTGTACTAATGGGGTAATCAGACGAATGTTTTGAGGTTAAAGTATTTGTTTATGAAGATAGAAATATGAAGGAGAGGGAAATATGAGAGAGAAACGGATGAATACTTCAAGCAGGCAAGAAGATGAACAGTAGCATCCTTTTCTCTGCTAATAAAAAGAAAAAGAAAGTTTTTTTTTTTATTCTGTACAAAAAAAAACAAACATTACAAAAAAAAAAAACAACCTGAAAACAAAATAGGTAAGTACAATTCGATTCAAACTTAATTGTGGCTCGGAAATTAGTTTCTCGCTGCGCAGTACCCCACCCCTCACCCCCGCTGACACATGAAATTGTTACTGCGCAGCGACTCGCCTCATGCACCGAACCACCATTAAGTTTGAATCGAACTGTACCAGCACCAATGTATCCAAAATGGATAATGATTTTGCCAATGCCCTCTGTCGCACCCGTTTATACCCAGTCGCCCCCGCGGGGATTGCCACCGGAAGCAAATGGGAATAAAAGTTCCCAGTCGCCACCGGTGGCTTTCATTCCCAGTCTTTTAATATTTTTTTCAAATTTAATTATTGTCTTTAAGAGTCTGATTATCTGCGGTACAAAATACCAAGTTAAATTTTTAATTTTAACAAGTTTATTCATATCGAAATCAAAATAAAACAATATTTCAATGCACTTTGTCTTTTTTTAGAGATTAGAAGCAGGTTTAGGATAAGTTACTTCATCCTTTTATTCTCTACGTTGAAGAAAGCAATGAACAGCGAAACTGAAGTGGGGGCAATGACTTCCAAGTCACCGCTGGTGGCGACTGGGAATTTTTATTCCCATTTGCCTCCGGTGGCAATCCCTGCGGGGGCGACTGGGAATGAAAGCCACCGGTGGCGACTGGGAACTTTTATTCCCATTTGCCTCCGGTGGCAATCCCCGCGGGGGCGACTAGGAATAAACGGTCGCACCCCTCTTCATTGGAAGGAAAAGTGTCCAGCCGTGGAAGTTTATGGGTTAAAATGATGGGGGTGATGATGATGACATATTGAGGTTAATAACGCTCTCAGAAAAACGTCATGATGACGTTCATAAAAAGAAACGGTCATGGAATAACTGTATATTTTTTACAGGAAATATAAGTTTGCGGTCATTGCATTGATGTGCTAAAAATTCCTATGTAGTAGGTAAACATGTTCATCGTACAATTCCTCCTAAAGGAACAATTAATTAACCTTAATTATTTTGCAGATTTTACCTTGCTTACTAATTATAATAAAATAATCCTATGAAAGTCCAATAGACAACTCCGAGAAAGGACTTCAAGATTCCTTTCATATAGTGCATTTTATTCATGATTTCATTGGAAAACCTCAAAAGGACATTCGAATAATTATCTTCATAATCCAAACTAATATTATCAACGCGAATGCGAAATGGGTTTCTTTACTTGTCATGCCGAACTATATTATCGGTATCGCCATGACGTCACATCTATAGGTCATCGCATCACGTTCCACTTTCACATCCTCGTGGCTTATAAGTGATAATTGTAGTATATTATTATTCCGAAATTAGACTGAAGGACATGTTTTTACTTGACTTGGAAAATGTATCCGTTTTACGTCTATTTATTTAAAACTAGCTGATGCCCGCGACTTCGCCCTCGTGGATGTCGATTATTATACAACGTGCCGCTACAATGGCGACATTAATTTAACACACGGGTAGGGCTAGTGGCCAGTAATCATAAAAATTATAATATCTCATTCTCCTGCCCTTATCCCAATTCATTTGGGGTCGGCGCAACATGTCCCTTTCTTCCATACTTCTCTATTAGTCGTCATCTCGTTAGTCACCCCCTTTCTAGCCATATCATCTTTCACACAGTCCATCCATCGTTTCTTTGGTCTTCCCCTACTCTTATAGCCATCGACATTCATACCCAAAACTTTCCTCACAACATTTTCCTCATTCCTTCGCATCACGTGCCCAAACCATGACAACCGATTTCCACACAACTTTTCAGGCACCGGTGCCACTTTCAGACTTCCTCTTATGTACTCATTTCTTATTCTATCCATTCGTGTCACACCACACATCCCTCTTAACATTCTCATCTCAGCTGCATGCAATTGCCTTTCATTCATCCCTTTTGTGGCCCAACATAAATATAAAATAAAAATTATAATAAAATAAAATAATTCGAAATTGAAAAATTTACATGTTCAAAAAAACTAAATAATAAAAACATAACCAAAATTGAGATCACTCTGTATATCAAAAAATTTGTAAAAGATTCATTCATGAAGCAACCTACCAGCTGACTTACGTTCTATCGCTTTGTCGGCATAATTTCTAAGAAATTGCGCGGCTTTCCTTCTATTCGCCTACATATGATCCGTTACCCCGGCAAATGACCTCTTCGCTACAGTTCTTTAAGTACAGATTGCTCCAAGATGGTAATTTAGAAAATTGTAAATAAATCAATAAATAATAACGTTTAATGAAATTCAAATATTTTCATAAAACGAATACGCGATTTCCTATACGTGTCACCGTTGTAGCGGCACGTGGTATACTAAAACCTTACTCGAGAACCACTCTATTCTATCCATTGGTGAAAACAGCATGAAAATCAGTGAAGGGTGGGTGATATCGCGAAAAAAATAACAGCTGTTCCCTATAATTTATAAGTTCGCATATGTATGGCACAGCTGATTTATTTTTCGCGATATCAGATCCTATAGGATCCCATACTAAAAATTGTTCATAAAGATGAGTAAAGTCACTTGTTTATAAATATCTAGTTACCAGTCACCCTATATGGATTGCCAACGACACGTTCAGAAGAAGATGGTGAAATTGATGGAAACTAACTTTTTTTGTTAATAAGAATGTAAACAATACTGTTTGCTGTATAAAGGCTCTAAGGACCACCATAACGGTCCTTATTGATTCGTCTTTCTCAAACTCAAAGCATTTATTTCAATTAAACCATTTACAAGCACTTTTGAATTGTCAAGGAGTCAGTCAGTCAGAAATATGATGCTAGTTGCCCATTCCAAAGCGTAGTAGGTACCTATGGAGAAGAACGGGCAAGAAACTCCATGGACAGTCTTTTAAATCAAAATATTGTTACAATATAATGGTTACATCATTCATGTTGAAATTATACATGTCAGAACAATGTAGAAAGCACGTTAAAAGCGTCCGCAATTATAAAATAAGAACAATTCAAAAAATAAAATAAGCCATGGCAGCTAAGAGATGACCAGTCACAACTGACGGCGCCCGTTCACGAACATGACGCATGGATTCTGTAATAGGTATAGTGATTTCAGGATATTTTACAAAATAATGAATACATACATACCTATATGTAAGTCAAGCAACTCAAGCGCGCTACTATTACACAATGTAAAGTCATAAACTTTAACGTGGTTAAATGGACTCGATAAAATACAAATATTACCACACAGAACAAGGAAAAATGGCGTGACATTGGCACTCAACGGAATAGTAATAAAAAGTATGTCGTAACAGAAGCATAATCAACCTATAATGTTCCCACTGCTGGGACACAGGCCTCCTCTCGGTGAGAGGGAGCGGGCTGTAATCCACCACGGGAGCCCAGTGCGGGTCGGTCAGTATCCATACTAACTAAAAGTACCTTGAAGATTTTCGGCTTATTAATTTGTGGTTCATAGAAGTAACTTCACCTCACCTACGTGCCTTCAACCATGTGAGTCCTACGAACGTGCGTAACATTCTCAAAACAGTTGACAATCAGACAGACGTTCAAACGTAGGAGTATCGAGTGCCAAGAAATTTCAATGAACAACTCTCAGGTTGCCATTGTGTTTTGTGGTAAAAAACGTCATGGGTTTAGGATTCATGGCAGCCAGGTTCTAAGTTTACTGGAAAGATTTTAAGGGATTTTACGAATAGTCATAGGATTTCTTAATAATTATAAACAAAACTTGGTCAATTTTTGATGAATAGCGTCACAACGTACTGGCTGGTGTTGTTTCGTCATTATATAGAACACTAGCTTCCGCCCGCGGCTTCGCCCGCGGCTTCGCCCGCGTGGTACGTCGATAAAAAGTAGCCTGTCCTTACCCGGGATAAACATTTTGAAAATCCCTGTTATACTAACATTGATTTTCGAGTTAATTAAACCGTGCGTTAAAATTCTTCCATACAACCTTTCACACACCCCAATCCCCGTTTAGGGGGTAGTTTGTAAAAACTAAAAATGACAAACTTTATCATTTACTTACTAGATAAGTGCCAACTTTCAAGTTTATTAACTCAAGGAATAAGATTTTTCATACAAACGAAATCCCCGCATTTCACCCTCTTAGGGGTGGAATTTCGAAAAACGTTTCTTAGTGGAAACTTACTCTTCATAATGAACACACCCTCCAAATTTCATGTCTCTAGGACCAGCGGTTAAGGCTGCGCGTTGATATCTCAGTCACCCTAGCCTTTTATATATATAGATAGATGTCGACGGTCGTGATAAAAAATTATTCGTTCTTTCTTTTTATTTTTTGAATTCGTATATGCGACTTATTTTGAATGTTAAAAGCAATTTTATGGCACCCTGGTGTCACATAAAAACTTACATTGATATATGCCAATGGTTGGTAGTTCCCCGAAACGATCTTATAGAGGAAAATGGCTAATGTGATCTTGACCTTCAATTTTTCGTCGATATCAAATCATAAGTCAAATTACTCGATTGGATTAATTGTTTTTTTTTCGAACCTTTGATTTTTGCAGATTATTTTCAGCGCTCAGCTGAAGGCGGAAATTTTAACCAAGCTCTTACTAATCAGCGCGGGATTTCAGAAACTAAGACGAGTAGTAAAACCCCCATACGACTAAAAAGGTATAAACAGACAAATTAAAAATCCGGAGTCGCACGTGTTAGGGCATAAATCGAACAGATTACGTGTGACTCCGGATTTTTAATTTGTCTGTCTGTGGTGTCTTGTTTATACCTTTTTAGTCGTAGTTGGGTTTTAGTTTTTATTACTTAATTATTTTTTTAATGTTTTTGGGGTTATAACGTATATATTTTTTAAATTTGCTTATTAAGCCCTTTCATTTGATACCCAACATGGTACGATAAAACAATATGTTTTTTTTAGTTCCTGACTTTATGTCCTCTAGTGGGCGCCATTTTTAATTTACGTGACGTCACATAGCCTTTAACCAGCGGACGATCAAGAAGCTTCCAACGATACCTGATTTCTCAAATTGTGATGAGTGGCTTAGAAGATAGGAGGGAACAGATGAACATACATACATACATACCGGTCAAAATCATAACCCTCCTTTTTTCTTCGCCGTAGTCGGGTAAAAAGAGAAGACAAATAAAAGAAAATACGATAGCAATGGCATGACGCAACAAGAAAAAACACAAACATAAAAAATAACAACTTGGGGGAAAATATGCGTCACATCCATGCAAAACGGCCATCGCTTAGCATAATGCTGTGTGACCGTATGCGAGACAGAGCCACTACGCTGGTTTTTAGCGACTGTCGGCAGCCGGAGTATCTATCTAAGGCCACTTATGACACGGATTTGTTAGAAAAGGCTTTTCTACAATATAAAAATGTTTTTAGTATTTCATCTATAACTCTTCCTACACTAGATACAACTCAAAATTCAAAACGCATTGCAAAAATACTGCACAGTCTTGTTATATCCTCAAATGTAGGCTTGTCACGTCGCCGACCTACTTCTGATAACAGTATCACAGCGTTTGTGAGAGCATTATGTTTGTGTAAGAGAAATTATAGAATTTAAGGTCAACAGATAAGAATACGATAATTATTTTGTTTGTTATTCCATTTTTGAATGCTTTTAAAAGAAGAACTGGCAGGTTTTGTTCAGTATTGTGTTGTGATTTCCATTTTTGAAATTAGGTACTTTTGTTCGTTGATAAGACGTTTATTTTCGTACAATACAATTTATTGATAAGATTGTGTATCAAGTATGTTATTTCGATTGCTGTAAGATTATGTTAAGTCATAAATTAAGTGTTTGTATTTTTACTTATACCCCATTTGAAATAAGATTAGACATTAAAACAAACCCTTTTACAGTCCGTTCAACCGATTTTGACTTCTATACCGTAGGCATAAGGATAGCATTAAAAGCAAAAAAAGTTACACAATACCAACTATCTACTGCGGCTGCCATTTGTCATGCCACCAACGCAATAGAATTCAAAATCGGTTGAACGGAATGTAAAAAAGGCTTATCTATACGTCTAATCTTATTTCAAATGGAGTATAGTTGAGTGCAAAGATAACCTTATTTTAGCGATATAGTCACACCATCCTACGCATTTTCCGGTTACGCTGGTTACTTTTGTTTGTTGCTTTTCATTTAGTTTTGGAAATCCAATAAGAAGTTTTTTTTTTCTTTTAATTTAGCTCTCAAACTTTAGTCTGGTGGGAGACCTTATACTACCTTTAAAGCGAACAATGGATTGATGTGACATTGGTTGGACCTCAGTCTAAGCCACGAGGGATCATCGGCGGGACTATTGGTTTAGAATAACAAGTAACTATAGTTGATTCCCTAGATACATTTCGTTTTTTCCTTTAACTGTCTTCTAACTTTTATACTTAGAGTATTGAGGTTATATAGGTAGACGTGTCCTTGAAAAGAGAGGTAGAGTCCGCCCACCAGTAACCGGTTGATTTAATATAAAATGAGACATCAGACAAAACGAATTGACGCAGAAAAGCCCTTTGGCATTATAATCATTGTTTTCTGTTTTCATAGTAAAGAATAGAATAGAATAGAATACTCTTTAATATGTACACCATAAAAAATACAGATATAAATGTAGAAATTTTACATAGGGTGACACAATGAGCGGTCTTATCGCTAAAAGCGATCTTTTACAGACAACCTTTGGATGGATTAAAGTGAGAAAGAGAGACAATACTGCATGTAGTCAGTGGTGTTACATTTTACATAACAATAAATGTACACATACTTAAAGCATCCTAACTAATATTATAAATGCGAAAGTGAGTTTGTTTATTTGTTTGTTTGTTACGCTTTCATGCTGAAACGGCTAAACGGATTTGCATGAAATTTGGCACAGGGGTAGACCATGACATGGAATAGGACATAGGATACTTTTTATCCTGATAATCTCACGGGATCGAGACATACGCGGGTGAAACCGCGGGGCGCAGCTAGTATACTTATAAGGTTGTATTTTTCTGCTGTAATGTCAATAAAGGCATTTTTATTTCTTTCTTTCTTTCTAAAAATGAAGAACAGGGAAGGAATACGTAGCAAGGTAGACGTGTGCTGTTGCTAACCGAAATCGACAATGATATTAAATTCATAATTATTAAGATTCATTATTATGAAGCCGATCCCAACATAGTTGGGAAAACGCAGATGATGATTCATATTATAAAATGGCATGATCCGAATGCCATTCATTGTCCCAAATCCAAACTACGGTCTACGATTGGGAATCTCCCGGAAAAAACCAGTGCTTAACACCCACCCCGCTTTGAGGCACTTGGAAATTGAAAACATAATTTGACCATAAATCGTCTACAGACGCCATGAGACGATACGTGACTCCATGCAGGTCCGAACCGTGCTGTAAGCAATATAAAACAAGATAGCAAGGACAAAACGGATTTTAAAATTATGTCATAAAACCTAAAGTTCACAAGTGTGCTTAAAGGTTCGTTGATGATGTTTTCATCGGCTGATAAATACTTGAATTAAAATTTAGCATCAAGGGAGCTTCTTGTCTGTGATTATCTAAACAGAACCAGACCCATACTTCTGAGAAAACATATGGTTGCTACAACTACAAAGAATCAGCATTGCCATCCGACGTGGCAATCCCGCCAGCCTTTTGAGCACTTTTCCCATTGACAACGATGTGGACGAATTTGTTTATGCCCAATGAGCTCTTCCCCTTTTTTTGAAAGTTTTGTTATATATTTGTACATACTGTATAGGTATATATATGTTTTAGTGTTAGCTTGTATATTATTAATAAAGAATTATATAAAGAAATAAGAAAGTTGGTATAAGTATTTAAATAATCCAGTATGAACTTAAATGAAGCCCTTGGCTTTGTTCGGAGTATATTTATATATATATAGTCCTCCAGACCGTATTTCAGCCACGGCTGGATGTAAGGATCGAAGCTGGTGACGTTCTGCAGTTTCTGCCTACCCCCCTGGGAAGAATGCGTGAGTTTATGTATATAATTATGAAATTGATTCTTTTCATGGTGAAAACTGCATGTATTGAATGGGGTTTTTTTAAATTTGGAATTTATCACTTGTATTCCATTTAAATGTAATCTATACTAGGAAAATATTATGGTAGGTATATATGTTTTCCTTTCTCATTAAAACTATGAGCACTAATTATGTTTTATGAAAATTCCAACATGCGGAAAAAGTTAACAAAACTCTCTATACCTAGTTAACAAAACTGCGAAGACTCCGATTCTTTGTATAAACGCCGTTAAAAATAAAAGATAGAAAGATAAAAGATAATAACCAGGACAAATTACCGGTGCAAGTGTGTCAGATGTATGTTGCAGGCATCCAGCAAAATTAGAGATACCAGCTGATTGCACAAATGTTTGAAATGATTACGTCTTTTAAGAACCTTACCTACGCTTTATTGTATTGCACGAGTTATCAAAAGGCAATGAAAATTATGTAGTACATAAAAATGTGCCTAAGTAGGTACCTCATTTTTACAACGAATATGCTTCGAACCAAAGCACAGTAAACGTACATATTTTTGCAAAAAGATCCTCTAAGGTTTCTTAGGGACACCGGGAGACCTCTTTCACAACAAAAAAAAAAAATACTTATCGAAAATCCACCCTAATGACATATCTGAACCAGTTAACTAAACGCCATTTAACCATCATTTAATTATAAATGTCCCACTAATTGAATCGATGATTAAATGTCACTTCGTTAATTAATCAATAAACTTTCCTTAACGACAAATAGTTAATGGTTTTAATATAAACTCAACTTAGTATCGTAAACAGGATAATTTGAAAGAGTGCCGACATGGCGCCATTTAGGCTATGGTTTCCTAGAAAAGCGGTGGCCGCCAAAAAAGGGCGCATTTACGGCGTTCATGACAATGATAGCAGGTTTGACTTTACGCTACCAAAATACGATCTCTAGGAAAACACCATCATACTTTCATTAATAACGGATCAGTGACGTCATTCGCCGGTAAATTTCGGACGCTATATGGCGGCCACCGTTCTTCTAGGCAAATGTAGCTTTAGGAACCTAGACGTTTTCTTAATAGCTGATTCAGCTAATGTCTGCAACATTATCAATATCTAAATCATATTAGGCAGATATAAACGTTATCTAAGAGATAAGTATTACTCTGACCGGGTTACGCTAGTTATTCTAAGTATAATAAAATGTTGCCTTAATACGCTGGGGGTGATAGATAGGTTTTTTTTAAACTGTGATGACAGACTTATCTACGAAAAGCCTGGAGAAATATAGCCTGACTAGCTGCGCCCCGTGGTTTCAACCGCGTAAATCTCGATCCCGTGGGAATATCGGGATGAAAAGTATCCTATGTCCTATTCCAGGTCATTGTCTACCAATGTGCCAAATTACATCCAAATCCGTTCAGCTGTTTAAGCGTGAAAGCGTAACAAATAAACAAACTCACTTTCGCTTTTATAATATTAGTTAGGATTATATTGCGCCTACTCTACAAACAGAAATCACAGCACAAAACTGCCAGTCATTGCATTCGTATGCCATGAGTTTCATAAAAAACCCGTCAGAAAAACCTACTCCCTTGAGTAGGTTTTACTACTTAGAATATTCCAGCCAGTATATTTTAAAGCAATCTTAAAATTAGTTTGACGCATCAAGGAAAATAATTAAGTTGGGCAAGAATAACTTCAAACGCAATTTGCGTCATTGGTAGGTAGGGGTCTGAGATAAAATCGTCCAAGATGCGGTCCAATGAATTTTGTCAGTTATGAGCGGTGTTAAAGAGTTTTGTGGTTTAGTGTAGCTGGAGATTATTTAATATAATAAAACAACTGAGTGGTAAAAACAATGTCTATTGTAAAAACGCGGCAAAATCAGAGAGGGTAAATAAACACAACTGTCAATTGTCATTTTGACGTATGTCATACAGAATGTTGCTATCTTTAAATATATCTTATACAATGAACAATGTTGCATTCATTATTTAACAGGTGTAAATTAAGTAATTAATTAATTTATTTATTTGTATGACACTTCAACTACTTACTCGCTAAAACATACACAAATGAAAATTACATACAGTTTTAGGATGTATTGTGATTACAGAGAGATAAAAGGATGTTTAAGGTACTGTGAATTGAATTTTTTGGTTGGTATATTGGCGTGTTCTAGCTGCCATATGGCTTATAATTAGATTTATGTTTTATGTTGCGTAATGTAAATTATTTTGCATACTTTTGTATAGAATATTTTTTTTCTAACTGAATAGACAGCTGTGCTGCTGGGGAGTTTGTTGCGCCACTTCTTCTTCCCAGCTAAAGCACCAGGAAGTGGTGAAGGGTGGGCGTTTTGGGGGACTGTCTTATATAATTTTGATGTTCGAAAAGTGCTGATTCTCAGCCTAGTTTGAATGTATGACATCTGTTTTTTTTTTTTTAATTAGTCCGAAATAAAAGCGTGTGTTAGCCTTCATGAGTAAAAATGATAGATTTTTTTCAGCATAATCTACATAGGTAGCATGTGGGAAAGAAACATTTATTCTAGTAATCTAGGATATGTTTCTTTCACACCTGGGGGCTTAAAACCGTCACTTTGGCAGACTCATAATAGGAAAATATTAAGAATCATCGTAAAATATCACAAACTGACAATTCATAATATGATCTGCGTGCGATTCATATTACGAAATAATTCATCTGTTTGACAGTTTTCTATGGAGATTCGTAAAATAGTCTACATAATATGAATTGCTTTTGTGTCAAATTAGAGGAATTGCTAATGACAGCTGGAAATTCAGGAAATGAAATGCTTTTAGAGGAATTGCTAATGTGACCGTTTTAGGCCCACTGAAATAACACCTTAATCATCTATTATGATTATGACACCATTTTAAAGATGATAACATGCCTACATTTTCACAAAGACTACGTAACAGATTCCTAAGGAAATACCTCACTCGCTATATGTTTTATCTGCATAATTACACACAATGACGGCGACCTAAACATACAACTAGCTACAATTCATTTCACGAATTCTAATTCAGGTTACGTCGAAGATAAACTGTATGTTTATTTAATGACTAGATTGATGCTGTAAAGCATAATGATGTTATGACTAACGCTATTCGCAGAACTGACTAGCGAAAATCTGCGGTAAGAAATGCAATGGTTTCGCATTGAGGAAGTTGTTATTCGTATTGTAAACAGCTGATACGGAATGACGTAAATGTGAATAAACAGATGTGAATGGCGACGTAATATAAGTCTTATGATTGAGACTGGAATAGACTAAGTTACTACGAACTCCAAAATCCATAGAAAATCAGTCGTGGTGTCTCGGATTATTTCGGACGAATCAAGTTTAGGGTTATTATATTTGCCAATCTTCCAAAGTACGTCATTATAAACTCGTCATACATCTATTTGATAAAACCGGCCAAGTGCGAGTCGGACACGCGCACGAAGGGTGCCGTACCATTATCAATAAAAACGGAAAAAAAACATGTCGTTTGTATGGGAGCCCCCCTTAAATATTTGTTTTATTTTATTTTAATTATTTATTTTTAAACTGAATATATAACTAAATATTCTGTGAATATTTTAACCTACCTGTCTACCTGTTGCCGTTATCAATATCGAGCAAAAACGAGCAAAAAAAAATCACGTTTGGGTATGGGAGCCCCTTAAATATTTACTTTATTCTATTTTTTTGTATTTGTTGTTATATCGACAACAGAAATACATCATCTGTAAAAAATTCTCTTTCTCTTCTTACCGTCTAACTATCACGGTTCATGAGATACAGCCTGGTGACAGACGGACAGACAGACAGCGGAGCCTTAGTAATAGGGTCCCGTTTTACCCTTTGGGTATGGAACCCTAAAAATATACTAAAGTTGCACTCCTCACCGATTAGATAAAGGAGAAATTTATGAAGAGAGAGAATTATATTTTCTTCACCGAGCGTGGTGATTAATATTCGTTCCATTTCATTAAGAAAAGTGGCCTTTGATAAGAATAATACTTAACAAGAAAATTAATCTTAAGACTGACAATGTTGCAATTAGTTGCGACACTTATTGCCTAGCCGACACTTATTATTACCATTTATGTAGAAGACTATTAGTCTCCATAATAATTAGTAATTTGCTCCCACCTAAAAACTCTGCAGTGAATATTAAACAGCTAATTAGAAGTTTTAAGGCTACTTTTAAGGCACCATTTATGAGGTCGAATATATTTAAAAAAAAACGGAAGTCATGCAGACAAGAATAATGAATATTGATGGCCTGAACAAGCACACTGGACAAAACTTTCAAGTTACTCGTATTTTTTTATTTTTCCATAGATTATTTTACGCCTCTTTCCTTTTTAAATATTTATTACTAGCTGCGCCCCGCGGTTTCACCCGCATAAGTCTCGATGCCGTGGGAACATTGGGATAAAAGGATCATATGTCCTAATCCAGGTCATGGTCTACCCATGCACCAAATTTCATCCAAATCTGTTTAGCCGTTTTAGCGTGAAAGCGTAACAAACCAACAAACTCATTTTCGCATTTATAATATTATAATAATATATAAAATACTAGCTCCCGCTCGTAGCTTCGCCCGCGTAGTTGTTGATGAAAAGTAGCCTATGTCCTTCCCCAGGGCATCCTGGGGAAGGACATAGGCTACACCCGTCATCCTTGCAAATTTTGTCGAAATCCGTCCAGTGGTCTAGGCGTGGAAAGGTAACATAGAGACAGACATACAGAGTTACTTTCGAATTTATAATATTCGTATGGATTATAATATAAAATGTAATATAATATATAAATAAATATTAATTATATTACTTATATTTATTATTATAGTTAGGATGTATTGAGTACTGCAGGTGTAACTTGTATTAAATGTCTGCTACTTTTTTTTAATACAAGTTACTTTCTAGATTATCGTTTTTTACAAGGCCCACGCAGATCAATACTTCGTTTACTTACAACACAAACATGACACATAACATTACGCCTGTAATCCCAGAAAGGTTAGGCAGAGTTTGTGTACACCTACATTTCGATTTATTTACAGATATGTGTTAAACAATATTTAAAATATTTTTTTCCTGTAACTATCGCTGTTTCCATATTCATGTGCTTTTCAAACAGACTTGGTTTGAGAACTTGAACCGAATTCTAACATTCACCGTCGCTGCCTACAGTCACGTAGGCAGAGCAATCGTTTGGTGAGATATATTCAGGAAATATAGATTAATTGATTCAAAACTAGTTTTTTTTTAAATTAAGTTAATTATGTAGAAGTGTCACTATACATTTAATGTACTGAATTTTTGTATGAGAGTTGTGCCAAATTTTGGGAGACAAGTATTGTCAATGTAATACGTGTTAATCCTACTGAATTATAGAATCCAGATAAACCCTGAGAGGTTTTCGTTGTGATGCTAAAACCAAAATGGAGTAGGTGGTGTTTTAGAAAAAATATATATATATAACACGGAGGGGAATCCATCCTCTCTCGTGTGTGATCAGTCTCCGGTGTAATTCTTCGTTGATGGTAGTTAGAGGTAGTTGGTTTTCAATGACACACAACACTTAACTCAAACTCAAAGCGTTTATTTCAATTGGAACATTTACAGGCACTTTTGAATTATCACTTATCAAGGAGTCCTTTAGTTTGAGTTAGTTGGTGACGCTAGTCGCCCATTCCAAAACGATGTAGGTTCCTCACGGAGAAGAACGGGCAAGAAACTCCGTGGACACTCTTTTAAATCAATACATTCTGTTACAGAGTTTACTTGTTCACTTGTTCGACAATTTACAATTTCATTTCGACTACCCACGCGTAGATCAAGTACCCACACACGCTATACCGCCATTGTGTGTGCGACCCTTCTCCCCGCGTCGGCGGACATACCGCGTGTATCAATACAAAATCTTATTACTTAGTTATTTCAATGAAACTTACAAATAATGCTAAAATGCTTATCAGTTAATTCTTTTATAATTAAACAATGCTAATATTCACGAAATACAAAGGTTATTCAAAATTAAACTTAAATCAGAAGCTTCATTACTTTCTAAGACATCATTATTACTATTTGATAACCCGGAAGTGTTATCAAATAGTTCAAGGAATTTTAATGCAACAACAGGTATTCATTAGTAAATTGCTGTGTAAAATAGTCTTATTACTTTATAGTTTGCTTCCTATTATTTAAACTTATTTAGTTCTTGTATTAAATTATAACATTCAGTTATTGATCTTATTATTCACAATCCGCGCCATCTTAGTAACATTAGGTAGCGCTTTAACATAAACAAGTTTATTCTGTCAAATGACCAATTGTTAATATGATTAAAAACCTAAAGACTAAAATAAATATTCCCTTTTAATTTTAACTATAGCTTTAACTAAAACATCAAAATTACTTTAATCAATTAACTCTAGCTTCGCGAGTTCGATTTCACAATTTGGGCAATAGATGGCGTTTGATATCATAGGATTCAATATCGTTCACAGATGCATGCAAATGGGTGTAACAGTACACCAGTTACCCAAATAGTTACGCATAAGATTATGTTATGAGCTTTACAAACGCTCCTGCGGCGACACGGCCATACTGATCGGCGGGGCGCGCTCTGCACCAGCCAGTCCTCATTGTAGAGTTGAGTAGGTTGATATCTGAAACAATGGTGATAAATTTTGTCGGCAGATTATTGTTGTTTTTATTATCCTACAATATTCAATGAATTGTAGGATTTGGTAACAGAAGTTTAGTTAACTCTGTTTGCCTTAAATAGAAATATTAATTGCATTTATGCAACAAAGCAGGCTACCCGCTTTAGGCAGGTGTTTTACTTGCGTTTTGTTTATTGATATTGTATCATCAGCTGTTAGCTGAATAGTTTAATTTTCGCCTGGTTGTAGAAACTGCAGAATTTGATAATAGTCAGTTTTAGTTGACATAGAAATCTTGTAATCGATCTTCTTTTTACTAAATCATTACTAATATTATAAATGCGAAACTAACTCTATCTGTCTGTCTGTCGCGCTTTCGCGCCAAAACTAATGAACCGATTTAAATGAAATTTGGTACACAGATAGTCTAGAGCCTTAGAAAGGACATAGGCTACTTTTTATCGACATACCACGTGGACGAAGCCGCGGGCGGAAGGTAGTTTGTCATAAACTGGAATATTGAATGCATTTAATGTGGAACACCTACATAAGTACAGTTACACAGAGTAGGCTACTTGCAGTACGATAAAGATCAATCTTTTCCCTGTAACCTGAGCAAATTACAATATTATAAAGATGTGCATGCAATGATGTTTAAAATAACTACTGCTTCATGTCATGCCATTGATGGCGCAGAATTTGTATTTCAGTTTATTGTATGATTAACTGTTATCTAATTAGTTTCATTTCAGATGTATACAGGACGTGCTATTATTATCTTACAATTTCAACATGTTCTATCTAAGAGAGCCAGGTGATCTGTAACTCAGGACCTCATTTACTTTTCTCCTTTGAGTAACATGATGTTGAGATAAATAAAGATTTATGATTTCGATTTTTGTTATTCATTTAACTTTAGGATTTGGGTATTAGTGAGTTCAGATACCATTGATAGCTATCTACTTAATTTGTCTTTAATTGAAATATTGAGTGCATTGATGTTGCATCTTATAACACTCACTACACACTACATGTTCTGAATAAAAGTCAAAAGTCATAAAGTCAAGTCAGTAGTGCATAGTAGTATTGTATGATCAGCTTTTAGCTGTAGTTTCATTCTCATAGGAAGGTAATGCTCTGTGATAGACACAAAGTCTTGGATTTGACAGGATAATAGGATAGGATCAGGAACACCGCTCTGTGATAGACACAAAGTCTTTGATTTGATAGGATTAAAGGATTAGGAGTTTAGGACCATTGCTCCGTGTCAGGCACGAAGTCTTTGATTTGACAGGATATAAGGAACCAGGCTCTGGGCGGTCTTGTACGCCGTGGACCCAGCGGGATAACACGAGAGTATTGCCTATTAGTTACCTCTAGGGCTTACTAATGGTTTATTGTTTTCATTATTAGTTACCTCCAAGGGCTTACTAATAGTTAATTGTTTTCATTATTAGTTACCTCCAAGGGCTTACTAATAGTTTATTGTTTTCATTATTAGTTACCTCCAAGGGCTTACTAATAGTTTATTGTTTTCATTATTAGTTACCTCCAAGGGCTTACTAATAGTTTATTGTTTTCAAAGTCAAAGTCAAAGTCTTATTGAGTTATTTATCAGTTAACCCCACAGATACTAAAGTACTTTGTAATAGTCTAGAATGAATTGTTACAGGTAGAATTGCAAAAATATAAAGATGGTAAAAATAATTCAAAAACTTTGGTGCATGTTATGCATCACATGTGAGCATCATGTAGGTAGGTACCTGTTGACTTGGCTATTGTATTGAGCCTTTGAAACTTGCACATTGTAGTAGTTGGCAAGGTGAGCAGAAAGTAGTTTGAAAACTCCTCACCTTTTATTTTAGCTATGTTGTGGCGGATGAGCTGGAACAGTCATCTCTGGTTGGCTGTCCTTAAGCTGACCTTCATTTGGTGGGATGTCAGTTGGTGGCTCCTGGGCCGGCGACACGGTCACTTGTTCAACAGGCTGCAGCGGTTGAAGTTGTTGGTTGAGTCACCTTTTAAGGCGACCTTGATAACAATTGGTTTGCTGAGGTAGCAGTCATTATTAAGTACCCTTGGCAGACTTTGAATGAGATAGGGTTCTATGGGTAGTACACCATTCATCTTCAAGAGATGAAATATGCTTCAAAGCCAGTTTATGGCACACTTTATATTGTAGTTGACTGTATTGTTCGGCTAATACCCTGTGATGTAATCATGGGTCAGTCAGCTTATTCTTAAGGTGTTGTTATCAATGATGATCTTCACATCCATCTTGATTTCATCTCATTCCTGAAGTAGCTGGGTCCATAGAGCTTTAGAAGACTCAAGTTCCTTTATGGGTGCTCACAATTTTATTATGATATCCTTGATATTCTTTCTGCGGGTTCGTCATTTTCTTTTTGATATGACAATCACCTGAAACCATGAATTGATGTGAGACATTATGCAGATAAATAATAATGCAAGAAAAGATGTTCCTACTAATATTTAGATTAGAAGGAACAAGTAGTGATAAATAAATAAATAAATCTATTGTTATTTAATGGCCATTACAGTTAGATTAGGTTAATTAGAATGATAAACAGAAGGGAAGTACTATGAAAAACTGTATTAGTTGTTTACTGTGTATTTTTATGCATACACATGTTGAAAACCTATGTTTTTTTTTTTTTTTTTTGTCAATGTACCTACTTAGATCAAATTGTTTGCATTGTCACACAACTTCTTGTTTATATTTATCTCTAGAGTTATTTTACATTGAAAGAGAGTTATTTTTAAACCTATTGCATATCAAAATGTTTTGTATGAATCTTGCAACACTTGCTGTCCACTTTGTGTTTCAATGTTTACAGACTTAGTTTTCCAAACTAATCGCCAGTCAAGTTTCCCCATTACTTAGATGCCACTTTGTCCACCCATTATTGTTTTATTAGTGTGTTTACTTAATTAATTAAAATCACATGCATTTATAATCCAAATAATTCAGCTAAACGTATAAACACATGACAACAGTTAATATTAAGTGCAATTACTACAGGTAGTATCATTTGACGAGTGACATTGACGTATTATTGAATGACGTATGATTTGTTACATCATTCACATACTAACATGTTGTAAATTTAATAAGGTTTGTTTTCGCTTGTGAAATTGACAAACTGATGATTCCTGTTACTTTTACTTACCAAATAACTTTAATAGGGATTCTAAGAATTCTATTTGTTTTTAAATTTTATTTTTTATGTTGTGCACGCTTGTTTATCAGATCACTTTAGACATTGGCAGAATAGTACATCTGCTTTGCTTGTCATTTATTAAAAATAAAATAGAACTTTAATAGGAACTTAATCTTTCGAGTTAATAAACGCTTTAAGTACCTGAAGATGATGAACAAGGCCCTAAACCTTGCTCTAAACACAAGCTATAGAGAAGTTGCAAGACTTAAGCAAACAGCAGTGCAAATTTCAAACATGACAAGTCTCTAAATAAACAAGTCTATTACATATTTTTGTAGCCAGTGTGAATGCAGCCAACAAATAAATCTTGAAATTAGTCAAAAAGTACTTAGTTCCTTAGTGTGAATTCAAATTCATTATTATAATATGAGATTATTATTCCATTTCATAATATGAGAAGTTTATGACATGTTACAGGTTTTATTAGAATAATAAAATTGACCTTGATATGAGCTTATTTTGTGGAGTAATTTATCTTGTTTTGTTACTTTACTTCCACAAGTTGACAAGTAAAAAGTGACATTAAACTTGCCAGTGTGTGATGAACATAGTTCAAAGGTTCAAAGACTGTTAGCAAATAATGTTCTACAATACTAAAATAATAAAACAAAATACTTCCCGGGGTTGATTTTGATATCCATCAACGGAGTGTTTATTATCTTTCCATTTCTGATGTCAAATCTTTATTTATTTTGCTGCTTCGGTCATTCTGTGCTGTACATATTGTTTTACTTGGGTGCACTATGAGGCTTCTGCTCATCTAGAATTTTATCATGTGTTTCTATAAGCCATTGATTGTTTCTTCACCGAGGATAGCGATGATTTTACGGAAAATCATTCTCTCCAGTATCTTCCTTTACATGAGTCCATTGCCACTGCTAGCACATTGTTGCTAATTTGTTCATTGTATTTTGTGATCAATGGTCATTTTGCCATTAGGGTCGTAGGAAGGAAAAATATTTCAGTTGTCTTGGCTGTGGCTGGGCAACAAGTTGCTCACTCTTACAACGTAAGTATCATGTTCACGATTTCAGAGACCCAAAAATCTTCTGGCACGCACTCGGCCACGGCCGTCCAAGCAGTTTCGTAGTGGAACGTAATTCTTTGGATGTCCGGCATGAAGATGAGCGGAAGGGGATCGCGAGAGCGATCCCACTTCTGATAACACGGAGGGGAATCCATCCTCTCTCGTGTGTGATCAGTCTCCGGTGTAATTCTTCGTTGATGGTAGTTAGAGGTAGTTGGTTTTCAATGACACACAACACTTAACTCAAACTCAAAGCGTTTATTTCAATTGGAACATTTACAGGCACTTTTGAATTATCACTTATCAAGGAGTCCTTTAGTTTGAGTTAGTTGGTGACGCTAGTCGCCCATTCCAAAACGATGTAGGTTCCTCACGGAGAAGAACGGGCAAGAAACTCCGTGGACACTCTTTTAAATCAATACATTCTGTTACAGAGTTTACTTGTTCACTTGTTCGACAATTTACAATTTCATTTCGACTACCCACGCGTAGATCAAGTACCCACACACGCTATACCGCCATTGTGTGTGCGACCCTTCTCCCCGCGTCGGCGGACATACCGCGTGTATCAATACAAAATCTTATTACTTAGTTATTTCAATGAAACTTACAAATAATGCTAAAATGCTTATCAGTTAATTCTTTTATAATTAAACAATGCTAATATTCACGAAATACAAAGGTTATTCAAAATTAAACTTAAATCAGAAGCTTCATTACTTTCTAAGACATCATTATTACTATTTGATAACCCGGAAGTGTTATCAAATAGTTCAAGGAATTTTAATGCAACAACAGGTATTCATTAGTAAATTGCTGTGTAAAATAGTCTTATTACTTTATAGTTTGCTTCCTATTATTTAAACTTATTTAGTTCTTGTATTAAATTATAACATTCAGTTATTGATCTTATTATTCACAATCCGCGCCATCTTAGTAACATTAGGTAGCGCTTTAACATAAACAAGTTTATTCTGTCAAATGACCAATTGTTAATATGATTAAAAACCTAAAGACTAAAATAAATATTCCCTTTTAATTTTAACTATAGCTTTAACTAAAACATCAAAATTACTTTAATCAATTAACTCTAGCTTCGCGAGTTCGATTTCACAATTTGGGCAATAGATGGCGTTTGATATCATAGGATTCAATATCGTTCACAGATGCATGCAAATGGGTGTAACAGTACACCAGTTACCCAAATAGTTACGCATAAGATTATGTTATGAGCTTTACAAACGCTCCTGCGGCGACATATATATATATCCATGCAAGTATATTTTGTACTAATAAGTATGATAAAGTGTATATATATTATAAGAACAATGGTCCCTTCGAGAACATAATTTTATTATGTATGAACATCATAACGATAATTACCAGTTCAATTACAAAGAAGGACGATAATTACCCACAATACCCACATTATAAATGTGGGTAGTCTTACCAAGGGGTATGGTATTACCCAGTTACTGGGTTGTCGAGGTCAGATAGGCAGTCGCACCATATAAAATACTAGTATTCACCTGCATCCGGTTAGACTGGAAGCCGACCCTAACATAGTTGGGAAAAAGCAGACAGTATACAGTACACACATTATATGTAAAGGCCCGTAATTAACCATAATAATCAGCAGTGGATGGTAACGGGCTCACCCAATGACTCATTTAAAGACTTACGATTAAAATGGCGCAGCGTTGGTAGGCCAGTACAAGGTGATCCGACCACCAAAAGTCCAGGCCATTTCATCTCAGCGACAATCAATGCAAAAACTTGTCAAAAATGAAGGAAAATTAGAGATAGAGTCCGCGTCACCACTCAAGTCATTTATACGCGGCGCTAGTGTCTATGGTCATTGCATAAAATTGCATTTAATAAAAAATGTAGTTCCACAATTTTCCGCTGAAGTTCAGTGGTGGGGTTGACTCTATTTACCCGACTACGGCGAAGAAAAAAGGAGGGTTATGATTTTGACCAGTATGTATGTATGTATGTTCATCTGTTCCCTCCTATCTTCTAAAGCACTCATCACAATTTGACAAATGAGGTATCGTTGGAAGCGTCTTGATTGTCCGCTGGTTATAGGTTATGTGACGTCGCATTAAATTAAAAATGGCGACCTCTAGAGGACAAAAAGTCAAGAACTAAAAAAAATTGTTTAATCTTACCATGTTGGGTATCAAATGAAAGGGCTTAATGAGCACATTTCAAAAATATATATATTATAACCCCAAAAGAATTTAAAAAAAAATTAAGTAATAAGTAATTTTTTTGAAAGGTTGAGACTGACGTTAAAATTCAGGCACACGGGAGTTGTACCTCTGGTAAATATCTCAAAAATCCGCTGGATGTGAGGAGCATAAGACAGGTCGTTGTGACGATGATTGGGAGAAGACGATGTCCAGCAGTGGACGTCTTTCAAATGAATGACGATGATAATGATGACATCATAACAACAAGCCCATTAATTCATTAAATGCAGCTATTTCAAATTCTAGATGCTTCGTTATAATAATAATCAAACAATTATCAGATAACCTATAGAAAATCATAGCTATTTGCACATATTATCCTTATCAGCTGTCAATTTACAAATATTTACCAATTAATCATTATTGACATCGTTTTGTTTGGAAAGGCCTCAAGTGTTATGACGGGCGCTTGTTTTTGTTAAGAGGGTCGTGAACATTCTCTTTAATTGCGGTGAAAAATTAATTGATAATAATTACGCGATTCGGGAAATGAAAAACGTTATTAATAATTGTTGTTATGTGAATATCTATATAAAATATATAATTATTAGGTATCAAGCACTGGCTTGAATTAAGTTTTCAAAAAGTAGAGTTTCAAAATCGGGATCACAATTACATGTTTCCTACTATCTAACCTTTTGAACCCAAGTCTAATTCGAATAAAAATATTCAAATATTTCAACAAAACCGTTCTCAAATCATCAAAAAGTATAGGTACTTTTAGAAAAAAACCCTTCCTCTCAGCTATAGTTGAGTATAAAACAGATACAGACCGGTAACTCTTCAAAAAACTCTAAATTCGGTTTTTGAAAGAAAAATAAATAAAGAAAGAAACCTTTACTTGCACTCACAAAATCAGCTGATCAGCTACCGATTTAACTCCAAACCAATAACATTCAAACAAAACGTCTAAACATCAATAAATCCTCTTAAACAAAGAAAAAACCGCGAACCGTTAGTGGAGCTGAAAATGTATTTAAAAAAAAACTTCAATTAGCATCATGAACAGGTAAACAAAGATAACTGCCCCCTCTCCGTAACACATACATGTATGAATCAGCGTACCGTACGCAAGAGTGGGTCGGCTTCACTAACTCGCGAACGCTCGACATATCCACTCGTGCGCAGAGTTTAATATACAGGGTGACACACCGATATATTTTTTTCCAACTTTTCCGTATGATGTTATTGCAAGCATTCTGTTTGTGATAGTGAGTGTTATTGATAGTGCATTGTGTTAAAGTGCTGTGGTTTTTAAGTTACAAAAATGTTTCCTAGGATTCAAGGCTTGGTGAGTAATATTGTAAGTTATTTAAAACTTTTTTGAAAACGTTGAAGCTAGATGTAAACTTGTTAATTTTGAGTAAAAAGTAGTTTTTAGCATGTTTTGAATTTATTTAATCACTTTTTTACTTTATTATTATCTTTACTTCATAAATTCAAAACCTGAAACCATGCTGAAAACATGTTGATTTATTGATTATAAATATTATATAAAGACAACATGAGAAAGTTCAGTCACACTCAAGTTATTACCGATAACCATTTGTTAATACCACGTGTGACATCCGGAGACCCTAAACAAGTCCAGACAACTTTAACTTCTCACGAACGAGTTTGAGTTTATTTGACATGTCTGTGAAAAATAAGAGTACCTAGTTATTTATTTAACGAGAAAATTGACTAGGTTAATCCAAAGTGTTTGGACCAGACGAAAGAAGCATGTCAAGCTATGGCCATATGGCAAACAGTATGCACATGCAATCCATATGGTCGATTAAACAAGGCGTAAGTGGCCAGACTGCAAATTGTATTTTTTTATGGTAATGGAGGAGATATTTTTATTTTTATGCCGATGTGCAAGGCAGAATGTCGTGGGATTATTTTTTCAATAGAAATGGAACTAAAGACCAAGGTTAGTAGACTTCTAAGTAAAAATGAATGCATAAAATATATAAGCAGGATTAAGTACCCCAAAAAACACTTTTAGGAAAAAACAATAAAGTAGGTAATAACAGACAGGTTAATGAAGGTGAAGTTACTAGTTAAAAACAGCTTTTGTTCAAAAATTTCCCCGAAAAACACTAAGCTCGTTAATGTCTTCGTTGAAGCCATTTTCCTATCCATTGTCATAGTCAACCTCATTAAAAAGAAAGGATGCACCAAATAAGTCAACTAGAAAGTTATAAAACCCAAGTGAATCATAGTACTATATAATATAGATTATCGTATGAGTATGACCTATTTAATAACATCGATCTTGCAAATTAGCTTCTAGGAATGTCGATCACGTTCCGGCGATTTCACCTTAGTAAACGGTTGAACGAAACACCACGTGCTCTGAGCACGTAGGCAGATATTGAAAATAATACTGCACTTACTCCGGATATAGGTGATAACTCTTATGGAAATGCGTTGATTATAGCATCCGTGATGGGAATCGTAAAAATAACGGTTATGACCAATTATTTAAATGAAACTGATAAGACAGTAAAGAGTTAGGTCAAGTTTGATGCTGTAATAGTTATGTAACAGGAAGTTTACGGTGTTACAGTTGAGGTAAAATTACAGGTTAGCGGTTATAATTTGTATACATCTAATAATATATTGTTTCAGCTGAGAATTAAACTCAATTTGAAAAGCAATTAATAAAATTAAAATATCTTTAGCATTGGTCAATCAATAACAAAAATTATTTAAATAATTTGAAGTTCCGACAGGTGACCTAGAACTAAGCTTACCAAGGCAAACTGTGTGAAACCGTCGAACCTGACATTATAAAACATTATCTAGAGACTTCCGATTTGAATCCGATGATGATTACATGCAAGACAATATAATGGCCAATTATAACAATTCAACACATAACATTAATCGATTCCTTTGTCTTCTTGCTTAATCAGAAAATCCTAACGTAAATCAAGTTATAGAACAAGATATAGCAAAAAATCAATGCAATGAATCTAATGAAACAATTTTCCTCATAATAATTAGTCTTCAATTGTTTATTCTTTGCGCGATAATCTGTAGAATTTATCTGATCCATGGAGACAAAGGCAACCTAGGCCTATGTCCAGCAGTGGACTGCTATAGGCTGATAATGATGATGATGGAGACAAAGATTAAAGGTTTTGAATTTAAAGGTCATTCTCTGTTAAACCTCAAAAGGTACAGAAATAATAATTTCATGACGCCCAAAATAAACTATCGTTATTGTGGAATTAGTCTTTTTGATGGAGAAGCTAAGTTTAGCAACCTGTCATTTAAAAACTTTTTGGGTAATGTTAGAGCGCTTGTAGACGCCCGTTTTTCTATCGGACCACGGACCGTGTTTTTCATATTTGTATGAATTGGACATCGGTCCGGTGCATGTGCACACATTCATTATAAACCACATACCACCGCGAATCCGGCGAAAAAAACGGTCCGTTGTCCGGTGACGTATACAAGCGGCTTTACTCGTTTTTTAACGTTTTGAAAAATATGTAAAGTTTTCTATTTTAATTCAGATACAAGGCAACATGGAGCACCTCATTGGATAAAATTGAATCAAATAATACGAGTCCACCAATCATGTTTAATTAGGAATGTATACTAACCTCTTTAATGAAGTTCAAAGGAATCTTTAATAACCCCAGACAATTTAGGGATAGCTCGGCACTTAGTCACAAAGCACTGAGTCATTGCTTGAGTGACTCAAATAACTTCTAAATGTTTTATGAGAAAACGTTATTAATCGGATGTCGTCGGAATTAATTCGATGGTACTTAGCTTTATGATGTGATTAATCTTTAAGTTTAAACCTTGCTTTGATATCATTTTTTTTTTCAATGTAAGTCAATAAATCATTGTAACTGTAGAATGACTGATTGAAACCACCAGAACCTGGAATTCTGTAATCCTCGAATGATATAAAATCGCATTAAAGTGATTGTAATCTTCTGGAACAATTTTAGGGTGAAATCTTGAATCGAATGGCTGACTTAGTACTTGGATATACTGTTTGATAATTTTGTGTCCGCATTCCTATATATATTTTCATTTCATGATCATCTAGTTATTCTTACTATTTGAGTATTTGAAGACAATTTTTGTTACGCCTGACACTCATTTCTTATGTCTCGTCACACAGAAATCTAGATCCATGTCAATTCAGTATGTAGGTCACTAGTCTGAGTAAAATATCACAAAGAAATGTTGTCTTTGTGTTTATGATAAAGATGGTTCTTGCTTTTAGTAAGCCGTGTGTTTTTCTAAATGATAAAAATGACAAAGAAAATGTTGAAATTACTAGAGCCGTAAGTACTAGTGAAAATGACGATGGTGATGTATTTTTAGAAACTGTAGGTTCATCGCTTCTAAAGGATCCAAAAAAGGTTCTAAAGGAGAAAAGTGAGAGAAAAATATCCAATATTTTTAGCAAAACATCGACAATAGGAAATACATAGAAGTATTTTCAACCTACACATGTGGTTTAAGCATTTGTTGAGTAGTTTCTTTGTTAAATATTTGTATTGATTCAGATTCAGCCGGAAAAGCAATTCAATTACTTGTGGACCGACACAAAACGGCTGTTTATGTGTTATGAAAAATATACGTGAAGGTCAAAAATAACAATGGCGGAAGGATGTTTTGATGATACAAAGTTTGATCGGAGACCTGTTTGCGTTTGTTTTCGATACGAAATACGTGGTTGTCAACAGTTTTTAAAGGTTGTACATATAATTTATATTTTGGAAATTACATTAGAGGCACCAAATTCTACGCCATTAGATGCCACCATATTATATCGATCGATATATTGTATCCAAACAATTTCCTTGCAGGAAATCCTTTGGAGTAGATAATTACGTTTTAGAATAAATTAACCATAGCCATTACAATTCTTTGTTAGAAAAAGTTAATCAGTCGTATAATGATTCCTTCTGTTTTAATACAGAATGTGTGTTCTTGATACTGACTTCTACGGCGAACTGCCGTTTTATGTGTTTCTTGTTTATCTTTATTAGCTACTTAATGTTAATTAAGACCTACTATAGTGTAGTTAATGACTGGAATTCAATTGGATTTTTCTTTAGAAGGTTTGTTTTTAATTGAATGGATTATCACCTTTTTTTTACTTTGTAAAGCTATAGTGTTTTCTTCATGAATGATTCCATGTATCCAATTGACTTATACCAACAATCAAATCATTTTGTGTGCTGCGTATAATCAGTTCTCTACAAGATGTTACAAAAATGTATACAATTAATATTTTGTAGCTACACAGACTAAATACAAAATAAAATAATAATAATGATTGTCAATACATTTTTTATTGCTGACAATATCACGAACAACGCAGTTGCAAGCAGTCCAACCATATTGCTTTTTCTTATTACTTGTATTTTCTTTACGACTTTGTTATTGTTGCACACATTATAATCTATTTACATAAAATTCAATATGGAGTTCCGAGTTTGCCGTTTTCGAGACTAACGCACCGCGCGTTAGTCTCGTAAAAACTCGAAAATGGCATAAATAAAATGAATAAAATATTACTCCCTATTTTGAAGTCGATTTGAAATACAAGTCTATTTGACAAGTACTTCAGTGAGCCACAAAACGGACTCAAACACTTAGAAGATCAGCCAAAGAAATAACCTATTTCATAATACAGATGTGCCCATACAAGTTACAATCAATGCAATAAATAAGCCAGTCATTAATCGACCTACTTTAAATCCGACATACGCAGTAAGATCACGTTACATAATCTATGTGAACGAAGCACATGCAATAACAAAAATCAGCTGTGCCTTATAATTACAAACTGGTTCAGTTTACGCCATAGTAATTATAATGTGTGAAGTGGCATTAAATATGTATGGGATCAAGTGAGTGGAGTTATTGCGTTTGATAAAGTCTCTGAAGATTTTATGACGTACATGGTTAATAAATATTTACTAATCAGACCGATGGAAATAGACAGAATGCATTTTGTGTAACAATAACAACATGTCACTGAAGATGATATTCACTCATAATATTGAAACTGTGAACTTTAATGCTCACTTTTCGTTACTAGATGTTAAAAATCTAATTCAAAATTTTAGTATATCATAGGGACTGAACTCATTGCTCTAAATTTTCAACGCTGTACCTACTGCAACTGAGACTTTTACTTTTATAAAAAACTGCTATGATTGCTGTGCTTGCTTGCTATCGTCGTGCTTGCGACTCGGATTCATCATTATTGTCCTGCCCTTTAGACACTATCACAATCAACATCCATAATACATATTTTTCATTAGCCTTCATCTCAGAATTAACCTTCTTCGTAGCCATCTTTAAACAAACCATCAATGTTTATATTGTTTATTCATAAGCTTCCTTACGAGATCAATATAGTGTTCGATGGATATGTAGTACTAAGTACATAGATATATCTTCTGATAACAAATCACAGTTTTCCACCAGGAGATTCTCAATTTTTGTCATAAGATTTTAGTGACGTGGATATGTACTTAAACTGGAATAGTAAATAAAATCAAAGTATCAATTTGTTAAGAGGAAATAGATGATTGAATATAAAGTCGTCTATCCAGAATTACATTATCAATAGTAATATGCAAGATCTAATCGAATCTAATAGTGTCAGGCATTGTGGTTTTTATCGTAAAACCACTAAATATTATCACAGGTTTTTTATTGTTTTGTTTTATAAAGTTTTATCTACAGGTTATCGCATTTTTTTATTGGTTATGTCATTGATACACTGTCAATAAAGGTAAAAAATTACAGTTTTTTATCAATCAAGCGCAACAACATCATGTCCTCCGCCTTCCGCATCCAGTCTGTCTCAGCCACTTTCTTAAGGCTTCCACACCACCATCGATCCTTCGACAAACATGGCCAGCCCACTGTCACTTCAGTTTGCTTACTCTGCAAGCTATGTCGGTAACTCGGGTCATTTTCCACATTTCTGATTTTATCCTTTAAAGAAACTCCGAGCATAGCGCGCTGAGCGACCTTAAATTTGTGGACTACTCCGACTGTTAGTGTCCACGTTTCGTCACCGTATGTCATAACGGGCAGGACGCACTGGTTGAAGACGTCTTAAAACATTGCGGGATAGGCGACGAGAAAATATGAAATCTACCGAAACTATAACACAGTTTACACAGTATTGTTGCTATTAATAGAAAGCATAGCGTGATCAGGTTATATTGTGCGATACCTGCCAGTAAGTACGAAACTATAACTTTTATATTATTATGTAGCAATGCCGATATTTACATCATTATGTAGCAATGCCAGATCTATACAGATCCATCTTCTACCGCAAACAATCTTTAAACCATTAAAAAATTACACGCCATTAGAACTCGCTCCATAAAATCATAAAAACGAAATAAATCATAATTAAATCTACGGATAAAAAATAAAAACGCGAGTGTGTGAATGCATTCGTGCGTCATCGCTGTCCTTGGTATGGTAATAGGCTTGATAGCCACATATTGTAGTATTTTAATATAAAAAACGTTTGATAATAGTGTAGCTAACGTAAACGGTAGGTACTGAAATAATAGAAGCGTGTGATGTGATGGAAGAAGAAACTGATTCCTAAAATTATGAAGGAACCATAAATGTAAGAGGTTTTATGTCCTGCATAAACCAAGTAAAAGTTGTATATGAAAAAAAGTTTTAATGGGTCAATGGTGGTCATGTTTCTCCCAAAACACATGGAGATATAATCGAAATCAAATTCAAATCAGATATATTTTATTTCACATAAACCTACATGGGCACTTATGAAACTTCAGAAGCTAGGTGCATGGTTCCAGTTGGTTGTTTCCAATAATCAAATTCAATATACCTTTTTCTTACAAAGTTTAAAAAAAAAAATTATTTTATAAAAATAACAAATTACTAAACTATTTAGAAAAATGCCTCTACATTGTATTATGCTCGTCACGAACTCGGAGCTTCAAAAAATCTTCACGTAGATATAAAGCCAACTTTAAATTAAAAACACATAAGTTTCCAAACACTGAGCCCAGAGTAAGAAATTCATTATTATTTGCATCTCGTCTATGCCAATCAAATTTTGATTTTATCCACAAAAAGCGTTGTTTGAATACAAAATGCTTTTGCTAAACTAGAAAAATAAAGTTTTGTAAAGTATTATTATTTTTTATTAGGTTTGTAATTGTCAATTGAATTTTAAAAGTCATGGCAATGATTTTTTGTTAATAATTTGTAACTATCTTAAAATTATATTCAATGGATTTCCTTCTATATTAGTATTGATACTTCCTTTAATTCGGAATATAAAATAGCTTCGTTGAACTTCGTTTCACTAATTTAGTCTTTAGCAAATGTTCATTAAGTATTTAATTACTGCATGCATCGTTAGAATAAATTAGTAATCGGTATATGATCACCTTGTTTAAGTAAATGAAAGTCATTCATATGAATATGAGCATTAATTATTTTGTTTTAGTTTACCTTACTTCCTGTTTTTAGATGATTATTATTATGAGCAAAAATATAATTTGCTCTTCAAAACGTTGCTTTACAGAGTATAATTTACCTAATAAATTAATAATGTATCTAGTAGGATCAGTTAGTAAGCATTGTTTACTCTAAAATTCCTGTTTCTCCTTCCTGTAAAGAATTGCCCCATGTATTTAGTTAATCGGCAAGAAGTAATATCCCAGCACACGTTTTCCATTGGTTTTTTTATGTCTCATTCGGAACCCACAGTGTAACTCTACCTCTACCGTAACTAATATCGTCAAAAGGAAGTGTGGTAACCGCATCCTGATAGTTATGGCCTCAATATACCACTTTACTTTACTTTTAACCACTTTATAAACAACGATATTGAAAATAAAACATAATACTGTTACAATGCCATTAATTTTAAACATTGCATCTTGTTGTTAAACATTGGATCAATATTCAAAATATTTAAATTATGTTTCAATATACTTATTTATTTTAAAATACCTGATTTATTTGGTATGTTAACGTATGATGCTTTAAGAATATCACTTACATCCACTGACTTGTCTAAATCTTGATTCCCAAAAAGTTCTTCACAGATACTTAAGAGTCAACTATAGTAATCTTTTATTTTGCTATATAAAATAAAAATAAACAATCCGCCTAGCCTTTTACCAAATATGTTGGGAGTTATAATTTTGTCATTAAAACCTTTGTGACATCCAACATTACTGACAACAAACAACCCTGTTGATAACATTTTACCAAAACAACAATTTTTTTCAACCAAAATATTCGCCTACAAGCATCACAATCGCATTTAATTTCAATTGTACATCACTATAAACATCAACAGTGGATTTTCTGTAATTTAAACCAGTAAACCAGCTCATGCTACTTATTACTCTGCGTGGTCTAAAGTTTATTCAGGAATTTGATTGAATAGTTGTTTTTTTTTTATAAAGATGTCCTGATTTTCCCTTTCTGTACATATCAATTTTGATGAGTTTCTACTAAAATGTCCCGTTTTCAGAATCACCAAATTGCATATGGTGGTGTATAATACGGTCGCGAAAATAATTTTCGCAAATATCACTGCATCATGAAATTATTGTTATCACTTAATTAGAATCTGTCTGAATTCTAAAGATTAGAGAATATGATTGGTCCAATTAATAGGTTAATAACTGATAATGTACTGATATAAATGAATCTATACGTCATTAAAGTAATTATTTGGACTGATATCAAAATTAACTCATCATTGGTTGTGACCTTTATAAGACTTATAGATCGTTTTCTAAATAATTTGATACTGTTTTTTATACAATCTTCAAAAGAAACGAAACCTTATTGTCCTTCACGTATAAACGAGTACAAAACAGCTTGATCGCCGAAGCTGTGTAACTTTTTTATAAGTTATCCTTAAGCGAGGCGGATACATCTGTGTGTTAATGACTAGTATTCTATGGGATACCGGGGCAGGTGGAGTGGTGTTTTTAAGACGGAGTATCTGGTATTATCATTCGGGTTGAGTTGACTCGGGCCGAGCTGTCACTGACCCATATGATCACAGGTTTGTTTGCTTTCGAAATTTGTAGTAAACTGCAGCATGGCTTGCCATGTGTTGTGTTGTTTGTGGTCTATAAAATCAATAATATATTTGTTTGAAACCTTTCAAACTCTCTTGATACTGCTTCCGTTATGGTCATTCTAGAGATTTTGAAAGGCACAGAATATTTTATAAAACCACGATCATATTTTATTGAACACAGAAATCTCCCAGAACATTAAGATAACTGTTCAATGATACAGTCTTTTGCAAACTAATAGAACTTTTATCGTTATTTATAACGTTTTTATAAGCTATGATATTATTATTGTTATGATGCAAACCTATCCATTGGTCTATTGTATTGTACGCAAGCGCTACTGCTGAGCATTTGGTCCTGGTTCGATTCCCGGATTGGGCAAAGTTTTATTGAGGCTTTCCATCTGGAATTTTTCAGTAGCAGACTGGAGCCTGGATTTCTGCTCGGTTGATGGCAAGAGGCTCGCCCCTAAAATTATATGAGGGACTAGCATAACTGGCGAAATGAGGTACTATAGGTACATTTCTGCATAACCCTTTGGAGAATACAGGCGTGTTGTTGTATGTTGTATCAAATCTAAAGGTATCTGAGTTTTAAGACATGCTTGTGGCGACTTTATTTCATCACAAAGAAACATAACCAGTTGGTACCAAGAACCCAAAAATGTTGACATCTCTCAAGTATTCTTTCTTATTTGTCACAATATATAATACTGTTTGCTCAAGACCTCAAAAGGCAAGCAATTATGTAATTTGACGAGAAAATTTCCAAATGGACTGAAGTGGCCTTGGTTTGCCTTTTGAAGATGGCGACCGAGTAACGAAAACGTTATTTATATAAGTATAGAAAATACATAAGATTTTTTTTTTTATACTTCCTCTTCGTAAACATGATCTAATTATGAAAAGAAAATGTAAAACAACTTAAGAGACATATTTATTGGATTATCATGAATACGAGTAAAATATTATTTGCATAATTGCTACTTTTCTGCCGAAACACTTTATTCGAAATTCTTTCAGTGATCCATTTATACTACAAGTCGTGAGTAAGCCATTTTTATTAAATTAATTTTGGCTTCTTATTTATTTTAATGCTTGGTAATAAATCATACTTCTTAAATTATTTATATTATAAAATTAATTATACCTGCAGAGCAAAAGCGAAAGCATTGACTAAATATTTTAATCGAATTAGAAAGGCTTTTATTATTTTAATGATATTAAAAATTCCTTCAATCATTATTAATCATTCGCGTATAATATTATTAAATAATGTAAAGCTATTTGATTGGGTAAACTTTCTTTAATACTCTGTCATTTAATTCATATTATTTCGTCACAGATAAAAAACATTATTTTGGTTACAAAATATAGATTGGACTTAACTACAAAACAGATAAATCTATCATCGCACCACAGACTAACAAAACCAAACGAACAATTCCATTACTCATCGCAAAACAATTTATTGTCATTCGATAAGCGACGAATGCATGTACACATTTCTGTTTCGTAACACACTTCCTACTTCGCGACTTGAATCTAACAGACAAGACCTTGTCAGTGGCATTGGGTTCACACAAGATATAACAGTGTACCTAACAATCAAACAAAGAAACCTTCAATGTACCTATTTGCAGTCGGATATCTTTCAAATGTATGCGGAAAATTGGTGATTTAATGTTACGGCTACATTTTGTTTATGTGTACCTATGTTAAGTAGGTAAATAGGTACGTATTTCTTTTTTAAACATAACTGTTAATTAAGCGTGAGATCTCTTAACACAAAGGTGTTTCTACTGCATTATAAAGCACAGTATGACCACAGAGTATTCACCGACTCTCAGTAGTTCAACGATTATGACATTGACAGTTTTGAACTTGAATTTGTCAATTTTGAATAATAAACTGTGAGGAATTATGCCTAGAACTACAGTAGCAGCTATATTTATCCTTTAAAACCTTATTGTTGTTAGAATAAAACCTAATGTTGTGAAAGCAACAATTGCAACTGGAAAATTCTCCACATATTATTACACTCTACCTAAAATTCGTATACCTACAAGTCGACATAATAAATAGACTGGCTGATAATAATATTAATTATTAAATTCAACTGACATTTAATTGGTAATTCCCCTAAAATAAAACAAACTAAATACAAACCTTGGCAATAATACCGGGTTGAAGGCAAGTCAAGTCGATGATAGTCGAAAGTTTTCGCCTTGAAGTTAAATAGTTGTTACAGATGAATGGCAAGGATAATATTAGCCGAAGGTTTTCGTGTTCTGTAGGTATGTATGTAGGTATTGTTCACTACTTACTGGTGACTTTTTTGGACTGTTCTTATGACAGTTCTGGCGTTGAATTGTGTGTATCACCATATTCTATCCAATAATTTCGTCTAAGGTAGGTAAATAAAAAAGTGTTATAACGATTTCTTAAACTTTTTAGTAATTTGACAACGGACATGTCTATCGCAGATTTTAGTACCAAGTAGATGACTTTGCCTCAAGATTTCAGGAGTCGTAAAAAAATAAAAAACATGAATAATCTTCTACCATTAAATTCAAACAAGCTATATTTGTAACAAAATATTATATTTATGCTTAATTTAACCTAATATAGCAGGCCGAAAAATACAGATAACATATTTCACCCAAAAACACAATTCTACAACATCGTCACATTTCTGGAACATCGCGGAAATGAACCAGACACTAAAATAAAATACGATAACATTCACAATTTCATAACAATTGATAAAAAAATATAAATGTAACATTGAATATTTATTATCACTTCCCTCACTGTTCATACGATAGGAAAAAACGTATGACATCCATTATGATACTGAACTAATATTAAAAATGCGAAATGAACTCGTTTGAACCTCTCGAAATGAACCTTTTCACGCGTAACAACTGAACCTATCGTCATGAAATTTAACAGATTGGTAGCCTTAGATCCTGGAGAAAGGTATAGGATACTTTTCATCCACCCATTCAAAACGATGAAATACAAAATACGCCCAGAAGTAGTCGCCGGCAACATCTAGCTCTTAATAAAAATTAACCTAACTAAACAACCGACTTCCAAAAAATACACTAAAAATGTGAAAAATAACGGTCCCTACCCTACACCAATGTGAATACCACTACCTGCTTTGAATAGAACAGTGACGGAGTAACACAAGACATCGTTCACATATACTAAGTGGGAAAAGTACATAATATTGAAGCTAGCTCAAAAACTACGCAAGCAAAGTTAATAAAATTTATATGGGACCACCTCTGAAGCATGACCTACTAAACAAAAAAAGAATCATCCAAATCGATTCATAATTGGCGGAGTAATATACACGCGTAAGATACACACAAAAAAAAATATACAGACGAATTGAGAACCTCCTCCTTTTTGAAGAAGTCGTTTAATAAAAAGGATAAAATTGTATCGGGTGTCGTCGCTGCATGTATTTGCGTCATTGGTTCGTATTAACGTCTACACGAGTTTCTGCAAAACTTGTTTCATTAAGCCTCATCAAATAGCCTAGGTATTGTAGAAGACTAGTTTTCATTGTTGTATTAGAAAGGATTGAAAAGAAAACGGGTTTAATATCCTTCTTTTATGTCTTTAACTTTGTTCATTTTCGAATTATGTTAAAAGTTATAATTGCGTTAGAAAGTCTTATCTATTTAACCTCGTGTAAACGTATATATACGATGGTCGGATGTTGTTGTTGTGTATCAATCAATCACATCAGCTGATGTGTTTACAGAACGCTTACTGATTATGGACCTAAGCAATCTGAATATCGCATTCACTTCACTTCACCATAATGCATTGAATTCGAAATTTAAACAAAAGAGTTACAGTACAGAACAGAACAGTAGTATTCTTTGAAACGCATTACACATATAACATTTTAGTAGTGTGCTCTTTAACCTCTGTATCATTGCAATACGTAATTGTTTTCTTCTATCATTAACAAAAAGTTTCTTAAGCAAATTATTAATATGAATTTATACTGTTTATCTACAACTACATTTAAATTATATAAAATATAGTCTGTAAAAGGCATGGAATGGCCTTTTATAACCACAAAAAAATTATTCGAAACAGGACATAATAATAAATGTTTATGAGGCACGTCCTGTAAATTAATAAGCAAGAAAAGTAACATACCACACTATAAAATGACAAAGAAATGGAGAGAAATTCCTTACAACTGACTCATGCAGATATTCTACAAGACAGTAACTTTTGTTTATGAACTTATTGCAATCCTGCGCATCTCCGCTGAACGTCATAATAGATTGTAACAATCATTGTCGTGTCTTCTTGCTCATGACACTTACCTGATGTTTTTTCCTCATGTTTCTATGACTAAAGATTCGATTACCTTCTGGTAGTTTATACTATAGAATACCACCTGTTTGGCACTGCGCATTTTGTATGGCTTCTGCACTTGAAGGCTCCTGTAGAGTAATTTTAGTCCTTTCATTCTTTTATAGTATACTTTATACCTGTAACTGACTTATTTCACGTCATTCCGTGTATTTAAACCAGAGAAAAGTCTAATAAATACTTACTGGCTAGTTTGTAAAATCCTAACTTAATATTATTTTTTCATTTTTTTATTTTTATTTGATTAATTATATAAATTATATTTTAAAAAGTTTAAAAAATAGTATGCTACCGGTATCGGGAACAGGGTCCAAGGCATTTCTTTTTAAATTAGTATAAATGCGAAAGTAAATTTGTTTGTTTGTACACTTTCTTGCCAAAACAGCTGGACAGATTTAGGTGGCAATTTGGCAAATAGGTAGAACATAACCTGGATTAGGACATAGGATACTTTTTATCCCGATATTCCCACGCAATCGAGACTTACGCGGGTGAAACCGCAGGGCGCAGGTAGTACAATTATTAAACGAAAAGTACTTCGTACTGGTAAATACTTTTGTGTCTCTTCTCTTATTTATAATTATGTTATTTGACTACCTGAATAGTACCTGCTTACCCACCTACACAATTAATGAAACTTACCTACCACGAGATACCAAGAGCTTTGCATTTGCAGCTTCTTACAAATTACACATTCCAAACGACTATTTGCTAGACTACAAGAAATTCTTATGGACAATGAAAATAATTAAATGGGATGGTTGGTACTCTCAAAAATGCGATTAACCCAAAAGTTAGTCCCGTAGTCCGGGAGCTACGTAACATTTAAAATACGTTATTATAGGTAAACTCGCGTGATGACACAGTCATCCGGAGTGACTCACGCGTCGGGCGTTTGTTCCCGAAATAGTCCGTCTGTCTGTGCGTTGCTATATACAGAACTGGGGTTTATTACGATTTTATGACTAATTATCTTCTTTTTGTGATGCTCACCATGTGCTTGTGATTTATTGATAAGTTATAGTGTGATATTCAAAGAATAAATTTTTATTTAGAAGAAAAAATTGGAAGTTTAAATTATATAAAATGCGGAGGTCATATTATGTTATATTTCCTATTTCAGACAATAATTACTTAACAAAATAAAGCCTAAAGAAACTGTACAGATATCCAAAATGGCTAAAAACGTTGAACTAAGCAACATATTTATTCTCAAAGAATAAATGAAAAATAAACATAGGGTGCAACTAGATAATCCAGTTTCATAGCCATGAGTTTTTCAAAGTAGGTACGTAAAACGGATCTGATAAAAAACTTACTTCCGTGTCATTGCGGGAATTACAGAAAATTATACAAGAACGCATTTAAAATGGTCACAGTATTTAATTATTTATACTGAATTCTTTGCTAATTCAACTCAATTAATCTGTGAAATATGGGCATGCTCTATTTCTTGGAATTAACAAAGACGCATTATGTACTTTTATAATAACAACTGCATAATATGACTTCCTATAAATAATAATCTAGTGAGTTTTGTAGAGCAACTAAGGTAATAATCTGAGGTTCTAGACAAAGTGACATTCTATCAGCGATAACGATGATGGGAAAGGCAGAAATACAGTATAGGACTGACATAAGCTATCGAAAAGCTTATGTCAATTCTGTTGAAAGTCGTTGTCGAAATACGAAATGCTTTCGAAGCGATTGTCACTTGTCTAGGCCCTTAGAGGTAAACTCAGCTGAATAGTACGTACTTCTGTCTTCTCATAAAAAACAAACTACGATAAAAAATCATCTATTCTGTCAATTTTCTCGTTGATTGCAGAGGTATACTCGGTAAGAGACACATCACAAGCGACAAAGCTATTCTTAATATGAATTAAACATACCAACAATACAATAGGAATCTCAAATATAAATATCCTGCATATCTATGAGACCATTTCTCAGTAGGAACCTAAACCTAACAATAAAAAATAAAATCCATAATAGAATATATTCCTAACTCATTCAAGTCAATGGAAGTTTACGGACGGATGTAATAATAGGTATATTTCACAAGTATCTACAATCATATTGAGACATTTGAACTTACTACTGATACTGGTTGATACTACTTCACTCCTTCACCCTTTAAAATATCAGTTTTATGAAGAAATTCAATTAATGATTGGGAGACTAATGACTTTTTGACAAAAACAGAAGCAAATGATAAAATCTCATTGGCTGCAATTATTTAATACCTTCTCATCATTTCAGCCCAAAACCACTCGCTGCTGGGTACAGGCCTCCCATTTTCATCTGTCATACTTCCCGATTCCGTGCATCGCCTCATTGAGGTGGCTCCCGTGACTTCGATAACATCTAGTACTTTAAAAATCTTGTATCAAACAATGACCTTTAAAAAGAACATTGCTACTAATGTCAGTATTATGAACACCTCATTATAAAATTTTATTCTCCCACGTTATCATAAAAATAGACAAGCTATGTAATATTGACGCAAATGCTCGTCAATGCTCATAGACATTGCGTAACTTGCAAGAGGGAAGTTGAGTGCATTACCAACCTATTGAGCGTTAGACATGCAATAGATTCGTGCAAACCTCGTGCAAATGTCTACATTTTTATTTCATCTTATCGTCAATAATGGATTATTTTCGTAATATGCATCATTGACAACAATACGTATGTTTTGCGTTGTTCTACGTAAATGACCTTCCATGAGGACATCAGCGATACGATTAGTGTGCCAACATGTCCTTGTTTCGGGACATTTCCATCTGTCACTCTCACTTACAAAGAAAATGTTTTCTTTCCTTTTATTTTTTAAAAAAAACAGCTTCATTTTCCTCACGACAATACGCAAATTCAGCCAGATATCGCTCCTTGCTTGCGAGTTTTACTATTTCATTCATTTTACAAGCTGTCATTCTCCTACATAATACAGAGGGCCTAGACAAGTGACAATCGCTTCGCAAGCGATTCGTTTTTCTACAACGACTTCCAACAGATTGACATAGCTTTTCGATAGCTTATGTCAGTTGTATACATTTTTGCCTTTTTCATCATCGTTATCGCTGACAGAATGTCACTTTGTCTAGGGCCTCTGTTCATGTTCAACCCACAGGCTTCTAGTAACTTACTACCTACGGTTCGTTATGCCATTTTCAAGGAATACCGCTAGTCCATTCCTAACCTACAGCTCTTTATAATGCGCAGTTCAGTTCCCACGATAAGAACTAAGATTATTGCAAACTTTATCTAAGGTAGTATTAAATATTTGTTCTTGTTATCATGCTCGATGTTCTACATTGTCTGCTGAGTCTGTCAGACATATTGTTATCTTATTAACCTACTTTACGAAGACGGATTATGTCTTTGATAAAGAAAGAGAACGGATAGCTTGTGAATTTGCGATGATTGTAATCGCGATTTCATCATGCTATATGTTGATTATAGTTTTTGTTTTCCCTGTTTTGTTATCATATATCGTCCGATGTTTGTGTTAAAAGGATGAATATCAGTAGGTACATCACTATTTATGATCAAATTATTCAATATTGAATTGAGGTGATTTTTGAAATCGATGGTATATCCAATTTCAAGAACTGCTTGTTATTTTTAGCTAAAACTCTCTATCTATTCTGTAAAATTTCACGTGGGTAAAGTGAGGTGTTAATAGTGTCAATCCCTTCTGTAGGTAAAATGGCAGCTCACTGCAAGCTCACTGCAAGCTCACTTCACCTAAGGTTTTTTTAAGGTTCGGTGGGATTTTTACAAAACAGACCACCGTCCACCTGGTATCACTATTATATCAATGGTGTAATAATTATCACTAAACGTCATTCCGCTGGATGCGGGAAGCACAGAACCGGTTGAAGTGGCGGTGCTTGGGGGATGCCTATGTCCAGCAGTGGACGTCTTTCGGCTGAAATGATAATGATGAAACGTCAACCGAATTATGTTCAAATCCCTTAGCTAGGATGGTATTAGGTAAGTAATTGGGCAACATCCAATGTGTTGCCATACATTGGAACTCTATCTTGAACTTTTGCGAAATATTTAAATGCCATGTTTACAACGCAATCACGGCGTCCTCTTTATTCACATTGTAACTTGTAAAACTAAATTGTTTAGCAGTTGGATATAAATACCAAAAAGAGATGTCATACCACACCTTATTGTTGATCATTCATGTATATGGGTATGAGATAGGTACCTTCATGTATTCAGATTGATAACTGAACAATTCTAGGCTAGATTTTCAAGTTTTATCTGCAGTCATGAACTGAGAATAACTTATAGTTTCAGTCTGACTGAAAAGAGATTATTAGGCAATACGTCGTGTTCGGGTCCGCGACTGGTCAACCGTCATCCTAAGGATACCTCGTTGAGAGGTGAAACACGTGTCGATTTCTTATAGAGTTTTATGACTTTTGAGGAATAATTAAGCGGAATAGGTTACTAAACATATCAAAGTCCATTGTATTTAAAAAAAAATATTTTTCCCAATTTCCTGAAAAATGGGGCAAAAGTGAAATCTTATAGAAAAAGTAAATAACTGAGCTCTATATCTAACTTAGGTACCTACATAATTTTTATGACCAATACATAATACAGCATATTTTACATGGTTAATCTTATCACAAAGTCCACATGATAGCTGATAGCCTAAAATATCAGAGTGTTAACATAGAATAATGCTAGTTGCATATTGACACACATCTTAGTGATAACGATATGGATATAGGGGTTAACGACTCTTATCGATAAGTGACGCTGTACTATACGATCATATACTTGCACTTAGAGATCCTTGCATGTGCGATGGTAAATAAATTTGTGTGAATATACTTAATATATGAAAAACTAGATTCTGTCCCCGAACACGTCCGCGTGAAATTTCAAGTTTTTACATAATTAGCCTATGAGTCTTGGTAAAACTAGTTTTCCATTAGTGAAATTTTCGGAATCGGATCAGAGTTTAAAACATTACCCCTTATATATAAACTCACAAGTTTGTTTCTATGTTTTTTGTTTCGCTTTCCCGCGTGGTATGGGTGTGGGTAGCGGTAGGTGGCGATGGGTAGACCATAGCCCGGAGAAGGACATAGGCTACTTTTTATCCTGGACCGCAGACGAAATCGCGGGTAACAGCTAGTAATGTTTTAATTATAGAAATATGTTCAATTTATACCAAAACGGAAATTAAACTTTTTTAATTAAAGACTAAAATAATATGCATGCTTAGTAAAAGCCAAGAAGTTTAGACGTTAAGTTCAATTTAGTTAAATCGTGATGAATCAAAAAATTTCTCTTTTTTAATCGATTTAAAAGTAGGTTTTATTTAATCTTAGGTATATCTTCACAAAAGTTTAAGCTGATTTTAGGTTTTTACATTTCAGCAATATTTTGATAAATACCCTAATTGTGAAAATAAATCAATTGTTTGTATATACTTCAATATCTTTGGAATACTTATACTCCATTTGAAATAAGATTAGACATTCAAACAAACCTGTAAACAGTCCGTTCAACCGATTTTGATACCGACTTCTATACCGTAGGCTTAGGGATGGCATTAAAAGCTAAAAAGGTTACACAATACCAACTGTCTACTGCAGCTGCCATTTGTCGTGCCACCAACGCAATAGAAGTCAAAATCGGTTGAACGAGCTGTAAAAAAGGTTTATTTAAATGTCTAATCTTATTTCAAATGGGGTATAGGTTTATAAAAAAAAAAAGATTATAATTATTAGATTTGCTACAGTAGGTACAAAATTGTAAGTCATAACATTGCTGAACAAAATATTGACTAAAATAACATCTAAAACAGTTTTGTTTACTCTCATTTGATATTTTTGTACACTGAGGTCATTCAGCTCATTGACTAGAAATCTTCTTTGAAAGTACGTGTTCAGGAACGTTTCCTTAATTTTATTTCTAGTGTAAAAAATATTTACAACGTGTGCATTATCGTGAATACCGTGATTGTTTTATTTAAGGAAAGGCTCAGACATCAAAATGTACTGTGTGTAGAACAGTTTTATAATTTAAATTAATTAAATATTGTCTCTTGTAATATTTTGATATAGTTTACTGTGTAAATAAATATTTGGTACAGTGACGTGCAAAAGTATAAATAACATTGTGTTTTTAACAAACGAAATATGATTTTGATTAAATTATTTTAAAAAATTACAGCATTTATTTACCTTTGTTTATTGAAAAAATGAGGGGGAAAATTACTGTTTTCCTTAAATTAAAATCACAACAATTAGAAACTACTGACGCACTTATAATCGTGTGATCGATTTAGAAACGATTCCGATTTATAGCAAAGGAAAAAAGGCTTACTATAATATTTTTTGTCGGAATTGCGTCATTGGTAGGTTTAATTTGTTAACAAACAACATAAAATAAAAATAAATAAGAAAGATGGGTATTTTGAAGACGTATTCGAAGACGCATTCGAAGACACGTTCGTAGATTCGTAGAAAAATCTATTTTGTAAGGATTTAAAGACTTTCGGACAAACTCTGCTACTTTATAGAAAGACTAGCTTATGCCCGCGATTTCGTCCGTATGAAATTTCATGTTAACATACCTTATACAAACATATTCTATGACACTCCGCAATACTGTAGCTTCCCATTAGTGAAAGAAATCTCGGAATCGGATCAGTAGTTCCGAAGATACACCCTACATACAAACTCACACACCTCTTTATAATACTAGATAAGTAGGTATACACTATTTCGATCACAAATAATATTAATATTCACGTTTACAATATAAATGACAGCTCAAAGCCGAGTTCTGTCCAAGGTGATAATAAGAGCCTTTGAAAATCGACTATTTTTTTATTAATAAAAATGGATCGCTCGTGAACTTGCGTCAATGCACTCTAGTGACGTCAATAATGTAATAAAGGGGTTTCCTTTACTTTTATTCTCACGTAGGTACCTTTTTTGGTCAAGCCGTCTTTTTTCTTTTTTCTTTTTTGGGTCAAGATTTTTGAGACTTGCTTGCAAGCTTCCTACAATTGTTATTTAAAAACTGCGTCAGATTTCATTTAATGCAGAGGATTAATTAAACGATAACAGGATCAAGCTCGTTAATTATAATAAATAAAGCTAATTCTACCGTATTGCCGTGGATTAATTAAAGCATGCCTTATTAGCCTGCTTTAAGGTAAGTGATAACGAAAACTATAATTAGCTTAATGTAATATTTAGACAGAAAATGCCTGATTGTACTAATCTTGTATATTTGTGCACTGAATTCAGTATTTGATACAGACGTGAACACTATTAAAAAGTGTAATTTCTTTAAAATACCACCTACTCTCGCGACAATCTAAGAAGTCCGTTTTGACGTTTCACGACAAAACGTTATGCCTTGAGAATCAGTTTTTAGCAATGGAGATAAGTGGTCGATTACAAACTCTCTAAGTACCTATGTTCAATCGATATGTCTCGAAAATCAGTTTATAAGAAACCAATTTTTTTTTCATCGCTCGACAATTAATTTTATAGGTGTCAAAAAGGACTTCTTAGATTGTCGCATGTCTAAAATTAATAATACTTTATACTTTTGTCTGTTTATACATGATGACATTGAATTCATGGGCATCCTCTTAAGGGGTCATTGTACTCATCATTATGAACTACTTTCAGAATGGGACCAAAGCTGATTTCGCAAAAAAATATCTGCTGATCCCTACATTTATGTTAAAATAGCTCGTCAAAATGTAGGGAACACCAGTTTTTTTTTTTCGCGATTTCAAGTTGGGTCCCATAGTGAAAGTAGATCATAATGATTAGTACATTGACCCCCTGCCCATGAATAAAATTTCGTGCTGTATGTGTGTACATAAACTGTTAAATAAAAAATATTAGGTATCTTTCTACTGAGGCAGTCGCAGCTGTACACTTCACACCATATTTACTAACTCACTTTCAAATTGTTGAATGAAAATCTCAGGAAGCGCCGTTTTATTGTTTCGAGTTTCCTGAACCAACCACGTGGTATCAATAGCCAAAATAAACTAAACTAAGGAGGAAGCAAAAAACGTTAACAAAGTCGCCTGAGACACTTTTACAACCGCTTGTCAGTTCACTGCGATTGTGACAATTGGTTAGACGTTTGAATTACATTTTTCGTGAATAGAAACACTTTATAGATTTAATTCTTTACTTAGAGAAAACAGGTTGAAATCGTTGTGTTCTAAAACCAAATTATTATTTTTTTGAAAAAAAATAACATTTATATTACATTCTAAATCATAATTATTAGCTGATTCCGCAAAAAAATAACCTGTTTTACAAACTGGGGTTGTTCCCGTTCGAAGGTGAAGTGGCTTAAGTCGAAATTGTGATTAAAATGCGCCGACACGTTTACCACACGACGTGTTCAGACGAAGAAGACGATTGTTTTTACGATGTCAGAAACTATAGACGACTTAGGCGGGAATCCAAAATTGTTATTCTTAGCCGTTCGGTAAGTTTTATATACGATTTTATTTTTTTAACTTGGCTAGTAAAGTCCACACGTGGGAGGAATAAATAAGTTAAACATATTTAAAAATACATTTAAAAATATTATGGATTTCATCATTCTGTTTTTTGTGCGCATCGGCTACGTTGCATAGTAAATTTATTCTAGAAGTTTATTCATCATGACGTGTTTCTAGACTATTAAAAATAAATAAGAATAATAATATATTAGAATATAATAAGTACTCTTTATTATGTATCTACAGATCAAATAACATAAAATATAAATGTAGAAATTTTACATACGGTGGCACATTGGGTAAATAAATACTTTAATGTCTTCTGTTTATAATAGTTTCTAAAGAACTTATAACTATTTTTATAGTTGTAAGTTCTTTTGAACCAATTTTAATATAATCTAGTTATATTATGGTATTGTGGTTCTACATACCACCATTTATATTATCTGGTGCCTCATGCCTCAACAAGAATCATTACGTAACAGTTACAAAAAATCAATCGCCAATAAATTTAAATTAATAGATGGCTAGACAAAAACAAGATGAATAAAAACATAAATTAATGGATATCAATAATATTGATATTAATCTTCGACATGAAATATTAACGACATAGTTTTGGTAAACAAGAACGAACCAAAAAAAAAACAGTTGAGATTTGTCAACAGATAAACAATAGTAAACTTGACATGATGGCTAATAGAAAAATAATATTTGAGGTTAAGAATAAGAAGACGGAAATAATGTGGGTAAAAAATATAATAATAAAATAATAACACATGATCAAAGATGGCCACGTCACCGAACTGGAAAAAGAGGCACATATATTTTTGTGTACCTACTTAATTTTCCAACAATTTGTAGATAATTATAATGTGAGTGACAGCTGTCAGTGTCATGGAATCCGCTAAACAAATTGACAGGTGATTGGAAAATAAATATAGGTGACAGAATATTGTACCATAGGCGGATTTGTTTTTCTATTTTCTGTTAAACTAACTTCCAAGTTGAAGGAGGTATCTATGTCGAGTTGGTTCTTGAATAATTGAAGTAATCCTTCATTTAACTTTTATTGGTAAAGCTACCATCCATTCAATTTACTAAAAGGACACTTTAGATGATTAAACTCAATGCGTCATATCTTCATCAGAATTTATAATGGAAAAGCCTTTGAGTCAAATTGTTTGGCCAACATTTGACCCATGAGGCCTCCTTTTTCCTTTTCAGCGTAACATAATCAAAATAAAACATTTAGGCATATCTATTTCCTTTGTCATTATGAGCCTATTATTATTTTTTCCTTGTAATAATAAACCTGTTTAACGCGTTTAATTGTAATTGAAATTTGCTAAGTGTTTTTTGTTAATCATATAAAAAACAGTCAAAAAAATTATTACAACAACAACATTTTTTTATTAATAAAACGGTTTGGATTTTTTATATTATAAATAGAGCCAATTTAGTTTTTTATATGTAATGATTGAAATTAAAAACGATACCTACCCATTCTGTATTCATATTTCATTAATAGAATCTCCGATTTTATAGCCTAACCCGCGTCGAATACATAGTCGCGTGCATATCACTTTTTGTTTAGAAAACCGCAAAACGCCCTCTGTCGGCGTGATCACGCGTTCAGGTTTGACGAACAAAAAGTGACAAGTGACATATGAACTTGACAATCGCATAATCGCGCGACGATCGCTTAATAATAGTCCTCCAGACTGTATTTCGGCCTCGGCGGCCAATCTCAACGGAGACTAGCCTTCGGTGAGGGAGATATTATAGTGCACAAGTGTGTGCGCAGACACAGGTGTACCCACACACAGGTGCAGGTAGTCCCTTTTAAATAGGACGCGTCCTAACCCATTTAGGATGCAGCATAACTCTAGGGACCGCTAACCTTTCGAAGAATACAGTCCATGTTATGTTATAAATCTAAATCTTTCTGAGTTGAGCTGCATGATTACTAACAAATGCGTGCACTGACTGGACAGGTCCACTCAATCTATGTGGTTCTTTCCTCAAAAGACCACATCAGACACCAATTTACATAATCTTCACATGATCTGACCAAGATTATGTGTGGACATTAAAATAGACTATGACCTCTGAGTTTGTTTCGGTCTTTCTTCTCAGAGTAGTCAGATAGGAAACGCCGACCTCATCTAGTTTTAAAAATGCGATTGACGTGTAAACTTGTCTTTGTACAAACCTCAAAATCAATTTCATCCTCTCACCTCAATCAATGTTGGGGTCGGCTTCCAGTCTAACTGGATGCAGCTGAATACCAGTATTTTACATGGAGCGACTGCCTATCTGACCTCCACAACCCAATAACTGGGTAATACGATACCCCTTGGTAAGACTGGTTGCCAGACTTTCGGGCTTCTGATCTAATGACTGTCAAAGATCCACGTATGACAGCCGGGACCAACGGCTTAACGTGCTTTCCGAGGCACGAAGGAGTCTCGGTATGTAAAGATGGTCAACCATCCACGGACCAACCCCGGCAAGCATAGCTTAACCTGATGGATCGACCCGTGCGGCTGTTACTACTTAGCCACGAGCCCCTCTTTGTACAAAAAATAAATCATTTAACATTTATCAATTAAATCGAAAATCATGCATTAATAATAATAGCTTAGCTAGCTCTGTCCACCAAAACATGGATAACTTAATTTCATGTGGCAGACCGGACAGCCGGTCGGTAACAACCTGACTTAAAGTGAATGTACACAGCTGACCTTGCGTCTGACAGACCGGTTACGATATTGTTGTAACGTTACTGTACACGACGTGAAATTTTATGACCCTCTTATATTGAAGAAGGTAGTCGCATGATTGACGTAACATTGGATAAGAATTGGTCGATTTGCTAATATGAGACGAAGATGATGTTATTGTTCTTGTCTTACCAAGGGATATCGTATTACCCACTGGGTTGTGGAAATCAGATTGGCAGTCGCTCCATGTAAATTACTGGTATTCAGCTGCGGTTAGACCGGAAGCTGACCCCAACATATTTGGGAAAAGGACGTAGATAATGATGATGTTCTTAAAAAAAAAAACTGAATAAAAGTTGAATTCACGTAAATGAACTCATTTAATTTAGTCATCTGACTAATTACACTGAGTAAGCTAAAAAACAAAGCCTTTTTTTGTAACTCGTTGACTCCCATCTCCTACTATCTATCAGTACCTTTATAAATTAACAGCAATAAATATATTTATATACCCATATTATATCCTGTAACTGATACATTACATAAAGCTAAAGTAACTCTAAGTAACACTACACGTCTCGAAGGTTCTGTCATGCTCCAATCGCGTGGACTAAGTAAATGTAAACTCTATACTAGTATAATATAACATCTAATATTAGTTTATGATAAGTGTAATAACTCGTTGAACTGTAAACTGTAAGGCAATTAGCACCTGCAATAAACGGGTAGTCTTTTATTAAGTCAAAAAGTCTTGGGTTCCGCATGTCTTTTTGGTACTTTGAAAGCGTTTTATGTATTCTCTAAGTATTTTAAAATATAGAAAAACGAATGTAAAATGCCTATGACTTTATTGATAGATACTGATAATGATACTAATAAATTGATAGTTCTTGACTCGGCTCGTATTATTAAGAGGTTCCTCTCCCTGGACCCCTGACCGCCGCCGGTAGCTTGGACCCTGTTCTCGATAACGGTGGGCTACAATTTCTTATATATTTTTTATATTCTAATAATTAAAAATATAATTGATAAGTAGGTATAAGTACGAATGAAATAAAGGAACTAATAATTATAATAAAAAAGGCACTTTTAATTTGTATCTGTCACGGGAATACTAAATTAATTAGTTATTTTAGTATCAAAAATCAAAGCAGGAGCTCGTGGCTAAGTAATAACAGCCGCACGGGACGATCCATGAGGTAAAACTACAGTTGCTGGGGTTAGTCTGTGGATGGGTGAAATCTTTACATACCGAGACTCCTCCGTGCCTCGGAAAGCACGTTAAGCCGTTGGTCCCGGCTGTCATACGTGGCATCGTGTAATCTTTGACAGTCGTTACGGGTCGCCAGAAGCCCGAAAGTCTGACAACCAGTCTTCCAAGGGGTATCGTATTACCCAGTTACTGGGTTGTGGAGGTCAGATAGGCAGTCGCTCCATGTAAAATACTGGCATTTAGCTGCACCCGGTTAGACTGGAAGCCGACCCCAACATAGTTGGGAAAAGGCTAGGCAGATTGATTTGATTGAGTATCAAAAATCAAAACCTTGAACCCCACTTCACAGCTACTAGCGAATCCAACACTAAGTGACAGTAAATCAACATAAATCATACCTAAAGAAAATTATCGTTCATTACCAATAACCTATCCAGTATTCACGCAAGCAGTCACGCTAAAACATAATGACATAAAGTTTCCAAACGTTTAAAAAAATCTATGTATTCGTGACTTACGAGATTAGAGTAATCTGTTGGAAATTATCACTTATTTAAATACTATAATCATTTACCTACTTACGTTTACGAAATCTGACGAAAACCGGTCCGACAATGATATTTTTGTCACAAATGTGTCAAATTTTAATAAAAGTAAGATAAATCTACTAAGATAAAATCTGGTAAGTATTATTATTAGGGTTGAGTTGACGCGGGCTGAGTTGTCACTGACCTATTAAAGTGCCGGTTTTGCAGGACAAAAAATTGTGTCAAATGATTTTTAGCATTGTACCTTCGTTTTGTTTGATCACGTGACTCGACCATTTTTTTTTGGTCGAAGTATCTTATTAAACATCTGTACATTATTTTTTGAGACGTACATAGTTGTTTTGATTTTTATTGCTTTTAGATGCCTCTTAATGAGGCATCTAAAATGTCATACCTATTAATTTTACATGAATACCTAATAGGTACTTACTTATTTGAATAATTTAAAGGTACAGAAAAATACCTATGTTCTAATAGATATTTTTTAAAGAAACCAATTGCTTTGTTTCTAAATCATACTTTTATAAAAAAAAAACATTTCTTTAATTCCCGTCATCAGCATTATCTCACAAACAAAAACGTAAACCACCATCCTCAATCTCCCACATAAATACCAACATAGTTACCGTAACTTATCATAATGCCAACATAATAAACGCGGATGCAAGCACCGTAGGTTTCCTACAGAACTACAGTATTACAGAAGTTACTCCATGAGGTGCAAAAAACACCGTCTTATTCAACCGTTCTCATTTCATACTGAGATGTTTCAAAACACAGTGAAAGGTACACTTACCAGAGAATGATAGGCGGTACGAAGCGAGAAAGTAATCCTACTATCCTACTAATATTATAAATGTGAAAGTTTGTGTGTTTGGATGTTTGTTACTCAATCACGCAAAAACGGCTAAATGGATTTGGATGAAATTTGGCAAACAGATAGTTTATAACCTGGATTACTAGGACTGAACACATAGGATACGTTTTATCCCGATATTCCCACGGGATCGAGACTTACGCGGGTTAAACCGCGTAAGTTAGTATTTTATTAGTAACTGTAAGCAGGTTTGTAAAAACACTTTTACAAATCAAAAATAATTTATGTTTATTACTTATGTTTTAAAACTAGATGAGTTCGGTGTTCCTTAACTGACTACTCTGAGAAGAAAGACCGAAACAAACTCAGAGGTCATAGTATATTTTAAAGTCCAGACATAATCTTGGTCAGATCATTTGAGAACCATGTATATACAAGTATCTGGTCTGGTCTAATGGTCCTTTGAGGAAAGAACCACAAAGATTTGAAGATCATTTGTCAGTAATATTGTAGCTCAACTCAGAACTAAATTATTGGTTGAGGAAGACATTGACGCATTTATGCAATATTCAGATAAAATGTAATTTTAGCAATAAAGATAAAAATCTTAACAGATTATCACATTTATCACAAAGAGACAAAACGCAAAACTCATTAATCATGCCATTGTAAATTATTAATGAGATGAACATAGACAAGTTTGTAAAAGATGATGTCAACTGTTGTGAGATGTTCCGTATTATAATGCCAATGCTATGAATGTTAACGTGTTTTCTTTAGATAACAGATATTATGTCATGTTTGCTATCTATAGCTAATGAACCGGTATATTGTACTTCACGATATGCAACTATCGTACTTTGAATACTCTTGTAGAAAAACTCTTCTTGAAAACTCTTCTTGTGGTAAGACATATGATGATTCTCCTTCATGATGTCATGAAGGAGAATCATCATATGTCTTACCAAAGGGTATAATGGTACCCAGTTAAGGGTTAGGTTAGATAGGCAATCGCTGCATGGAAATTACTGGTATTCAGCTGCATCCGGTCAGACTGGAAGCCGATCCCAACATAGTTGGAAAAAAGTTAGGCAGATTGATTTTTTATAATAGGGAATGAATGACCAAAATTACAAATGCCAATTTAAAAAAATACAGTATGACAAGTTATTATAAAATACAATAGACGTGGATATATTTAGTAAACTATTTCGCTTAACTATTCCTCAAGAGTCTTAAAAATCTCTGTAAGAAATCAATACGTGTTTTACCTCTCAACGAGACATCTTCAGGATGACGATTGACCAGTCTCGAAACAGAACACGACGTGTTGCCACGCCGAGCGCTGGACGCGGAGTCTGCGTTCAGCGCGAGCGTGAGTTTTCTGAATCAATTAACTACTAAATTATTAAAAAAATATCTTAACCATATTAATAGCATCTCTCAAAGTAGGCAGCCATCTTTACCCTCACTGCGCAACAGTTCAATGACTGCTGTAAATGGCAACAGATCGAGGTTCAATTCCCGATTCGAGCAGTAAGGAAAACGTTTTGATTCACAGCTTTAACTGTGTTAAGCCGAAGTGGTTAAACCTTTTTGTAATGTGTGTCATGGCCGACTGGTTTCATGTTAAGTTGCCGGTTTAGTAAGTGACAAGACTGAGAACTTGCCTTATTGTAAAAACGTTCGTGACATAACATCGACTTTTAAAGCTATAAAAGTGAGCCATTTATCATTGGTATGAACTATGGCATTTTAGGTCTGGGGCGTGACCTCTCACAATAGAACTTTGTAGGTCAAAGTGGCTAAGGGGCTACTTACAGGAGATTTTCCTTAAATGCTTGCGAATACGAGAAATCCTTAGTCAAAATTCTCCACAAGCCAACTATGCAATTAAGGAAAAACGCATTTTTAGATACATATGAAAGTGTACAATAATCGTTTAGCTGCAGCTTAAATCTCCAATCAAAGTACTGCAGTTTCATTGCAAATTGAAAAGACAATTGACGGTGCATAACAAAATAAAACTCGAAATCCTTTTTTGAATTAGAAACACAATTATAAAATCACCAATTACAATCCAGTATCGTTCTATGTCAGTTAATACACTGAGTACTCACTATGCAGGTGCAAAAGCCTCCATACTATTGTAATTGTAATCGAACTGGTTTCACGGAATATTCCACCGATTATTTTCAAAACATGTTTCACGTCGATTGTATAAACTAGTGTAGTTAGTCTTAACGAATCGGGTAAATGTTGTAATTCATGTATTCAATCGGTTGGTTCTGTAAAAGGCTTGAGAAAATGGGACGGTAAAAGAAGGAGGAATGGTTGAACAAATAAGGGATTTGGGCCAAAAGCCTGAATATGATAAAAACAAAGATAAAGACAGACAGGACATGACAACATAAGTAGAACAGCTATCTATCAAGGGAAACAAAAGCGTTGATGATGGCGAAGACGATGATAAATAAAACAATTCTGTTAATTTTATGAAAGTACATCTTACAAAGAAACACGAATGATATTAAGATGAAACTCAACTCACAGACAACCTTTATACAAGAACGTCTTAGTACGTAGTAATAAACTAAATAAACATTTGTGACGTCATCATGAGATAACGTAATTAATATTGTCACTACAATAAGGAAATTAACTATTATGAAACAGGCGTGTTCATTGAAATTATCTTCAAGTCTAATTCTTAAAACCATTACGTACGTATATGCAATTATGTATGACTGGGACAATAAGACTACACTATTCTGATTGCTTCAGTTACCAACTCAATGTAAAAGGAGTCTCTTTTAGTAAAAGTATATTTCAAATTAGAAATACTCCTTGCTTTTAAAAGGGTTGTTCTTTCAATAGTCGGATAACGTTTATCTGAAGAAGAAATACGACAGTTTGACATTTAAGGCTCGTGCAAACTGGCGCGACAGGCAGCGCTACCCTTGTCGCGCCCGCGATATCGCTCCTGTTTTTGGGAGCCTTTATACAACGTGTATTAGAAATGTGTATCGAACCACCATCATAATCGCTCACGCTGTATGCTTTATGTCTACAATAGCTGTTCAACTGTTATATTTATTCCTCAGATAGAAAAAACAATTGGCCCTAAATGAATTTAAATCGACCTTCATCTATTTTGAAAAAATCTGTAATCAGCAGAGAGCAAATATTGATATTTATTGCTCGGTATCATAACATAAAATGTAGCATACAAATCATTTTAACTATACAATAAATCCTCATTGACTGATTCGCGATAGACATTATACATGTCAATACTAAATAGTTTGAAATAGATAGAATCTACTTTATTGTACATCATTATACTAAAGCTATATATCTTTTTGTCCACAGTTCCACTCAGTGACAGACAAGAGGTCGCATAACAATGAGTGTGGTGAGAACAGCCTGACAATCGTCTCGGAGAAGAAGATAGAAGATGATTCCTCAGATGCTTCGAGTGGAGAGAATGTGGAGATTGAAGGTATGTTACTTTTATATCTAAGTAAGAATATACTTGTACAAACTTCATTGAAACGATTAAGTATCCTGAATGCGAAAAATTATAGTTTCATATCGTAAATTGCATTTAAAAAAAATGTCTTGCCATGTCCTAACTATGTTGGGGTCCAGTCTAACCGAATGCAGCTGAATACCTATATTTTACAAAGAGTGACTGGCTATCTGACCTTCACAACCCAGTTAATGGGTAACACGATACCCCTCGGTAAGACTGGTTGTCAGACTTTTAGTCTTCTGACTACCATCTACGAATCACAGCCATAAGCAATGGCCATTTTGTCCACGAATCGACCGATTGCATTACGCGAAGTAAATAATATTAAAATAAATCCAAAGTTAAAACAAGGACATCCAAAATTAGTTTGTTGGAATAACACAGACATTGCCAAAGTAAACCGCAAGCAATTGAAAAAAATAGACATGCAATGTTGTGGTGGGTACATAGGTACATTTTTGTGGGCGCTTAACTTAATTTTGACAAATAAATAGTAGTAATAAATTACTATCTAGGCCAATCAGCCTTTCCCAACTATGTTGGGGTCAGCTTCCAGTCTAATACGACTATTTTAAATGGAGCAAATGTCTATCTGACCTCCACAACCCAGAAACTGGGTAATATGATACCCCTTGATAAGACTAAATTACTCTCTAAGTGAAACTATTAATGTATTATTCAGAAAAAAATATTACCCTACCCATTCATAAAAACGGCTTACTCCGTTAATCCACCCCAAAAATTCACCCTAAGGTGGATCCTCGGAAACCTATGTCCGAGAATCCACCCTAAGCCTCTAAATTCCGTTTATCAAATTAGGCCTAGGGTGGATTCTGGGACATACGTTTCCAAGTATCCACCTGAGGGATTTTTTGGGGTGGATAAACGGAATAACCCATACAAACCATTAATAAGGCATACCGATATTTTTCAGCCAGCTATATTTGTCGCCTTCACACCGTCTTTTGTTTTCCTTTTTAGTCAGCATTATTAGAGCCCATGTAACTACATAATATGGACTGACTATACAGCAATACCTTATAAGGTGATTGCGATATTACCTTATGACGTCAGTAAAGTATTGGAACTTATTGCAGTGTTATGAATCACACCTTTTCTTTTGCCTTGAGTTGAATGCAGGTTGTTGAGTTCAGGTAGTTGATCGATCGCGTTTTTATTGGCTGATGTATGAGGGGCTTTGATTTTTTTAGTTCATAAGGGAGGTGATTTTTCGGCGTTTTATTTATTATCCGTTTTCTTTACTAAAAATAAACTGATAAAATACTAAGTTCAATGCACCTCTACGTAACGGTAAGAAGTTGCATATACGCCCATTCATTAATCACAGATATTCGTGCGCAATACTTTTACAACATACTAGCTGCACCCCGCGGTTTTACCCGCGTTAGTCTTTATCCCGTAGGAATATCGGGATAAAATGTATTCCAGGTCATGGTCTACCCATGTGCCAATTTTCATCAAAATCCGTTCAATCGTTTTAGCGTGAAAGCGTAACAAACAAACAAACTCACTTTCGTATTTATAATAATTAGGATTAATTCGATGGTTAACGGTATGAAAAGGTCTTTTTATCGAAAGATTTCTGTCTATAGATTATGATTTATGAATTGCTGTGAATTTTGAATTTTGTGGGTCAGTGGAGCTTTTACCTCTTAAGTTCTCATTTATCATTAATTTGTTGCCTATGTTATTAAAAATAGCTCAATGATTAATAAAATAATAATTATTATTAATGATTAAATATGCATTATAATTATATTACGATTTTTGAGCTATTTTAATTGAATAAAAAAACTATAATGAGTTACTACTACGCTAATCATAGGAGATTTGATTTGAAATTCACAAAACTATCGATATTTTATCCTCGAGGTCGAGGTACATACTTGTATATTATGTTGTGTTTCGTTAACAAGGATCATGTTTCAAACTAGACATGGCAATAGTCTAGACATAATAATAAGTATATTCTTTTTTTACCGAATAGTAGTAAAAATAACCAATTTTAAATGTCAGTAGATCTTTTTGCGCAGGTGTTAATATTGCAATTTTATTTGATTTATTTTATGATGCATGTTGCAATTAATATTAAAATTAATTTATGATTCTGGTTGTTGGAGGTCATCAACTTTTTAATTAGCAAGATTAATAATGGATTAAACACTGCCACGTGTTTTTTTATTAAAATCATCGAAAATTACGAAATAACATCAGCTCTTCCTTACTATTGTGCCTTGTTGTGCCTTGTTGTTGTCTGGGAACATGAATATGTTCCAAAACGCAAAAGAAGATTTCTATATTTTGGGTTATGTGACAAGATAATTTTAAGAAGATAAATTCAGGCCAAAAAAGACCTAAATATCCACGTAAGAGAATAATCAACATTCCAGATGAATTCAAGTTCTTTCAAGCGAGTAATGCTTCAGCTGAAAACTTTACTAAGCAAGGCTTCGTGACTACAATCTCCTTGCGTTTAAATGTCGCTGAGCAAACAATTTAACAAAATACCTCTTTGTTAACTTTATGTCAGTTTTGTAGAAAACGCAGTGGAGCAATGAACAGTGAATAATAAAGATTGATGCCTGAACAGTTTTTGTTAATTTCTATTTCTGAATGAAATGCCCAGCTGGCTTTTGAGGAGATCGTTGAAATTGCTATAAAAATGTCTAATCTTTGTTTCATAACTTCATAAGATATGGATAGAGCCTGTTGCCATCATAAAGTTTTACCAGTCAGTATTTAGTGAATATCAAATCTAGAACTTCCCCAGAACCGACATTTAGCCTTTCCTAGACGTATACATTTCTATATTACCTATTACCTATATCAGTTTATTTCCATTCATCCAAAGAGAAACGCCTACTGAACTAATTTTACTTTAAAAGTTTTATAATATTACGTTATTTCCACTTCAAAACCAGTTGCATTACAAATCACAAAACAACCGGTTGCTCTCGTGTGAGGCCAGACTTTGTAATCAGAGAAACACATCACGTATCAACTGGCCTTCCTTAAATATTGGTATAACGATCTTGGGGGAATAATACTATAATCAGCCAGCTCGTATCTTGATTCATAATGGCGCTGGTGTTCTGGTTTGCGACTGGTCAATCGTCATCCTGAGGATGCTTCATTGAGAGGTGAAACACGTGTCGATTAAGCGGCATAAGTTACTAAATATAATATCTACGTCTATTGTATGTATTTTAACGTTTTGTATGTTACTCTTATTTTAATTCAGATAGATTGGCTCCATTGAGTTTTACATCAGGATTTTCTCAGTTGCAGCCCGGAGTCTGAACTAGTTCCCGGTTGATGGCAATAGGCTCGCCTCTTATTACATGGGACTTAAACATACCTGGGGGCCTAAAACGGCCACATTAGCAATTCCTCTAAAAGCGATTCATTTCCTGAATTTCCAGCTGTCATTAGCAATTCCTCTAATTTGACACAAAAGCAATTCATAATGTGTGGACCATTTTACGAATCTCCATAGAAAACTGTCAAACAGATACATTATTTCGTAATATGAATCGCACGCAGATCATATTATGAATTGTCAGTTTGAAGTCTTATTGAGATGCTGATATCGTACCTAGTGATTTTACGTGTAAATTAAATTAAGAGTACTATAAGTAAAAACGTGATTCAATCAGATAATGTTTACGTACTTATTAACATCCTTCGTCATTCTTAGGGTAACGTATCATAACGGCTAGTAGAAATCCCTCAAATACGAACAATATTAGGAGTACCTATAAGGTGTATCTATTCATACACGAAATCTCTTATGGAGTCATTGTACTTATCATTATGAACAACTTCCACTATGGGACCAACCCTGAAATCGCGAAAAAAAAAGCTATTCCCTATATTAATGTTCGCATAACTCGTCAAAATGTAGAGAACAGGTGTTTATTTTTTTGGCAATTTCAGGTTTGGTCTAGTACAAGTACAATGGACTCTTAAGAGATTTCGTGTAGGTATGAATAGATACACATGTATACAGTTAAACCGTTATTTTATACAACTGTATGGCTTACCGTGTTACAAGTCAATTAAAAAAAGTATTACAGGCGTGACATATTGTTTTGCCACGCCTATCAATAAATTGCTGAAAATAGTGCGACGACCCATTGAAGTTATGTTGATAGTTCGTTAACCTCATTATAACACGTTGCATGTCTCAAAATACCTGTCTTAGATAATTTTCGTTATATATATTTTACTAGCTGCGCCCCGCAGTTTCACATGCATAAGTCTCAACTCTGTGGGAATATCGGGATAAAAAGTTTCCTATGCCGTAACCCAGGTCATGTTCTACCCATGAGCCAAATTTCATCCAAATCAGTTCAGCCGTTTTAGCGTAAAAGTGTTACAAAAAACAAACTCACTATCGCATTTATAGTATTGGTTAGATAGTCCACACAGCAGTCTTTCCTTTCGTGAGCTCAAATATCTAGATTCCATCCAACATGTGACTGATGGTTGCCTGGCTGTTGAACATACCTTCAATATCTTTCCATCTTTTCCTAATCCTAGGTCAGTATCTAGGTCATTTGTCTGACCTATATACGGATAAATAACAATATACCCAACAACGAAACTGCCATCTGACCTCAGAATCCAATTTGGGAACCGAATCCAGTATCTAGAGGTTAGGTTAGCAAATGTGTATACGTTAAAATCATCAATATTATCATAATAATACGGTGTGAAGAATTAATATGATATTTTTAATAATAATACGAAGAAAATTATTGTTGATTTAATGATACTTAGTCATAGATTGTCTTTGGAAATCCTTAACAATATAAATAGTATTTTCTTGAAAGGACAATCACACCTCTTGACTTTAAAATTATCATAGAATAGAACAGTAAGGTATTTCTCTATTCACACCTCTATCTATCAATTTTCAACCTTACCCCTTTCTTATAAGATTACAAATTGCAAATCTCATGTCACGTCATCTCACACCGGTTCGTGAATCAACTTTTAGATTAATATCGGTGGCGTCATGATCTGTATCCAAGTTCAAAGAAAAATACGTCATAATACTGAGAAGATCAGTTGATCTTTAATGTCTCATTGTTGTCTGAATGCGTAAAGTACCTGTTAGCTTACATTAAAAGATAACGTTTTGTCTTTTAGGCTTAGATTTTCCGTTTATTATTGTGACGAATTGTGGAAATAACTAAGAGTATAACTCATTATAATGATGTCACAAAAAATTGATCATGGTGACAAGATCTTTTACAGAATGGTAGGTACTGTAGACTCCGCGGTGAGCCTACGGTACCAGTACTAATAAAACACTTTAAAACTCTAAGCATTTATTTCAAATAAACCAATTACAGGCACTTTTGAATTATCAAGGGGTCGGTCAGTCAGAAAGATGAAGATGCCCATTCCAAAGCATAGTAGGTTCCTATGGAGAAGAACGGGCAAGAAACTCCACTGACACTCTTTGGTATATTAAGCATATGATAATTATTCCGCTAATTTGAGCTACGTTTTTATAATTATTAATTAATTATTGTTCTAGCTCCCCCCTGACAGCTCGCAGGGGCTCGCTGTCTACTCTTTCTTCCTATCCTAACTAAATTATAAATACTAAAGTGAGTTTCTTACGCTAAAACGGTTTAACAGATTTGGATGAAATTTAGCACATGGGTAGACGACCATGACCAGGATTAGAACATAGGATACTTTTCATATTATATATTCCCGATATTCCCACGGGATCGACACTTATGCGGGTGAAACCGCGTTGTGCAGAAATATTTGTCTCGTATACGTGCCATCAACTTGAATACACTGAGGTTTACTCTAAAACCATGTGGAGTAAAGCCTCTATAGTAGGTACCTATCACAATAGAAACTGAAAATCTTATAATCCTCTTTCCACCTTTCCCGGATTACTGGGACTGCGAGCCAATCTAAAATCTTACTTTGGTTAAATTGTAATTAGGTTTTTTTTTTTTTCTTTTGAAGATGTCCGGTCACTGCTCGAACGCCAAAAATGTCCGCTACGTCTTTAAGTTAACCTCAAAGAATGTATTTAACTTGATAGGCAAAGCAAGTATGTATTATATTTAGCTTAATACAAACGAATTGCATTAGATACCAAAATAATTTCAAATCTTCCTACCATGTGCAGTTTACAGAAAACAATTCTAATTTTCACAGAAATCACACTAAACTCACGCCGTCTTCCAATTGGGGTAGGCAGAAACTATTGAACGCAGAAACTATTGAGGGGCAATTCCCGATATTTAAAAACGTTCGCATTCGCATCTCATTCGCAATCTATCAAAAATAAAATCATTTTTCCAACTTTTTTGACAAGTTTGACAGATTGCAATTTGAATGTGAACGCTATAAGTACCAGAATTGGCCATCTGGTACGATCCTTACATACATCTTTTGTTTTGTTTATGTTCATATTCATTCATCTTGTCTGGTCTGGTTTCACAAAAATCCTTGGAAAATAATCAGCATTGGTTTTTCAACAACGTAACTTGTAATTCTTCATTTCGTAATTACGCATCTACCAAATTACCTACAATAAAATAACAAACAATTTGTTTAACAATTTTTTCCTGTTAGTGTTATTAAATTACTGACGCTTTCCCCAACACATGACTTTTACTTACTAATAAAACCGCAATAGTGACGTTAAGGCACTGAAAAAAATAGGTTAATACCTATAGATAAACAAACAACACACAACCGTAATGCATTCAAATTCAACCAAGGTACTTAAAGGGTCATAAAAATAGGCAATATAATATTATCATATCGAAAAAACGTCTGAGTTTAAAACGGCTATCCAAATAAGAATTAGTTGAGGCAAAATCTACCCCCAACGTCTCAACTCTCCTAACCCAGTTCTCAGGTAGATTAAATGGGTGGATTATCCACTCATTGAATCCAACTGAGAACTAACTAGGGAAAATATAAATTTTCCCTGAAGGCGGAGGCCAGTCATTTTAAAGTGCTCTTTAATAAGGGGCGAGCATTTCACCGAGCAAAAAACCAGACTTCGGACTGCTATTGAAAAAATCCTGAGGCTCAGTTTATTAATTGATCCAAAACGTTTACATAGGTATGTCACAGTCTGTTTCAGGACGTTTTTATGTTCTCATTGTGACTAAGATCGTAGAGCTCCATATGAACGAGATTGTTATTTCAAACCTTGTTTTAAACAAACAATTGCATGAATCAAAGGTACTATTTTTATCTTCAACTCAACGTAATTATTCGTAAGAACATGTATGATTATTGGTTGGAATGATTCTTTGTTAAGACGTTCAATAAAATGAACTGGGGCTTTAACCTCTGATTTGAGTTGAGGTTAGAAACTATCAAGGTAATCAAGGAGTTGGTAATTGAGTAAAAAAATTAAAAGTTGTTGCATTTTGCATTGAATCAATAGTAAAATCATTTTGACTTACCTAAGTTACCCAACATAAAAAAGAGTAAGTTAAAATATAACACTTCAAAAACATAATTTATGAGTCCGGAGTTCTCACCTCTTACGATCAACGGAGAAATAGTCAAACGGTCTAGTCACGAAAAATATCTTGGACTGTGGGTAGATGACAAACTGACTTGGAAGCTACACATAGATCATGTCAAAACAAAATTAATATCACTATTAGGAGCGGTGCTAAAAGTTACAAAATGTATTCCGAAAAAAGTACCTACGACTAATTATTAATTATTAACTTCCTAGTAAAATCAAACCTTGAATATAATTGAGATATGGGGATCAGCCGCTAAATCTAATCTAAACTCACTACAAAGATTACAAAACATAATTAAAGTATTATTTCAATATAACTATCTATATCCAACAAAAAACTTAAACGAAAAAACTAACCAACTAAATCTCACATAACTTCACACATAATTATTACACCTGGATTCTCAAAAAAAATATCACTACAAATTCCGTACAATCAAAGATACAACTACACAAAAAAACAATAACATACTACACAAGATGTAAAAACAAGTTTCAACTAATGTCTGTGGGGCACAGACTAATAACGGCATAAAAATAATATTGGTTGTTCACAGCTGTTCAATAATTTACCGGAGGATCTTAAGAAGTGCGATAGTATAAACATATTTAAAACAAAATATATTATAAGAAACACGTATGTACCCTGTAACATCACCAAAACCCCCGAGGCATTTTTTTTTTAAAAATAACTACGTAGATGGTTGATCACTTTGTATCTCATTTTAAGTGAACTGTTATCTAAGTAGTTCTTATGAGAAATAAATTCTTTGAACCTATACTCCATTTGAAATAAGATTAGAAATTTAAACAAACCTTTTTACAGTCCGTTCAACCGATTTTGACTTCTATATCCTTGTGCCTAAGGATGGCATTAAAAGCAAAAAACGTTACACACTACCAACTGTCTACTGCAGCTGCCATTTGTCATGCCACCAACGCAATAGAAGTCAAAATCGGTTGAACGGACTGTAAAAAAGGCTTATTGAAATGTCTAATCTTATTTCAAATGGAGTATAGGTAAACTGTTAAAAAAAAAAAAAACCCGACTCTAGCTTTTATTTAATTCCTTACAGTTTTAATAATTCTGCTCATATTTCCATGTAATTGTATTGGACTATCGAAAACATTATTTTATTTTATTATTAGCCTACCATATAAAAGTCACGAATGTCGTGACGAATATACCCTTGACATAAAATACATAATTTACAGATAAATGACGTTGGTGAATCCCGTTCACGTAATGACTCTAATTCTTCGCCTTGGGTGCTGATTCACATACTCACATGTAGGTAGGTAGGTATGTATTGTATGTGCAGTACTTTATTTGCCATGCACCTACCCAACTATTCTTTTGAATTTCGTTATTTCAAATGAGCCATCCTTGCTATTACAATCTGAACTGGTGGAGTCAATAACAAAACAGTCACAATAAATAATAATCATAGAATGGATCATATTGTCATTCTAAATACTATAGAATTTATGAAACTAGCACAGACTTATTAATTTTATTGAAACTATTCAAAGCATACATGATTATAATATTATGATTAATGAATGTGCAAGAGTTATAATAAACATGATTATAATATTATGATTAATGAATGTGCACGAGTTATAATAAAGAATCACGCGAGACTAGTCTTTTATCGCTTAAAAATTTGCACCACGTTTCTCAACACGGTTATCAAAAACAGTCATGACCTTTGGAACTGTTAGTTCCAGTGACTTTCCTCTAAAACTATCAAAACATTGACACATCGTAGTGTTTATTTTTTTGGTATACCGCTAAATTCTTATTCTTCTTCGTCGATCTCTCAATGCTTTGGATCCCGAGCATATACGACGTGTCTCCAAGTTATGTGGTCTTCTGCAGTCTGGACCGCTCGGTATATACTACCTCCAACAGCCTTCTTGATCGCGTCTGACCATCTTGCCAATCCCCTTGAGCGAGTTTTTCTTCCACTCGGCACATGAAATATTTCGACCGCAAGAAAGAATAACCATCGTTCAAATCCTTCCAATAATTTCTCATAGTACAATTAATCACGTTATCTTGCACCATATTAAACTACAGTTATCGAACAATTTGCAACAGTTTCCAATATTTTTTGTTACCTCAAAAATAATTCTAAGATAGCTGTAAATTTTGTTGTAAGCCGGTCGAATTCCGTTCAGATGGCGCAAAAATTGCGAATAAGCATTTGACCTAGTAGCTCATACATTATGATGTAATTGATAGTTAGCCTTGACTACAGTGTGGTATTAAATTATGTAATGTATATGGCTTTTATTACGAAGGGTAATGCTAATCTGGTTGGCCTTTTTAGTGTCCGACAGCTAAGGCTAGGCTATTCGTCATCAAATTAGTCTGAGGATGTACACTGTCGTTGGTAGATTCTGGATTTCCACAGGGAGCGTTATTGGGCCCTAGTGATTTTTGCTGTTGGTCGGTCAAAATAAGTTCAACATTTTTGCCTCACCTCGATTCACCTAACAAGTAACGTGAATGCATCAAATTATTAATGCAAATCAGTTGTTTAATGCACATTTTTCTTACTTACATAAGCGTATTACTTGAAACGTTGCAAAGTAGTAGTATTTAACGCAATTTAACACAAATTCTTTAATCTCTATTTCTTAAATATGCAATTTCACGTTTTGATACGGAGGGTTCCAAATTTATTTCCATGTCTCCCCTTTGAACATTAGGTAACATAAAATTACGCTCCTTACTGCCAAGGCGTTAATTTTAATATTTAGCCTTGTAAATTACCTTATGTTTCTTGGCCAAAGGGATCCAACATAATTCACCTTCACTACATTATGCATTATGACAAGCATTATATCATTTATATAATAACCTTCACGTGTTAGATGAATACATTATTACATTATTACATGTTTAACACACGTCTAATAAAACTAACGACTTTTTGTCTGGTTTTTATACATCCGATTTAAGACAAGTTCAGAATTTTAAATTCTACATAAAACATTTTTATTCCTTTTGACATTAAAAAGACACATTGTGAGAATAATTATGATTCTCACAATGTTATTACCATTTATCACTATGGATGATAGGCATTTATTAATAGCAATATCCCAAAGGACCGTTTGTAAACGTTTTCTTTGCATGAGACCACAAAACCATTCAAAATAAAGATGGTTTTTGCCAACCAAAATACATTGTCAGCACCATGAGAATGATCTTGTGTAATGAAATCAAATGATTATAAAATTTTTCGTAATCATCCGAAACAGTACTTTGAATTCGTTTATTATCGTTTAAATTACATCATTGTCGATGTCGATTCTTCCTTATTGATGGTAGGTATTACATTAAATTATATCTTAAGTCCTAAATACTACCTCGTGTTACCTTGGTTGTATTGTACTTTTACATCACCCGTTATGTTACAGTTGTTCAATTCTGTTATGTTCGGCTTTGTTATGTCAATAATGTTACTGATAATAGCTTTTTCTTCATTGAGCTGGTCGTAATTAACGGTGCCAAGAAAACTGTTGTTTATCTAGAAATCTGGTTATAACTGGATTTTTTGTAAAGTGAATTTATACATTTGTAAGTTTAGAGTCATAACTTAATAAGTAACGCTTTTTTTTCTTGCGACCCTGAAAGGTTGCAAGGAATATGAATATGAATATTTATCAACCTCATTGCAACTTTTATAACCAATCTTACTTTACAAAATTGATTCCGTTTATACATTAAAGTCGAAGGAAGAATCTAACCTTGATTATTAATTTAAATACAAAAATATCTCAAACAGACCTTCGGTGGGTTTCCTAATCGCCTAGATTTTCATCGAGACTCGGTTAGCGTCCTTTCTCTTTCGACTGACATAGTTAACTGTTGCTTCATGTCTCAACGCTGTTTGCCCACAGATGTTGGGAATTAGTGACAATTTTTAAAGCTAAATTTTAAAATTGAGGCTTAGGTGATCACAAGTCTTTGCATCAAAATCCTAACATATTGGGCAATATTGCTTGGAATTTGTGATCGCAATGTGATTTTCCCAAGATAATTATTTTATATAAGCAAGTGTACCAGACACTAACACCTTACCAGCCTCAGACCAAATAAAAAACCAAGACAGTGCGCTGTCAACAGTAACGTGAGGCCGGTTTCGTAAACATGTGTGCAGAAATTTTGGTGTAGTTTGATTGTAAATGTGTGCGTTTGAGCGTGTATGCACAGAGCGATGGTGTAGTTTTGGCATGCTTCACTTTATTGTTCGCAGCGCTCCGTCTTGGTTTCTTATTTGGTCTGAGTTACCAGCTACGAAACTTATGTGCCTCTTTAGAAGAATAAGAGCATTATTATATAACACAGAATGACCTTACGATGTTGATATCACCGGAATGTTATCAACAGTGCATGAGCGCAGATTATGAGCTCATTGACATCAAGTACTGTGAATCATTCCTTTACGAGGTTCTTGGGAACACAATACATCAACAGTGGGTATACCAGCCCCTGTACAATGGTCATTAACATCGTTATGTCGATTCAAATCCCTTTATTAATAGACATGAAAATAAAATAAACTTGTTTAATTTTTATTTCGGTCATGTCTATGTTATTGTAACTTAAGCCAATTATAATATTATTATTAGACCCATTAAATATACCTAATTCCTAAAGGAGACCATTCAGGCCAGTAAAAAAAAAAGTTTTTAATCTGTTTAGGATATAATTTTAAGCATTTGATACTATGTCACCAAAACTGTGGGACGATTATTGTAGCTATATAAGTTCGAACATTGAGGTAAAAATATTAAAATATTTAGATCAGATCATTACTTAGGGCAATAGTGCACTAGCGGCCAGGTCGCAGAGGCCAGGGCGCAGCGGCCAGGTCGATTTCGTTGTCGATTGCATCTTGCCGCGTGCTGCCAGCTGCACGTGCTCCAGGGATTTCATACTACTGTATCTTTCTCACTGGCCGCTGTGACCTGGGCGCTAGTGCATTATTGGCCTTAGCGTCATTCCTTCATTCCAACCACCATACTGTCAGTATTAATGATATAACTTGAATGTTATGTTATTATTATTGATAGTGTCTGGTCCGCTATTGTTTCGCTTTACTGCAAAAAAATGGATCATCACAAGATCATTAGATACAACTTACTATTATGCGACGAAAATCGTGCCTGTCTTAAACAGCTGAACGAATGGCATGAGGTTGCAGTGCGAGAAAACCGAATTCAAGAACTCTCTGCTAATCACGTAGTTCAGGCTATGTCTGTCAGAGAACCAATATAGTTTTGATAATGAGCGCCCGCAGTGCTTGAGTTGGCCGTCAGATGGTATTATCCCATTTTCCGAGAAGTTGTAAACAGGTTGATGGTGATGATGATGATAAATATTGTTTATATCATATTATATACGTACAACATCCTACTGTCCTTTTTCCAATATTGCACGTGCAATAGTAGTGGCTGACCGCATTTCGACCCTCCAATGTCCTGTCAAAAGCCACATAAACATAATAGGCTATGGCAGTGACGTGCCAGGATTGAATTCTTCCTCGAAAAACGAAAACATATTCTCCTAGCTCCCTTGCGTGTTCTTCTGGCAGAGCGTCTCCTAACTCTATCGTAAATGTGCCGTCGGCTTTAATGTGCTCAGCGTAATAACTCCTTGCTTGTTTTAATTAATAGGAGCCAAGACTAAACAACGTTAGTTCTTCTTCTGTGTGCCTTGGCATATCGTTGTGTTCTGGAATGTTAGCGGAGACGGGTCGGAATCTTCGGCTATTGTAATTGTACCTTCAGACAAGATCGGCTAGGCATGATGCATTATTTCTTGAATAACAATTTGTGCAATCTCAATATACTGGTTCTCTCGCGAAGCCCAAGTATATCCCCGCCGATTCCCTACAGGTTCACGACACCGAATACGCATCATTTGGTATATTTTCGTGCAGTAAAGCGAATCAATAGCGGACCAGACATTACTTGAATGTAATGTCATATTACTGACAATATGGTAGTTGGAATGACGGAATGATGGTAAGGGCAATAATGTTCTTGCGGCCAGGTCACAGCGGCCAGTGAGAAAGATACATTAGTATGAAATCGCCATGGAGCACGCGCAGCTGGTCGCCCGCGGCAAGGTGCGATCGACAACGAAATCGATCTGGTCGCTGAGGCCTGGCCTCAGCAACTTGGCCGCTAGTGCGCTATTGTCCTAAATAATAATGTAATCTAAACATTTTAATATTTTTACGTCAATATTCTAACTTATATAGCCGCTACAATAATCGTCCCATAGTTTTCTTAAAATGATTTCCTAAGTACATTAAAAACTTTTGTTTTTGGGCCCAATATGAATGGTCTCCTTTCTTAGCAGTATTGTTTTATTTTGTCCCTAAGCTAAAAAATAATATTGTTAGTTGACTTTAAATACTTTCTGTATCTGCATGTTTATCCCTCAGAATTCAATTAAGTTAATAGGCTACTTAAGTTATCTAGGTAACACTCATTAGTACAAGAGCAGGGATTTATCTAATGAAAACGACACACTTATTTATTTACGAAGCAATCTTATGAATTCATTACTGAATAGTAATAAATCCTCGTTTGGCTTGCTTTTCTAGTATTACTTACTACTGTAGAGTTAAATAAACAAATTGTAAAGTTCTATAATAATAACTTTATTTCAGACCATAAATCCATTGCAGTCAACATCCATATTTGTGTTAGTAAGTACTTAAGAGCTATGATAAAAAAAACAAATCCGGTCAGTCCCCCTATGCTCGACTCGTAAAATACTTACTAAAACCGATCAAATCGGTGGACCGGAGTACTATACCTTAGTGTTTACAGGGGGATTTTTTATTGTCTCATGTTTATTTAAATCTATTATATTGTCAGTAGCTTCTATCTGCATTTACATTAAACTCGAGGTGAAGTCAACTTTTAAAATCATTTCTGCACTCACATAACGATGACAATGCAACTGCAAGTTACATTTAATTTGCGTCATCGAATCGAATTGAATAATCGATAAAATGCTATTATCGATACCAATAGTAATGCAATTATAGATATAGATACTCCAAATTGCTGCAATGAGATGAATCATTATCTAGACATTGCATTGTACGAACAACCACTTTAGATAAACTTGGTTATCAACACTGCTATACTTGACGTAATACAAATCATTGAATTTTATCAGAATATCGGGTAGTTACAAAATACTCGACGATAGTAAAGTTGATGGACTTGCAATCTTACGTCTTTATTTGGAGGTCAATTGTAGGCAAATGCCTCGTTTAATGATAAATCGGTCGAAGAGAGGTTAAAAAAAAAAACAAAAAGATTGTCTCTAAGTTAGCTATGGAAATTAAGATCGTAATATATGTAGATTAACTATAATTATGTGAAAATCTTTTGATGTCAATTTATATTGCCATAGTGTAGAAGTACATTTTATAGTTCCATGGCTGGCCAAACACCTCTCTCTTTCCTTACAAAACTCTTTAAAATTCCACTGCCTCATACCTTCACATAAAGTTTCCAAGCTTAAACATTGCACCACACAAGTACTTGCTCAGATGCGTGCAACACAAAGCAGTAACGTGATTATATAAGCAGTTAACTCTATTATTAGACTTGCAATAATAAAGATAGCGGTACAGACAAATGGAAGATTGTTCTGCATGTTAATCGTTATATAAATAATAATAGTGCCTGTTTGTTTGTATGGTCAATAAACGGCCAAGTTCAAGCTAGGAAATATTCCAGCGATGTTCGTAACGATACTATGCAGGCATTTTTGAACCTGATTGTAGGTGGATGCAATAATCATGTAGTACTAAATGATTATTGCAATCTTGAATGGCCGTTGAGAAAGTTAAAATTAATAATATCTTATCACCTCAAAATTAGCCAACGCTTTATGCAGCATCGTTTTAAGCAGTGATTTTATTGAACCTTTTCTTAATAATTGACTTACATCTTATTAGGTCACTGATGACAAAGTATTAAATGATAAATGTTCTAAGAACTGACACGTCACAGACAAGATAGTCATACCCACAGATTCCACAACAATGACTGTTTATAGATCCGAGATATACGATGAAGTCCTCGATGTAAAACATAATCCTTTTCAACATAAATAAATTATTGAACCTAAGATCAACAAAGAGAATAACTCTAATTAGGCGAACAACAAATTTATTCATAATTAATGATTTGCAAAGATAAATAGCCGTGTTGATAGTTAAAACTGACAAATGACACGCACACGAGGACTTGTAAGAAACCGTCCAATGCATCCAACATGTAATAAAAATCCAATGCTGATTAAACCTTCTGAAAGAGCTTAGTACGATATCAAATCCACCTTTTTTTAAATATTAACAATTTTTTTCGCTTGTTAACAGATAAATCATTGCCGCTAGTCCAGCCATCATCATTGGAAGCACCAGAGGAAGGCCATGCAGCTCAGTGTACGTGCCCCAACTGTGATGAACTGCTGTCACGATTCTCAGAATGCAGTATATGCTTGGAGCCTTTACAGGTAAGGATTTATACTTAGACACCTAGAATATGATGAGAGACAGCTTTTAGAACAATTTATCTAAAAGCTGCCAGAGCAAAGTTCAAGGTAGATAGACGCCATCTTTGACGTTTAATCGATTTCGATCTGTCGAAACGTAATCGAATGCGAGATCTTCATTCCGCCGTTAGAAGACTCTTGGTAGCAATAGGCGTCTTCACTTTGAGTACTACGCGAATGATATTGGGTTTTATAATGAAATCTAATATTATCTTTCATCAAACTTTTGTCAGTAATAATCTAATAAAAGTTTAAACCTAAGTAAATTAAAAAATGTAGGGTTATAATACATATTTGTTCTATAATAAACTCAGTAACAGTAAGCGTCACAGATTAAAAATTAAAATGAATGGTTCCTTGCTGAACTATAAACACAGGAAAACATGCACGGAACTGAGATTATTATAAGGGTTTAGAATCCGTATATCTTAGTTAAAGCGCGATAATTTAATATTCATCAAAGAGATTATAGGACTAACCGTACTCTGTATGAAAATGAGCTTAGAGTCTGTTTATTTAAACCCTTCTTTCATGTTGCTACGGACCCCTTTAACTAGAGCTCAAACTCGTCAGCATTATCAATGTCCTTGAACTTGATTCGCTGAACTTGTACGTTCTACTTATCAGTATTTTTTGTTAGTTCTCTTTTATAATTATTCACTTCTTCTAGCATACAACATACATACATAAACTCAAGTCATTTTCCCTTGGGGGTAGGCAGAAACTACAGAACGTCACCTACTACGATCTTTTTAAACTCCTTTTGTTTCGTCTGTTAGTTATAACATGCTAATTAATTCTTAATTTCCACGGTCTAGTACCCTAGTAGTTTCATGAGCAAAATTCAGCTTCCTAAACTTAAACTAAGTTGTTTGGAAATTCAGTTACAACCCAAAGTCCAAAATTGAGGCCTATAAATGGCGAATATATGAAATTTTTCCCGTAAGTTCTAATAAAACATATAATCTCAAAATAGCCTTATAGTAAGATTATATTGTAATATTATGTTATTAAATTGTAGCTTAATACTACCAGAAATATACTAAAGAGCTATAATAGTATTCCTATATAATTTATAGTTAGACTGTACCCTTACAAGGAACCTCATGTTAATATCACGACTAAGGAGCCAGGGAGAGAATCTTAATTACCTTCTATGTAGGACCACGTGCGCCAGGCTTGTTGAGTGCCGTCTCGTTATGACGAATTTGAATGTGATGAAGAGAATATTTTGAGTTTTAGTAGTGCTGAGTGATGAATGCCATATATATATGACGATACCATTACACACTGTTAATATGAAACTTAATACCTTATAAACAGAAACAATTGTTTTGAATTAAATAACGTTTATGTCAGACTTGTGAGCCAAAGTCGTTTCGACGATATTTTTATGGTAACAATAACATTTAAAGATACTCGGAAATATAAATTAAATGACGTGATTTATTTTATGACTGTAAAACAAGATAATGCACTCATTTAGCTATTGATTTGACTTTTTGTATCCTGATTCGAGGATCTCGTAAAGTTTATGCATTTATAATATTGTAAAATAATAAATAACCTATTCAATAGAACAATATTGATTGATATTATACACGTGTGAGGCAAGACAAAGATATTTGAAAAGGATTCTTTATTGTTTAACAAGCTATTTTCTTTCTCTCTTTATTTTATTTTAAAACATAGACGAGACATACCTAATTATATCATTAAACATAATAATTTAGGAAGTCATTACGGACTCATATTTAATACTATTATAAACTTTTATTAGTTACTTCCTAAGACCGTGACCTCAAAAATATCAGAGGTCGTCAACGATTCTTTGAAAGCTCACTGTAGTTGTTCCATCCCGTAAGAAATTCGTCACTCACAGAACGCAACCATTACCCAACTGTATGCAAGTTAGTGTGAGGTGATTACACGACTACCGTGCACAACTTAGGTGTTCTAATAGTTCATTATGTTTAAGTTAAGTAAAGTAAAACACATTACAGCCATGTTTCATACAAGACTTGATTTTCAAACAACCTTCGCTATACAATTCCTTTGTGCTGTGGAATATTTGTGCGTTCAAAGGATTATGAATTCTTTGAAAGTTTTTCATGCTACAAAGTCTTGCAAAATTCCAATGTATGAGTAGAATGTTATAAGGAAATGTTCATCAAATTCTGAAAGATATTTTAGTTATAGTTTGACCGATACCGCCTTATGCATGTGCGCGGCGAAACGGGGGGGTTGTGCAGGCCGCTCATTCGTCAACACTCATGGTGTTCCACCGCTCATGCACAGGCGCGGTACAGTGGTCTCGGTGAAAATAGCAGAAAGTGTTAGATACGAAACTATGACTTTCAACCACGGCTTTTTTTATGTAGGTAGTCTTAAAAGTAGCCTAGTACTTAGCTAGGCATCTTCATCTCTGTGTCATAAACTATTCACTACACCTACGACGTTGTGGTTTAATACCAGGTAAAACACTAACAAATAACTCAAGCAAATTATTAGTGTAAATGTACCTAAGATTTACATTAAATATAACTTTTTCCAATAAGCCCACGTTCACACGGATCAGTACGATATTCAACTGTATAGTTCTGTGTTTATTTTTGGGACCACTTGACAGTTTCATACAAAATTTAATTTTGTTTTTGACTGAATGAACAGCGGGTTGTTGACGTATGATCCTAACATTTTAATGTAAAATTTCGCACTCTGTCAACGGTTACTCATCATCTGCCTAGCCTTTTTCCCAACCAAGTTGGGGTCGGCTTCCAGTCTAACCGGATGCAGCCGAATACCAGTATATTACATGGAGCGACTGCCTATCTGACCTCCACAACCCAGTAACTGGGTAATACAATACCCCTTGGCAAGACTGGTTGTCAGACTTTCGGGCTTCTGACGACCCGTAACGACTGTCAAAGATCCACAAATGACAGTCGGGCCAACGGCTTAACGTGCTTTCCGAGGCACGGAGGAGTCTCGATATGTAAAGATGGTCATCCATCCACGCACCAACCCCGGGAAGCGTAGCTTAACCTGATAGATCGACCCGTGCGGCTGTTATTACTTAGCCACGAGCTCCTCTGTGAACTCTGTGAACGGTTACTAATTTTGCCATATCTAATGATTTGTTCTCCCTTTTTTCAGTGTTGCGGCCCCTGTGTCTGTCCGTGGTGCGGCGGTGTCTGGTGCGGGCGGTGTTCCCGACGCATGTCAAGATGTGCGTGGTGTAGAGGTGCCCTCAGAGCCCCGGCTGCACCCTGCCTGGCGTTACAGCGGCTCATAAACGATCTTATGCTGCCGTGTCGGAATTATAGGTAGGTTATCACTTATCAAAATACAGTTCAAAATAAAAAGTCATTTATTCAAGTTAAGCAGAGAATCAGCGCTTTTGAACGTTAAAATTACATGACAGTCCCTGAAAACGCACGCCCTTGTTGAGTTGTTAAGGCCGGATAACGATGAATTTTTTTATTGAAATTACATACTACCGAAAAACTTCGGTCAATCCTGTTGAAAGTTGTTGTAGAAATATGAAGCGCTTTAAAAAATCACTTGTCTATGCCCTCTGGTTTTGGAAAGGCTATTGAACAATCTACTGAAATATATATTATCTGATTTGTGGTTCTGTTTATTCTGGCTATCAATCACGACGCCATGCAATTCGATTAGCAATTCACAGATAGACGTGTGTTCTATTCTAGTTGGGTATCAACCTCGAGCCTAAATCTCTTTAAATATCTTTAAGAGTCGACATAAAGGGCATCGGCTCCTCTCTCCTAATAAGCGGTGCTCAACAGGGTCCATACCTAATTGTTTCATTAATTTTAAGCCTACCAACTGTTTTACCAACATTATGGAATGAGAATTGAGAGGCCAGTCTATGTAATTGTAAATAGTACTATCTCTAGCCAGAATCATGTCCAATTAGATGGCTTTAACGGCCATGTATGTAGTATTATATGGGGAAGTCCATTATAGCAATGGATGTTTATTACAACTCCTTATGTCTGCAACTACCAGTAATACAATGAATCATTTTCCGGGTGACATCTTTAGCCAGAACAAATGATATTACAGTAGCAATATGACATCTACTGCAGTTTGAAGTACTGTTACGTCAATGTCTAGAAATACTATCAGAAATACCTAGGAAGTAGCTAATGTACTCGAGACTTGATAAGTATTTCCTGTCATGCAATCGTGTCCAACAGGTATGCCGTATTGGTTTCGGTGACGATACTGTTTCAAAGGAGATTGCTAAGTTTAGATCTTACTTAGAAACTAATATCTTCAAGTATTTGGATATCAAAAAGGCTTATTGCTTTTGATATTAAGAGTATCTGAATGGAGAACACCTTGATTTTGATTCTTAACTACGGTAGCATTTAGGTTTGTATTGTTCTGTATCCTTTATGTAGCTAAAATGCTATAGGTAATATTTTAAATTAATAAATATATAGCTTCGGAAAATGTAATTCAAAGTTATGAATCTAAGATCTTAGATTCATACCTCTGTTATCTTGATTGATTGGCCTTTGAAGGTCAGCAGTAGCCAACTCAATCCATTAAAAATCAAATACCTAAGCAGGTACCAATCGATAACTAATCCAATCACTTTCCCACTGAGAATAGTAAACGCCACATAAAAGTGGACAATAACCGTAACTAATAAGAACACTTGTTTGCCGAATAAACCGCAACTTTCGGACAATAAACCGTAACTGATAGATTAAAGTTACGATTTATTGCTTAGGGGCTGCACTGACTAGATGTTTTTTTGCCATCTTGAGGGTCAAAAGCATATTAAATATGCGCGTTCGCCCTTCATAGTCGATTCGAAGTCACCTTGTTTTTCAAACATCAGAATCTAAACTTTTTTGCACATAACATAACATCCAGTCTAGGCAAACAACATTCTTTAAGCGATCGATCAACAAAAACAAAAACAGAATCTTGCGCGAGTACATGAAAATATGGATTCCAATACAAAAAAGGACCGAACTACAAAATTAAATGTAAGGTACCTATTAAAGAATGAATTTATTAATTGATTCGTTCATTTCAGGCGATAAATAACCGCAGCGGTGACCCGCCAAATCTGTCAAAGCCTTTACACGTTCCGCCTCTTATTTTTATTGTGACGTCACGTTGACTTAATGTTTTCCTTCCTAAGATCTATTTTATTAGGTCTAGGTTTATGAGAACACTTAATATCAGTATCACCTACTTTATTTTGTATCGTCTTTTATTTTTCACTAGCTGTGCCCCGCGGTTTCACCCGCGTAAGTCTCGATCCAGTGGGAATATCGGGATAAAAACTATCCTTTGTCCTAATCCAGGTCATGGTCTACCCATGTGTCAAATTTCATCTAAATCCGTTTTGCCGTTTTAGCGTGAAAGCGTAACAAACAAAGAAACGCATTTATAATACATATTAGTTAGGATTTTCCCTGAAGCATTCAAAGAAAGAAGGTATTTGAAAAAAAAAATAACTGCCTAAAACTAATAATTAAGGTCTCCCAAAATTTTTATAAATCGTATAATCACAAATTGAAAATCCGTGAATAATGAAAACCTTGAAACATTTGCTGGTAGATTTAATAAAATAGGTAGTGAAACGATCAGTGTACAAAAATAGGAACTTTCATTTCATTAATAACCAAGATTTGAAACCCACTCGCAAGGTTTTGAACTACAATAATGTTGTAGAAAATTCATTGAAATTCTATTTATAATAATTATTATGAATTATTCTCGTACATAAAGCTAGTGGGTACTCATAATCATTTTTCCGAGAAAATGAGTGGGCAGGGCATTCCATAGTGAATTCCATAATAATTTAATGAGATATTTCAGAGATGTTCCTATTATAAGTTAAAAGAATACGATGCTTTTCACAAAAAATGCCGATACTTATTTAAAATGAACGTGCACGAATCACAATGTGCATTCATTTAATTGCACGCACGTGATTCAATCAGTGGGCAAAAAAAAAAAATACACGTTTATCGTTTTCTAGCTAATTTATTTAGTCTTTGTACTCGATTTAATAACATTTGACGTTAATATTCCCCGCTACTAATAATTAACAGCAGTTTTTTTTTCTAATTGTTAAGCAATACGAAAATACTAGGCAGTCCCAAGCACCGCTGAAATAACAAATAATGATTGAGAATTGAAGGATGACTTCAATTCAAGTTTACAAAAGTTGAATTTTGATTTACAATTTAGACACTGCAACATTATCATTATTATAAATCTCAAACAAACACAATCTAGCATTGAATAGATTATATACTGTCATTGTAAAAACGTTAACCACTGTCCAAACAGCATTTTATTAAGAAAAAAACTAATTTTCTTTTTCTTTGTTCACAGACGCGGATGCACAGAGCTCCTCACAGCGGTTACCAGAGTCAAGCACGAAGAAGACTGCAAATATGACACCATGATCTGTCCCATCACAGCCAACTGCTGCTCAGTACCCTTCGAAGAACTAGCCTCACATTTACAAAACAACCACAACATCATCGCGGTCTACTCACAGAAGATAAAGATCTTAATAGAAAACTTCCAAACGAAGCTGAAAAAGACAGCATGCTGCAGAACGAAATACAAGATTATCTTGTTACACCAAAAAAGCGCTTTCATCATCAAAGTATGCATCTACAACTACCACGTAAAGGTAGAAGTGATGAGGCGGAAACTCGGATACATTGCTGATGTTAAATCAGAGACAAAAAGAAGCGATTACAGCGCTTTGATAGAATTCCAAAGCAAAGCGCTCTGCACAAAATCTGCTATTCTGATAGAAAACGAAGCTTACGGGAAGAAGGCTGAAGTACAATGGAATGATGTGGTGATGAAGTCTGAGAATGATGAAGCTATCACAATCCATGTTAATATCGGCAAATCAGACTCGGATTTGTTGAGGAAAGACTATGCGGAACCTTGATTAACGAATTATATATAGACGAGGGATGGTCTTCAATTTCCAACAGTATCATTTGCCCAAAGGCAAGCAAAGATGCTGAGAAAATCGAGTGCGAAACATCGTGGCAAATAGTGCTCAAAACAGTGGAGACAATTAAAAAATATCACAATTATCATTCCGATTAGATATGCATTTAAATATAAACATAGATTCATTTTTATTTAACGATGATGTGGACTTTTAGAAGCTTGGATTAAGTAATGCTGTTGGTGATATTCGCGAACTCAAGTGAGAAAGAAATTTTGAAGATATTGGAAATGTATTCGTAAAAATGATATGAATTCGATGATAATGTTATGGCTATTATTTGTGTAAATAATGCTCTGGATAACATTATAATTAAGTAGTAAACTGACGCATTCAGGGATAGACTGGTTCTAACGTTTATGAAATTTAATCTTACCTCATATCTTACCTTCAAAATAATTATGTATGGAAAATAATTTGCCTCGCTGGACCAGTCGAAATACTTGAGTTCGCGAATTAACACCAATTGTGACTGATGTAGCCTTAATGTTAGAATAATTTAGTATTTAAGAATACGGATATGTGAGATAAAAATATAACACTAGATTTTTTATATTTGCATTTTTATTTCTAGCTTCCCCTGGTGATTATTGAATAGATCAGATTTTGTACTAAAATACTGAATAGATAATATAATTATACTATTGAATGTTATTAAATCTTTTAAAATATTTTTTTGCTGTGTTCGGATATTCCCGCGCCGCTTTCCTCTCTGCAAGTTGCACCGCGGTGACTCATGCCACGCTCTAAATATCTTCTAACATTTGTTTCTTGAGGCTAAGAAATAACAGCCGCACGGGTCAATAAATCAGGTTAAGCTACGCTTGCCGCAGTTGGTCCGTGGATGGGTGACCATCATTACATACCAAGAACCCTCCGTGGCTCGGAAAGCACGTTAAGCCGTTAGTCCCGGCTGTCATTCGTGGATCTTTGACAGTTGCTGCGGGTCGTCAGAAGCCCGAAAGTCTGACAACCAGTCTTACCATTACCCAGTAACTGGGTTGTGGAGGTCACATCTGACCGCTAAAGTATTTTACATAGAGCGACTGCCTAGTACTGGTATTCAGCTGCATCCGGTTATACTGGAAGCTGACCCCTACATAGGTAGTTGGGAAATGGCTAGGTAGATGATGATGATGATTTGTTCTCGCCGCGGTCGTAGACGCAAGACGCAGGTCGCGGTGATGTTATGGCCAAAGGTTAAGGGGGTCCTGATAAACTAAACAAAAATGCGTATAACAATACAACCGTTTTCCTCTGTAACCTTTATTGTATTGACTTTCAATACAAGGTTTTTCGTTATCACACCGGAAATTCTACAATGCCATCCGCTGACTGCCACTACATCTTGCTAATATTCTTAAAATATAATATGCAAAGTAGAAACTGAATTAGGAATAATTTTCTTAAGCATATTTACAACATAATTTAGAACCATAATAATATCGGAGGTTATCGCACAAATGAACCTTCTTATGTAATAGGTACAACAGCTTGCAACAGTTTCCAAACAAAGGACTTTTATAAAGGCTAATGAATATTGACAAAGCCAATGAGCTGCTAAGGACGGGGTGACAACCATGATTGCTTCCTAAGTGATGGGTTGGCAAGCAAAATTAAAAACAGATTACTCATGTGGACACAACTTACTTTAATAGTTCTTTCAAAGCTTTAGGCCTAGCCTACTTTTCCCAATTATATTGGGGTCCGCTTTCAAATTTTACGGAGCGACTGCCTATCTGACCTCCACAACCCAGTAACTGGGTAATACGATACTCCTTGGTAAGACTGGTTGTCAGACTTTTGGGCTTCTGACGACCCGTAAAGACTGTGAAAGCCGGGATCAACGGCATAACGTGCTTTCCGAGGCACGGAGGAGTCTCGATAATATGTAAAGATGGTCACCCATCTACGGACCAACCCCGGCAAGCGTAGCTTAACCTGATGGATCGACCCGTGCGGCTGTTATTACTTAGCCACGAGCTCAAAGCTCAAAGCTTAGCTATATGTAAATAAATCAAAACCTCATTCTATAGAGAAAATAATTCTGTTAAAGTCGGTTAAAAAGGAACATAACAGCCTGTGACGGTAATTTCTTAGTAGGACATGAATTACAATTAGAGTAACAGCCGGTTGCAGAAACGAACTTTAACTTTTAAAGCTGTAATTAAATACTAATCTTTCATTAACTGGTTGCAGAGAGCAACATTAGACTCGGTTTTAATGCTTCGTTAATGATCCGTTACGTAATGGGGCATTAATGTGTGTCTTTGTGCAACTGGGTGTTAGTAATTGTAAAATTACACAATGTGTTTGTGTTTAGATAACATGAATAATCGAACTTGCCAAAATGAAGTACTGGCAAAGTTAGTCTCGTGATAGGATAAATTGTAGCTGGTTATATGATAATGGACGAAATTCACTAAACCAAAAAACACAAAAGATATATGACATTATTCACTTATTTTAATATCAGTATAAAAGGAAACTTTATTAACATTACACAGTTATTTCCTATTTTCTCACGCTTGGTATTCGATAAAATTCAGAGAACCACGTCATATTGGTGTCCGGAGCAAAGGTCTAACAATCTCTCATTAATTAGGTAGGTAAGATTTGTGAACAATAATAACATCAGAGGGCCTAGACAAGTGACAATCGCTTCGAAAGCGTTTCGTATTTCTACAACGACTTTCAACAGAATTGACTTAAGCCTGTCGATAGCTTAAGTCCTATAAATTTTTGCCTTTTCCATCATCGTTATCGCTGATAGAATGTCACTTTGTCTAGGCCCTCAGGTCCTACCTACTTCTACAAGTGTTGTGTTCTTCAGATTAAAACTACTGAGAGGGTTCTGAAAGATTGAGAGAGACAAACGTGGAACAATATTTAACATAACATAAGATCTGTAATATCTATAATACCACACACATTTTGCCAGATATGTTTAAGTCTCATATAATAGGGGGCGAACCTATTATCATCAACCGGGCACAAATCCAGACACCTCACAATCCACAATTTATCCGACCTGCACGCGTAGAATGACCACCATAGAAACGGGTTTGTTGAAGGAAGAATAGACAAAATGACAGATGCACAATAATAACTGTCATTTTGTCCATTCTTCCGTTGACAAAACCCGTTTTTACGGTGGTCATGCTACTCGTGCTGGGAATCGAGCCCAGGACAGGATGCATAACAGTAGCGCTTGCGACCACTAGACCCACGAGGCAGTTTGAAAATCTTTACTACTCTCCAAAATACCGACTTAGCCTCTCATTAGACTGAAAGAAGCTGTCACAGTCTAACTCTTCAACCCACGATCAAGCTCCAACAAATTTTAACTGTTCCTTGTCCAAGATTAACAAATAACTTTCACTTGCTCATGACATTTTCTAAACTAATATAAGTATGTGGAGTAGGCCAGGATACTAACATGGCGGCCTTAATATAGACCGACGGAATTACAGTCACTTGCTTGTAATGCGACGCACGGAGTTGTGTGGGTGTCCATTACGCGCGGATGATACGAGAAATCGATTAAAAAGCATAAGCTGAAAATGCGCTTAAATTGTGTCAAGTATCTTGGGTTGAGTTGAAGTGTATCTTAGTATCAAAGCTCCCAATGGCAATAGCATTGAATTTGATAGCTCCAAAACGTATTACACAGTACCTACCCGACTTCTGGATCAAATGAACGATATTGTGCAGTTGGTTGCAGAATTAAATAAGTAATCCAATATTTAGTACCTAACTATTATTATTTAAAAGATTGTCCATGGAGATTCTCACCGTTCTTCTCCACAGGACCCTACCACGCTTTGGAATGGGCAACAAGCTTCATCTTTCTGACTGACCGACTCCTTAGACAATTCAAAAGTGCCAGTAAATAATTGTAATAAATGCTTTGAATTTGAACTTACTGATGCGCAAAATATTACACTATAAGACCGAAACACACGACAGTTTCACCTCTTAAAAATGTCGTAACACACACAACCACGGAAACCAACCAAGGTTGAATATTTACAAAAGAAAAAGTCTTCATTATTATTTCTTCACGAAACAACAAATTTTTCTTTGAACAATTAGGAGCCAAGGCTGTTACGTTTCAAATCATTAGAAGCATAATTATTGGGTATAAGCAAATTGTAGTATTAGGTATTAATGCAGTAATTTGTAGTGAAATTGGTATCCTTTTAAAGGAATCGTATTTTTTTTTGTAATTAACCTAAAAATGAAATTAAAAGAGTGTTCATACTGTGTCATTTAAAAGAGCTCAGCAGATAACAACCATGATCCACTTTATCGATCACATTAGCAGAATCATAATGTGAAAATATTATGGATCATCGTAAAATGTCAGAAACTGACAATTAATAATATGATCTGCGTGTAATTCATAATACGAAATAATTCATCTGTTTGACAGTTTTCTATGGAGAATCGTAAAATGGTCGACACATTATGAATTGCTTTTAAGTCAAATTAGAGGAATTGCTAATGACAGCTGGGATTCATGACATGAACTGCTTTTAGAGGAATTGCCAATGTGGCCGGTTTAGGCCCCCAGTTGTGTCCAGATTTATCCTAAAAGTTGGTTAATTATGTAAGTATATTGTTGAAAAAAAAATATACTTACATAATTAGTGAAATATTCACAAAACGTAAAAGAGCACTGTACACGCACACATATTATATTTCAAAATACAAAAACAAGTGTGTGTGTACAGTGTTTCTTTTCCGTATTAATTCAAAACATTTTGTGACTATTTTACTAAAAATAAAATAAAACTTTTTTTAATGGTATTTTTTTTTTGGATATTTGGACTCTATACTGTATACATATCGTGACATAAATAAACTTGGTATGATGGCTAAGAAAGACGTTTAGGACTCACTTACTTCTGATTGGCCGAGAAGACAACAGGATTTGGGAAACTGTGGAGCAAAACCTTAACCGAGCAGTGACTCTGTATATCTTATTAAAAATAACTTATGACTAATGAGTCCATGTGTGTGTGGAATACGTTTTTTGAGCTCATAGGAAGGTTATTCTTTGTACGTGTAAACCTAAAACACAGTATAATAAAGTAACAGTATTATATCTCGGCAATAACCTTGAAATAATAACCTACGGCCGCTAGTTAGATAAACGGACGCATTCCACATTGGGCAGCCGCTTAAACGGTACCTGAGGTATTCCACATACGGCACCTATCGATATTTTTCGGACCTCAAAATCAAAAATCGACGAATGGGACGTTTTTTCTTTGAAAAAAAGAAAAAACGTCCCAACTATATAGTACGTAGTGATCCGTAGGTGCCATTAATGGAATAAAATTTAAAATAACAAATTATTCCACCAATGGCACCTCAGGTGCCATTCAAGCGGATGCCCAATGCGGAATACGTCCGTGCGTAACTGCCACGCACTCGATACTGTTGTATATTGATATACACTGAGATTTAAAAGCACGTCGTTTCTGCCGTTTTCTATGAAGATATAATACTGTTACTTATTTATACTGTGCCTACAGTATAACTTCAAGTAGGGGTCATGAAGACCACAAGATAAAGCGCACCTGAGTCGAAAATATAACAGTACTAAAACCACACTAAAAGCTAAGTGGTCGTTTGTTTTCTTCACACTAACATTTCTTTGCGTTTCTTAGCACTTTTGGTTCGACCCTTCCCTTTTCATGTTCCTTCAATATTATACCTTCGCAACCTCAAGGGACTGTGAGGATTTCTACAGTGTCTGATGTAAGTGTAGGTTCCTGTTCATGAAGGATTAACAGCCTATGATGGATAAGTACACAGGAGGAATGCTTTTTTGTTTCAGTGAAACATGAAGAGCCATAAAATCTTAAACGTATCGAAACAAAACTTATGCTGAACTAGTTTCCGCCGCGGCTTTGCCCGCGTTGTATGCCGATAAAAGTAGCCTATGTCCCCAGGCTGCCATCTACCTCCTTGCCAAATTTTATCGAAATCCGTTCAGTGGTTTAGGCGTGAAAAGGTAACATACGGACAGACAGAGTTACTTTACTGAATTTATTATATAAGTATGGATTTACGTTCAAATCCTAACTTAAAATTATTATAAATGCGAAAGTGAGTTTGTTTGTTTGATTATTTGTTACGATTTCACGCTAAAACGGCTGAACGGATTTAGATGAAATTAGGCACATAGGTAGACCATGACCTGGAATAGGACATAGGATACTTTTTATCCCGATATTCTCACGGGATCGAGACTTACGCGGGTATAACTGCAAGCAGCTAGTATTATGATATTTTTTAGTTTTATCTTTGGGCAATTGGAGGCTGGAACTGTGCTATAACCATGGTGCATGCAGTTGTCTAAGCAAGGGAGCTTTCTACTACAGCAATGATACGTGTAGGGCACTTCTTAGTTGGATGTGAACTGGCGTACGTATTGCAGTTTATATGGGTTTTATAAGATTGTGAGGACCATCTACACTTTCACTTCATAAAACCTGTAGGAGTATAACGGGAGTTTAGTTTACCAATAAAGTGAATATTGCAACAGTATACTCGCCGAGAGAAAAGCACATTATTATAGCAGAAAGTATGGTACGAGCAAACATTACGGTATGTTACAACATCGTGTTCATTTATTTTATGACGTCATAAAAGGTTTCAGGAACAAACAATAGGTACCTGCATACTTAAAGGTTTTACCACAAAAACTTAGACTTGTTCAACGCGTGTCTAATGTCAGTATTATGTCAAATCCATACAGAAATGTCATGTTTAAAAGTTGTTTAGGCTAAACAACTCATAAACACGGTTTTGTGGTAAAAAGGTAATTTTTTAAAATAAAAACCTTTTCTTAGTTCATTAAAAAAGCTTTTAACATTTCCTATTTTGAATTTTAAACCTTAAGCTGTTCAATTTTGAGTAGAAATTCATTCGACATATGTTGTAAGTTAAAAAAATGATATAATTAATTTTGTCAACTCAATACCTATATTTTAAAGTTGCAAATCGTTTGTCTTACGTTGTCAAATACAGGTTGTTAGCAAGTCGTGACAACCACATTTCCAAGTGCTGTAAAATGTTTATTCAGTAGTTAAATTAAATAGGTGACCAAGTGAACTGGTTACTGAAGGTTTCAGTCACGACTTTGTCATACATTATTACCTTCATTGATTAACACTGTGAATCATGATGCATGCAAGGCAGTGCAGGGTGTGACCTTAAATATGGCAAAGTAGAAAAATAATGTCAATCAATCTGCCTAGTATTTTCCCAACTATGTTGGGGTCGGCTTCTAGTCTAACCGGATGCAGCTGAATACCAGTATTTTACATGGAGCGACTGCCTATCTGACCTCAACAACCCAGTAACTGGGTAATACGATACCCCTTGGTTAGACAGGTTGTCAAACTTTCGGGCTTCTGACGACTCGTAACGACTGTCAAAGATCCACAAATTATAGCCCGGACCAACGGCTTAACTTGCTCTCCGACGCACGGAGGACTCTCGGTAAGTAAAGATGGTCACCCATCCACGGACCAACCTCGGCAAGCGTAGCTTAACCTGATGAATCGACCGTGCGGCTGTTATTACGTAGCCACGAGCTCCTCCAAGTAGAAAAAAAAGTAAAACTGCTGAAACCTGATATCAACATCGTCACGACATCGAAAAAGCTAAGTCAGGAGATTTTCCGCTAGGTACTGGGTTTATGAATGCATTAAAAATCTTTTTAGAGCGAAACACATTGATTCGACCATGTAATATCGAAGTCGAAAATAAAAATCGCTTTTCATTTTTTCGGCTACGGCGAAGAAAAAAGGAGGGTTATGATTTTGACCGGTATGTATGTATGTATGTATGTTCATGTGTTCCCTCATATCTTATAAACGCCTCATCACAATTTGACAAATGAGGGATCGTTGGAAGCGTCTTGACCGTCCGCTGGTTATAGGCTATATGACGTCACATTAAATTAAAAATAGCGCCCTCTAGAGGACATAAAGTCAGGAACTAAAAAAAAATACTGTTTAATCGTACCATGTTGGGTATCAAATAAAAAGGGCTTAATGAGCACATTTAAAAAATATATATATTATAACCCCAAAAATAATTAAAAAAAAATTAAAGTAATAAAAACTTAAACCCAACTACGACAAAAAAGGTATAAACAACACAGACGGACAAATTAAAAATCCGGAGTCACACGTGTCAGGGCATAAATCGAACAGATTACGTGTGACTCCGGATTTTTAATTTGTCCGTCTGGTTTTAGTTTTTATTACTTACTTTAATTTTTTTGTCTGTATGTCCGCGTCGTTCTTCTAAACCACGCAACAGATTTTGACGAGGTTTTCACTACCTATCGTGTAGAGAATTTATTCCGGAAGGTTTATGTGTATAATACTACGTTACTATTAAAGTTATATATAAGCCGACAAATTGCTTTGCAGTTTGGCAGATTTATGTAATGATAAAACTGTAACATTATGGATTAAATACAAATAAAAAAATATAAAAAAATTACCTAAGAATGTCTCGATGGTGCTCGAAGAAGGAGCGGTATCGCTAGTTAGCAATAAATACCTACTTCTTTCAGTTGTACAGTTGCTTAAAAATACACCTACAGAATTTCCCAACAGTATAGAAAAAAATTGTCAGAAAGAATAGAGGTTTATTAAAATGACGTCACGCCCCCAAAACCTTAATACAAAAACAATTTTCAAGCCCTCAAAACCACTTAATATGCCGTCAATGGACAAGTTCAATCCTAAAAATAACTTATCAAGACCTTATTCACGCCATTTATTTTTAACAACGTCCCCACAATACTCCGTTATTTTTACCCCCACATTTCCGAAATTAACCCATAAAGTCTCTTCACACTTCACCATGGCGTGACGTGACCAATAAAGGCTTGGACGGACAGGCGCATCAATGGGACGTAGGAGCGGGAAATAAGTAGGTATGACGAGACATGACAAGTGCACGCTTTTTAACCGACTTCTTCAAAAAGGAGGATGTTTGTTACGCGATTACTCCGCCAATTATGAATCGATTTTGATGATTCTTTTTTTGTTTCGTAGGTCATGCTTCCGAGGCGGTCCCATATAAATTTTATTAACTTTGCTTGCGATATCCTGTTTGACTCTTTCACTGTTATTTACATAGCAGGTAGTGGTATTCGGATTTGTGTGGGGTAGGTACCACAACTAAAAAGTGAAAAATAAAAATTTTTACAAAAAAAAAAGTTTTTTTCTTCTTATTGTGTGGTTAGTGACTAACCTGGTGTCAGATTTTTGAAGCCGTCCATGAGCCTCTGACTTGGCTTCACATGTCATCGAGAAATACCTCTCAAGGCATGCCGGATTCCTCCCAGTGTTTTCCTTCACAGTTTTTGAAGCAAGTGATAATTATTCAATACGCAAATGCATCCGAAAATTCAGAAGTGCATGCCTTGGATTCGAACGCGAGACCTATGACTTGGCAGTCTGACGGTCACACCACTATGTTATCACTGCACGCTAAGATGTTATGGTAGAGCGATAGAAATGAAAAATTACAGCCTGTTGATCTGTTCTGTAAATCTCATCGTGAGAACTAAGGTGAAGTGAATTTGAAGTGACCTGTCATAGCACCTGCATTGCTATTCTGTAACCATCTCACCGTGAAAACTTAGGTGAAGTGAGCTTCAAGTGAACTGACACTGCCTTAACATCATTAGGTATCGATGACAATGACAGCTCACTCCGCGCTCACTTCACCTAAGTTTTCACGGTGAGATGGTTACAGAATAGCAATGGCTAGGGATTAGGTGAAGTGAGCTCATTTCAAGCTCACTTCACCTAAGTTTTTACAGAATATTCCGGTTGTATTTACAAACGGTTTCATTTTAAGAAGTTTTAAGTTTACAATTAATGTTGCTTACTAAGAAAGGTTTCTTCAAGAAAATTACCTATCATTATTTAAGTTTTCAGTAAACCTACATGTTGTATTAATGCAGGTGGAACTTAATAATCCCATAAGGTATAATTATCTCGTTGCGACACGAAACCATAGAAGCTTGCTTGCTTCGTAAAGCAAACAAATTAAGTGGATGGGTCGGTAAATATTATAGTACATTTTAGATTAAGCCCATGCCCGCTAAACTGTTGATTGGCATTTAGAAGGCCGATAACAATTAAAATTCTATTGTCTCTCGTTAGTGACATTAAGAGGTAAAAATCGGCAACGTGCGAGTCGGACTCGCGCACGAAGGGTTCCGTACCATTATCAATAAAAACGGTAAAAAAATCACGTTTGTTGTATGGGAGCCCCCTTAAATATTTATTTTTTTGTATTTGTTGTTATAGCGGCAACAGAAATACATCATCAGTGAAAATTTCAACTGTCTAACTATCACGGTTCATGAGATACAGCCTGGTGACAGAAGGGCAGACAGACAGACAGACAGCGGAGTCAAAGGGTAAAACGGGACCCTATTACTAATAATAGGGTCCCGTTTTACCCTTTGGGTAAGGAACCCTAAAAAGCAAAAAAAAAGTATAATTATTATCTTCTGATAATAATGCTCTCTTTTTGCGTTCCTAACACTCCCTGGAGAAAACAAACGTCTGTGTACTTTTGAGGTGTTTAATCTGTCTATAGTTAAGTAGGTACATACCTACTGAAAGAGAAGAAGAATTTTGCCCATATAATTCGACGTAGGCGTATTTTTTTGAAAAAACGAACTCTTTGGAAAAATATCAGTACACAAATGTAAGAAATTCACGGACGATGGCATTTTGATAAAAACACTATTTTATGTTTTGAATTTGGAGGTCGCATATTCAGTTATTTTCGCGTCAATGTGGACGATCCTTAACATTCACCTCACACTTATCGATAATCGATAGATTTGCGTTTCCACACAATTGAGCATCAATGAAGTTCGGCTTTCATCGGCACCTGACCGACACCAAGGTAAGTCTTTAAAAGTTGTAATGAGGTTTTTGAAGGTTTTGTTAGAAGGGGTATGTACGAAGAAACATTTTGAAAATCGTTTAGAATCCTTTGATGATATTAAGGATTTCACCTAAGTTATTTCAATTCCGTATTTCTTAAATTAATACCTGTTTGCCTTTGTACGCCTCCTGGCATAACAGAGCTCTTTTTATCAAACATAATATCTGTATTTCTATTCCTATGTTAACAAATAAATAAATAAATTACTATAAAATATATTATCGAGAATAAAAAACATTTTCTTAATTAAATCACCACCTACAAATATTCGTCTAACTAATTTAAGAACTACACTTAACAAAAGTCCGAACATAAGTAATAGGGTTTAAAATTGTAAGCTACAATATAAATAAACCCCAAAAACTTCCGTTGTTTTTCACAGGTGTAGACACTTTTTCCGTGATGAAGTCCTCATTGGTAAAATTGTAAGGTTATGTCAGACTCCCACTGCCTATTAAGAGGAAATAAGGTCGGTCTTTTCTCCATACAAAAAGTCATAATTCGAGTTTCGGCTCTCGCTTATTTCCTCCTCCAATATTGAACCAATTTGAAAGATATTTTATAAATTGAATAAGAAGGATATTTACTGTGCCCCTATGTTTTATTTTTTCATTAATAGCTGTCCAATAAAACAATAGGCCTCTGATGACAGCGGTCTAAACAGGTAACTATGAGCATTTTCTGAGGGTTCTAGTGCTTCTACAGATAATGTATCATCGAATCGGAAACATAGGAGCATAGCTAGTAAATATTCATAAACCAGAGAGAAAACAGGCGAGAGCGTTCGTATGGAGAGGGGACCGACCCTATATCCTCTTAATCCCAGGTGAAGGTAAAAGTGACGGCTGAACGTGGGAATTGCAATAAGCTAAAAAAACACTTACCTCAGCAGCAATATAAGCAGGAATGACAGAGAGGAGCAGCCTCTCCTGCTGCTCTCTCTCACACTCCAGCTTCACTCTCTGCTCCAGGCAGGTTCTAGTACCAGCGAAGGTATTCCTGTGAGCCCTCTCTGTGAGTGCTCGGTAATAGAGGCCGATACCGCTGGCAGAGATGAGGAGAGATAGCTCGCAGATCAGCTGTGGAAGAGAAGGGTGGATGAGTGGACGGTTGGTAAAGATGAATAGATGGACCTCAGACCAAATAAAAAACCAAGACAGTGCGCTATCAACAGTGACGTGAGGCTGGTTTCGTAAACATGTGTCCACATATTTTGGTGTAGTTTGATTGTAAATGGTAGTAAATATGTGCGTTTGAGCGTGTATGCACAGAGCGGTGGTGCAGTTTTGGCATGCTTCACTGTACTGTTCGTAGCACTCTGTCTTGGTTTTTTATTTGGTCTGAGGGATGGACGTGTTTGACTTATGAATGCAAATGTAGGACTCCGCTTTCCGTCCGCGTCTGTCTGACTGTCCGTCTGTCACCAGGCTGTATCTCATGAACCGTGATAGTTAGACAATTTTCACAGATGATGTATATCTGTTGCCGCTATAACAACAAAACTAAAAAACAGAATATAATAAATATTTATCGGGGCTCCCATACAGCAAACGTGATTTTTGCCGTTTTAATAGATAATGGTACGGAACCCTTTGTGCGCGAGTCCGACTCGCACTTGGCCGGTTTTTAATTTTAGGCCCCATGTTATAGGATGCGGGACTATTGTCATCAACTTGGCACTAATCCAGACTCCGGGAAGCAGATATGTGTGATATATAGGTATGCGTAAATAAATAATGTTAAGAAGAACAAGGAACCAGTGAGATGTATGCCCATCCATACTGAGATCACTGATTTTTGCACAACATAGTGATTTTGAAAAGGTTGTGTGTTAATGAGCCGTTTACGATGAGATGAGACCGGTTTTGCAATCTAGTTCATGGCTTATTATGTAAAGTCCAGATTCCGATTTCCGTCAACGAATGCCTCATTAGTTGACGCCAAAAGCCGAAAGGATTAAAATACATATTGTACAGTATCTAACAAAGCACGGAAATACAATACATTCAGGCAGCTCGTACAGGAGCAGAAAACCTCAAACGGCGCAAATATAACAACCTTGTTGGGAGCTATATGTTTGAGCCGTTTGGGGTTGAAACACTAGGGCCGCGGGGTCCAAGTGCGCATCGAGTATTTCGGGACATCGCTAAGTGATTGAGCGATTGAGAGCAGTGGTGGCCCAGTGGTTACGACTACGACTTACGAGTTGTAGGTCGTAGGTTCGAACCCTGACACGCGCTTTACTTTGTGTAAATTATTTCATCACCACTGCTCTCAAAAACGGTGAAGGAAAACATCGTGAGGAAACCGGCATGTCCTAGAACTAAAAATTCGAAGACATGTGACATCTACCAACCCGCACTGGGCCCGCGTGGTGGATTACGGCCCACTCCCTCTCACAGAGCGGAGGCCTGTGTCCCAGCAGTGGGAATATTATAGGCTAAGCGATTGGTCGACTCTTCACGTGACCAGAAGGCTGGCCTATTTTTAGCCCAAAGAATCAGCATTGCCATTCAAAGTGGCAATGCTGCCAGCCTTTTGGGAACTTTTCCCATTGACAGCGATGCGGACGAATTCCTTGATGCCCAATGAGCCCCTCCCCTTTATTTGTTTTTTTAAATAATAGTTAGTTGTATAATAATTATATTGTTTTTAAAGTATTGTTACTGCAATTAACTACGTGTATTTATACATTCAACTTATTTTATTTTCAAATGAGAAATGAAAAGCAGTCCACATTGTCAACATTAAAAAAAAACCGTTCAACCGTTTTAGCGTAAAAAACAAACAAACTCACTTTTGCATTTATAATATTAGTTAGGATTTCTTTTGAGTATAATAAAGATTCTCTAACCACAAATGCTCTCAAGAACCCTATTTTAGATGTTTTTCAAAAAAAAACTCCGCTTTTATTCTTCATTCACGTTCTTATCTTTCTATAGTCGCTTCTATGTTTCAGTCATGAAGGTTTCAGCGTCGCATACAAACGGTTAATTATTTTATCGTAAGCTGCAATATTTTATCGTAAGCTGCAATATTTTATCGTAAGCTGCAATATTCTTCCATAGAAGTATCATTTTTATGCCAGCTTTTATGTGGGAAAACAGTTGTGACATCGTAAAATGTATTCTATTCGAGTGCGATTTACATTTAAAGGAAAAAGTCTTACTGAATTAATAAACCCTAAAATAATAACTAAAAAAACAACCTTTATAAAATACAGGAACTTTTGAAACCTGGAATATTTATTTAGTGTCTGCCAAAAAAGCTGAGAGGAGCTCGTGGCTAAGTAATAACAGCCGCACGGTTCGACCCATCAGGTTAAGCTACGCTTACCGGGGTTGGTCCGTGGATGGGTGACCAGCTTTACATACCGAGACTCCTCCGTGCCTCAGAAAGCACGTTAAGCCGTTGGTCCCGGCAGTCATTTGTGGATCTTTGACAGTCGTTACGGGTCGTCAGAAGCCCGAAAGTCTGACAACCAGTCTTACCAAGGTGTATCGTATTACCCCGTTACTGGGTTAGTAAAATCCAATAGAAAACATAGTGCACATAAACTAGGTACTGACCTATTCATAAGCATAATCAGCCTATAATGTTCCCACTGCTGGAACACAAGCCTTCTCTCTGTGAGAGGGAGTGAGCCATAATCCACCACGTGGGCCCAGAGCGGGTTAGTAGATATCACATGTCTTCATTTGTACGCAGTGCAGTTCAGTTTTGAGAGCGGTGGGAAATAATTTGCAGAAAGTAAAGCGTGTGTCAGGGTTCGGACCTACGACACACAATTCGTGAGTCGCGGCTGTTTCAACTGAGCCACTATTTCTCACCGACCTATTGAATTGGTAAATTTTTTACAAGGCTAGCCGGAAACAGGACAAATCAACTACTAACTAGGCCATATTAACCCATATTGCCTTAATTAACAAGCGACCGATACAAATCAGCTTTAAAAGTATAAAAAAACAAAGAAAAATAAAAGTTAATGAAGTCAGAAATACTACAGAGCACACGCTTTCTTGTTACAAAGTTATTTCAATGGGGTTTAGTCACACGAGGTAAACCATAAATATAATCATGATTAGAAGTTATAAATAACCGCGGTTTAACAAGGTTCCTTCAAGTTACAGTAAGAATTTATCAAAACTTACAAGCCTTGTGGTACCATATGTCATTAATTAGTTCACAAGTACTTGTATTTTGACACATTTATTCGTGATTTTGTTTATCAAAAAAAATATTTTGTACTTGTAGAAAATCATAACAAATCCTGATAGTGTCCGGCGACTCCCTATTCCATCTTAAAAGTATAAGTGTCGTGCTTAGTACCGCAAAATGTTTAAATTCGATTTTCTTTTTTTAAATGTGGTCAAAAGAGAGAGATGGCCTGATGCCCGTGTCCCAGCAGTGGAAACATTATGGCTGATTATGAATATGGAGATGAGCTATGAATTTAACGAAAATTAACATTCTAGGTAACTTGTGAACGTGTAGACTTGTAACTTTTGATAAACAGGGCCCATGAATAAAAAAAAAGAACTGTGAAAGAAAACATCGTGAGGCAACCGATGTCCTAGAAAAATTCTAAGACATGCGTATTAACCCGCGCGGTAGATTACAGCCCACTCCCTCTCGAAGCGAGGAGGTCTGTATTCCAGCAGTGGGAAGATTATGGGCCGATCATGCAATTTGCTATGTCCGTCCTTTTTTTTTTTGAGTTTGGGAAATTATCAAATGACTTTTCCGGCTCTGCCCAGAGCGGAAGGGTGTGCCAGACGTCTACTGACTAAAACCCACCCGTGATCCTTCAGTTGCCTGTTGCCAAGGTGCCAGATGCTATGTCCGTCCTGACACTAAAGATTTTCCAATTTAGCGAGCCCGATTTATATAACAGGGTTGACTCTTCAGACATAAAGTCAAGGGTAAAAAGCCAGTTTATTAGACACCGTTTTGTGTCAAGGTTGCCACGTCCATGAAAACAAATAATAAACGTTTATTGGCCGCAGACACGGAAAAGCGATGTCTTTTTGTTGCGGGCAGCCATTTGTTTTGGTGTAAATATTTAGGAGACTTCACGGTTTTTAGGTTACTGCTTTACTTTCTTTTCTTTCTAAATTAATGACGTTACATGGATGTTTATTTTTAACCGACGAAAAGAAAAGGAGGAGGTTCTCAAGTGGACACGAATATTTTTTTTTTTTTTTTTTTATGTATTACGCATAATTTTTTACCAAATGGTCCGATTTGAACGATTCTTTTTTTATTGGGGAGGGTATACCTCGAAGTTGGTCCCATATAATTTTGAGGCGGCGCCAAATACTCCCTATTATTATGTAATTAGGTAATTTGTTTGTGTTTGTTTGTTTGTTTGCCGCCTCAAAATTTGTTGCTTAAATTAGTTTAGGAGCTTAGTTACACTAAATGATTTATTTTTTGGTTTCCAGTTATCTTTTTTCGTCGGTTAAATTTTTTGTAATTAGTTTTTTTATATGGACTACTTTGTACCAATAAATAAATGATATTTCAAATACTGTATGAAGTCGTGTTTACCAATGCTCAAATGTATTTTTAAGAGATTTACGAAATCTGCCTCTTAAAAATCTGCTGCTGTTATATACATTTAAATTAGGTACTTATGTAATTGAAGATACAGGTCACGTTGATTACATTACAATATGTCTGTTATTGAATGGGACTCATTGACCTATAACTTAATCCTAACTAATATTATAAATGCGAAAGTGAGTTTGTTTGTTTGTTACACTTTCACGCTGAAACGGCTGAACGGATTTGGGATAAATTTGGCACATGCGTAGACCATGACCTGGAAAAGGACATAATGATACTTTTTATCCCGATATTCCGACGCGATCGTGACTTATGCGGGTGGAACCGCTGGGCGCAGCTAGTAATACTAATATTCAGTTTAGGCCTCTCACAAGGTGGACCAATGACCTTGTGAAGGCCGGAGGAATACGCTGGATGCGGGAAGCACAGAACCAGTCGAAGTGGCGATGCTGGGGGAAGCCTATGTCCACCAGTGGACGTCTTTCGGATGAAATGATGATGATGATTCAGTTTACTAATACTAATAGACAAATACCTCTGAGCATCAACTTAGGTAGATACTTACCGACCTAGTTTGTTATTCACAGGTGTCTTAATACCTTAATTTTTTAACCTGAACCTTACACCCAGCGCTGAAAATGAGCCAAGTTTTCTTGTAAACTTTCATGGCAGAAATCCTTTCACGAAAATTTCGAATATCCATAAACTATACCTTAATAACTCCCGACCATGAAAAACTCAGCACATAATTTACTTAGGTACTTATTTAAACATGCGGAACTTTTAGCTTAAATAAAGCTGTAGAAAGTAAAATATTTAATTACGAAAATTAATTCAATTAGTTCAAAATTAAGAGCCTTAAATGACCACGCGAGAAACTGTCACCAAATGATTAAATTAATACGAACACTAATTAATTTAATAAATAAAACTTACTGGCAACCAGCGCCTGCAATAACATTGCTAGCAACGCACACAATTAGCAAACAGGGTTATTGCTTATCACAAACTGTCAGGCGCTTTCGCTCACGACTATGTAAAAAGAACATTTTGCCTTGAAACACACTTCAATGGAATGAATGGGGGAATGGAACAAAAGAAGTTGCAACTATTGTCTTTTGCAGTTAGTTTTAAGTTCTGTATTCGTTTTGCAATGGTCTAAAAACTTTATTATAAGGTAGGTAAAGGGACTGGCCGTCTTTACTTTTTGACTCTGCACCAATACCAGATTTATGCAATACATAAAAAATCTGAAACACATGTTTCAAATTTCAGTAAGCCTGATTTGACGTATCAGCTAAAAGGCTTATCTGTTTTTGATAAGCAAAGTTAAATCATTTTTAAATTAAAATTAAATTACTTTAAACTTTAATTCTATGAATTCTGTAATATTCTCACCAAGAACAACAATATGAAACAGTGGCGTGGGTTACGACATAATCAGATTGAACTGAAACTTTAGCGCCTATTCAGTTGGCAACTGATACAACTTGTTACATAACTTTGTTGTGTTGATAATGAACTAGTTTAATAGTAGGTTACTCGTAATAAGTTAGCAACTGTGATAGAGTGAGATTTGTGACATAAAATACCGGTTTGTGTAAATAGATATCGACCTTTGATCTTTGAAGATAATGTCGACAATGTCATCATCATCATCCAGCCGAAAGACATCTACTGCTGGACATAGGCCTCCCCCAAGCACCGCCACTTCGACCGGTTCTGTGCTTCTCGCATCCAGCGGATTCCTGTGGCCTTCCCCAGGTCATCGGTCCACCTTGCAGGGGGGCTTCCAACGCTACGTCGAGAATGTATTGCGAAGAAATACGTAATTGCAGATATTGTGCATAAAACGTGTTGCGTAATATTGAAAAAGTATACCTACCTAGGTATTTTTGTGAAAAACTATTGGCTTGTAATTGTCTTCAAACTCAAATAGTAATGTTGCATAATGACAGAAACAGTTTTTTTCAGTAGGTACCAATTTACTAGGATGAACTCCTTTATAACAAACTCTATTTTTATTCTTCCCTGAAAACCCTGGTAACATAAAACTCCCATTTCTTTTTTTTCTTTCTTTTTTAATCATACCTATACCGTAATATTTTTTAATGGCGGTATGGCTAGAAAGATCTTGACTACTGAGATGATGATTAATAGAGAAGCATGGAAGAAAAACTGGCCCAGTGCGTGTCGAACCACGCACAATGAAGGGTTCCGTAGTTGGGATGAATTTATCCCAAGAACAAACTTAACATAGTTGAAAAGCTGGAGAAGGACATAGGCTGTCCTGGATTTCAGACGAAGTCACGCTCTGTTGCGCGTGACTTCGTCTGAATTCGTGCTAGTTCAAAATAAGTGCACTCGCACACGGCATAATTTTTGTAGGTTCTACAATAGGGTCAGATTATTACAATATATTAGAATCGTTTTCTAGGACGTGTGCGTTGGTACATGATTGTGTTAGCTACTGTTCCATTTACAAATCATCGGCCTCCAGAAAATGAAGCAGGAGAATGATGAATGATGATGTTATCATTATTATCCAATGACATATTTTTAATTCTCATAATTTCTGTAGAGCTCCCTCCTACATAACATTTCATCAGTTCTACGAACCAAGGTAAACATCACCTGAATAATCCCATTAATCTCGGCTCCTCTCCAATTTTGTAAGGAGCTTTACTGATGAGACGACACAACGTGTTTCCTATGTCACATAAGTGAACTTGACACAATTATGATGTGCCTCACGTAAGGGGTTGGATGTTGGATGTCAGTCACTATAATGGAATGGTGGATTGATCAATTATTCTTGACATACTTTATTAGCGTGAAACGTGAATACTTGTTTAATATTTTGATTTATCTAGTTATGTCATGTTCACCGACCGCCATCGATATTCGATATAGAACTAAATGCTTACTAGTTTTAGGATTGAATTTGACCAAAGTTAATTGGGTTATTAAATATTATTTAAATGGCAGTGTTAGATTGGAGAGATATGGTTGCCAGCATCATGTCATGTTCGTGAACGGGCGCCGTCAGTTGTGACTGGTCATCTCTTGGCTGTATATTATGTATATTGTGTGCCTTTTAGTCTGTGCTGAATAAATGTATTTTCTTTTCTTTTCTTTCTTTCTTTCTTTCGCTTCTTTGTTTATAGTTTCTCCTTCGATTTCCTGCCTCCACTCGAGGACTCACATGTAGCCCGGTTGGAGCCGGACAGTTAGAAAAATAGTAGTTTCTAGGAATGGATTCTTATGAGAACAATTTCGCTCATCACTGTTGTAGTGTAATACAGTCAAGAATTTGAAAACTGACGAAGATACTTTAAAATATATGAGTTGAGCTCCACTATTACTGACAAATGCTTGACTGACTGGACAGGTCCACTCAAATCGTTGTGGTTCTTTCCTCAAAAGACCATTTCAGACGCAAATCTACATGGTCCTCATATGGCTTGACCAAGATTATCTCTGGACATCAAAAGAGACTGCGACCTCTGAGTTTGTTTTGGCCTTTCTTCTCTTAGTCAGATAGGAAACGCTAACCTCATCTAGCTTATTTTTAATATTTTTTTAATATGACGTGTAAAAGTGATTCCAATATCTTATTTACAAAACAAACAATTTTATTTCATTGCATTTCAAAAAGTATTATCCAAATTCTTTCTTTTATCAAGTGAGTTGTCATCAACATAAAACCTTTTTATAATGGCCAGGCCATTTATAGAAACAATTTTTTTTTTTAACTGTCCAACTCTGTCAGTGTCACATTTTTAATTCAGTCTGAAAGAAGATGGCTGAATGTAATTCTGCAGTATTGACCGGTGTGCTTTAAGTAACAAGCGTACTTCGGCAGTGACTTTACATACCTGCTGATAGAACTGAGATTCTTCACCATCGGGCCGGACTCCCAAAGCCAGGCCGACATACGCCAGCGTCAGTACGGCGGACATGGCCAGAGCGATTGGCCGGGCTATTGGCATCATTGTGTGCACCATCTGAAGAAGAAAGGAAGTGAGTATTCAATCATTAAGTTCTGGATAGAGTATTCATCCAAGCACAAGCCCCAAATGTTTAGAAAAATAAAGGACTAAGTTTTTATTTACATCGAATGGTTTCATAACGGTTAGTAGGTAGGTACAGATTTTGCGTAACTGTAATCATAAGATGGCTAAAATAATTATATTACTGGCTATCGTAGTAAAGGGTCCCCGAAACGATCAATTATGAAATTGAAATTTTTTACGTGATTGATGCGCAAATTGATCGTCTATCTGATGCAATTGAAGCGATTGACAATACAATTGGAATTGGGTGCCACTGATAGTTTCGGGGACCATTAAAAAAATAATCAAGCTTGTTTCAGCCGACGCTACCAAATTGGTAGCGTCGGACTACCAAGGGAACTCTGCTAGCGTTCCCCACTCAAAAAGTATTGCCATTCGTAAAAAGCTTTTACACGATTATTTTTGTTATTTTTGACGAAATCAACTTAAATATTTTACCCAAACAACAAAAACAGCAGAGGGCCTTGACAAGCGACAATCGCTTCGAAAGCGTTTCGTATTTCTACAACGACTTTCAACAGGATTGACATAAGCTTTTCAATAGCTTAAATGTCAGTACTATACATTTTTGCCTTTTCCATCATCATTATTGCTGATAGAATGTCACTTTGTCTAGGCCCTCAGATTCAGATCTTTTAATCTCACCAGTTCATCGCACAAAGACAATAAATATCACAAAAAAATATATGAAAGTTTTGATTCATTCCAAACGCGTGCACAACAGACTTATTACTGAACTTTCAGCCAGAAAATTAATTTTAACTTGGCACATTGTGCCCCGAATAGTCTCTATTATTGTCCACTTTTATTAAGTTTCATGCGACACTTTTATAGGGAACACTTTTGTTTATTTGTCCGTTTTGTGTTTCTATTTACTCTGTGGCTGGCGACAGTAAAAACACGAGGAATTGGACTGCAACCTAAAGTAAGTTTATGGAATGTTTTATTTATTTGGAAAGGGTTAAGGTCGCTTTTATAACGTGTCAAATGAGTTAGAGATGAATTTAGGTGTGCCAGGAACCATAGATCGGTAGGTATACTGTAAACTGTTGCGTTAGATGACTTGTTAAGTCAATAGTTACTTATTTTGTGCTCTGTGCGTTTGTGAAAACAACGCTCACGGTACGTAATTCTAGTATAATTAGTGAGCCTTATGTCCAACTGTGGCAGTGCAGTTGTGGTCCAATGGAAACGGCCGCGACTTACAAGTTATAGGTCGTAAGTTCGAACCCAGCCAGGCACTTTACTTTGTGTAAATTATTTCATCACTACTGCTCTCAAAGCGGTGAAGGAAAACATCGTATGGAAACCATGTCCTAGAACCAAAAATTCAAAAATATGTGACGCCTGGTGGATTCATGGCCCACTTCTCACAGAGAGGAGCCCTGTGTCCCACCAGTGGGAACGATAATGGCTGATTATGATAATACCCTTATATTGCCTACCTACTTATTTAGTTAATAACAGTTATAAACATTTTGTACGCCGAGTGAGGGAAAACCTGTTGGTCCGCTAAAATTATGTTTCCACCTTTATGTGCATATTCTTGTATCGTGTTACACATGTTTGAACAAATAAATTCATCTTTACCCAGCTGTGGATTAGATGACCATAGAGAACTACCTAATCTGAGTTTGAAAAACGTCTTTACTTCATTGAATTGTATATTGACTGGTCAATAATAGGTAGTAACTTGGTACCTATGGCGCTGATCATCGGGCGTCTACGTAACGTACTTAGAAGCAATTATAATTAACACTCCTGCGGTCATGCGTGACAATGATATCCATAATAACGAGTATAAATAGTTCCTAGATATAGATTACTTATGCACATAGTTATACAACATAATAATATAAGATTTTATTAATCTACTTGTTATTCAATAGCTGGTATGAATCGGTTTGCATCAGTGTGATCCGTGATACTAGGTATTTAAACGATAAGTATTATAATAGGCAGAAATAAGACTACATTCCCGTAGAGTACCTATCTAATTGATGTGTCGAATCTCTCTGTAGGTACCTAATCCAAGTATGTAAAAGAACTTTAGATGCACATTCAATAGTTCCAACAACTTTGACTTAAACACACATTTAACTTAAATACTTAATATAAATAGTAGACGATAAAGGCTTTGCATTCAAGCTTTAGTTTCTCAGAACCTATACCTACTTACTATCGTCGATTTATTAAAGATTTTAGTTCTATTTCATCATCATCTAAGGCTTTACGGCCGCGGGTGGGCCTTAGCCTGGTCAAGTATATTTCTCCAACGTGATCTATTTGCGGCTTTTTCTCTCCAATTTCTCACTCCAACAGTTCTTAAGTCTTGGTCTACGCCATCCAACCGTCTGAGCTTGAGCCGCACTCGACTTCTACGACCATCTGGTTTACTATCCAGTAACCGTTTGGGTGCCCTGGTCTCGTCCATTCTTGCGACATGTCCAGCCCATCCAAGACGACCTATTTTAATGGTTTTTCTTACGTTAGGCTCGCCATACATCTCGTAGAGCTCATGGTTGTACCGCGTTCGCCATTGCTGGTTTTCTCGTAGAGCTCATGGTTGTACCGCGTTCGCCATTGCTCGTTTTCTCGTAGAGCTCATGGTTGTACCGCGTTCCCCATTGCTCGTTTTCCAGCACTGCACCTAATATGCGCCTGAGGATTTTCAGCTCGAATACTAACAAAGAGTTCTCGTGTTTTTTACATAGCACCCAGGATTCTGAGCTTAGCTTATCTTAGGTCTATTTATGCTCCATTAAATGCTCTAACCAGCACTTGTAAGGATGCTCCTCATTTTTTCTGGCCCCATGAGGCCGAAACGTGACTAAGTCGGCCCTTGTTTCCTAACCCGATTTGGCCTGCCCTGGCTTTTCTAACTGTACATCTGTATTTTCGGTAGTAGTTCAAAAGTCATCTGCCTAGCCTTTTCCCAAGTATGTTGGGGTCGGCTTCCAGTCTAACCGGATGCAGCTGAATACCAGTATTTTACATGGAGCGACTGCCTATCTGACCTCCACAACCCAGTAACTGGGTAATACGATACCCCTTGATAAGTCTGATTGTCAGACTTTCGGGCTTCAGAATGACAGCCAGGACCAACGGCTTACCGTGTTTTCCGAGGAGTTTCGATATATGTAAGGATGGTCACCCATCCACGGACCAACCCCGGCAAGCGTAGCTTAACCTGGTGGATCGACCCGTGCGGTTGTTATTACTTAGCCACGAGCTCCTCAGTGGTAGTTCAGAAGTATCAATACGAAAGGATTGAGAACATTAATAGGTACGTGCGTTGTTTCTCTCTGTGCAGCTTTTTTTCATAATTTGGTAACATGGTAACAATTTAACCTAGATCAGCGCCCTTATTGCGTATTACACTATCAATCACAATTTGAATTGGTTTGAAACAAACGTCTAATCCATTGCTTGATAAGTTCGAAAATAAAATCTTCTCAACAACGTAAATAACGCAATGAACGTTGTTGAATTGTCAAAATGAAACAAATTAGTCTTAATCGGTTAGGAAAATAAGTTACGCAATTAGATAGCAGGGAGCCTTTTTTTTTTTTTTTGAGTGTGGGAAGTCATCAAATGACTTCTTCCGCTCTGGGCGGAGCGGAAGGGCGTGTCAGACTTTTACTGACTAAAACCCACCCGTGTTCCTTCAGTTGCCTGTTGCCAGGGTCCCGGTATCCCTTTCGGACTATCCCGCAACCCTGGCAGGCCCGCAACCCTGGCAGGATAGCAGGAGGCCTAAAACGGCCACGTTAGCAATTCCTATAAAAGCAATTAATTTCCTGAATTCCCAGCTGTCATTAGCAATTCCTCTAATTTGACACAAAAGCAATTCATAATTTGTGGACCATTTTAAGAATCTCCATAGAAAACTGTCAAACAGATGAATTATTTCGTAAAACAAACTGCACGCAGATCATATTATGAATTGTCAGTTTGTGACATTTTACGATGATTCATAATATTTTTGTATTATGATTCTGCAAAAGTGGCCGTTCTCAGATCCCTGGACATGTAACTGCACTAGACGACACAAAATAAAAGATTGCGGGTAGTTAATTAGCACAACACATTTTATACAAAAAACTTTTTACAAAAAAAAAAAACAACCGACTTCCAAAAAAAACACTAAAAAATTGAAAAATAAATTTAATTTCGGAAGTCGGTGGCAAGAAACGGAAATTGTAAAGCAAAGACACCGACTTCCGAAATTAAATTTATTTTTCACTTTTTTAGTGTTTTTTTTGGAAGTCGGTTGTTTTTTTTTTTGTAAAAGTTTTTATTTTTCACTTTTTAGTTGTGATACCTACCCCACACAAATCCGAATACCACTACCTGCTATGTAAATAACAGTGAAGGAGTCAAACAGGATATCGTCTAGATAAACTAAGTGGGAAAAATACGTAATATTGAAGCTAACTCAAAAGTTACGCAAGCAAAGTTAATAACATTTATATGGGACCGCCTCAGAAGCATGACCTACCAAACAAAAAAAGAATCATCAAAATCGATTCATAATTGGCGGAGTAATCGCGTAACAAACATACAAAAAAAAAAAAACATACAGACGAATTGAGAACCTCCTCCTTTTTGAAGAAGTCGGTTAAAAAATATAACATTTAATGTTTACCTACTGGTGCAGAATTGCAATCAGCCCTAACAACAAAAAAGTGAATTATTATCCAAACCTGTATTCAAGCAATACAAATAGCTGCCATTCGCTAATGTTTCCAATTGAAAAAAAAATCTCATTTGTTTAGCACATTCTCCACATAAAACATGATGTATGAACCCATAGAGTTCCATATCATAATGGCTTATGGCGCAACACGTGGCCACACAGGAAATTGAATTCCGTAGCCTATCCTTGCTAAGATTGCATCGGTGATACGACTGGGGTTCAATCATGGCGGAATATTTGGTTGCGGTGTAAACAGTTGGCGGTGTGGGAAATACAAGGGTACAACTTTTTTCTTAATTTTCCTCGGAATACTTCGTGTTTCGTCAGTCGTCGGATTTCTATCTGTTGCCCTTTGCACTTGATGCAGACCGGACGCTCTCAATCGACTTGGAACTATATAGAGTTGTTAATACTCTTTTAACTTAATGTAATTATGAATAAAAAAATGGGATATAATGAGTTTGACGAAAATTGTTTAACAGCTCTATACAGTTCACACGGGAAAAAAACACACTAAGTAGGAAAAATACGTAATATTGAAGCTAACTCAAAAACTAAGCAAGCAAAGTTAATAAAATTGATTTGGGACCACGTCTAAAGCATGACCCACCAAACAAAAAAAAAACATACAGACGAATTGAGAATCTCCTACTTTTTGAAGTCGGTTAAAACATTTAAAAGAACTGTACAATGTCATTTGTAAGAGCTAAGCATAATTTATGTATAGGTACGTCTAAACTGTTAAGTCCCGAAATTCATTTCTTACTATTTGTTTGACTTTGACCTTCGACTCGAAGTTCATAGTAAGGAGGTATTTCGTGAAGTTCATTTAATGAAATTATTATGAGAAGAATTGAGAGAACAGTGGCTTGAAAATAAGTGGTGGTTTCGAAACCGGCAGGACCTCATAAAGTAGGTGGCATGCAGGAGTAGGTATATTGAGAGGCCAGAGCCTATTTTTACCCGACTACGGCGAAGAAAAAAGGAGGGTTATGATTTTGACCGGTATGTATGTATGTATGTATGTATGTTCATCTGTTCCCTCCTATCTTCTAAAGCACTCATCACAATTTGACAAATGATGTATCGTTGGAAGCGTCTTGATTGTCCGCTGGTTATAGGCTATGTGACGTCACAATAAAAATGGCTACCTCTAGAGGATATAAAGTAAGGAACTAAAAAAAAAAATTGTTTAATCGTACCATGTTGGGTATCAAATGAAAGGGCTTAATGAGCACATTTCAAAAATATATATATTATATTATATACCCCAAAAGAATTTAAAAAAAATATTAAGTAATAAAAACTAAAACCCAACTACGACTAAAAAGGTATAAACAAGACCCCACAGACAGACAAATAAAAATCCGGAGTCACACGTAATCTATTCGATTTATGCCCTAACACGTGTGACTCCGGATTTTTAATTTGTCTGTCTGTGGGGTCTTGTTTATACCTTTTTAGTCGTAGTTGGGTTTTAGTTTTTATTACTTAATTTTTTGTATTAAAAATCAAGCAGAACGACAATTCAATTAATTTTGTCGCTCGATATGAACTAAGCCTACTCAACCTGCATGGCAAATTGAATTTAGCACGAAGCGTTCTTTTTCTCTTAAAGCCATTGTTAGATAAATTGCATCGGTCAGTGATTGTGGCGGGCGACCCGGGACCCACTCGTGTGGTGGTCGAGTGTTGTGGTTTATAAAAATTTTATTGGGATAACTGGTTATTGGAATTTGTGGTTTTCATGCATAGCTTTGAATTGGATAGCTGTTAGAAAATATATAAAATAGAATGGTGTATTTTGAATAATGATAGGCTTACTTTAACAAAGGAGACTTGAAAGTTAGTTTATCAAGTCAAATTGCTGTGGATACCATTAAATTTAAAAAAATCAGCTGTTCCCACATTTTGAAGAGCTATGCGAACATACCTGAATGTAGGGAACAGCAGATTTTGTGTTCGCGATTTCAGGGTTGGTCCCAAGTTAAAGTTGTTCATAATGACGAGTACAATGGCCTCTTAAGAGATTTCACGTATGAATATAATATACACCTTTTAAATGCAATTACGCAGTAAGTTGTAATTACCTAGAGCACCGCTATCCAAATTCATCAAGCCTGGTGTTGTGTTGTGTTTTATTTTCTCACGAAAATTTTACTAGTAGGTATATACGTAAGGCCTATTAGTTGAGTAGCGGATGCTCACGAGGTCATTTGAACTAATTTTACAGTATAAACAGTAAACACACGTTTTGACGACCTTGACTCCAGTATCGTTATCTAATTATTGTACCTACCAATAAATGGATCCCTATTTCATGCGTCTGTCCGTAGTTGAAAATCTAGCTAAAAATATTTACCCACATACCAAAAATTATAATAACAAACCTGAATTTCAACCCTAAACTGCTCAAAAGATGCACAATATATACCGGGATATGAAAATCCACAAAGTTACACTTCCAGATTTTCTGAAAGCTGGACAAGCGAGAGAGTGTTTAAATTTATGTTAATTTCGCACAATTATGCACAGGCAGTGACTGCGGTGGTAAAACTTGGACAGATGTGGAGCAAATATTACGTAATTTTGTGCGCTAAGAAAGGTAATGCGGTTATGAAGGATTTGTCCTTTTGTTATGCTGTGACATATTTTACCATCTTTTATTTATTGACGTTTTTGCCAGAGGAAATATGTTCTGCAAACACTTCCCAGATTATATTCTGAATTATAGGACGCATTTTCCCAATCCTCTTGTTTTTTGTGTTCCAACGTAATGAACATTTTCTTTCCTTTCTGTTGTCACTGGGACGTTTGGCTTTTGGCTCACTTTTCTTTTGTAACAGTACCGGGGCGTTTAAATTGACACTTCGACTTAGAAAAAGGAGACTATCACACTGTAATTAATGACAGACCCGACGCTCTACAAAGGCAAACTTTTTCCAAAACTAGGGGGTAATAACGGCTGCGTACCTACTGTATTTTGTAGGTAACTTCGTTTCGTCTTTGGCCGATGCCTTAAATACTTACCTCCGCACACGAAATCGAAGTTTTTAAATACGTTTAGCGATAAACGCATTTAGTGATTTGTGGTGCAAGTAGGCCTGAAACACATTAAGTAGGAAAATCTTAAGGGCATACCCAACCTCAAATTGCTTAGTATATCCTCCGTTATGCCGAAAATACTGCAGCATTAATTTTTAAATAAATATATGTTAAAGTTGAGGATTGATGCTAGGTCCTTTGTCGAAAAGACGATTACATAATATTTTCTCTATAGAAAAAAAATCCTAAGTTACCTCGAAACCGAACACCGCTGGTATTAAAAAAATACGTCAAATAAGATCATGAAACTTTGCATAATAACTGAACTATCTATATCAGGTTTTACTTTTTTTTTTATTTTTTATTACCATTATTTTCACCGTAAAAAGCAATTACCTAAACTTTTCGAGGCTTGGAGCCGCCAGCACCCCAATCTGTCTCGCTTTCACTCAGGTCGCGAGTAGTACGGTGCGAGCGAGATAAAAAGTGTATTTGAGCTGAGGTAGTATATTAAGGACCCAACAAGCGATCGTCGCGCGAATACCCGATCGGTCGCGTCCGTAAGTCACATTTTGCGCCCTTAAAACGTACTCTGTCTGCGCGACCACGCGTTCAGTGGGCCTAAAACGGTCACATTAGCAATTCCTCTAAAAGCATTTCATTTCCTGAATTTCCAGCTGTCATTAGCAATTCCTCTAATTTGACACAAAATCAATTCATAATAAGTGGATCATTTTACGAATCTCTATAGAAAACAGTCAAACAGATGAATTATTTATTAATATGAATCGCACGCAGAACATATTATGAATTGTCATTTTGTGTCTTTTACGATGATTCATAATATTTTCCTATTATGATTCTGCCAAGTGACTGTTTTAAGCCCCCTGATCCACGGAACAAAAAGTTGGAAAAATCGCTTCTAAATAGGACCAATCAATCAATCTGCCTAGCCTTTTCCCAACTATGTAGGGAGTAACCAGATGCAGTGTAACCGGATGCAGCTGAATACCAGTATTTTACATGGAGCGACTGCCTATCTGACCTCCACAACTGTGTAATACGATACCCCTTGGTAAGACTGGTTGTCAAACTTTCGGGCTTCTGACGACCCATAACGACTGTCAAATATCCACGAATGACAGCCGGGACCGACGGCTTAACGTGCTTTCCGAGGCATGGAGGAGTCTCGGTATATTAAGATGGTCACCTTTCCACGGACCAATCCCGGTAAGCGTAGCTTTATCTGTTGGATCGACTCAGACGGCTGTTATTACTTAGCCACGAGCTCCTCCTCTTATAAATAGGACCCAGGGTTATAATAAATTAAACTACCTATTCGATTAATAAATTACATAAAAGCTGGTGACAGAACTTATCTTCAAGTCTTATCGGTCACTGTACTGTAGAATCTGAACTTCTAATTAATTATGCTTTGTCACGAAAGGGGTAGGCAGAAACCAAGGTAAACCTCGGTAGAGATTAATGGACTTGCCAAGCTAAAATATCCTTACTATTTTAGTAAGGATATTTTAGATAAGGTTAGGATAATATTCCAGTAATTTTCGGGCATGTTTCTTGGTTGAGAGAAGACTCAGGGTTATTCAAATAAGATCGTTGTTATATGAACATTTTGCATTGCATAAAGGTTGCGGCCTACCCAAATGTCGTATCGTTCGTCGAGTCGTTGAGCTCCTTAAGTTCTGAGTTGAGCTCTACTATTACTAACAAATGCTTGCACTGACTGGACAGGTCCACTGAAATCGTTGGTGTGATACTCCCTGGCCGCGCCACAGTGGAAAATTAAAAAGACATGTTTCTAGATAATTTGTACGTTAAATGTACTATTCGGTACGTGTAATGAAAATAATTGTACCTCAACGAATAATGAAATATAATGAAGTTTAGGTGGCGCGGCTGGGGAGTATACTCCCTGGCCGCGCCACCTCGGTTCTTGTAAACCACTAGGCGCACCTGGACATGGTATGCACTAAATAAATGTACGCAAGACGTACTACCCAAAAGTGTAACAATATTACGGAATAACGTAATATCTTAAGAGAAAACAGACAGCAGATTCAGCAGACTTGCTGATCTTTGTACTTACTAGATGTGCCCAACAAAATTAGAAGTACAGGGTATTATCTCAGTGAGATGGTTGCTTAAGAGTGCTAGAAATATGCAACACAATACGAATGTAACTGCTTAACAAGAATAATTGACCTTCAAGAAGAATATAAGAAGTTGGTAGGTACTTTTTATTAGGCACAGTCAGCAACGAAAGTCGTTATCACTGCTACTTTTACATGACATCTAAATTTATACAAAAGAAAGTGTGCCGCGACAGCGGCCGGCGAGCGCTTCTTCCAAGGTGGTCGCAGTTGATTATCTATTTAGTATTTTTAGGACAGAATTTCATAAAACTCTATGCGATAGCTTTCTGTTAAAAAAAATATTTCTGTTTCGCACACCATTACTGTTGTTATGACACAGAGCCACAAGCGACAAAATTAAGAACTAAAATCTACAATCTGACGTTTGATTTCATGCTGCTTTACATAACCTCTAATCGTTGACCAGCTTCATTGATACATGCGACAGCGGCCGGCGAGCGCTTCTTCCAAGGTGGTCCTCGCTCGCTGGCCGCTGTCGCATTTTTGCCCACAAATGTAGGTTCAAAGGCGCTAACAGAAAACAGAACAACTAATACTGGCTGCAGTTTCAATCGCATCTTACCTCGTATGTCGTATTTTGACAGTTCAACAACATTCATTGCGGTATTTACGTTCTTGAGCAGAGAACTTTTTCGAACCTAGCAATGAATTAACAATAACCTTCAAAATGATTCAGATTGTGATTGAAAGTGCGTTATGCAATTAGAGTGCTGCACTATTGAAAACCTTTGCGAGGCCAACGCTAAAGCTGTGGTAATTAGCTACATTACGAGATAACTTAGATGTAACATCGGCAAAATTCGTAAAGCCGATCACCATCCGAACTAAGTACGCCTGCAAAATCTCCAATCTGTATTACTGCTTTAGCTGAAAATGATCTTTACGCAAACGCAATAACTTGTAAATTTATATTTAACCAAATATTATTCGTAAAATTTAAATGAATTAATGCAAATTTTGAAATTTATGCTACATCTAAGCTGTGTCATACTGTACCGAAATCGTCGCATAATTAACTGTTAACATTGATTTCCAACTCCTAAAATTAACGATCTGAATAAAACAACTTTACTTTATATGATTGATCCACCCACTGCTTCCTAAAACTAAACCAATTTAAACTTTCGACGTCAAACTGTTCTCAAAACAATATGGTGAAAACTATTTTGTCTCTGTTCTACTTGGAATTAGGTCCTCTTATTGAATTACCTACTCATATTGTTAGATAATTCTCGTGGTAATTCGTCGCCACTCGTGGTTGTCACTAAAAATATCGTAGAATACCTGATTTTAACACTACAAATCAAGTTAACAACATGTACTAACGGATCATCCCAAATTATCTGACACCAAAGTCATGCGAAAAACGAAAATGTACCGCAGGGATTACACGGGAACACTCTCTCTGCATTATAAACGCCGAAGCTGACATATTTGGGCAAAAAGACTAAAGTCTTCCATTCACTGTCCAGAGGGCCAATCCATCACACAGGATTATAAAAGCTCACAGATTTGAAAGGCATAATGATGAAGGCTTTTCGTCATGACGTGTTGCTGGACGCAATCACAGTCTCTACACTGCACCGTATTGGATGGAAATTCGGAAAGCTTTGCAGGACAGTGAAAATACTGCTTTATGTGAAGTTTGGTTTGGCCAAACAGAGGCGAATCCCGCGCGACATGTGGTGCGATATTCTTTCGTGCCGATTGTGTTAACCAAATTGTTTGTTTTTCTCAAGGCTTACGTTAAAACTTCACGGAAATTGTTCTACCGGTGTCGCGTAGCGCCTGTCTTCCGGAGCCTTAAAGCCCGGGCGTATAAAGTTATTTTTCAATAATCATTATCATAAATAGTCCACAGTTTAGTCGGAGACAATCTGTTCCAACCATTTGTGATGATCGTCAGAAATACAATAGATTTAAGCAAATAAGAAATAAGCGTTGCTAGTAGATTCATGGACAAGATAAATGAATCGAAATAATGGGATTTTGATGAAGTAGGTATAAAAGTTAAACACTATCGGAAATATTGATTGAGGGATGAAACTCATTTATTTGTGTTTGAAACTCCAACATTGTTCGTGAAACTCTATTAGGCTTTACTTTGAATATTCAAGAAGAAAATCCCCTTTTAAAATTATATGCTTTACGTACTATGAATATGTCTAAATTAAATGTACTGCCATTAGCAACGTGCCGCTTACTTACATATTCATATCGCCAAGCCAGCAATAGGCTACTACCTGCTTCCAATTTCAAACTAGCTAGCATCAATCAATCTGCCTAGCCTTTTCCCAACTATGTTGGGGTCGGCTTCCAGTCTAATCGGATGCAGCTGAAAACCAGTATTTTACATGGAGCGACTGCCTATCTGACCTCCACAACCCAGTAACTGGGTAATACGATACCCCTTGGTTAGACTGGTTGTCAGACTTTCGGGCTTCTGACGACTCGTAATGACTGTCAAAAATCTACAAATGACAGCCGGGACCAACGGGTTATCGTGCTTTCCGAGGCACGGAGGAGTCTCGATATGTGAAAATGGTCACCCATCCACGGACCAACCCCGGCAAGCGTAGCTTAACCTGATGGATCGACCCGTGCGGCTGTTATTATTTAGCCACGAGCTCCTCTATCAAACTAGCTAGCATAACAACCTCTAAATAAATGACCCGCTGAAGCATAGCTAAACGAGTCTACGAACAGGTAATGCTATCAAAAATGTAAGAAACAGTCCCGGGAGCCTTCCCCGGACTCCACCAAAGCGCGGCGGAAATGGTTGGAGATGTGCGAAGCGGAGAGGAGATGCTTAACAGCTAGGGTGTATCCACCAAAGCTGTGCGGAGATGCGTACTGGCTAAAGCGGAGCAGAGATGGGTACTGGCTGAAGTGGCTTAAGTGGCGGGCGTTTGCTGTCGTCTCCGCTTTGGTGGAGTGCGGGCCTAAAGAGGTTGTACAGTCGAACAAGCTATTTGGTATACAGGCAAAATATATTAATTTTCCGCTACACTGCCAAAATTAGTTTTGATTGTATGTGTAATTTAATTTTTTGAGCTTACGGCTTAGGAGAGTGACGTAAAAGGATTGTGGACTACTGAAAACACTTACAAAATTGTTTTTGCAAGTTATCCGCCTGTATACCAAATAGCTTGTTCGACTGTACAAACAATAAAGTTTCAGGGTCCCACAGTGAGCGCTTTGCTGAAGGAAGTCAGGTACGGTTGATGTTAGTTTGAAACTAGTTTTATTGTTGTTGGGATGGAGTTGTGGACATTTTATTAATTTTTTAAAGAGATCATTACATTTCCGCGAAATGATCTGGGGACTTAAAACGGCGACTTTAGCAGAATCATTTTATGAAAATATTATGAATCATCGTAAAATGTCACAAACTGACAATTAATAATATGATCTGCGTGTAATTCATATTAATAAATAATCCATCTGTTTGACAGTTTTCTATGGAGATTCGTAAAATGGTCCACAAATTATGAATTGCTTTTATGTCAAATTAGAGGAATTGCTAATGACAGTTGGGAATTCAGGAAATGAACTGCTTAAGAGGAATTGCTAATGTGGCCGGTTGAGACCCCCTGATCATTTAGGACACCTTTATTTTTACCACGCATTTTAACAGCATTACGAAATAAATATTTGCATTTAATTTTGCCCGAATTTTAACTGTTTTATACTTATAATGTTTTACTTTGAACGGTGATACAGCATAACTTCATCTTTAGAAACGACAGACCCAGATAGAATATTTTTCAGACCCTTTTTAGTTTTTCTCAGTGTACCTAAGCCCTAAAACACTAACATAATGTATGTCTGCAGCATTACGTTACCGTATCTACTAACATATGGTATGTTAATATGGTAAATGCTGTATTAAGTACAGTCACGAACTTTAATTGATGAGCCACTTGGCACTGTTCGCATTTTAGCCGTGTAATGAAAATCGGGCTTAGTCGGTTATACTCGTACATCCAGACACGGAAAGTCATGAAATGTCTTCGTATTATAGAAGAAAGAAAATTATATTTAATATCTTTACCGGTTGGCTAACCTGAGAGCCAGAACTACAAACTTGACAGCAGAGTGACTACCCAAAGTCGACCAATTGCAGGTCTAGCAACCGTAACCGAGCGACGATTGTTTTAGCGTAGCCATAGTAACGTTAGCGTCAAATTCGAAAATAACCAATCTGACATCGACATTTTAACTGTCACTGTCTTCGGATAGGTTTTCAGAATTATTGAGTTAATGAGCTCCGATTCAAAGGAGGTCAGTATCAAATAGATTCGATAAACATTGTATTTATTTATTATTGAAAACTTATTAGTCAACCTCTATGGATAACACTATTTCCGATTACTAGTCATTTGTTTTGTGGTTTACGAGCATGCGATTTGAGTTCGTGTTTAATCGTGTAATTTTGTGAATGTATGAAACTGCAAAATTGAAAAGTGTGAAAGTGGCTCATCAATTAAAGTCCGTGACTGTACCTGTGGCGGCATCTACATCGCCACATGCGAACTAAGCATCAAAGACCTGTCACACAAAAATCGTGACGTCACATAAACCCTGCATCGCGCAATTAGAGTTAACCGCGTGATGGACATATATACAAGAACCCAACATCAATCGTTGGGCAGTTGCCCGCCAGACACAACACCCGTCTGGTCGGAGGATCCTCCCTTTTCTATGGTGAATGAGTGAACTTTACACCCTGTTCCTCATACCCCTAAATACCTATGTGTTAAATTGTAAGAGGTCATTGCCAAGCGGTCTTTAGCCAAATGATTTTCCCCTGTTGAAAACAATTATTTATCATAAGTTTACTTACCAAAATAAGTGCGAAAAGTGGCAACGGCGCATGATGAGTAGCCATAAGCGTACCAATGCCAAGACTGATAGTGACGAGCAGGGAACCAGCCAACGCTAACGCCTCCCATTCTGGCGCCGCTGGTAGGAGGGCGAGGCACAACACTATTGATAGCACCAGGGTGATGACTGATAGTGATACGATCGCTTTCGTTTGTAAGGCAAGTTCCTGAAACGAGAGAAACATAGTATTTGAGAAGTTGAAAGTGATTTGAATTAGATCGTAGTATGCCCATTCACACGGGATCCGTCATTGACGATTCGTCAAAAAACACGATATGTCATGAACTCATGACATATCGTGACGTATCATGACGGATGGACGTTCACATTGCATACGAATACGAGTTTTTTCGCGAAAATTCATTCGTCAAAATATTCGTGATTCAGAGTTCACTCATGGGCGAGCGCTTCAGCGGATCTGTCACTTAAAAATAGCGATTCGTGTTTTTTGTCGAACGTGATTTTTAAAAGACGATACGTTATTTAAGACTTCTGTGTCATTTTTAGGGTTCCGTACCCAAAGGTAAAACGGGACCCTATTACTAAGGCTCCGCTGTCTGTCTGTCGGTCGGTCTGTCTGTCTGTCTGTCTGTCTGTCCGTCTGTCACCAGGCTGTATCTCATAAACCGTGATAGTTAGACAGTTGAAATTTTCACAGATGATGTATTTCTGTTGCCGCTATAACAACAAATACAAAAAAAAACCGAATAAATCAATATTTAAGGGGGCACCCATACAACAAACGTGTTTTTTTTACTGTTTTTTATAGATAATGGTACGGAACCCTTCGTGCGCGAGTCCGACTCGCACTTAGCCGGTTTTATTCGATTCGAGATGCATGTGAACACGGACATTTAAAAAGCATTACCGCAGTGTAAAAAAAAGAATCGTGAAAAAAGTCACGTCAAAAAACACGAATCGTCCTCGTGTGAATGAGCCGTAAGAGCCACTTGTTGTTGTAGTCTTTATTGGACTCGAGACAGTGACATCATTACTTTTTTGATTTAAGAATTAATATTAAAAAAATACATAAAAATCTTCGAGTTTTATATCAGCCTCAAGAAATTGTTCTGAACAGTTTAGGAATGTGCCTAAACTAATAACTAGCATAATATTTATTTAATTTGTAACCCATTCCTTAAAAATAGATGATGAAATAAGATCATTTTTAATATCGTCGGTATTTTGATATTGGGTACATTTTTCAATAATAAATCATAATAATGAGATTAGTATATGATAGCCAGAGGGCAAATTATTAGACGAATACATGTTAGATACATTAAAATGTTTCAGGGAATTCAAATAAAAAAAATGGATATGTAATTTGTTACTAGTTTTTTTTAAATATTGTAGGTACCGTGTTTTTTTGTAACACAATAAAGTTTTTATTTATATTCGTAACCATGGAAATGAACCGTAACTATGTTCCTAGATAAATCCATATATTATAACCCAAGAGGTTAGCCAACGCGTAGCCAAACTTAGAGACAAAGTTTGTACACTCCATGAGCCTAAATATTTAATGTCGGCAGCACCTAAGCTGTGGATTTGTGGGTCGTACTAACCCGGATAAACCGTTTCACAAGAACCACTTTCTCCTTATAGAGGGTGTCGACTTAGTCACCTGTATCCAAAATATATTCGTGTAAACAACTTTCATTACGAAACTCATAGGAAAATTTCATACATGCATCGAATAGAAATTGTTTTTTTTTGTCTCGAATCGGATGTAAGTGTCATAGCGAAAGTTGTTTAGTATGACGGTATTAGAATAACCCCTTTGACGGATTTACGTGACTAAATCACCACCCTGTATCCTATTATACAACGCAACGTCTTCAAGTCTGTATATCCGTGTGCTTTAGGTACCTACCTACTTTCGGATGGATAGTTTTAGAAACACAAGCAGAGCCAGTAACCTTTAATAACTATTTTTGTCTGACAGTCTTTAGGGTTAGTCACAACCATAGTCTCGCCAAGCGGTATCGGCGGCTCGGAAGTTAGCCACTCGCTGCACAGAACCCAATCCCTCACCCCCGCTGACACATGAAATTGTTACTGCGCAGTGACTCGCTTCATGTTCCCAGCCGCCATTAAGAAGAATCGAACTGTATCCAGTAACTGGGTTATGGAGATCAGATAAGTATTCGCTCCATGTAAAATACTGGTATTCAACTGCATTCTTTTTGAAATAGAAATATCATTTATTTGCTAAAAACATGGTATAAAAGATGGTAATGTCAATAATGTGATCAAACGTTTCGAAAACGATCAAATGTTTTGCTTAATAGATTAAGCGTGCAAATTTTACATGCATAAACAATAGAATTGACTGGAATCCGACCCCAACATAGTTAAGAAACGAAGAACTCCATGCACAGAGCCTTCAATTACTATAACTTCCTCGTTTCAGAAGAACCTCTTCTGTAATAACATTGTCCTAGGTAAGATCTAAAGAAAAACAAATGATAATTTCCCGGACAAGTCACTTTAACAAAAGGGTCGAGTCGAGATGAGGCTAACAGAGGATAATAACAATATCAGTTAGGCCACAGATGTCGACAAGGCCGGCTGGTCTCTGTCCCTACTCGAAAACTAGACGCAAATAGCCCCTACAGTTTTATAGGGCAGATTGGGGCAATGGTGATTAGTAGTGATGTTACTTAGTTCAAGGAATAAAAAAAATATTTTGTTGGTATTAAAAAGTTAGCTATAATATAAAAAAATAGTAATTATAAAAAAAATAAAGTAATAAAAACTAAAACCCAACTACGACTAAAAAGATATAAACAAGACACCACAGACAGACAAATAAAAAATCCGGAGTCACACGTGTTAGGGCATAAATCGAACAGATTACGTGTGACTCCGGATTTTTTATTTGTCTGTCTGTGGTGTCTTGTTTATACCTTTTTAGTTGTAGTTGGGTTTTAGTTTTTATTACTTTAATTTTTTTTTATTCTTTGGGGTTATAATATATATATTTTTGAAATGTCCTCATTAAGCCCTTTCATTTGATACCCGACATGGTACGATTAAACAATTATTTTTTTTTAGTTCCTGACTTTATGTCCTCTAGAGGTAGCCATTTTTAATTTAATTTAACACTCTGGGCGGAGCGGAAGGGCTTGTCAGACTCTTACTGACTAAAACCCACCCGTGTTCCTTCAGTTGCCTGATGCCAGGGTCCCGGTATCCCTTTCGGACTATTCCGCAACCCTGGCAGGTATCGGTCCTAACGGACCCCGTCAGGTGTGCTGACATCTCTTTGAGGCGCGCGTGGAACACGACGCGCCGTCGACCCGGGCCTGGTCCCTATCGGACGGCGAGCTACCCATTGCTCGCCACGTCACATAGCCTATAACCAGCGGACGATCAAGACGCTTCCAACGATACCTCATTTGTCAAATTAGGATGAGTGGTTTAGAAGATAGGAGGGAACAGATGAACATACATAGATACCGGTCAAAATCATAACCCTCCTTTTTTCTTCGCCGTAGTCGGGTAAAAAATTATAATGTATTTCCGCCTTATTCATAAACGCTGCTTAAAGATAAATAAGGAATTAGCAACTGTTTAACCATACATTTTCGACGTTTATACGTCTCTTTAACTTTAAGAAACGTTTATGAATAAGAGGGTTTAAGTTATTCCAAGTATTAACTGAATTTACAACACCTTTGTTTAAAAAATGATCCCGCCTGTTATTTTGCACTGGACGATTTCCGATACTCAAGCTGAAAGATTGAGTATATTTCCGATACTCAAGCTGAAAGATACAATTTCATAATGACTGCACTTCATACAATGAAATTTTACAAAAGGCCGAGAATACTTAATGTTACGAGGAAAATAAAGAACTTCAGACAAGAACTCCTAGAAGGTATAATTATTAAATCCCTCAAAAAGCTGAAAATGTCATTGCTGACAGGCTTTTCAACCAAACCACCTGGTACCTTTGAAAAGTAAGTCCTTTTCTTATACAGATCTTACAATCAATCTACAAATAAATAAAACTAAAGTTTCTGTAATGTCAAAATAACATCTTTTTACCGAATCTAACTAATATTATAAACGCGAAAGTTTGTTAGTATGGATGGATGAAGGGATTTGGATGAAATTTGGCACACAGATAGTTTATAACCTGGATTAACACATAGGATACTTTTCATCCCGATATTCCGACGGAATCGTGCCTTACGCGGTTGAAACCGCGGGGCGCAGCTAGTACATAATATATGAAAGTTTAAACGATAAGTACTTAAAACAATTTTTATACAAAAAACATTTTTTTAAATGTTTGTCTGTCTGTCACCGTTTGTTCCGGCTAATCTCCTCTGAGACTTTCACTGGCAGATAGTAACTTAGGTGACTTTTTAACCCCCGACTGAAAAAGAGGGGTGTTATAAGTTTAACGTGTGTATCTGTGTGTCTGTGTGTCTGTGTATCTGTGTATCTGTGTATCTGTGTATCTGTGTGTCTGTCTGTTCCATCGTAGCTGCCAAACGGCTGAACCGATTTTGTTTTTTTTTGTTTTGTTTGAAAGGTGACTTGATCGAGAGTGTTCTTAGCTACGATTCAAGAAAATCGGTTCAGCCATTTGAAGATTATCAGCTCTTTTCTAGTTGATGAATGGATGTGAGCATCTTTCACAGGTCTAATCGATTGGAAATTTAGAATTCTGTTACTTCAATGATATTAGAAGAATATAGTAACCTTGAACCTTGAATGCAGCATCACCTGGATGCAGGATACCCAACTCCCTCACCAACTTACAGCAGAGGTATCGTGTTTGGGCTCATTGGAAAGGTCTCAAAAAATAGGTTACAGATGGATGGTGATCAGGGTCTGATGATGGAGTAGGAAAGAGAAATGAGACTAAATTAGAAACTAGCTTCACTGTGGCAAAAGTACGTACAGCTACGCAGATATCGGCGAGCCGCGGGTTGATCATAGCGTTTCTACTAGTAATATAATATGAAATTTAAAAAGCTGGAAATAAAAGTTAAATTTAAAATTTAAAAAACCCCCGACAAAAACAAAGCATTTAAAAAGTAAACAAATAATATGTATTGGCCCTTTAAGTTTAATATAAAAGTTGTAGGTAATATTTTGATTTGTTTGTTTGTTTTTGTCGGGGGTTTTTTAAATTTTAAATTTAACTTTTATATTTTAGAAAAATAATTATTAACCACGCAGGAGAAGCTACAGGCAGCAGTTAGTAAAAAAGAAGATAGGTAGTAACAATTATTATGCGTTGATACATTTAATCTCTACTGTTTCTTTTTTTAAGTCTTACGAACGCTCTTGATGAACAAGAGATGTTAATTCGATGAAATATTTTAAATTTCATTAGAACTTTGACTCGTGATGTTTGCTTAAATCTGCGTTAATTCCGTGTATAAAGAAAGAAAGAAAGAATAACGTTTATTTGGACACAGTTCGTGAAACACAAATAACAAAATAAAAAATGAAAAATAATGCGCCGCAAGGCATAAAATAACAAATATTTAATTACATTTTAGTTAAAAACCGGCCAAGTGCGAGTCGGACTCGCGCACGAAGGATTCCGTACCATTACCTATAAAAAACCGGACAAGTGCATGTCGTACCATGCACAATGAAGGGTTCCGTTAGTTGGGATGAATTTATAAAACAAACTTAACATTGTAGTTGAAAAAGTTGAACATGAACAGAACATGTTTTTACAGCTGCAAATTTAAGTTGATCGATAATTACTCGGTAACTTGTGGAGCCTACGAAGCGGTGATAGTTTTCCTTTTAATTTCGTTATATATACTACTGCCGTGAATTTTTCACATATCCAAACCCAACCATTTAGCTGGCAGGGTGGGGACAGTTGGTTCTAACAAAAAATAGACTTTAAAGTTTAATATTCCGCAAACGGATCCCTGAATCGAAAAATGGTTTTAACAAACTCACATTATCTTTAAACGACCTTTCCAACGATACCCCACACCATGGCACTGACGAGAAAAAAAAAACCATCCCCACTTTTCGTGTAGGGGAGGTACCCTAAAAAAAAATATTTTTTACGATTTTATTTTACCACTTTGTCGGCGTCGTTTATATGTATATCCATACCAAATTACAGCTTTCTAGTACCAACGGTCTCTGAGCTAAACCGCGGACAGACGGACAGATGGACAGACGGACATGGCGAAACTATAAGGGTTCCTTGTTGACTACGGAACCTTAAAACCGGCAAAAAAAATCACGTTTGTTGTATAGGAGCCCCCTTAAATATTTATTTTATTCTGTATTTTAGTATTTGTTGTTATAGCGGCAACAGATATACAACTTCTATGAAAATTTCAACTGTCTAGCTATCACGGTTCATGAGATACAGCCTGGTGACAGGCGGACCGACATACAAACAGACAGACAGACAGCGGAGCCTTAGTAATAGGGTCCCGTTTTACCCATTGGTTACGGAACCCTAAAAACAGGCAACCAGGGCTACAATGTAATCCTGAATGAATGTTTATAATTACGCAGAATGTTAACTTCCCTTCACATGTTTTTTTTTTTTGTTTTGTTGCAAAAAATACTCATACAAAGAGCTGAGCTTGGCAGATGTCAGGACTTAGTTTATGTAGGTTAGCGGTGTAAATGACAGATTTAGAAAATGAGACTTACGTAGGGATTTTTTCGATAGAATGTGTGGAAAAATATTTTTTGTTGGGGGGGAATGTGTGGAAAAATATATTTTGTATCATTTTTGCGGCGATCAGCGATTTTTGTCGCTTTTCGAAAGTTCAATACAGCAACTAAATGGTTCCTATCCACACATAATATTCGGATACCAGTTGCAGCGATCTACCAAATCTCACCTACATCATTATGTTGGGATCAGCTTCAAGTCTAACCGGATGCAACTGAATACCAGTATTTTACATGGAGAAAAGGGACATTCTATCAGCGAAAAAATGTATAGGACTGACATAAACTATCGAAAAGCTTATGTCAATTCTGTTGAAAGTTGTTGTAGAAATACGAAACGCTTTCGAAGCGAATGTCACTTGTCTAGGCCCTCTGTTCTCCACAAGCCAGTAACTGGGTAAGACGATACCTCTTGGTGAAACTGGTTGTTGATTTGCTCCGTAACACACGAAAATCGCGATGTTTTTTATATAATCACGCTGAATCGCAGCGAGTGTCAACAGCAATGATGAAAATCGCCGTTCGTCGACTCAAAAGTAGCAAGTCTACCTAAAGCCTTAATTTTTTAATGTATTACGTCACTTGCTATATTTTATTATGTAGGTAGTTACTCCCCTGAGGAACAATCATTTTTCAATTGTTTACAAAGTCCTGTTTAAACATAACATCGAAAATAATATGTGGATTTATTTGTTTGTAAATGTTAACTCTTTCATTCTTCGTAAATATTGAAATACTTTCAGTTTTGTTATGAATCAAGTTGTGCTACAGTAAAGTTATTTTATTCATGATTTTGTTAATGCTCGCTAAACATACAAAGGCTTTTGTATGTATAGCGAGCATGGTTTGTAATTTGTTTTGCTACAAATACAATTATTTATTAAACATCTGTCAGGTGTTCTCGTTTGATATACAATATTATAGCTACATTAATATAAAAAAGTTAATATTATCTATTTTTATTGCTGTTCTAATTAATGAATTCTGTATGTATTTCATGTGATTGACTCAGTTTCTGTGACTACTCAAACCGCTGCTACGCACGTAGCCGCAAAGCTACGCGCGTCATCGCGGCCTTCTTTGCTACGAAGCCTACGAGTGTGGCTACGCTACTACGCGCGTAGGTGCATGAGCTACACCGCTCCGAGTGAAAGCATACTACCTACCTATAAATATGTTCACATTACGTTTCATTAAGAGGAACTAGGATCGGTCTTTTCTCCATACAAAAAGTCATAATTCGAGGTTCGGCTCTCGTCTATTTCCTCCTCCAATATTGGACCAATTTGCAAGATATTTTATAAATTGAATAAGAATGATATTTACTGTGCCCCTATGTTTTCTTTTTTTTTCATTAATAGTTGTCAAATTTGTACAATAGGCCTCTGATGACAGCGGTCTAAACAGGCATTTTCTGAGGGTTCTAGTGCTTATACAGATAATGAATCATCAAAACGGAAAATATAGGGGCATAGAACTACTTGTTATTTATTTTACTGTAAAAAATCATTGCTCTAAGGTCCAGAGAGAAAACAGGCGAGAGCATTTGTATGGAGAGGGGACCGACCCTATTTCCTCTTACATGCGACTTTTGTTTCTCGTGTGGATACTCATAATTCGATTAGTCCGGAGGGTAAATGTCAACCTCGATCCGATTAAAACAACCCTATGAACGTCTATAATAAATGAGGAAGGACGATGTAGGATTTCCAAAACCCAGAAAATAAACCAGGAAAAACAGAAAAAAAACAAGGTCCAAATGAAACTAATTTGTAAATTGCCATTTCCTTAGAAGGATCGTCCCATCCCTAGCAATTAGTAGTCTAATCAAATGCAGACATGACCGCACGGCTTTAGTGGCAATAAACTTACTGCCATACGATTGTATGCCTAATTTCTTTCCATATAAGAGCCATGAACTTTTATTACCGCTGGATGAGTGCTTAATTGTTTTTACGTTTATGGATTTTCCGTTTCGTTTCTTTTTTTCAAAGGTTTGACAACATCAAAAGGGCGGTGTATCTTGGTGTATTTACTTCGTGATTAAATTTATTTTTTATCTTTTAACTACCTTTTATTCATATGACTTAATATTTCCAGACTAGATTTTTTTTTAAATCGGGATACTTATCGTAATCGACCGGCAACTATACATTAAATAAAATAGTAACGAAGTCAAAAATGTTTTTTTTTTTTTTAAGTAATCGCTTCGTGCCTTTTTTTTTGTAATGTAGGAATAATATTGGCTTTTTATTTGTTTTATTAAATCGCTACAAGGCCGACAGTCTGATGAGTAAATATTGTTTGTCTATTTGTTTGAATGTATATGTTCCGGATTGACGCAAAAACGACTGAATAGATTTGGATGAAATGGCACACAGATAGTTTATAACCTGGATTAAAGGTTCAATCCCAGTAGTACGTTCCCTTGGGATATTTTCTGACAATCACGCGCGCAAAGCCGCGGTCAATTGCTCGCTTTTAATAAAATTAAATAATTATTGAAGCGGAATTTATTAAGCAGAACCGACTGCTGAATTTCTCATTCTGTTAGCGATTTGAGAGTTAAATACTAATCCCTGAAACAATCCAATCGGCTTTTCAGTTCCACTGACTTTCACACCACCACAAATCCTGCACAATTTCACCGCTTTATTGCCCACCAAACATCGCTCTAATCCGGTTATTACCAGTCTAAACCGGTGCGAACAGGTTCAAACTAGTGTAAACCAGATGCAAGCAAGAACAAGCCATCAACGTAATTGCTAATTAATGATAGTGCTTTTTATGAAAGGAAACACTTTGTGGCACATGTCTGTATGGGGAATGAGAAATCAATTATTTTATTAGGGTTCCGTACTCAAAAGGTAAAACGGGATCGACCCTATTAGTAAGGCTCCACTGTCTGTCCGTCTATCACCAGGCTGTGTCTCATGAACCGTTATAGTTAGACAGTTGAAATTTTCACAGATAATGTATTTCTGTCGCCCCTATAACAACAAATACTAAAAAACAGAATAAAATAAATATTTAAGGGGGCTCCCATACAATAATTGCCGTGTTTATAGATAATGGTACGGAACCCTTCGTGCGCGAGTCCAACACGCACTTGGCCGGTTTCTTTTGCAATTTTATTAATTGAATGCTTCATGCAAAATTGTAGACTTAATGTATTGGTGAATAATTATGTTGATTGTTATTAGGGGTGTCTTGGTAAATGAATTATACAATTTATTAGTAGTGGTAAGTAATTATAAGACTTAGTTTTTTATTAGCGCCCCGTTAGTGGTAATAAGCTCGCCTCCTTGGGCATGGGACTTTTATTAAGACTATTAATAGGTACTACTAAGGTTGCGGGCACGAAACCAGCGGCGAGGAGCGATGGCCGATCGGGGCGATGGCAACGGTACAAAATTGTTCCATCATTCCACGACGCTGGTTTCATGCCCCCAGCCTAAGTGGTCAGTCCCCAGTCAACGATAGAGGCAACTGCAGCCGTCGACGCGTGCCGCTACTGTGTATTAGTAATGACATGAGTGTCCATATCTCCAATCTACTCCTTCTGAAAGTACAGGCAGTTCACTTAATAAGAGATAATATATCAATCGTTCACGTATCATTAGATGTACAAATAAATCATGCAATTATAAGTTAGCATAAAGACCCCCGTTTGAGATGGTAAAAAGATAAAAAAGCAGGCTTAGACTTAACATTAAAGGCTCCCGGCTCCCACAGACAGAAACGACGCGGCACCGGTAGAACAATTTCCGTGAATGTTTTCATAGAAATTGTTCCACTAGAGTCGCGTAGCGCCGTTGCGTAGCGCCTATCTGCAGGAGCCTCTAGGTAATTCTTACTAAAAGCTTCTCGAAGGCTACAAAAAACTATTACCTACATCATCCAAAAAATACCTCCTATTATTATTATCTATATATCCTATATATATATAATATCTATAATAAACGTACCTACAAAGTCCTGAACGTCACAATAGCTTAGTGGACAATTCCCAAGGGACCTAATATGTAGTGAGCAAAAAGTCAAGACTTACCTGGGATCAATGATTGACTGGGTTTCATAGATTACAAAAACTTTTATTTATATTAGATTAGAAAACAAAAAAAAAACCGACTTCCACGTAAAAAGTTTTTAATTTTCACTTTTTAGTTGCGGTACCTACCCACACAAACTCGAATACCACTAGCTAAATAACAGTGATGGAGTAAATGAATACATCGTCTAGATAAACTAAGTGGGTAAAATACGTAATATTGAAGCTAACTCAAAAAATACGCAAGCAAAGGTAATCAAATTAATATGGAACCACCTCGGAAGCATGACCTACCATACAAAAAAAGAATCATCAAAATCGATTCATAATTGGCGGAGTAATCGAGTAACAAACATACAAAAAAAAACATACAGACGAATTGAGAACCTCCTCCTTTTTTAAGAAGTCGGTTAAAAATAGACCTATTTATTAGTGAACGAGGTATTGCCCGCGGCTTCGCCCGCGTGGATGTCGGAAATATCCCACGGAAACTTACTACCGGGATTAAGAGGAAATAGGTTCGGACCCTTCTCCATACAAACGCTCTCACCTGTTTTCTCTCTGGTTTATGACCTTAGAGCAATGATTTTTTACAGTAAAATAAATAACAACTAAATCTATGCCCCTATGTTTTCCGTTTTGAGGATACATCATCTGTAGAAGCACTAGAACCCTCAGAAAATGCTCAAAATTGCCTGTTTAGACCGCTGTCATCAGCGGCCTATTGTACAAATTTGCCAACTATTAACGAAAAAAGAAAAACATAAGACCACAGTAAATATCCTTTTATCCTCCAATTTATAAAATATCTTTCAAATTGGTCTAATATTGGAGGAGGAATTAGACGAGAGCCGACCCTCGAATTATGACTTTTTGGATGGAGAAAAAACTGACCCTATTTCCTCCTAAAAGTACCTTATGTGCCAGGTAATAAACTATCTGTGTGCCAAATTTCATCCAAATCCGTTTAGTCGTTGGGCCACACGGAACATATAAATCCAAAAAACGGACAACAATACTTCGTTCTTCGCACACGAAGGGTTACTTTATTTTATTTTTAACCGACTTCTTCAAAAAGGAGGAGGTTCTCAATTCGTCTGTATGTTTTTTTTTTGTATGTTTGTTACGCGATTACTCCGCCAATTATGAATCGATTTTGATGATTCTTTTTTTATTTGGTAGGTCATGCTTCCGAGGTGGTCCCATATAAATTTTATTAACTTTGCTTGCGTAATTTTTGAGTTAGCTTCAATATTACGTATTTTTCCCACTTAGTTTATCTAGACGATATCCTGTTTGACTCCTTCACTGTTATTTACATAGCAGTTAGTGGTATTCGGATTTGTGTGGGGTAGGTACCACAACTAAAAAGTGAAAAATAAAAACTTTTTACAAAAAAAAAAACAAACGACTTCCAAAAAAAACACAAAAAAAATGAAAAATAACTTTAATTTCGGAAGTCGGTGGCAAAAAACGGAAATTGCAAAGCAAAGACACCGACTTCCGAAATTAAAGTTATTTTTCACTTTTTTAGTGTTTTTTTTGGAAGTCGGTTGTTTTTTTTTTTGTAAAAAGTTTTTTATTATTTGTTGTTAAAGCGGCCATAGTACTTTTACACTGTGAAATTTTTCAATTTCTATACTATAAAATGAATACCTACCTTATTTTTCCACCTTCACATTTATGTTACCGCTTGCGTGTTTGTCAAAATAAATAAATGCCCTGTAACTTACGTAAGGACAATTCACGTACTCAAACCATTATCATGTACCAGACATTACGAGTACAATAAACCTTAGGGTCCACAATGTTATCGTTCACCCTTTGAAGGTAATAAATTATATACATACGTTATGTTTTAAAAAACAAATCAGTTTGTGTTGTGTTGGTATATTTCCGGACCTTTTGTTTCCACTGTGACAAATGACTGCCTGCAGCGACTTCCCGGGCAATTAGTCACTGATACTTTTTGTGAGATCCAGTGGTCCAGTAAAAACGGCTGCGATTTACGAGTTGTAGGTCCTAGGTTCGAACCCAGGTAGGCACGGGCTTGCGGACGGCGAGCAATGGGTAGCTCGCCGTCCGGTAAGGACCAGGCCCGGGTCGATGGTGCGTCGTGTTCCACGCGCGCCTCAAGGAGATGTCAGCACAATTGGCGGGGTCCGCTAGGACCGATGAGTGCCAGGGTTGCGGGAATGTCCGAAAGGGATACCGGGACCTTGGCAACAGGCAACTGAAGGAACACGGGTGGGTTTTAGTCAGTAAAAGTCTGACACGCCCTTCCGCTCCGCCCAGAGCGGGGAGAAGTCATTTGATGATTTCCCACCATCAAAAAAGAAAAGGCCTCAGGGGGCCTAAAACGGCCACATTAAGCAATTCCTCTAAAAGCAATTCATTTTCTGAATCCCAGCAGTGGGCCTAAAACGGTCACATTAGCAATTCCTCTAAAAGCATTTCATTTCCTGAATTTCCAGCTGTCATTAGCAATTCCTCTAATTTTACACAAAAGTAATTCATATTATGTGGATCATTTTACGAATCTCCATAGAAAACTGTCAAACAGATGAATTATTTCGTAATATGAATCGCACGCAGATCATATTATGAATTGTCAGTTTGTGACATTTTACAATGATTCATAATATTTTCCTACTATGATTCTGCCAAAGTGGCCGTTTTTAGCCCACAGGTCTGGTAACGCTGGGATATGCTTCATAAACAAGTTAGCTTAATATTTTTGTGTAAGACAAGACATGAAGTCGAAAACATAAAGTACTGATGTGATTCGAAAAAAAAAGATCAGAGAGTAGGTAACCCTAAAGTGGCGAGAAGCAGATGGTGGTTACAATGTAAAATATTTAATTTCTCAACAGTAAATAGCCTTTACAGTTTGAAATTAAACTTTGAACTTAATTTTGGTATCCATTCAGTCAAAAACTGTCCATTTTCAGTTAAAGACCTTCACCGAAATGAAACTAGAATGAAAGCTCTTAATAAATCGCTTGCGGCGAGATTCTCATAATAAACTTGATGAAATAATTACCTCGGGGGCGTAATAAGGTGCTTCAATTAAATATTCTTGTGGTCTCGGTTAAAAATAAATCTCAAGTTGTACTTGAAATAGGAACACTTTAGCAGAAGTTTTTATCCGGATTCATCTTAAGAAAGTGTGATCTTGTCCTCCAGTTGATCAGTAGATCTGTGATATAATCTCAGTTAATCAAAAACAAAACAAACAAAAATCATAAAAGAGGAGGTTGAATTTGAAAAGAAAGAACATTTTGACCTGCCAATAACACCTCTATTTGTCCAAATAAATTATTTTGATGAATCTTCTTTAAAAAAGATACAATAAAATATACCTATTTAAAATATATTTTAATAAATAAATATTTTTTAAATATATTAATTTTGTTAGTTTTAAATGTTCCTTCTTTCATTGTTTGTATTGCCTGTGTGTGTCCCAAATAAAATATTTTTATTTATTTCTTTGTTTCATTTTCACAAACTTTGCTCTGGAAGTGGGAGTAAACCAGAGATTTTTTCTTTTCAAAAATCTATATTTTTTATCGTCCCATCTGAATCAGTATTTCTCGATATAAATCCCCGTCAGTCGCGACAGGAATGTCACATTTATGTGACTGTAATCCGTCATAAGTCCTCCACTGATAAGTTCACGACCACTCAGCTAAATGGACGAGTCTGAACAAAGTTAGGTACTTAGTTATTTATTAGACGAACAGTACCTCGTATCCGAAGTATTTCTTGCCTGATGAATATTTAGCTGTCTTATTATTTAAGTATGCTATGCTTGGAGTTTCCCTACGTACCTACAAAAACTTTGTTTTTGAAAGTCACCCAAAGGGAGAGGAGAGGGTATGCTTGGAGTTTCCTACGTGATCGAATCCGAAATTAAAAGATCCATAGGAGAACCAAGGTAATCGACATAGCCCGAAGAATTGCCAAACTTAAATGGCAATGGCACATTGCTCGCAGAACAGATGGCCGATGGGGCCGAAAGGTTCTGGAGTGGCGACCGCGTACCGGAAGACGTAGCGATGGAAGGTCTCCTAACTCCACAATCTGCACGAATTCGCTAGATGTGGGAAGCACAGAACCGGTTGAAGTGGCGGTGCTTAGGAGAGGCCTATGTCCAGCAGTGGACGTCTTTTGGCTGAAATGACGATGATGAAAATGGATAATTATTTTCGTGATACCTTAAAAGTCGAATGGCGAAATAACAAGCCAACAAATAGACAAGTCTTTTACAAGACTTGTCGCAAACATCTTCAGTTACATCATTAGTTTCTCGTCTTGGTCGTGTCGGATTGCCGTCCCGTCGGACTATGAGAGTGAGGGAAGAGAGAGTGCACCTGTGTCTGCGCACACACAGGTGCACTATAATATCTCCCGCGCCGAAGACTAGTCTCCGTTGAGATTGGCCGCCGTGGCCGAAAATACGGTCAGGAGGACTAATATTATTAGTTTCTCAGAAAGCAACTCGTAAACTTCGAAATCTACATGTTTGGGACTTGTATGTGGTATTTTAATGGGCAAAACGTAAGAGTTGTCTAAGCATTACGCATCGGAGAATCGGTGTCGTAATGTTAGTGTGGTTTGTGATTTAAGTAACTGTTAGTTCAGTAAAGTAGTAATTTTTGCGTACTTTTTAGCTGTTGTTAAAAATACCTGATTGTATTATCAAGATTGTCAGATAAGTACTAACTTTACGCAATATATCAGATACTACATTTAGCGGTGTTCTTGAATTGAACGTTTTTTTCTTGGACTCCTTGTGACCTGAAAACATATTTACCATCAAAACAATTCTTTTCAATTCAAGAGCATCGCTAAAACTAGAAGTAGTATCTTTCAGTGCAACATTGTCCAGTTGAGTCTTCTTCTAAATATTAAGTAGGTATATATAAATACTGCAAAATGGAGCCCTGTCTAGGCTCTCTATCGATCCTACTTTTTCTTTACGTCATTCTAGAATGCCATAGCACCTTATCTTTACATTCCACTCTTCATCATACAATGTATTCATTAAACAAAGTAAAGTGTACACAACCGTACCTACACGTGGTAAACCCTAATGGATCGGACGCTGAGGTCTAATCTCTTGACCCTCAATCGAGTTAGTGGCCGAGTGGCACAGTTAATGCAATTCCGTGCATACATTAAGGTGGTGGGCACTTTAATGAAGTAGGTATAGTTAGTAGTAGTACAGCAGATAGGTAATCAAGTTGTAGGATCTATCCTTGAGCAATAGCTGGCAATTAAGACTGAAGGCTTCGAGTGCTGCTCATAGAAAGGGGATAGCAGATACAGGTTAGGGTTGCAGTATAGATTGGCTTTTCTCGTTGCTTACTGCAGTTATACGGGGTGTTAGGGTAGACACCGTTATCCTTGAAACTAGTGGTTTGGTGTCATTTATAATATACTTTTTCTATGGGACCAACCCTGAAATGGCGAAAAAAAAAACAGCTGTTCCATACATATATTTGACGGCGCAGCAAGTGGCGCCGTCTGTTTTGTGACGAAGTTACTGGAATCACCAAAAAGGTTGGATAACAGTGACACTGGCTAGTGACAGTTAATCTAGCAGAACTTCGCATCGATGGTTGCGTGGCGATAGTCTTATGATGTCAGGGGAGCCACTATTCTGCCAGGGTTGCGGGAAAGTCCGAAAGGGATACCGTGTCCTTTGGCAACAGGCAACTGAAGGAACACGGGTGGGTTTTAGTTAGTAAAAGTCTGACACGCCCTCCCGCTACGCCCAGAGCGGGAAAGTCATTTGATGATACTTACCAAACTCAAAAAAAAAAGGAGAGCCACTATCGTACCACGTCCACGACGAATTGCTATATTCCGGCACAATCCTGATGATATTGAAGCTGCAGAACCTCTTACTCGATGAACACTTCTGGTAAAGGCTTTCCCGAGCCATTATGTTTATGAAGTTAAGCCGACTGAGGCCGGAGTACGGCATACATTTCGATGAAATTTCTTGACCGACAATCCATGGGCGGACTTCATGTTCTGCCAAAGTCGATGACATAAGATCACGTATGTTTTTCCATAAGGTGGCAGAGGTGTTGAGTAGGTACACTCACCTTCACCATCATCTCATCATCTGCCTAGCCTTTTCCTAACTATATTGGGGTCGGCTTACAGTCTAACCGGATGCAGCTGAATACCAGTATTTTACATGGAGCGACTGCCTATCTGACCTCCACAACCCAGTAACTGGGTAATACGATACCCCTTGGTAAGACTGGTTGTCAGACTTTCGGGCAGCTGACGACCCGTAACGACTGTCAAAGATCCACAAATGACAGCCGGGACCAACGGCTTAACGTGCTGTCCGAGGCACGGAGGAGTCTCGGTATGTAAAGATGGTCACCCATGAACGGACCAACCCCGGCAAGTGTAGCTTAACCTGATGGATCGACCCGTGCGGCTTTTATTATGTAGCCACGAGCTCCTCACCCACTCACCTTCACCAGTTATGTTAAAGTCCAAGTCCCATGTTATAGACGATACAAAAAAGTAGTTAACACGATAGGTCAGCCATACAGTTTCTTCGTGAAGAACCTTTTTAGGGTTCCGTACCCAAAGGGTAAAACGGGACCCTATTACTAAGACTCCGCTATCTGTCTGTCTGTCCGTCTGTCACCTGGCTGTATCTCATGATCCGTGATAGCTAGACAGTTGAAATTCACAGATGATGTATTTCTGTTGCCGCTATAACAACAAATACAAAAAAACTGAATAAAATCAATATTTAAGGGGGCTCCCATACAACATACAACAAACATTTTTTTGCCGTTTTTATACATAATGGTACGGAACCCTTAGTGCGCGAGTCCGACTCGCACTTGGCCGGTTTTATGCACCAGGGTAACATTTGCACTGTTTAGGAAACATTGCATCGCTCCCCGGCAAAAAAAGTCGTTACATGTCTTAACATTTAAATTTATTCCGTCTAAAATCAAACCGAAAAAGCGTTACTACACTAAGTTAATACTCTGTTTCTTTAGCATTTTGCATAATTATTCGCCATGAAAAAAAACTGTCACATTACAATATATGAGTTTTCTTGATTTAAATCATTTTACTCTTTTAACTGACCAATGTAAAGTCACAATACACTTTGATACGTTTTTCGTGCCGACGGATTGAGCAAATTGCCTCATTGAAAAAGTGAACTTTGCACCATCTCTCCGCAGCCAAACGCAACACAATAATGACGACATTACTGCCGAGTGACCTTTTTTTAAATAAAAAAGGCTATCAGCTGATATGAGTCAAAATGTAGTTAACAAATCTATGATACTTTTTTTGCCGGGGGTGACATTTCCTTTGAATTAGTTTTAAACGTGTTTCTTCTACGATTTCACCACGTGGCAGTTGCTTATCATTTGCGCGTGGGAGTTATGAGGTCGCATCTAAGTCCTAAATATAAATTTCTATTTCCAGTAAGTACAGAATAAAAATTCCCACAAATTTATTTATAACGATATGCAGCGACTAACTAGAGATTAAGTCCATCATATGCTTAGCCTTTTCCCAACTGTTAGGGCTACCAGTCTAGCCGGATGCAGCTTAACCAGTATTTTACATGGAGGAACAGCCTCCAGAACCCAATTACTGGGTACTCGATATACGCATTGGTTGCAAACGGTTAATTATACATATAAATAAATAAATGTGTAATGAATGGTCACCCACACACGGACCAGTCTCAGCAAAAGTAGATTTTAACCTTCAATCGACCTGTGAGGCCGTTACAATTTAGCCACGATCCCCTAGGCCTTACATCCAAATCCAAATTTTCACATTCAACAAAAGAATTAACCCAACCAAAGAGCTAATCCTAAAAGCTTTTTAATCCTCTCTAAGCTCAGATACCATAAAACTTCAAATTGAAAAACTCTTTGGAATCCGTTCGTTTACTATTCAGTGAATGAAAGATTAATCCACAAAAGTTCCGTACCTTTCTATTATTTCATTCTTCTCTCTATCATTCACTATTCTGTCTGTGGTTTCGTATCATTCATTCAAAAGGAACGGGAGCAATTTAATATTTACTTAGATTACAGGAAGTGGGCTTCATGTGCTATTTTTAATTACATGAGACTCTAAAATGTCTGTGGTTTTAGTGATATTTCATAGTCATTTTTAATCAATTTTATTACAATAATCCAAACACGCTAGCTACATTATTTTGGGCGCAGTGGCTGAGCTTTCGCACTATCCACGGATCCTGGGTTCGATTCCCTCACAAAAATTACAGATAAACAAACAGACTGACCCGGAACAATAATTAAATTAATTTGTCTGTTAAAGCGTCTCAGATGAAGCAACACGAGACAACTTTCCCATTCTGAACTTTCAAAAGCATACTCCTCTATTATTTAATTCCCGAAGCTAATAGACGACGTTTTAAAAGAACAAAGAAACACCGGCATCATATTTACTAATATACTAAATGTGTGTAAGCAAGTTTACATAACAATGTGTGTCATGTGTGGATTAGAACCTAGAAATTTCTAGAATGAAAATAGGATCTATAATCAAGCTACAAAAACTAAAAACTTTTTGATGAAAGTGTAGGTAAACCTGGGTAAATTATTACGCACACACTGACTAAAGAGAATTAGTAACACATGCATCTGTATTTAGAAGGTTCAACTGTATAATTATTCTACTTTCCATCTACGTTCCTCTTTTTACAAAAATAATTGATTGCATTAAAAAAATATACATATCGTCGATGAAAATTAGGATAATAATAACAACCTCCATTGTCAAATGAAACACATCTTAAAGGTCATTTGAAAAATTTTGGGTTTAATAGCATTCTAATAATCAAATCAAATCACTATTTTATAACTGGCATACAAAGGCCACCATACGTACCCACAGGCACGTTTTCTGACCCAGTTTGTTTACCTTCTCATCCAATTGTTTTGGAACAGAGTATAGTAATGTCTTAAACGTGCTCAAGTTTCTTTCATGCGAAATGATGATAGCTTGATTATTTAAATAAGTGAAAAAAAAGCGAGGAAAGAGATTTATATTACGTTTAAGAAAATGAGCTTACTCTTTATCTTACTTTGTTTCTAAATTACATCAGTTCACGGTACATTTTATTTAATAACATCACATCACGCCTGTATTTCTTAAAGGGTTAGACAGAGGTGTACCTATAGTACACCGACATTTCGCCAAATATGCTCAAGTCCCATGTTATATTTGGTTGAGCAAAATAACATCAACCATGTAAATGTTTTCATGATTTTGTTTTTTTTTTTTTTAAGATAAAATGTATTTTATTCAACAACTAAATTTTTAGACAATATATATATAACACAACTAACTATTTACATAAAACACTAAAACTTAAAGAACTAACTAAGTATAACTAAAGTAAGTCGTCGAAAAATTCCTCCGCATCGCTGTCGGCGGGTAATGTACCCAAGAGACTGGCGGCATTGCCACGTTGAATGGCAATGCTTAGCCTCTGACCAAGGTAAAAGCCAGCCCTTGGGTCACGGGAAGTGTCAAGCAGCCGTTTGGAGATTTCATTAAACAGACTATGAGCACTCGGACCCCACGGGTTTCAACCCCAAACGGCTCGAAAATATAATTGTCTATAAGGTTATTATACTTTCGCCGCTTGAGGTTTTCCGCAGCCGCAGCGGCAGCGCCAGCACAGCACGCCGAGCCAGGAAGATGGGATGGCGCAAGAGTATCGACACACGTTGCGTCCCATCCTAAGGGCTACCCATCTTCCATGGGAATAAGGACATGCCGTCCGGTCTTTTGCCATCGTCGCGTGCCAAGCCATTGGGTTCTAATACAGCTGGAACGCCGACGGTGACAAGAGCTCGTCGGATGATGTCATTAATATTAGCGTGCCGCGCTAAGCGACCCGCACTTCGGCTGCAAGACAGGCCGTGGTGTCCGAGGCTGTTGACAACTTCGCCACAGTGACAGCGATGAGGAGTACAACATGGGGCTCCTAGGCGCAGGGAAGCAGCGATGCGGAACGTAGTGTCGTCGAACAAAGTTCCTAGGTTCGATGACGGTAGTGCATGAAGCCACAGACCCGACTCCCACTTACCCACAGCCAGCAAGCGCGCGCGCTCAGCAGTAGTAGCAGACGTGTCAAGCAAGTTGTTCTGTACTACTCTGCAGAGCGGCTCATCCCACCGTCTCTGGGAAGATGGATTGTCGGGCGGATCTGAATTCGGGCAAGCGAGTCTCCAGGCATCCATAGCCTCGGTGAGGCACGGCACGTCAAAATTAATAGGTGTGGAGGCAAGGATTTTCCTGATTAATTTCTCAGTACCGTGGACCGAGGATATGGACGCCGAGGCCTCCCATACGGATGGGAAGAGTAGCTTGTGCCCAAGCTCGGTCGTCCATGGCCACATTTAGGATCAGAGTTAATGTATGACGGATAATTTCGTCCATTTTGTCTAAAAGATTAGTGTGCTTCCATAAATGCGAAGCGCGAAGGAAATATGTTAATTTAGGGCCGAAACAGCAGTAACGTATTATGGTTATGGCCGAATGCATGTTAATTTGGAAAAATCTTTCCGAAACGTCATTGAAATTTTGAATTTTTTCCTCAATGAAAATGGGAAAGGAATCCTCAAAGATTGGAGACCCAAGGAGACGAAGAGAGCTTTTTTCAATAATTTTGATTTCTGGGGCTATTGCGTTAAATTTGGGAAGTGTCAGATGTCTGTCAGTACTGTCCGCTAAGTATAGTTCACATTTTGAAAGGTTCAGATCAAGGCCAATGGAATAAAGTTCATTTTTTAGGAATCGGAGGTCATTTATAACAGTTTCTACGTCGCCTCCCAAGGTTCCATCATCGAGGTACCAAACATTAAATTTGGAATTTAGCTGCCGAATAATTGGGTGATTTTGTTAGTTTTAATATTCTTTGTTATTGTTTTTTTATTTTCTTTCTTATCTATTTACATTTAAAAATAGTCAAAAATATTACTTATTGTTTTAATATTATTTCCTGTGCGTGTCCCAAATAATTTGTTTTTCTCTCTTTATTTTATTTCTTTCTAAATCACTTAACGTGATTCAGATATAAACAGTTATTCAGATACCGGAGGTTATTTTAGGGAAAAGTTAAGTCTTAGATCTGATGCATGCTCTTCTAAAAACTGGTTAGTTAAACCATCTGAATATGAAAATAGAGCATCGGTATTATTCTGCCTTTGTTCACAATAATTTTATACAAAAAGAAGAAATGGCACCCTGACCCATCAGAGCGTAGTTTATTCGAACCAGGCCGAGGCCTGCGCAGGTCAGTTTATAATGAATCCTATAGCCAGGAGAGTGCTCCGGATTGGATTAATTAACTCCTCTGTGCCTCTTGCATTTCCCAATGTAATCATGTTATACGAAGGTACCTCACTACTTTTTTTTATTTTTATTGCTTAATCGAATACTTAAATACAGGGTGGCAGAAAATTGACGTCCAAAAAAAAATTTTGGTCCTTCGTGCAGTTGGTCGCCGCCGAAAATCCCATTCCGCGATTTTTCATAGTGTTTGGTTTACTAATTTTTTCATTGTTCCGGCCACCCTGTATAGTTTTTATTTAATTATAGTTTTTAATTAAATCTCTTTCATAACATTATGCCTGTATTCCCTGAAGGGTTCAGCAGAGTTAATTTTGAATGCCCTATAAAGGTAATGTTTGGTAAAGAAGTTTGACGAAAAGATGACAAAAAATTATGTAAAAAAATAAAAAGTACGGTGATATAAACTTTGTAGTTTTAATTTTAGATATTGCACCTACCACTGTTTGTCTCTGCATGACTCAAAGACTAACTGGTAGCAAATGCCTATGGAATTATGTTCGCCTCTGTACATTTGTGTGCTTAATGTATTAAAATAAATAAATAAACTTACACTTTTTATTTTTAATTATAGATATTGCACCTACCACTGTTTGTCTCTGCATCACCCAAAGTTTGACTGGTAAAAAATGCCTATGGAACTAAGTCGGCCTCTGTACATATGTGTGCTTAAAGTATTTAATAAAGAAACTTACATTTGAATGCAATACGCAGACTGCACACAGCAACAGGACACTGCAGAACAGTGTGACACACAGTGCAGACACAAAGAGCGCATGTTTCAATCTGACGCAGTATCGTCTGTAGAGAGCCTCCAGTTCTAGCTCTGTGCCCTCCTCCTCTGTGAACAAAGGAAATTAGTTCCATAAGTAATCATAAAATACATATAATTTGTGATTTGGCTCTTGACAAACAACCGACTTCCAAAAAAAACACAAAAAATGTGAAAAATAACTTTTAATTTTGGAAGTCGGTTTCTTTGCTCTTAAATTTTCGTTTTTTGCTTAAATAAAATATCGTCTACATAGACTAAGTGCGAAAAATACGTAAGCTAACTCAAAAACTACGCAAGCAAAGTTAATAAAATTTATATGGGACCACAAATTCGATTCATAATTGGCGGAGCAATCGCGTAAAATAGACACTAATTGAGAACCTCCTCCTTTTTGAAGAAGTCTGTTAAAAATGCACGGTTCCTTTAAAGTATTTCGCAGAAAACACAGCTAGTATCCACATGTTAATCAGCGTTACAAAGAACGCGAATGGCTTCGCCATGGCACCGACTGAAATGCTGGCATTTTATCGGAATTGCACCTATTTTGGATGCAATCATAGGTGTGACTGACGGTCGACTGGGTACGCCAATTGAGGAAATGGTTTAATGATTTCAAAATGTAAACACAATGTTATAACAATATATGCTTTAAACTAAAATACAGAGTGGTTCTGGATGAGTACGAACAAAATAAAAATGATTATGTTATATTATTACCTTCCTTGATTTAGATCTAATAACCAATTTATAATATAAATTGTTTATGAGATCTAAACGATCAATCAGATAGAAAGCTAGATAGTTACTGATGAGATATTGTAGTTATCCTGATGACTATACCTAAAGACTTTGCCCAGCTTTATTGGGTTTGGATTAAACCTGTATATCTACCGTCTTATTCATATTTATTTTCTCTGTTTTATTTTTTTTCACACAACTCCCGGATTTTTGCACGGTACCCCTTTCTTATAAGAACTTTTTTGCAAGGAAATTATTTCTGAATAAAGGTGTCTACCGAACGTTGCAAGTCAGACAACTTTTGTATAAAAAAGAGCCCCGCCGGGCCGGCTTTGATGTGACCTTTAAATGCCATGATTTTCTTATGCAATTATAATAAACAATAATGAAGATTATTGACAACATACCTACCTACTCGAAAGAAGCATTTCCAGAAAACATACCAACCACAACCTTCCAACAAACTGGTATTTTCCGATATAGAGTGGAAAAATGCTGTTCGAACCGCAAAAAATCGACTGCCTACATTGTTGATAAAAATGCCCACAGATTATGAATGCGGCCTGTATTGAAATTTCTTTCCAAATAGATTTGAAAAAAAATATTTCCGGTAAATACCAATATTTGATTTATACCAATATTAGACTTTGGACTGGAGTATGTGAACTGTTCATAATCATATACATTTCACAAAACTTCAACAAAACTTGAGATTAACGACGGGGTTGTCTAAAGGAAATATCGTGTTGAACAATTTTAAGTCAATCAATCTGCCAAGCCTTTTCCCAACTATGTTGGGGTCGGCTTCCAGTCTGACCGGATGTAGCTAAATACCAGTATCTTACATGGAGCAACTATCTGCCTATCTGCTCACACTGGTTTACTGGATAACTCGATACCCCTTGGTAAAATTGGTCAAAATCTTGCCGCTTAGATACAAAAAATACACAAGGAAATATTTAATAAATTAAAATAGATTTCACTAAAAGGTGCCAGTAAAAACGATACCAATCGTACCTATTCAAAAAAATCAGTGTAAATAACAGAAGTGACAAAAGAATCGTCCTTCTTGAATTTCCTTTTAACAAAAACTTCTCTTTAAACAGCTTAGAGCCACAGCTGGTAGTGACAGCTGACAGCTGACAGCTTAACCGAGTTGCAGCGAAACATCGCTTGCTTGTTCCAGCGCTCTTTTGACTGAGTCTACTTCAAAAGCTTACAGTCGGTACTCTAAACAACTGTCCGTTACTCGTAGACTGCAGATGTTTTTATCGGCAGATGGTAGATAGTTTAGCTTTGTTCTTTTACTAAGAAGGAAAACTAGTTTACGATAGCAGATTTTTTAGATAATATTATGTTAATCCGTTTTTTAGCGCATCTCTAATAAATCATTTGTCGATTGGGTTGCAAAGTATCGTACTTTTTTGGTAAAAAAATATGGTATACTGCAACAAAATTAAACAAGTTATCATGAAAAGTTACGTTTTGAGTAAAACGATTTATTTTACGTTAATGAAACATTAATTAAAAGCATTCCGAATCCACCATATAATGTAATGTCATCATAATTGCACGGCTTTCACGTAGATATTTGACAGTCGTTACGGGGTATTCAGAAGCTCGCTCTGTCTGACTACAAGTCTTACCAAAGGGTATCGTGTTAATGGTTTGTGGGGGTCTGATAGGCAGTCGTTCCATGTAAAATACTGCTGCATCCGGTTAGACTGAAAGTCGACCCCAACATGCTGAGAAAAGGCTAGGAAGATGATGACTAGAATTGCACGGCTAACGAGAAATGGATGAAATATTATCATCACAAAATATTTACCACTGAATCCGGTAAATAATAATGCCTAAATGCGATACAGAACTAGGCCTAATTATTCACTAATACGTTCTCTTTCATTACCACAATATAGTGTTAATTAAACCGCAATAGGAAACACACTCCGGCGCGTAATTTAAATTCATTTGACAATGTACACCACTACACAAAGGTTTTGCACCACCGAACTATAATTTTCACTAAATTGGTTACGCGAAACATGCTTCGCGGTTGTATTTTCATGTTTATTTACTCAAAAGATGAAAGGGAAATTAGGAAATTTGGTAATGTTATGATGGTTTACCAGAATTACGTAATGTTGGATATTATTTTCTGTGAGATTTTAAATGAAAATTAATTACTTAAATACCTCTATGCTGATATTTTTGTTCAGAATCATCAAAGGAGTTTAAGATGTTTGTAAACTGCAGTTGGTATATTTCAGTTTAAATGCCATTACATACTTAATCCTCATACTACGGATGACGCTACGAGTACTTCACATCCTACAGATATTTATTATCTCAGTCCACAAAAACACAATATTAATTTATATTCAACATGACAACTTACATAATTTCCTGAAATATACCAACCAAACCAGAAATTCATAAGTATGAGCGGAAAAACAATTTACAGCCAGTTGCAGAAACGAACTTTAACTTTGCAGAAAGCAACATATAGACTCGATTTTAATGGTTTTTTCATGAAATTAATTAAATCTTTAGCGTTAAATCCATTACGTAATGGGGCATTTAATGTTTGTGTTTATGCAACTGAGTATTTTCCAAGGATTGACTGCCTCGTTGGTCCAGTCGTCACAAGCGCTATTGCTGAGGAGCATGAGGTCCTTTGTTTTTTTTTTTTTTGGTCCTGGGTTCGGTTCCGGGGTCGGGAAAAGTGTTATTGGGTTTTTCTATCAGGAATTTCTCAATGTAGCCCGGAGTCTGGATTTATGCCCGGTTGACGGGGCAATAGGCTCGCCCCCTGTTACATGGGACTTAAAACATGACTGGTGAAATGTGGGTGTATCTACTATAGGTACACCCCTGCCCAACCCTTTGGGGTACGAGGAGATGTTATGTATATTTTAGAAGGTTCTTGACTTAACAAGATTTCAGTGACAGGTTGACTACAAAAGACTGTTTTGCTTCTAAAGGTTTAGTTGTTGCCTGGGGCTTGATTTGATATAGGTAAAGTGTTTAAAAAAAATTCAAATTCAAATTCAAATTGTTTATTGTAAGAAACTACATAGTTGACAAGATCTTACAGCTTTAAAGTCATTGTATTCTGTCTGCAAGCAAGCGTGCAAATTATTCATGTTTATTTGAAAGAAAGAAGAAAGAAAGAAAATACATTTATTCAGCACAGACTAAAAGGCACACAATATACATTATCACGCATTATATTATTACATGCAAATGTCCTTAATTAATTTACAATAAAATAATTAATTTATACTCTAAACAAATATTTGTATGTTATAAAAAAAAAATGTTTTTTTAATATCTGGAAAATGTTGTGGTGGCAGTTATGTACAAACAACAACGATTCATTTTATACTACAGCCACTTACAATTACATATATAGATTTATACAGAATTACGTAGATACTACATTGCTTCAATCAATCTGCGTAGCCTTTTCCCGACTATGTTGGGGTCGGCTTCCAGGCTAATCGGATGCAGCTGAGTACCAGCATTTTACATGGAGCGACTCCCTATCTGACCTGCACGACCCAGTAACTGGGTAATACGATACCCCTTGCTAAGACTGGTTGTCAGACTTTCGGGCTTCTGATGACCCGTAACGACTGTCAAATATCCACGAATGACAGCCGGGACGAACGGCTTAACGTGCCTTCCGAGGCACGCAGAAGTCTCGGTATGTAAAGATCATCACCCATCCGCGGACCAAGCCCGGAAAGCGTAGCTTAACCTGATAGATCGGCCCGTGCGGCTGTTATTACTTAGCCACGAGCTCTTCTTCTTCTTTGAGGTACTAAATTGCTTACAACAGGGAAAAATTGTATTAGGTAAGCTTAATTCCCGAGAGCACATTACTTATATCTGCTCTACTTACTACTTGTACCTGCCCCATTGGTCTCGTGGTCGCAAGCGCGACTGCTCAGCGTGGGGTCCTGGTTTCGATTTCCGGGTCGGGCAAAGTTGTTATTGAATTTTTCCATTAGGATTTTTTTAGTAACAGCCCGGAGTTTGGAAGTTGTCGGTGTGATACCCCGTGCCTCGGAAAGCACGTTAAGCTGTTGGTCTTGCGCCTGATCTCTCTCCGCGGTCGTGTCGGATTGCCATCCCATAGGACTATGAGAGTGAAGGAAGAGAGAGTGCACTTGCCCACACGCTTTTGCACTATAATATCTCCCGCGCCGAAAGCTAGTCTCCGTTTAAATTGGCCGCCGTGGAAGAAATACGGTCAGTAGGACTATATATTTATAATATCTGCTCTAAAGAAGTATTGTTCTATTATCTCGTTCGTTTATGTCTGGATTGAGTTTTGGGCGTTTAGTTCCTATTATACTGTTTCCTAGTGACGAGGCAATGCTTTGAAACCTTGATACCTAGATACACTTAATAACTCATGTTCGTGGGCGCCGCGCCGTCAGTTGGAACTCGTCATCTCTTATCTGCCATAGCTTATTTTAATTTTTGAATTGTGTTTTGTTTTTATTTCAGACGCTTTTAACGTGCTTTCTACATTGTTCTCCTATGTTTAATTTCAACATGAATGTTGTAACCAATACTTTTTGTAAATTTTTGTCGTAGTGTCTGTGGAGTTTCTTGGCCGTTCTCCTCCATAGGTACCTACTACGCTTTGGAATGGGCAACTAGCTTCATATTTGTGACTGACCGACTCCTTGACAGTTCAAAAGTGCCTGTAAATGATTTAATAGAAACAAATGCTTAGAGTTTGAGTTTAACATTAGGCAGACGGGCCTACAGTTCCGTCATCTACGCAAGTAAAACCAATTTATGTCTGCTATTAGCTTTTCGCATTGCTAATGGAACATTCCAAAACCACAAGGAACCCAACATGAATAAATACATACAAATATCTTAGAATTTCATAGTAGCCGTAAATTGTCTTCGCCGCAGACTATGTTAATTATTTTCATCCCACAATTAAATCTTTAGCATAGAAATATTTGAGTAAGCCATATCGAGCGACCCTTGGATAGTAGATTATACAATGTGACAACAATGCGACAAAACATTAAAAAGTAGAATTATAAAAAAATATCGCTTTCAAGATAATAGGAAAATATTATGAATCATCGTAAAATGTCAGAAACTGACAATTCATAATAAATGATCTGCGTGCGATTCATATTACGAAATAATTCATCTGTTTGACAGTTTTCTATGGAGATTCGTAAAATAGTCCACATAATATGAATTGCTTTTTGTCAAATCAGAGGAATTGCTAATGACAGCTGGAAATTCAGGAAATGAAATGCTTTTAGAGGAATTGCTAATGTGACCGCTTTAGTCTAGATTAAGCAACACATAATTTAAAAGGTTCGGGTCGAGAAAGTCCTTTGACATAAATTAGCCCAATTTGACTGTAATTTGAAGCCCGACTTAAAAAAATGAAAGTCTTTACTTCTTTGTTCGAGTAAAATAGGGCCAGCTTCCCTTTAGCTGTGTTAAGTTAAGAGATTTGAAGTCATAATTACGGGAATTAACAAGAAAAAGCGTTGTCTTTTTATTTTGCCAAGAATTATCATACTTTCCGGGAGGGGATGCCCTAAAAGGACATAAACCTTGTGACCTTATTGGTGATGTTCTTCAGAAAGGTCAGGTGCGTAGTACTCGCAACCGGCGTGCGTGTATGACCAGATGTATGAACGTAAACGACGCAAAAAGAGTATGTGTGTAGCAGGTAACATTCTTAATTTCTGCCTACACCCATTGGAAGAAAGCGTGAGTTTATAATAAGTATGTATGTATCATACTTTCCGACAAAAAATATTTTTACTCTACTGTAAAAGCTCCAAGGCGTACGGAACCGATTCTGACTCGAAGAATGCCGTCGACTACTGTTCAACTGTTTTAGAAAACGACTGGTGAAGACATAACTGTTGTCAATCGTATACTTAAACAAGTGTCACTAGTCTATTAGCACGTTTAAACTTTTTTTATTTATGCTATGATGCTCTTGGACTAGACTGGCACACTACAGGTTTCTGCGGGTCGTCAATGAAATTATCGTAATTATGTATTTTATTGTGTCGAAGTAAGAGAGGAGCTCGTGGCTAAGTAATAACAGCCGCACGGGTCGATCCATCAGGTTAAGCTACGCTTGCCGGGGTTGGTCCGCGGATGGGTGACCATCTTTACATATCGAGACTCCTCCGTGCCTCGGAAAGCACGTTAAGCCGTTGGTCTCGGCTATCATACGAGGATCTTTGACAGTCTTTACGGGTCGTCAGAAGCCTAAAAGTCTGACAACCAGTCTTACCAAGGGGTATCGTATTACCCAGTTACTGGGTTGTGGCGGTCAGATAGGCAGTTGCTCCATGTAAAATACTGGTATTCAGCTGCATCCGGTTAGACTGGAAGCCGACCACAACATAGTTGGGAAAAGGCATAGGCAGGTTGATGTATTTTGTTGTGTCTAAGACGTGAAAGTTCTCCAGATATTGCACTAACATCTGGAGTAAGTATTTACTAAATTCATATTTTAAAAGCTGGAGAACTTACTGAATTTATACCTTAAGAAGTTTTCCAGCCAATTATAACGCTTGAATGCGATGAAGATTTCTCTTCAGAGATTACCACAGGCCCCACAGGGCTGTCTTTGAAAAGAATAACTTAATTCCTGAAACTATTTCCGGGGGGCACCCAGATCTTTCACAGATGTTCTGAATAGACCAGGAGCTTTAATTAGCTTCTGGAGGGAGGTGGGCTGGATGGAGTTACCACGACGGCTGCCATGGCTCACGCACAATGGTCCACATTAAGGACTAAGTGCGAAAACCCCATAACATAGAACTATTTTCGCTTTAAACTAGTCCGACAGCTATAAATCCCAACAGTTTTTTAGACACAAAGAGATAAGGGTCAAGCGTGTTTTCTTCCGCCATTCAACTCTTAGAAGGGTAGTGTATGACGTAGGGTAAAGTTGCCTGAATTTTTTATTACTGACCCTACCCTCCTCGAGACAGTTTGCACTTTACTAATAATGAGGGTAAAGTTATTCGTGGGTCGTATTGATTTCATATTGTGCCGTCGTTGGTACCGTGAAGTTTCCTTTTTTATGCAAAATAGTTTGCATAAAACTTTTCTTTACTACAGAACCTTTCTTACGGTGTGTTTTTAATTAGAAATCTGTTTTATATTTTTTTATTTATACAAGCAGTGTTGTCCCATTTATTGTGAATTGAATTGGTAAAAAAGTGGTTGCTTTTACGCAGGAAGTGCAAACCTATGTAATAAAAGTGAGTATTAAATGCCTTTTCTTTTAGGAAATTATAGAGTTATGAGTATTATTTAAAACTAGCTGCGCCCCGCGGTTTCACCCGCGTAAGTCTCGATCCCGAGGGAATATTGGGATAAAAAGTATTCTATGTGTTAATCCAGGTTATAACCTATCTGTTTGCCAAATTTCATCCAAATCCATTCAGCCGTTTTTGCGTGATTGAATAACAAACATCCAAACACACAAACTTTCACATTTATAAAATTAGTAGGATTACAACATTACTCATTTTTTAGGGTACCTACCGTGAAAACCCTTATAGTTTCGCCATGTCCGTCTGTCTGTCAGCGGCTTAGCTCAGAGACTCCTTGTACTAGAAAGCTGTAATTTGGCATGAGCGTTCATATTAACCTTTGGTATGTCGGAACGTAGATCTCGTTGAGACACAATGGATTTTTAATTGTGTCTGTAATTACGACAGACGACCAGTTAATCACGCATATAAATTCATCCCAACTACGGAACCTTTCATTGTGCGTGGTCCAACACGCACTAGGCCGGTTTTTTTTTTTTTTTTTTATGTTCTCCTTCTAAATCCTAACAAGTGACAAAGTAACGAGTTAGTACTTCAGACGAGTTCAAATCTGACCCAATATTTGCAGAATCTCCTATATGGATATTTACTATGTCGAAATCGGTTTTAAGTGTTTACAACCCATTTCCATCAAACTGTCGAGCCCCCAGTTGGTCGATGTTTGACTCGACTTTGATCAATGGACCCCTTTATTCCCTTTTCATCGAACTTTAGTAAAGGTCATTATTACTTTAAATTTAACGCCTTTTAAGCCTGGAGGGTTTTATTTAGGTACTAGCTGCGCCCCGTGGTTTAACCCCTATAAGTCTCGATCCTGTGGAAATATCGGGAATAAAGTATCCTATTCCAGGTCATGGTCTACCCATGAGCCAAATTTCATCCAAATCCGTTCAGCCATTTTAGGGTAAAAGCGTAACGAACAAACAAACTCACTTTCGCATTTATAATATTAGTTAAGATTAAATTTTGTTTATGTTTTACTATAATTTTCGATGTTTTTTGTTGATATATTGGCGTGTGCTAGCTGAATATATGGCAAATAATTATATTGGCGCGCGGAGAGCGGGCCCGCACGTGAGCGGTTGTCATCTAGATCAGGCAAAGGCATAAACACGGGCCCGCCTTGTTATCTAAATCAGGACCCCAAGGAAGCCAAATGTCACTTGTTATTCCCGTCATTGTGATATTTTTTTGTTCTGGACCATACCTGGGAACCTTCTGGTTATGGAGATATATTTATTATTTATTATATATCGCATATTATATATATCGTATATTGTATATTATATATCGTATTTTGTTCCAACGTCCATAAAGTTTTAAATGTTATAACTTAATTTTAAATATCCCACTAACACTGAACCGTGGCCTGCACCCATAAACACAATGTTTTGCGTGCGTTACGTTGTGCACTACCTTAAACAGCGATTTTTCACGCCAAAAATATCAATTCTGTTTGTGCAATGTTACTTCATTTGATGTACAGAATGCATAATTGACGGCTATGTAATGGGTCTTTTTACAACCTATATAATTATAATCAATGTAGGTATAAAAAAATTGTAAGACTGTGGAGTTCCACCAAAGAGTCCTACCCATTTTTCTCGATACGAAACTACCTTTTGGAAGGGTATCTAGAATCAATTGGAATCAATTCTATTATATTGGAAATTTTAACGTAAAAAGTGCCATTTTATGAGCCCATTTGAAATAAATGATTTGACTTTGGCATAGCATGGGAGTGATACCTACTATTTAAATGTTTTTAAGAATGTAACATGCAATACGTTAGGTTATAATTATGTAAAATAAGGTTACAAACATAGTTATTAATAAATATTGTTACTGACATGCCGAACTGCCGAGTCGTTGTTACTTGTTAAATGTAATCCTTACATATTATAAATCAAAGTCCTCCGCCGCGTCTGTCTGTCGTCCTGTACGCGATAAACTCAAAAACTACTGCACCGATTTTCATGCTGTTTTCACCAATGGTTAGATTGGTTCTCGAGTAAGGTTTTTGTATATAATAACCGACATCCACGCGGGCGAAGCCGTGGGCATCAGCTAGTATAAATATAAATAAATAAATCAACCAGTGTTACCAAGGGGTATCGTATTGCCCAGTTACGGGATTGTGGAGTTCATATCGCAGTTCAGTCGCTCCATGTAAAATACTGGTATTCAGCTGCATTGACTTGGGAAAAGGCTAGGCAGATTGATTGACTTAACGTAGTTAGAAACATAATATTATAAGGAAAACATACCTATGAAATTACATTTAGGACAAGACAAACATCTCAAGACAACATAATGTACAATCCGGAAGGGATAAGATAAGATGCTCAATTAAGCCATCCTTCCCTTTATTGTTTTAGGTTGTAACATCCTTGTGTAACGTACCCCTGTACACGTGTACAGTACGACCCAAATAAGATGTAGCATCGGCAAAATTCGTAAAACCGATCACCATCCGAACTGAGTACGCCTTCAAAATCTCCCATCTTTATTACTGCTTTAGCTGAAAATGTTTTTTAAGCAAACGCGATACCTTGTAGTCTTATAACCAAATAAATTCATACAATTGAAATGAATAAATGCAAATTTTCAAAATGCTACATCTAAGTTGTGTTGTACTGTGCCTACCTACAAAATAAAAAAACTGAAGTGAAAAAGCACTAGTACGAAAAAGTGACACTTTCCGCACAATTTGGCTGCTTTTAAAACGCTCTTTTCAAGCACATGCATTGTAAAATAATAATAAAAAAAGATTCTTATAATAAAAGCGAACAATAATAAGTAATAATCGCAAACAAAAATGATTGAAAGATAAATTCTTGTTTCCTCGTAGCTTATAAATAAAAATTATAAACATAATATGCTGTTCTTTTGGAAATATTCTGGATTTCTAATGTTGATTTCTTCGAAGAATTGAATAGTAACACCTGGGTACACTAGCCTTTCATGAAAACTGGGCTTCGATAAGACAGTCGTACTAAATGTGACTCCTTATGAATTTGAATATAAAAAACTTTTTACAAAAAACAAAAACCGACTTCAAAAGTGTCTTTGCTTTTCAATTTCCTTTTTTGCCACCAACTTCCGAAATTAAAGTAATTTTTCAGTTTTGAGTGTTTTTTTTTGGAAGTCTGTTTTTGTTTTTTGTAAAAAGTTTTTATTTTTCACTTTTTAGTTGTGGTAGGTACCTACCCCACACAAATTCTAATACCACTAGCTGATGTAAATATCAGTGAAGGAGTAAATGAAAACATCGTCTAGATAAACTAAGTGGGAAAATTACGTAATATTGAAGCTAACTCAAAAACTACACAAGAAAAGTTAATAAAATTTATATGGGACCACCTCGGAAGCATGCCCTACCATACAAAAATAATCATCAAAATCGTCGTTCATAATTGGCGGAGAAATCGAGTAAGAAACAAACAAAAAATTAAAAAAAAAAAACATACAGACGAATTGAGAACCTCCTCCTTTTTGAAGAAGTCGGTTAATAATATGTAGTAGGAAAGCAAAGACGCTTTTCGCGTTTGCGATTTTCACTGTCATTTACAGAATTTATGTGTTATGTCATTATGTGTAATACATAAATATGCGAAGCAGGGGCGGGTAGCCCTGCCAGGGTTGCGGGAGTGTCCGAAAGGGATACCGGGACCCTGACAACAGGCAACTGAAGTAACACGGGTGGGTTTTAGTCAGTGAAAGTCTGACAAGCCCTTCCGCTCCGCCCAGAGCTGAGAAGAGCCGGGAGATTTCCCAACCTCAAAAAAAAAAAAAAAGTCGTGTGTAGCCAGTTATTTACAACTGTTAATCTGGTTGCACTACACAACTTTTATGTAAATGTAGGCATGATATTAAGTCGTGTGCCTTTCTGATATTTTTCTACATTATCCTAAATCTAAGTACTAAAGATAACTCCTTGTATTTCAGATAAACACAAATCGTCTCAAATTGACCGCTAAGTCAATATTGAGTTAGTCCACCAATTGACCTCTTTTAAAAGGTCCCCGAGAGAACGAGGACAGAGCCATCTGCGCTTCATATGTTATAACGTTATTTCTTGTTGACACGAACTAAAACTATGTTAAAAGGTTATTTAGGTAAGTATTTCTATTTCAGAATTATGGTTTCATTTTAGTCGAGATTTCAGGTTAAGAGAGTTTATTATAGTTTGACCGAGACCGCTTTAGGAATGCGCGGTGAGGCGGGGAGCAGCGTTGACGAATGAGCAGCGGAACGCCGTGAGCGTTGACGAATGAGTGGCCGGCACCGACCCCCATTTCGCCGCGCACATACCTAAGGCTCGGTACAGTGGTCAAACTATACGTAGCTAAATTGCCCCAGCCAAATTCAATGGCTGTCTTAAACAGAGTTCAATACCTGTCAGTGTCGATATTCCACAACAATGATGGCACTGACAACTCGTACAGTGGTCCAACTATACGTAGCTAAATTGCCCCAGCCAAATTCAATGGCTGTCTTAAACAGAGTTCAATACCTGTCAGTGTCAATATTCCACAACAATGATGGCACTGACAACTCGTACAGTGGTCCAACTATACGTAGCTAAATTGCCCCAGCCAAATTCAATGGCTGTCTTAAACAGAGTTCAATATCTGTCAGTGTCAATATTTCACAACAATGATGACACTGACAACTCTCAGACGCGATTTGAATACCTTGATCCGGTTCAGTTTCAGTGGTGAAATTCGCAGTAAATCATCACGCATAATTACTTTGTGTTGTTTTTCGGAAATGGGATAGCTTGATAGCCATCCTTTTGACATTATGCCATCAATCACTGAGAGAATATAAGACAGCGAATCAAGCGAATCCCGCGCGGAACGCGGGATGACTGCGCGCGTCGATTGTTTTGATGATTAGGAACTCACGCGAATAATAGCGCCGGTTTGAACACGTTCTTAGAAGTTAATTGTCACAATCGACGCGAGCGAATTTCATCGCGCGTGGGATTCGCCTTATTTTGTCCAGCACCCTAATTGCGTAATTTCGAAACAGATTGGATAATCCACTGTATAAAAAGCTCGAAAAAAAAATCTGCTCAACAACGTAATAACGCAATGAATGTTGTTGAACTGTCAAAATGAAACATTCATAATTGTTTACCAAAATGTGTTACGCAATAACACTGAGCTTTACTTAGCATTGTTTAAAAACCGGCTAAGTGCGTGTCGAACCACGCACACTGAAGGGTTCCGTAGTTGGGATGAATTTATCCCAAGCACAAACTTAACATTGTAGTTGAAAAGCTTTGAACATGTTTTTGCAACTGCAAATGTAAGTTGGTCAATTATTACTCGATAACTTGTGGAGCCTACTTAGCTGTGAAAGTCTTTTAGGGGTATGAGGAACAGGGTGTAAAGTTCACTCATACTCCATAGAAAAGGGAGGATCCTCCGACCAGACGGGTGTTGTGTCTGGCGGGCAACTGCCCAACGATTGATCTTGGGGTCTTGTATATATTTCCACTGCACGGTGAACTTTAATTGCGCGATGCAGGATTTATGTGACGTCTGTCTGACGTCAGGTCTTTGATGCGTAGTTCGCATGTGGCGATGTAGATACCGCCACAGTCTTCCTTTTAATTTCGTTAAATGTACTACTGCCGAAAAATTTTTCACATAGCTAACCATTACCAACACCAACCATTTAGCTGGCAGGGCGGGGGGGACACTAGACTCTAACAAAAAAAATCACTTTAAAGCTATTTCATTCTTAAAACTCATTTTAAAAAAAATCACTTTAAAGCACTTTAAATATTTCGCAAACGGATCCCTGAATCCAAATTTTTGAACATTTTTGAACGACCTTTCCAAGGACCACCCAATACCATGGGAAAGACGAGAAAAAAAAAACGTTCCCACTGTAAGTGTAGGGGACCTTAGGTACCCTATAAAAAAAATCTTTTTCATTATTTTATTTTACCACTTTACTGAAGTGATTTATATGCATACCCATACCAAATTACAGCTTTATAGTACTAAGAGTCTCTGAGCTAAGCCGCGGACAGACGGACATGGCGAAACTATAAGGATTCCTTGTTGACTACGGAACCCTAAAAGAACTCTTTTGTTTTTTTGCATGAAAAGGTTTCTTGATTTTAAATTAATCGACACAGTTTAAACAAACAACAGCTATCACTTCACAAAAATAACGAGAGCATGCAACTCTTATCAGTTGATCGGGAGCCGTGACAACCGCTTAGCATAGATACCGTACAAATTGCTCCATACAATGTTCATGCGATACTGATTGCTGTGCAAGCGATTTAGATCTAGTAACTACGACCACAGATTATCACAATGTAGAAACGGCTAGGCATGGGTGGAAAAGGGAAAGGGATGCTTTTGCCCAGCAGTGGGATATTACTGGCTAAATAGAATCAGCAATCATTCGTGGACTGTCAAAAGTCCTTATTTCTTTTATAAATAAAGTTCATTATTTTTATTTTGTAGGTACTTACATAAACTTTCAAATCTGATTAGAATTTGGGCAGATTTTTTTTTATACAAGATTGTTTCTCCAGTCATGGCTACGTATTAACAGCCGCACGGATCGATCCATCAGGTCAAGCTACGCTTGCCGTTTTGGTCCGTGGATGGGTGACCATCTTTACATACCGAGATTCCTCCGTGCCTCGGAAAGCACGTTAAGCCGTTGGTTCCAGCTGTCATTTGTGGATCTTTGACAGTCGTTACGGGTCGTCAGAAGCCCGAAAGTCTGACAACCAGTCTTACCAAGGGATACCATCGTATTACCCAGTTACTGTTGTGGAGGTCAGATAGGCAGTCGCTCCATGTAAAATACTGGTATTTACTTGCATCCGGTTAGACTGGAAGCTGACCCAACATAGTTGGGAAAGGCTAAGCAGATTGATTGATTCCGAACGAAATTTTACGCAATTACCTACATGTGAAGACTGTTATCAACGTTTTTTACGCCCTAAATATATTCTTAATGCATAGGATTTTCACTTCTACATATTCATAATCTATGCTACGATCCACGGGTCGTTATGTTCTAATACTTTTGAATAGAAATGGGAATCTGGAGCGAGCTTGCACTCAGCTTGGACCAATGAGGCGATTTCTTTGCGATAAACTGGGCCATTGTCCTTTCTATTGGATCTTAGCAGATTGTGGCTAAACGGCTGACGAGACGGGCGGTCTGGGAGATGAGGGTGCCCTAACCGAGATTAAATGTTACATTGGTGCACATTCTTTGAGCGTGTGTTCCCTGTTTCACAAAATAGCTAGCGATAGTAAGGTAAAGGTCACTATCTATACATCACTACATATTATAAAACAATGTTCTCCGCCGCGACAGTCTGTCTGTTCGCGATAAACTCAAAAACTACTGCACTGATTTCAATGCTGTTTTCACCAATGGACAGAGTGGTTCTCGAGGAAGGTTTTAGTATATAATAACCGACATCCACGGGCGAAGCCGCGGGCATCAGCTAGTATTATTATAAATTAAAGTAGATTTTCGTGTTTGTCTGTATGTCCGCGTTGATCTTCTAAACCACGCAACAGATTTTTATGAAGTTTTCACTAACATTTAGAGAATTTATTATTATTATTAAAGTTACATAATTATAATTAATAAATCTTGATGTTTTGTCAAGTGGTAAAAACCGTGCGATCCAGGAGGGGGTTATAGTATAGTTATTTATACCTAATTATTTACAGTTGCATACAAGACTTTATCTACACCCATGTTATGAATCCTCTATAAAAGGTTCTTTGCAATACTAATGTCGAACAAAAATGGAAGGATACGCCACACGTAAATTCGAATTTTTCGAATTCGAGTAATAGATGCTTTTTTGTTTTAAATTACGGTGCTTTGTTAGTGAAACGTGCCTGCATGACAATGTTCTTTTTTTGAAATGAGTTGCATTATGAAATTTAGAACAACATTATAACACCCGTTTGGATGATATTATGGTTACTATGACAACATTAAAACAACCAGTGTTTTAATGTTGGCAATAAGCTAGGTAACTGTTACAGAAACTTTTATAGAGGATTTATAGCATGGGTGTAGATAAAAGAATAAATGCACCTCTCTCGAAGTCTAAAAACCGATGCCATTATAATTATGACAGTCGCGAACATATACACTGTCTTTGCATAACTCTTACGAAATATCATAGACACGCATTCGCATAGATCCTAACTATAACTACTGCACTTATTGCAATATCGATTAAGTTTTATGATCACTATCAGTGCAATACTGGACGTCAATCAAGACATGATGCAATTTTTATGACCAGATAAACCGAATGACTCATCATAAATAATAGAAGCAAAGAGTACCAGTGGTCTGTTGTTGTTTTATTGACGAAGTGGCGCACGTGGCATGATATGAGCTCTATATGCTCCTGTGTGAAGTTTCTATGTTGGTTAATATATGTTAGATTTGTAACCTGGCTATATCGTACATTTAGTTTCATATGAAAGAATTGAGGTTAATTAGCTTTAGGTAGCCCGCGAAATTCGTATACGTTTATGCAGTTTGCAGGTCAGTGTCGGGATGTATGTTGATTAAAATATGATTCGCGACCGTAAAATCAAAATCAAAATATTTTATTTCACATAAACCTACATGGGCACTTATGAAACATCAGTAGCTAGTGCACGGTTCCAATTAGTCGTTTCCTATGGAGAAGAGCCGGCAAGAAACTCCACGGTTACTCTTTTAAAAATAATTGGCTGTAACAATATTTTCGATTTACAGTGTTATTAGGTATGAGAGGACAGTGTAGGCCTTTCAACAAGTACCAGGTAAGTACTTAGCAAAATAGAAAATGTTCAACAAATCTACTAGTAAATGGCTTTACAGAATTATAATCATTAGAACCAGCAATCCAACTTAGAATAATCCCCAAATGTCATGATTTCATGAAATAATCATTCAATACGATTATAATATGAACTTAGACAGTTGTATTGCTGATTCTAATGTTTATACTACAGAATAATAATCATTAAAATTATCAACTATAACTCTCTAACTTCAAATTACCATTAGTAACTTCAAAGTACCTACCATTTATTTTAATTTAAATCATGTTTTTAAGGCCAACTCTATCTTAGTTTTATTGATGATTGTAATGATTTGTTACTACTATAATTAATGATCACTAAACTCGCGACAATCTAAGAAGTCCGTTTTGACGTTTCGTTCTCGTACATGTAAAAAACGTTAAGCCTTGAGAATCAGTTCTCAGCAATATAGATAAGTCGTCGATTACAAATTCCCTAAGTATGTTTAATCAATATGTCTCGAGAATCAGTTTATTATAATTATTATTTATTATTCATATCTCAACTAACAAGATCCAATTTGTTAGTAAATAAATAGTGCTTAAAAAACTATGTTAGTTCACACATAAACGCATACAATGTTTGAAGAACGGACAGTCATACCTGTCCGCTATCACACTCAGGATGCTGTAGCTACTCACACGCACTCTGTGCAGCAGTGACGCCGCTTTCTTGCGTAAGATCGCCGCGAAACCATCCGTGCGTGCCTCCATGAACATGGTGGACGCGCTGCAAAACGGAGGGAGCCTCAACAGTATCCTGAATGCGTTGTTGTATTGGACCCGCAGAGCATTGACAGCCCTTTGCGTATATGCTGTCCACAGGCTGCTGGAGTAAAACGTCTGACAAAAGGATTTAAATAACAAAATCTTTACCTCTCTTGTACAGCGGGCAAACCTGCGGGCCAGCATATTAGCTTTGACTGTCAGCGTTTTTTTATCGCTACGCAAAGGATTTTTATAGCTGTCAAAACGGAGTTCGAGTCTCATAGGTACGAGGAATATAAAAAGTTCGTTGGCATTCCAATAATTTTAAAGACAATATTACGTAACATGAAAATCTAGAGTAATTGTCGTTAAATTCGTGAAATAAATTATGTTACAGGATATTTCTTAATTCATTACGTTCGTAAAATAATCGGCTTATTAAAAAAATACCTATACCCGAGTATTTCAAAGATCTTTTTTATTCGTATAATTTACATAACAATTGGATGTTAATTTAAATTAAACCTTTTCATCGTTCCCCTAGACAACCAATCCTATTATAAAATTGTCTTTTTATTGACTTTCAATTAACTTGAAACAGTGTTCTGTTATCGTTTTCAAATTAAAACAATAGAGGATTGACAGTAATCTATTTTTTTCCGTTAGAATATAGTTTTTAAACATTTATTTTCGTTGGATCCCATTTTTCAAATATTAACGATGGGTCTCATTTCAATTGAATCCTATTTAACAACATGTGTTTCCAGAAGAAAAGTGATTCACCTTTATCAAAGATTCAAAAATTTAAACAGGTGTGTGTGTGCGCTTTATACATAAGGTACCTACCCCAGGCAACTAACGCCTATCTAATGGAGGCAGTTCTAAATGAAAACGAAAAAAAATTTGCTCTATAAATAGGTTTTGCATCATAAATATTTATAACTGTGTTATTCGAGTAAATGTAAGCGTTTCCTATTCAATTATCTCAGAAGGGAACCACTATTAATAAACTCAAAACTTTTCCTTTGATAGCTCGAACGTATAGCTCAAAATTAATAAGTAAAATAAGGATGCGAGAACAATTTATAGAGCAGCATCTTCGACATATCTGAGGTAACTGGCTCATCAATATTTATAATGCACATAACATAGTTGGTAACAGGTAAAACTACTTATAACACGATTGTGAATATTAATCAATACCTACCTAGGTAAGTTCCGTGACTGATTAACTGACTGATCTTTGTCCTGCCATACCTATTAACACTTATTCGAAAATATAGTAAAAGTCAATTATTTTTAAAAGAGTAACCGTGGACATTCTTGCCGGCTCTTCTCCATAGGAAACGACCAATTGGAACCGTGCAACTATCAGCTTCTGACGTTTCATAAGTGCCCATGAAGGTTTATGTGAAATAAAATATTTTGGTTTGGATAGAAAAAGCATACCATTAAGTAGGTACTGAAGATAGAAACAACCAATTTAGAAGATAATTATTGTTCCTTAAGATCAAGGCCCTAAAAGTTTTTTAAACTAAATCGCTGAGCACAAGCAAGTATTAATATTTCATGGTAGATACACAACACATACAATACAATGTAATAGATACACACAATTATCTACTATACAATGTAACAGCGAATATTTTTTCACGAATCACGAATTCAACTTATCATATTTAATTATTTTTTTCCTAAAACCTAGGCCAAATATTTGATATTCGGATAGCTCATGACCTAAAAATAAAATGAATAAAAGTCTCGCCTCGACTTATTAAAAACGTATGCAAGCAAGCGAAATATCGCGGGTATTCTGGTTATATCTACTAACGTAGTACCTATACAATATTTAAAGCATGCACATAGGTAAACACTAACACATGCTAATTACATGATCGTTTACATAACAGTCTTGGCAATGACCAGTATAGTCTGCACTCAATAAATATACACTGCAATTGACTATTGACAATAATTATTATTAACATACATACATATATCAAGATTGCCAATAGAATTGTTTATAAACATCTTGCGCTGGACCATTATCGGTTAAAGTTCTTTAATTATTATCAACGTGGGTCTTCATAGATTAGCCTAGACCTTTCCATTCATTGAAAACGTTTATAGATAAAATCGTCTACATCCATAGACATACATTCTACCTATAGGTACGGCGTGTATCAGAAAAGTGTGGTCACATAACTACAGCGTGTAATGTTAAATGCGCAAAACCTCAGACACCCCAAATTATTTTTGTTTCAATTGACCGATTTTAGAGAGAGAAAAAATCATTAAAAAAATTATAAAGGTTTTATGTGCTGTAGTTTTAGAAGATTCGTATTTGCATTGAAATAAAAGCTATTATTATCCCGCGTATGAGAAAATTTAAATTGGTCGACTACAATTTGTGTTTGTTCACCTATTTTGGCAGGTTTGTGCATGTGATGGCTTGACTTAATAAATAGACACGGCAACGTTTTTAATGAAGATTTTTTGAAAAATTTGACCTATATTAAAAAGTGGTTCAATTGATTCTGCTCTTAATTCTGATCAAACTATTTTAAGGTTTTGCGCATTTAACGTTACACGTTGTATAATAGTGTGGTACAATACATCAAACAAGGGGCCAGGAGCTATACGTCCTTTAGGGGTATGAGGAACAGGGTGTAAAGTTCTCTCATCCACCATAGAAAAGGGAGGATCCTCCGACCAGACGGGTGTTGTGCCTGGCGGGCAACTGCCCAACGATTGATGTTGGGTTTTTGTATATATGTCCATTGCACGGTAAACTTTAATTGCACGTTGCAACATTTATGTGACTTCAGAATTTTTGTATTTCTTTGATGCGTAGTTCGTATGTGGCGATGTAGATACCGCCACAGTCCTGTATAGCTCAATCTCTTTCTCACACTGAAGTAATATTAAAATAATACTGCTCTAAGAGGTAGTGATTTAGCTCCTGAACAACTTTGTCCATGGGACCAACAATGTTATCGAGAAAAAATTACCTACCTAAAAAGTAATCAGCCGTACCTACCCGACGCAAATGAATAGGATATTTGGGTCGAGTATTGAAGTTGATCATTTTTTCGCTATTAGGACGTTGGTCCCATGGAGAAAGTTGTTCAGTTTGATGGTTTATACCACCCCCTCAATATGCCAACACCTTTCTGACTTAATATGCTGTATTAAGCATTCTTTGCTTTTAAAAAGTAAGGTCATCAATCTCTTGCCCTTATATCCATGTATTTGGTGCGGCACGTCTTGTCTTCTTCCGTACTTCTCTATTAGACGTCTTTTTAGTATTCACCCAACCCATCCATCGGTTCTTAGGCGAAAGACTAAACTTGTAGCCATTTGCCATTTTCCACATAACAAAACTTCAGGCAGGCGCGACGCGACTCTAGTAGAACAATTTTTATGATAACTTCTAGACTTCGCACCCAAGTAGGCTGCAGTAAGGACAACCTCCACAAGTGGAGGTTCACGGACGAATCAGATCTCCGGTGTGTATGCGGCGCCTCGCCACAATGGCTCACCTCCAATCTTGCCCCGCATGACCTGTCACCAGCACACGTGTGGACCTAATGGCTGCGTCAGCGAACGGTATTCGCGTGGCTGAGTTTTGGGCCAAACAAAACACTCGATATTTTTGCCATCGACACGCTAAGAAGAAGATGGAAATTGTTCTACCAGAATCGCGTCCCGCCCGTCTAACATATCCATCATTCCTCCGTCCGCACCACAAGCTCAAAAGTAGGTGTATTTTAAAAAGCAATCCAAAGACATAAATTACCTTTGATAGCGATCTGTTTTTTTTTAGGATCGCAAATGAACATAAAACGAATAGTCGAAACATGAATCAATCAGTCTGAATGAATTTCAATCAATAACACTAAACGTGCGTACTAAACCAACTATTCAATTGATTTAATTAATTAGATAAACAGCAAACGAAACTAACATAAACACAATGAGTTTTAGAATTGATGTTCGTGTTTTATCAAGAAAAACGTGAAGAAAACCTATACTTCTTGTTTTAAAGCTACGGGCAAGCGTGCTAGAAAGTGACTTGTAATCTTCTTCGTACAATACAAGGTATGTCAAAATCAAAATATCGTATTTCACATAAACCTACAGGGGCACTTGTGAAACGTCAGAAGCTAGGTGCACAGTTCCAATTAGTCGTTTCCTATGGAGAAGAGCCGGCAAGAAACTCCTCGGTTACTCTTTTAAAAATAATTGGCTTATTGTAAAAGCCAATTATTTTTAAGAGTCGATTTTCGAATTACAGTGTAGTCCTTTCAACAAGTACCAGGTAGATACTTAACAAAATAGAAAATGTTCAACAAATCTACAGTCCACTAAGCCTACATCGTTCTCACATTCACAAGAAAAGAATCTATATAAAAGATAAATAAGATACCTAATTTAAAAACTTTTTTAAACCAAATGACATGATTGCCATTACATCTGTAACAAATCTGAATAATTATCATGTCCACAAAAGCCACAAATAAAGAGTTGAAATTAAATGTAGGTATATTTATGTAAAAACTAAATCTCTTAAACTCTACTCTGCCTACTAACTGCCACGCAGTTTAGTAGGTTTATAAAATGTGTACAATGCTTGGTCCAAATAAATGTTTTTTTTTTGCTTGGACGGAGTTTCATTTATTTCCGCACAGTCTTATCACTTTTGCTGTTATCCCACTACTGGGCAAAGGCCTCCATAACTTCCAGTGAAGAGAAGTTAGAAGATGGCGCGAAGAGTTGGACAAAATAAACGACCAGCGGTCCAGATTAGCTTTGGATCGCAAGCACTGGTACAACTAAGTTTGTAGGTATCTGAAAAAAAATCTAATAGCTAATAAGTACTGCCTGAAAGTGTCAAATAATTTAATCATTTCTGCCAATTAGTGCCAATCAACATGACGTTATTTGCAACAACCAAAAGTGGACAATTATTTTTCTTTTGGGGATAGTTGGATAACAAACACATTGACTTGGTGCAAAAATAATAAAGATCAACAAAACAAAACAGAATCGGCTTACTAGCCGATGCTATTGAAGCAAATACAATAGGATTACCAAAGGTACATAACCTAACAAGGGGTAGATCCCTTGTTACTACCCAGACTATCCTCATTAGATTCTGTCTGACATACATGTCGTACTAATCACCCCGATTCGGCGATGGCGGCTCATTAGCACATCTGTAATTAACGCGTTACGACTTGATGTCCGTATCATTACCATGACATTGCCGTATTATCTTCTGTTGTTCGTCATCAAATTATCAGCTGTTCTGTTTATAGTTATTGTTATTGTCACTAGAGTGACAATGTTGGGGTAATCGGATATACAGAGTGTAAGGGACAGCCTTCCGCAAATTAACAGCTCCTTATTTTGAAACTTATTCCACCTAAAATTTTCTCAGGTTTTTTTTTTCTTTTCAATTACTATTCCTTTATTTCAATGTAAAATTAAATTGTCTACACGCAGCAGTCCATTTATGTAAATAAAACAGCTAAAATAAAAAACCCAGCAATAGATGTTGAAATACAACGCGTGAAACTCAGAATTTACATTGATAAATAACGCGACGCGAGCGCACCCCCCTGACACGGGGAGTGCGGCTATGTGGGTTGTGCTACGGTAACGATACATTGCGTGTGAGGTAATAAAACAAATCAGGTTTATTGGATTCCCATAACGTTCCTGAAATAATTTCATGTACCGGCCGTCTTAGCATGATATACTGAATTCATCCTATCAGTTTGCGGAGGGCTGTCCCTTACACCCGTATTTAACCGGTCATGACTGTGGCCATAGCCATGTGTGATCTCTTGGTTCCACAGAGATATCGCCAAAGCTGGTCATCAAGGATACTTAAGATGTTGATGATGTTTTTCTTTAGTTTAGCTGCTTACGTCTTCGTCATGAGAGGCAGAAGTACTTGAACACGTGTCGATTGTCAAAATAGAGCAAATCTGAGGGCATTTTTGAACTATGTTTGAAGGCATGTTAAGAAATGAAATTGTTTATTCTGTAAATAGGATATTGGAATCACTTTTACACGTCATATTAAAAAATATTAAAAATAAGCTAGATGAGGTCTGCGTTTCCTATCAGACTACTCTGAGAAGAAAGGCCGAAACAAACTCAAAGGTCACAGTCTCTTTTAAAGTCCAGACATAATCTTGGTCAAGCCATATGAGGAACACGTAGATTAGCGACTGAAATGGTATTTTGAGACAAGTCAGCATAATAATGTCAGTATGCCAGATAATGTGTCCATGGAGTTTCTTGCCCGTTCTTCTCCATAGGTACCTACTACGCTTTGGAATGGGCAACTAGCTTCATATTTCTGACTGACTGACTCCTTGACAATTCAAAAGTGCCTGTAAATGGTTTAATTGAAATAAATGCTTTGAGTTTGAGTTTGAGTTTAATGCACATCCAGCAGCGAAGCTTGATCTATCAGTTACCTAACTAAGCCGTGTTTATTGATTGACGAAGGAAAATCAAGAATTTACTTCCATTGGCTCATAACATACAAGTAAACTAAACTCTCACTCACCTTCAAGATTTGGAAAATTGATTTGATAAATAAACAGAAAATTACTAACACATAACACACGTCACCAGTTATGTTTAACTCCCATGTAATAAATAGGGGGCGAGCCTATTGCCATCAACCGGTTACGAATCCAGACTACTGGCTGCTAGTGAAAAATTCCAGATTACCAATAAAACAAACTATTTATTTTGTTTTTTAAATAATTTGTTTTATTTCCAGCTTTTTAGTTTTATTAATATATATTATATATTTGGAATAAACTCATTACTAGCTTTAATTTTATACCAATATTGTTGTAATTTATTTTAAAAAAAACCTTCCTCTTCGTTTTTTTTGTATTTGCAGATGAAAATATATATTAAAAAAATATAGCCTATTTCACTCTCACAATTAAGACGAACCTAACGATACCTCGTATATTAAAGTCCATAAAGCCGTTTAGGCTACAGAGCGTGCCAAAGAAATAAACATACATACATACTCTCGAAAAACATTACCCTCCTTCTGGGGCAGTCGAGTAAAAAGTCTAGTTACCTACGATAAATTAGACATTCAAGACTTTCATAAAATAATCTGGCAGTGAAAAAACCAATAAGTTCCGACAGCCAACGGGCGTGAAAAAATTAGGAACGCAGATAGCCCTATCCGCGTCACACGTCAAAGACTGTCACGTCATGACATCTCAATATCGTCGACAAGGCTATCGCTCAATCGATTACCATCGATAAAACTGTCCACCACCTCTCGATAGAAGCGAATCACGAACGCTGTTCGACATCGATTTAGCGGTATTACATTCTTCACTATCATACGATCTTTCGAGATAACATCGGTCACAAGCTGCTGTAAGTCAGATTTCAAGTGCCTTTGAGCGATCGGGGTATTGTGATTCGTGATTTTATTTTAGATACTTTTTAGAGGATTTTCTGAAACTGAAGAGAATCCTGTGGTAGAGATTTTGTTGCAATCGTTTGATAAACAGGGTGAAAGCCGTCTTGCCTATAAGGAAATTGCCAATACTATGCAAATATCATCACATTGCGTGTTGTCACACAGGTCATCGACGCCTTTGCAATGGGGATTTGATGGTAAAAATAGGAACTTATTTAAAAAGATGAACAACAGCATATATATTTATCATCGTATTTATGAGAGGTATTACTGCTAATGTATACACAAATTATAGGTGCACATAACATTTGAAGAGGAAAGACATCGGACAAGTGACACTAGACAAGCTCCTCCACAATTTATTTATTTCTTCTGTTCTTTCTATAACTAATTAAGGATACATTTTGAAATTCTGCACAAAGTTGACCTAAACTTCCAAAAACTTTTGTAATATTGATGATAGAATACGTTTTACAACATTGCAATTGGACTGCTGGTTAATGAACAATTTGAATTTTGTATTAAACATGTTGCCTAATAATATTATAATCTAAACGAAGCGTTTCTGCAATTTTTCTCACGATTTACGTCCATCATTCACTTGAACATTATTTATATTAACTGAATGCGTAATCCAATGCAATTTATTAAAACAATAAACCGAGACACAAAGTTTGCATAGAGCACATGGAATTTTAATAAGTTAAGCTCCATACATTCTGAGTTGAGCTGCACGGCTACTGACAAATGCGTGCATTGACTGAACTGGTTCACGTAAATCTTCTGTCCTCAAAAGACTATCTCAGATATTGCATGGCCTGACCAAGATTATGTCTGAACTTTAACCCGTTGTATGCCGTAATTACAGACACAATTAAAAATCTCTCAACGGGATCCACGTTCCCGGCATACCAAAGGTTAAAAGAAACTGTGACCTCTGAGTTTATTTCGGCCTTTCTTCTCAGAGTAGTCGGATACGAAACGTTGACCTCATCTAGTTTTTTAAATATGATTGACGTGTACTTATAAGAGTTTTGTACAAACGTACCTATAGAAATAGAATCATTTATCAATAGAATTTTCCTTATATTCGCTCCGACCGAATATAAAACATTCTAAACTCTAAACACGTAGGTAGTGTCACAATTTTACATTTACGTAAAATATAGAAGTTTTAAATCGTCGACATTATTCTTGTATAGTCACGTTCTTTCATAAAATAGAATGGAAATAAAGTTTATTTTCCAATGTTTATTCGTAGCACACCTCCGCCGCGAAACCATTGTACCGCTACCCACATCCGATTCGATCATTCAATTGTGACAGATTCAATTGTGTTCAATGAAAATCATTTATCACAATTTTAGGTTTAAATATTCAAATAACCCAATCGAAGCACTCAATTCATAAGTTCAACTCACGGTGGAATTGGCATCCACAGGTATATTAATAGGTCTTTACCTATGAAATTGCCGTTTTGTATGAAAAAATTTAAACGAATGTTTTTCATGAATTTTTTATTTGTATTAATCGAAGTAATCACCCATGCAATCAATGCATCTTTGCCATCGCAGTGGCAGTTTATTGATGCCCTTCTTAAAGAAATCAGCTGGACGGGAGGCAACAAATTCTTCAAAGGCATTTTGTACTGCCTCTCGGGTATTGAATTTTTTTCCCGCCAAGAAGTTATCCAAATTCTGGAAAAAGTAGTAGTCTGTAGGCGCAAGGTCTGGTGAGTAGGGCGGATGACGGAGAGCTTCCAACCCCAGTTCTTGCAACTTGGAGACCGTCTGCTGTGCAGTATGAGGTCGCGCGTTGTCGTGCAGGAGCAGCGGAGACGAGCGATTGACCAATGCTGGTTGGAGATGCGCCAGCTTCTCCATCATTGTGTTCAGTTCTTCACAGTACACATCTGCAGTAATGCTCACCCCGTTTGGTAAGAAGCTGTGATGAATCACACCGGCGCTAGACCACCAAACAGTGACCATCACTTTTCTAGGGGTAAGTTTTCGTTTAGGGCATTGTTTAGGTGCTGAACCAGGATCCAACCAACTTGCTGAGCGCTTGCGGTTATCAAACAGAATCCATTTTTCATCGCAGGTAACAATGCGGTTCAAAATTCCTTCATTTGTGTGTCTGTTGAGCAGTGCAAGGCACGTCTCGACGCGTACTTCGCGCTGGCGATCATTGAGTTCGTGGGGCACCCATTTGTCAAGCTTTTTTACCTTGCCAATTTGACGCAAATGGACCAATATTGTTTTGACGCTAACGTCGAAAGCTGCTGCTAATTCAGCCGTAGATTGTGTATCATCAGCTTCCACAATCGCCTTTAATTCGTCATTGTCGACCAAAGTCTTCGGACGACCGCGAGGTTCATTTTTCAGGTCGAAATTTCCAGAACGGAAGCGAGCAAACCAATAACAGGTGGTGCGTTGGTTTGTAGTGTTAGCTCCGTAAACGTCGTTGATGTTGCGTGCCGCTTGTGCCGCGTTGCTGCCACGACGGTACTCATATTCCATAATTACTCGAATTTTTAACGTATCCATGATGACGAAAAAGATTGAAATGCGATAAAAATGTAACACTAATCAATAAAGAAATGACTACTTTTGGAAAAAAAAACCATGTATTTAAAATAAAATTAATTTGAAATTAGAATTCTTAGCCAAACAAAAATTATTTTGATTTGAAATGGCCAGTACTGCAGAACGGCAATTTCATAGGTAAAGACCTAATATATGTTTTCTGATCCATTTGTTTTCATTTTTGATGGATACTTTTGGAACAGAACAGACCATAGATACCTATAATATTTGAGGAAATCTAAAAAGGTTTGTGAACTTGTGAAGCCATATTGAAACACATTTCTACCAAAAACCTTTTTGATGATCGCCTTAAACTCATTCTTTCCACTTGGTTGAACTACCCCGGTTGAATCCCGACCCTTTTCAGTTCTTCCTTACAACCAAAAGATGTTAACTTGTGAGCATTACCGCAGTTCCACATAAAAACATATAACATAACATCACGCCTGTAATCCCCGAAGGGTAAGCCAGAGTGTACCTATAGTACACCCAGATTTATCCAGTTATGTTAAGTCCCACGTTATAGCTAGCTTATTGTCATCAACCGGGCAGAGATCCAAACTCCAGGCGAGATTCCTGATCGAAAAACTGAATAATACTTTGCCTGACATGGGAATCGAATCCAAGACCTCATGATCAGCGGTAGCGCTTGCGACCACTAGACATACATTTTTTAGGGTTCCGTACCCAAAGGGTAAAACGGGACCCTATGACTAAGGCTCCGCTGGCTGTCTGTCCGTCTGTCACCAGGCTGTATCTCATGAACCGTGATAGTTAGACAGTTGAAATTTTCACAGATGATATATTTCTGCTGCCGCTATAACAACAAATACTAAAACTAATATTTAAGGGGGCTCCCATACAACAAACGTAATTATTTTTTTGCCGTTTCTATAGATAATGGTACGGAACCCTTCGTGCGCAAGTCCGACTCGCACTTGGCCGGTTTTTTAATTTTTATTGTTAATAAAAATTTTTGCATGTATGGACGCTATACTATAGCGGGTTATCGGGAGCGCTCTTTGTTAGTTAACATACAGTATAACAAAAAGTTTCTAGATTTCCTTTTTCTTTAGAAACGGATCCATATACACCTATGAAATTGGCGTTTTTTTCACACAAATAGAGAACCTCGTCACTTTTATGATTTAAAATATTCATCAATTGCTTGGTATTATATCGAATAATGACCATCATGGACAACTACCAATAATAATAAAAACCTTATTATTTATAGTTTTCTAAACAAAAAAATACCTTAAAAATGACGGGAATCTCCCTCTTGGCATAATTTTTTTTGCCATAATATTGTTTAATATAATAATAATAATAATAACGTTTATTTAGCCAAAAATACAGATTGGTACAGAGATTTTAAGTTGTAGGTTTATATTATTACGTACATTCAGAGTTCATGATGCAATCCGTCCAAGATAGGTTCCTCTACCTCTTAAACTAGGAATTTCCTGTATCTTAAGAGGTAGTGTTCGGCTAAGGTAACAATAGTTAAAGGACAACAAAACTGAGTCTGACAGATGGACTAAGCGGGCTCGCCATTTGGCTTACAAACGTGTATAAACTAAAAGATAAAGGAAAAAGAACATAATTTAAATTAAATTTAAAAATGAATTGTGGATACGGGGGTATGAGAAGGTAAGTGTACTGTGTGTGTGTGGAAGTGTGCGTGTTGTTCGTGTTTGTGTGTTTTATGTATGAGTGTGTGCCTGTTTGTGTATGGACACTTATATGATGTGTATAACACCTTGGATGTGTGTGGGTGGTTGTGCATGTTGGTATCAGGCAATGTATGCTAGTAGGGACTCCGTGTATGAATAGTCCCTCAGTAGGAGCCAGTCTGTTAATTTAGATTTTAATTCAAAAGTGTTTAGATTTACAATTTTTATATGTTTGTTAATTTTGCTGTATATATGAGAACTTAATGTATAATATTGGTGTTTTGCAAAGGTGGTCTTGTGTTGTGTGCTTGGTGGAAGAAATATACGCTTATTTGGATTTGCGGGTGGAAGGCTACTGTGCCTTTTGAGGGTGGATTGGAGCACAAAGAGTTGTCGAACAGTGAGAACTTTACCGAAAGAATATAGTTCTGTAGTTGGAAACTTGTATGGCTTTTTTGTCATTACTTTGAGTATTGCTCTTTGTGCTCTCTCCACTTGTAGAAACTCGTGTTTGGCATAACGTTTTCTCATAACTTTTATTAGCATGATAATACTGTAGCATAATAATACCTTGGCATAATGCTAAGGTTAGCATAATTGTCATTTGGTCTAATTTGTTTTAGCATAATTTGAAGTTGCATATTTTTTTAAGGCATAATATTTATTCGTTATAATTTGGGAATTACTCTATTGGATTAGGTTAAGGTGCGGCGGGGGTGGCCCTTGGGCCACTCGTGAGCCGCAAACATGTTTGTTTTTTAACCGACTTCTAAAAGAAGGAGGTTATCAATTCGGAAGTTTTTTATGTTTGTTCGGGCATACGTCGTATATTAAAGGATTTGCAAAATTCAACTTTTTTATTATAACTCGTGCAGTTACTCTGTGAAAGCTCCATTTGGTGAAGTTGAACTGATGATGAAGATGCCGGTGGCAATCTGTGGGATTATCTACTCATTAATAAGTATTTCACGGGTTGCGATTCGATTACTTTAATACGGTTGCCAAGCAATTTATGCTCGTCACAATGGATATGGTGAAGTGCTGGGAGAACTCCTCAACGATTAACGTCCCTGCATCGGAAAAAGCAATATTTTGTAAAGGCTATTGTAACATAGATAAATTATAAACTGACCCACTAAAAAGCGAGAAATAAAAACACATAGTGTAAAATAACTTAAATTTCGAAAGTCGGTGGCAAAAACCAAAAATACAAAACCAAAGGAGAGAGTTAAATTTGTTTTTTTTTTTAATTCCAAAGAACATTATGTGTAAATATCATTATGCATTTATAACATTATGCTTTATAAAATTATGCTGGATTATAATTCAGCATAAATGAATGAATAAATGTTTTGCCGTAATGTTAATTACCATAAATACAGTATTTATGGTAATTAACATTACGGCAAAACATTTATGCCTAATAATATTATGCGTAATGATCATTATGCTGAATTTCGTTATGCCAATGTAAATTATGACAATCTATTTTATGCTTAACATTAGTAAACCAAAAATGACTCCTCATTTGTTAGCAGAAATTACCACAATTTTTTTTTTACTTATTTGGGTCGCTTAATCTAAGTGGCATACGTTATTTTAGTTTTTAAACATTAGTGCATAAAAGTTTTAAAACATTAGTGTTCATGGTTATTATATAAATTAAGAAAATGTTAGTATGAAAAATGCAACTTCTTTAAAATTCCCCATACAAAACGCTGATGTGCGATAATACAATTAAACTAATGGAGAATGGTCGCTTTGTTGCTGCCTCTTTAGATTAAAAGATATGGCTGACTTGGGGACATGACCGTGACAAAGAACTTGGTCTTTAATCATTAGGATCTTGACCTTTAACACGGGTACAGTAAGCCGTACGTCACTGGTAACACTTTGACCTTGAGCTTGCCCTGAGTAGTATGCAGTTTCAATAAAGTAGGCTTTCTGTACATGACGCCGGGGCCGCACCGGCGCCGAACCTCATGTTTGTGTATACGACTGAATGTCGCCCATGCCCAGCACGGCCGCCGCGCCGCCACCGCGTAGGTTTAAAATTTTCATTCAATGATAAATGATTTATTTCTGTAAGTAGTGTACAGTCTATGTACAGTACAGTAGTGTACTGTCTGTCTGTCTGTCACCAGGCTGTATCTCAACCGTAATAGATAGACAGTTGAAATTTTCACGGATGATGTATTTTTGTTGCCGCTGTAACAACAAATACGAAAAAACAGAAGAAAATAAATATTTAGGGCGGCTCCCACACAACAAACGTGATTTTTTGCTGTTTTTATAGATAAAGGTACGGAACCCTTCGTGCGCGACTCCAAATCGCAATTGACCGGTTTTATTAAATTAGATGAGGTGGGCGTTTCCTATCTGACTACTCTGAGAAGAAAGGCCGAAACAAACTCAGAGGTTACAGTCTCTTTTAAAGTCCAGACATAATCATGGTCAGATCATGTGAAGACCATGTAGATTGGTGTCTGAAATGGTCTTTTGAGGAAAGAACCACACAGATTGAGTGGACCTGTCCAGTCAGTGTACGCATTTGTCGGTAATCGTGCAGCTCAAATCCGAATTTAAGGAGCTCAACATTCTTTATGATGTTCTAATTTTATTTCATCTTGAGGTATGGCGCCGGCGCGGCACAGGAAGCCTAAGAGGCTATCTTATTCTGGTTTTGTTACAACTGGCGTGCGGTCTACCATACATCTAAATTAGGTCGTCATTTGTTAATACAAAAGGAAAATTATGGTCATAAACATGTTTTTGTCAACGCTCGTCCGTGACAAAGAACTTGGTTTAATACTATTTTAGACAAGGATGTTGCCCTAAAACGTTACAAGGTCTTGAAGACATTAAATTAATTACCAGGAAGAACTTACGTATTTCTGAATAATTATGGTGCTCCAAAACATAAACGACGTAAAATTCAGTATCTTTGTGCACAATTTCCTTAATGAAAAGATTCAAATTATTATAGAAGTTACTCTTGCGCAATAGTAGTTGAGGAGCTCGTGGCTAAGTAATAACAACCGCACGGGTCGATCCATCAGGTTTGCCGGGGTTGGTCCGTAGATGGGTGACCATCTTTACATATCGAGGCTCCTCCGTGGCTCGGAAAGCACGCTAAGCCGTTGGTCCCGGCTGTCATTAGAGGATCTTTGACAGTCGTTACGGGTCGTCAGTTGCCCGAAAATCTGACAACCAGTCTTACCAAGGGGTATCGTATTACCCAGTTACTGGGTTGTGGAGGTCAAATAGGCAGTCCCTCCATGTAAAATACTGGTATTCAGCTGCATCCGGTTAGACTGGAAGCCAAGCCCAACATAGTTGGGAAAAGGCTAGGCAGATTGATTGACTCTTGCGCCATAGTATTAGTTTTGATGATATGCATTGCACGTAGTTACATAGTAAAGATGTCAACATTGCGGCGCGGGCGCCGCGCGCCGTGTACGTAAAATGCGGTAGTGGGGCGCGTCATTTTAGAGAGGACAATATAGGTAGGTATGAAGGTACAATGAATCATTCATTCAATTGTATCTTATGGCTTATTAGAATCATTAACAGAGAACGGTCTCACCGCGGCACCACATATCGTAATATGTATAGTATAACTAACTAACTAAAAGTATTATGTATAATAAACTAACTGAACATTCAGCTGTGTTGCTGGGGAGTTTGTTGCGCCACTTCTTCTTCCCAGCTAAAGCACTAGGAAGTGGTGAAGGCTGGGCATTTTGGGGCACTGTCATATGTAATTTTGACGTTCGAAAAGTGCTAGGTTCATAACATATGTTGTAAAGTACTTAAAGGTAATTAACAGAGCCGGCAAGAAACTGCATGGATACCAAGACATGTTAGAAAATCCTATGACGCCATTTTTCGTCACCAATATCTACGTAGGTAGCTAAGTTTTATCTAGTAAAATTACTACCTACTAGCGTAAATGGAAAATCTACAAAGGTTACAAAGGTCGGGTAGCATTCGTTCCAACAGATTATATTATAAAATACGTCATCATAACTACAGATTCTGATTACCTACGTATGAACATGTTGATAGGTTATAAGTTCCTACAAATATTGTACGTCCCACTCAGACGTACCAGACATACCACTTTGTTATCAGTACCGTCGGCCTCCACTAACTATATAAAGATGTCACCATTCTTGCGTCTACCTGCATTATATAATGACAAATTCCCAACTTTGGACCCCTTCAATACCACACGGAACAGATGTAAAAAAGAGATTATCCAAATCCTCCAGCAAATCCATCCATCGCCAGATACTCAGTTAGCTCAGTAGTGCCAGTTTAGCCATGTACATAAACATACACACACCGCACACATTTACAGCACCTACACCTCACAGATACACACACGCACACATTAATATTAAGAACATGTCACTCTCTGTATTTTTCATATTTCCCTGTGTACTTCGTAATTGGCGTAATGTTCAGATTAATAATAATGTTGTACTTACTGTCAGCTGTGAAGCTATCTTATAATAAATAAATCAACATTGATACGACTGATATCAGCCTACAAGTTACCGATTTTATTACCTAAAAATATCGAGGTGCCCCTGTAACGATTGGCTTCTGCAAAAAGTAACTAAATTACAGCCTCACTTTTATGAAGTCGGTTAAAAATTCACTTGAATCACTGATCAATAGTTTCAATTTGATGGTCCAAGAACTAGCTCCCGCCCCTTCGCCAATTAGTTTGTTATGAGTCGGTGCCCAACAGAACCGTTGTTATTGGCACTACATTGAGCCTACTCAAGTTTTTTTTTTTATATGAAGTATAAAACTACAATAAAAGTTGTTTTGTTTTTGATATATCGTGCAATACAACAATAAAGTGATAAACGTAATATTGCTAAACACAAGTGGTTTGTTTCCCACAGTTTTAACCAAAGATTAATGCATATTTGCGCTCTGTTTCAGTTAATAGAAACAGCGGTACGTCTAATACTTTGCGGAAATTCATGGCAGTATAATATTTTGTAAAAATATTTAGTTTCTAATTAAAACTAAATGCTTGCGACTACGCTTGGAATCTCTCCGAGGGATCGAATTAGAAACGAGGTGATAGCACAGACATAGCTCACAGAATAAGCAAGCTGAAGTAGCAATAGACCGGCCATATTAGCCGTAAAACCGATAGCCATTGGGGTAGACGTATTCTTGAGTGGAGATCGTAAATCGGCAAACGTTAGGTAGGATGCCCTCAGGCTAGGTGGAGCGACGATCTTCGGAGGGTGGCTGGTAGCAGCTGGATAAGAGTTGCCGAGAATCGAGCTGAATGGTATGCAATTGGAGAGGCCTATGTCCAGCAGTGGACTGCTATAGGCTGATGATGGCGATGTTTGATCGTTTTCAACGATACGCTTACGATAATACAACGAGTAGTTTACGAGTTATGGGGAACAGATGATCATACATACATTATAATTATAGCCTATTAAAATCATAACCCTCCTTTTGCATTACCGTAGTCTACCCAACTACGGTAATGCAAAAATATAATATATTCTCAAAAGGATAGTAAAAACCGCATCAAAATCCGTTGCGTAGTTTAGAAGAACAAAGCGTTCACACAGACCGACACGAAAAGCAAATTAATTCATAGTTGTGTAGATTATTAGGTATATGTTTCGGCACTGCCCGGCTACGCGCTAATCACGCAACGAGGTCGCGAGTTCAACTTCTCGGTGATTTTAATTACCCCTCGTTTAACTTTAGACCAAGTCGCGTGATCTAGCCCGAAACTATCAAGGTGACATACAATAGACGTAGATATATTTAGTAACCTATTCCGCTTAACTATTCCTCGAAGAGTCATTAAAAACTCTGCAAGAAATCGGCACGTGTTTCACCTCTCAACGAGCCATCCTCAGGATGGCGATTGACCAGTCGCAGACCAGAACACGAAGTGTTGTCACACCGAGTGCTGGTCGCAATTAACTATCAAGGTAACCTCGAAACTTATAAATGCACAACAACAACAACAAGAATGAGAAAACAATAATAAAACTGGTTCAGTGCGAGCCCGACTATTTGTCATAATTTTTACTCAAACTCAAACCATTTATTTCAAATAAACCAATTACAGGCACTTTTGAATTGTCAAGGGGTCGGTCAGTCAGAAAGATGAAACTAGTTGCCCATTCCAAAGCGTAGTAGGTACCTATGGAGAAGAACGGGCAAGAAACTCTCTAAAAAAATAATTATTATATTCATAACATCGTGTACTGTGTAAAGTGTATAAGTACCTTTTTTTTTTTGTTTTTTGTTTTTTTTGTGTGGGAAATCATCAAATGACTTCTCCCGCTCTGGGCGGAGCGGAAGGGCGTGTCAGACTCTTACTGACTAAAACCCACCCGTGTTCCTTCAGTTGCCTGTTGCCAGGGTCCCGGTATCCCTTTCGGACTATTCCGCAACCCTGGCAGGAAAGTGTATACCTAATATTAGTTTGAAACTGTTGCATAATAAATTAAAACACGAGTGTTAGTATTAATAGCACAGCACGAGTGTTTTAGACATACCTACAGAGAAACGGCGGCGTAGGCTTTGTAATATGGTCCCGTCTTTACCCTTTGCATAACAGGAAAAATCAAAATAACAACTCAAATAGAAAAAGCTTCCTCATTTTTCTAATCAATAAAAAAATCCCAGGCCATAAAAACTAATTTCCACACGAAAGTCCATACTCATAATAGGGATAGTGCTCAGTCATAAAATCGGATGGTAGTGTCAGGTTGAAAGCTCATTCCAGACACCAGTGAAAGGCGCGAAGGTACAGCACTTAACTCATAAAATGACTGCTACATTGTATTATAGTTTCCTATCGTAAAATATAAAAGCCTAATAGGTATAGGTACATATTTCGCTGACCGTGTGTTGGAGTTAGAATAGTAAAAAGTGGCTAACAGCAGCGTTTAAGAATAATCGAAACATAAATAATTTTATTTGAATTAGCAACATTTATACTTTTAGCACTAGTTTATAGGGTTCCGTACCCAAAGGGTAAAACGGGACCCTATTACTAAGGCTCCGCTGTCTGTCCGTCTGTCACCAGGCTGTATCTCATGTACCGTGATAGCTAGACAGTTGAAATTTTCACAGATGATGTATATCTGTTGTCGCTATAACAAAAAATACTAAAAAACAGAATATAATAAATATTTAAGGGGGCTCCCATACAACAAACGTGAGTTTTTTGCCGTTTTCATAGATATTGGTACGGAACCCTCCGTGCGCGAGTCCGACTCGCACTTGGCCGGTTTTATGTACTGGTAACATTTAAGTCTAGTAGAATCTTCCCTGAAATACAGTTTACTGCTAGAAATCTATAAGCATTTTATTATACAAGCAGGGTTATCCTGCTAGTTTTCATCATGCGATCACCATTTCCATTCGACAAACTTGGTGATTAAATCAATTTCAGTTACTATGGCTCAAGAGTTATGTTTTTGGCCCTTCCCATGGCCAATAATCTTTTCAGTTATTATGACCCAAACATAGTGATAATGTCAATCATGTGTTTTGGTTTACATTGGTTTTTATTTTTATCATTTTACTAGCTGTTGCCCGCGATTACGTCCGCGAGCTTATGTCCTTTTCCAGGTCAAGGTCTACCCTTGTGCCAAATTTCATCCAAATTTGTTCAGCCGTTTTTGCGTAAAAACGTAACAAACAAACAACTTGTTGAAAGGCCCACACTGTCCTCCCATACCTATTGACACTATTATTTGAAAATATTGCAAAAACCAATTATTTTTACAAGAGTAACCGTGGAGTTTCTTGCCGGCCCAAACTCAAACTCAAAGCATTTATTTCAATTAAACCATTTACAGGCACTTTTGAATTGTCAAGGAGTCAGTCAATCAGAAATATGAAGCTAGTTGCCCATTCCAAAGCGTAGTAGGTACCTATGGAGACGAACGGGCAAGAAACTCCACGAGACATTTGAGTGAGCATGACATTCCCAGCCGCCAGGGCACATTCAAGTCAATGAAAGACAAAATACCCGGTAAATGGTAGCTCTATAGTACATAGTACTCACACCTGTGCAATTATATAATACAAAGGAGAATTAAGTTATTCAATGCAAAGATAGTCTTACAATCTTCAGCAGCTCCAACAGCATTTTCGAATGTTAATTAGTTAGTTGTGGTTGTGGAGCAGGACCAGCATTAAGCCAAGCATTTTTATCAGAGATGTAATCCTCCAACTTATAATATGCCTGCCTACATAATGTGCGTTTTATACAAGTTTTGAATTTCGTCTCATTCAGTTGAAGTTTGTGGGGAGGGAGCCCTTCTTCATGGGACCGACCAATTGGAATCGTGCACCTAGCTTCTGACGTTTCATAAGTGCCCATGTAGGTTTATGTGAAATAAAGTATTTTGCTTGTGATAAAGTGATAAAATAAATATAACAGTTCTAATAACACCCAAGCGCGGTGATTATTCTCTGTGATACTGCGAACCAAGCCAGGTGATTAATGATTACAGTCCTTTTAGATTAAAAACCCATTTCGTTGCTATGGAATATTGTTAGTGTTCAATATTTTCATCCTGAAATGATGATGTAACTAAAAAAATCATTTCAGTAGTTCACATACATAGTTTCACGAATGGTCAAAGTCAGTGAATTAAAAACATTAATAGACACAATCTATTCCACCAGTTCCTCATAAACATGCCAAATAAACTCCCGACCACATTATGATTCGATTCATAAAACCAATCCCATTCAAAAAGCAACTCTATGCCTATAAACTTAGGAAATATTATCATTTTTGCTGGTTACAGGAAGTTCTTGGTACAATGCCAAAGTCGAGTCAAGGCCATTGACCGTTGGTGATACATTAACTGTTTTCTCCTTGAATGACAATTGTAGGATTGTTGTAAGACACCGATGTAATGCATCCTTCACTTTGACAATAGTATGCACGATATGTCGGATTGCTGACACGGTTGCTGCCAAAACTGTTCTAATTTTGTTTTACCCGATTTGTGAGAAGATAAGTAATGTTTTTAGGGTTCCGTACCCAAAGGGTTAAACGGGACCCTTTTACTAAGGCTCCGCTGTCTGTCTGTCCTTCTGTCTGTCTGTCTGTCTGTCCGTCTGTCACCAGGCTGTATCTCATGAACCGTGATAGTTAGACAGTTGAAATTTTCACAGATGATGTATTTCTATTGCCGCTATAACAACAAATACTAAAAAATAGAATAAAATAAACATTTAAGGGGGCTCCCATACAGCAAACGTGATTTTTTTGCTCGTTTTTGCTCGATATTGATAACGGCAACAGGTAGACGGTTGAAATATTCACAGAATATTTAGTTATATATTCACTTTAAAAATAAATAATTAAATTTAAATAAAACAAATTTAAGGGGGGCTCCCATACAACAGACATGATTTTTTTGCCGTTTTTATAACCCTTCGTGCGCGAGCTATCACCTACGGTATGGTTCGTGTTACGAGCCGTAAAAATGAACGTTGCCATGGCCTTGCATGCTGGGAGGGTATTTGTTGCATGGTCTTGGTATCCGTAACACGAACATGTGAATCTATGTAATATAACATGTTTTTAGATAACAAAACTCAAAAGAAACACTAGGAAATTGAGAACCGTGCGCGTTTAAAAAAGTACAAAATAATGATTGGAACAAAATTGTTTATTTAGTCGAATTCTCTACATACGACGATGGTGACCTAATAACGGTGACTATATTACTATGTTTGGCTACATCGTAATTTTTGCCATTGAAATGAGGTTTGGTCAATAATATCCTGTCTTGTGGTGGGTTCAAAAATTTCAGTTGCCTACATCTCAACTACTTAGGTACTATGAATCACTATACAGTAAATAAATTATGTAGTCTAGTAAACAAACAATAATACTTACATTTCGGTCTTGATTACAAAGTCCATTTAAAGACAACCAATTTCGATAAAAGACTGCTACGAAAGTGCTACGAGATTTGGCTACGATTTTTTGACGTAGCCTTTCTCTGCTACGAATTTTAGTTGCTACGCGTTTAGTAGTAGGTAGATTAGAAACAATTTAGAATTTATTTTCAACTATGAATAGAGTGATGTATCACTTCCCGTTGTATGAGGGTCTGGATAGGAGGATGCATTTGTCTGATATACTACCTATTATGTCAATTTTAGCAAGGTCTGTGTTCGAGGTCAACAGAGGCTTTCCAACTGCTATGATGATAGGCAAAGAACTCAATCGTAGTGATTGTGGCGATTATTTACATAAAGGTACACTAGAGCATTTTCTCGAGCAATTCCATGTAAGGTCAATTTATGTAAAAGCTCAATTTAAAAAACCGTGATCATGAAACTGAGCGTGGCTAAGTAATAACCGCATGGGTCGATCTATCAGGTTAAGCTACGCTTGCCGTTGTTGGTCCTTGGATGGGTGGGATGGGTTGGTCCCGACTGTCATTTGTTTATATTTGACAGTCGTTACGGGTCGTCAAAAGCCCATAGCCCGTATCATATTGCCCAGTTAGGTTGTGGAGGTCAGATAGGCAGTCGCTCCATGTAAAATCCTGAAATTCAGCTGCATCTGGTTAGACTGGAACCCGACCCCAACATAGTTGGGAAAAGGCTACGCAGATGATGATGTAATTGAGCGTTCCTGCGAATGCTCGACACAGTATCTAAAGTGATGCTCACGGCGTTGAGCTTTTACCTGTAACATTCGTTTTTATCTGTATGCAAGTCGATCCATCAAGGCCGTACGCTTGTGTGTTTGTTTGATGAAATGTTACATAAAATTCGCTCATTTGTTTGTAAAATCAAGTTGTAACAAAGAGTAGAGTATCGTGCTCATTGTACGGTTTGTGACAGTGCGACGCATTAGAGCGGCTCGATGTTTTGTTACAAGTAAATGCTTTATTCTATACGAGCTGCGCCCCGCGGTTTCACCCGCGTAAGTCTCGATCCCGTAAGAATATCGAGATAAAAAGTATCCTTTGTGTTAACCCAAGTTATAAACTATCTGTTTGCCAAATTTCATCCAAATCCATTCAGCCGTTTTTGCGTGATTGAGTAACAAACATCCAAACACACAAACTTTCGCATTTATAATATTAGTAGGATAGGATAGTAGGACTAACCATTATTCTATACTAACCATAAGATAATCATAATTATAAATAGACTGAAGACAATAAGGTCTCAAGTGAGGAATTTCTAAAGACAAAGTAATATTATAACTAACTTTTAGATAGATAGATAGATAGATAAAACGTTTATTTGGTGCATACAAAAGACAACACAACATACAAAAGCACGGTTAAATAATAATAGCTACAAAGTGCCAAAACACAAAAATAAAAAAATAAAATAAAAGAAAACTAGACACAGCGAGACAATATTGTCTATGACATACTTTAAAAAATAACGAATTATACAAAGCGCGGTGTGCGTCTCAACGTTGAACCAAATGGGAGTCCAACTCTTTTAACGGTTGGTAAGTAGATAGAAATCGTAAAAAAAAACGGAAAATTACTAAAAGAAATATTATTAACTAGTTGCGCCCCGCGGTTTCAGCCTCGTAAGTCTCGATCCCGTGGGAATATCGGGATAGAAAGTATCCTATGTGTTAATCCAGGTTATAAACTATCTGTTTGCCAAATTTCATCCAAATCCATTCAGTCGTTTTTGCGTGATTGAGTAACAAACATCCAAACACACAAACTTTCACATTTATAATATTAGTAGGATTTTATGTGTCCTGTCAGATCATGCCGTCGCATTTATTTTAGCATAATGTAGCATGCATGTAGGTACTTAAGAGTATAAGGAAAAAGTTGGACATATTCATAATAAATGATAAACTCGTGCTTGGAATTAATTTCAGTAATTTGACAAGCTATTTGTATCCTTTTTTACAATGTGTTAATCACGTCATCTTTCACACAGTCAAAATAAAAAAAACAAAATCTTAATATTTTATTTCACATAAACCACCTACATGGTTCAAATTGGTAGTTTCCTATGGAGAAGAGCCGGCAAGAAACTCCTCGGTGACTCTTTTAAAAATAATTGGCTTTTACAATATTTTCGAATTACAGTGTTAATAGGTATGGTGGGACAGTGTAGGCCTTTCAACAACAACCAGTCCATCCATCGTTTCTTTGGTCTTTCCCTACTCTTATAGCCATCCACATTCACACTCAAAACTTTCCTCGCGAAATTATCCTCATGCTTCCGCATCACATGCCCATGCTTTGAAAGCCAATTTTCGCACAACTTTTCAGTCACCGGTGCCAATTTTTGCACGAGTTTTCCGTCGCCGGTGTCACTTTTTGCACAACTTTGCAGTCACCGGTGCCACTTTTTGCGCAAGTTTGCAGTCACCAGTGCCACTTTTTGCACAAGTTTGCAGTCACCGGTGCCACTTTTTGCACAAGTTTGCAGTCACCGGTGCCACTTTTTGCACAACTCTGCAGTCACCGGTGCCACTTTTTGCACAACTCTGCAGTCACCGGTGCCACTTTTTGCACAACTTTGCAGTCACCGGTGCCACTGTCACAGTTCCTCTTATATACTCAGTTCATAATCTATGCACCACACCACACACCCCATTCTCATCTCAGCTGCATGCAATTTCTTTTCATTCATCCATCATTACATACCATCCATTTCCATTTTCCATTTTATATTTCTTTATCAATCAACCGCAACGGTGACAAGAAAACTGGTCACACACTTGATAATCGTTTGCCGAAAAAAAGCAGGAGCAAGCAACACCATAAAGCATCTATGGGATACATACCATAAGTAACATTCCTTCCACACTAAGGAAGCTATTAGCAAAGCCATTTTTTGTACAAGAGGTATCTGCCTGCACTTGAACGGTGTGTTATCCTAATTAGCTTGTGAACAAATTGGCGAATAGAATTAAGCAACTTTCAGGGAACAACTAATTACAATAGAATGGAAATAATTTATTTAGTTATACAGATAAGATGTAACTTAGACTATGGGGGAGTAATCACTTTGTATTCATCCGCCGGGGCTTGTAATTAGCAACTTAATTAAATATTATTGTTATTATAATGTTGTCCGTAAGCCTACCGAAAAGAATAAAATAATAAAGTGTACGTTGGTCCTTACGTCACGTAATTCTTTCAAGATTAATGATAATAAACAAACTGTCCCAGAATAGATACAGTCGACCACCCTTAGGGTGAATCTGTCCTACTTTGATGTGCCCGACAGGGTTCACAATTAACATGTCTTGTAAAACGTACCACCTCAGTTCACATGGTCATACTGCTTGACAACACTGAATTAGTGCGAGGATTAAAAAGGGTAATGCCTTTTGAGTTAGTTTAGTGCAGTGTAAGTGAACTTAAACTGTAGTGCAAGTGCTGACTTTTATAAAGAATACGTGAATCAAGTGTCTTTCCCTTAACTTATAGTGAATAAGAAAGATGTTATTGGACGATTTCTTAATTTTATAGCAACTTAGCAGTTTAAATCACTTAATAGCTAATAGGCTAGATTTTAATGTGAATAAAGTATCACCAATACTTTATAAAGTGATACTTTATAAAGGGAAAAAAGGTTCACTTTGTGAAAAGCAATTAATAATTATATTTGGCACTGAATATCACTTTCAAATCACGGTTTATATTTGCGTTAAGACCAATGTGGCAATTTCAACCTTAATGAAGTTTTAATAGAGAGAGAGTTTTGGCCAAAATTGGTACAGCAATAGATGAGATTGACTATCCAAACCAACATTGAATTCATTCAATTAAGGTATCTACGCTCTATAAATTGAACAAACAGATACCGTCGTGTTCTAAATTGGATTTGTACAAATTAATGGTCCTCTCCTGAGAATGAAGTGTCCTCCTTGAAATTGGATTCGTCAAACAATAGGCAGGGACTCACACGTTATAAATTGTTTGGGACCTGAGAGTATGAAGATGGATTGTAGAGAGCTTGTAAAGAGGTGCCAGAATGAAATAATTGTAAGAATAGGCGAATCAAATTAGCCGCAAAGTGCAATCGCTAGGTTCGAGCATCATAGTGTTGTACATTTAGTTTCCACCTCATCGATAAATTTTTCAACCTGATTTTCGTTTATGTTTTGAACAAAAACTACGTGCGCATCGTCACTAGTCGATCGATGCACGGAAGCGTGGCGGCATCGGCAGCGCACTTTAAGATTATATTAATCATGCATTACACTCTATTTTAGGTTAGGAACCTATTATGTGTAGTGATAATTGGTGTGTGTGGTTTCGTGTGAGTACTATGTGTATTGGTTTTTCCATCTGGAATTTTTCAATAGCAGTCAAGAGTCTGGAATTCCCGGCCCGGTTGTTGGCAATAGGCTCACTCACCCCCTATTACATGGGACCTAAACATAACTGGCGCAACGTCGGTGCACCTCGCCCTTCAGGGATTACAGACGTGAAAATGCTGATTACGAGTATACAACGTGCCGCTACAATGGCAACATTAATTTAACACACGGGTAGGGCTAGTAGCCAGTAATCCTAAAAATCATAATAAAATAAAATAATTCGTCAATAAAAAATATATAATTTTCAAAAAAACTAAATAATAAAAACATTACCAAAATTGAGATCACTCTGTGTAAAAGATTAATTCATGAAGCTACCAGCTGGCTTACGTTCTATCGGTCGGATCCTTTGTCGGCATAATTTCTAAGAAATTGCGCGGCTTTCCTTCTATTCACCTAATTATGATGCGTGACCCCTGCAAGTGACCACTTCGCTACAGTTCTTTAAGTACAGGTTGCTCCAAGATGGCAATTTAGAAAATTGAAATTAAATTAATAAATAATAACTTTTAATTAAATTCAAATATTTTCATAAAACGAATACGCGAAATTGTTTAAGTGTGTTTAATTAATGTCACCATTAAAGCGGCACGGTGTATAAGAGCGCTATTATCGCTATATATCATTTATACCCTACAAAGGTGTAAACCTTTGTGATGGTCTAAACCTGTCTATGTTATCTGCTTTCATGGTGACCATTCTAGTTTCAATAGCTTTTGTTAAGCTCAACGTGCGTTGTTTAAAGCGTATTATAATTAACGCAACGTGTACATAATCCTAAAACACGTTGACAATGATAGCGTTAATTAATTCTCGATATAATAGGGCAGGCCGGTCGGGGTATGGCTATTGTGTAATATCCATAGTTGTATAATTTCAACATGAATGATGTAACCTGTATTATTGTAACAATATTTTTATTTAAAAAAGTGTCCATGGAGTTTCTTGTCCATTCTTCTCCATAGATACCTACCCACATAGGTGTCCATTACGCGCGGACGATACGAGAAATCGATTAAAAATCATAAGCTGAAAATGCGCTTAAATTGTATCAAGTATCTTCGGGTTGAGTTGAAGTGTATCTAAGTATCAAAGCTCCCAATGGCAATAGCATTGAATTTGATAGCTCCAAAACGTATTACACAGTACCTACCCGACTTCTGGATCGAATGAACGATATTGTGCAGTTGGTTGCAGAATTAAATAAGTAATCCAATATTTAGTACCTACCTATTATAATTTAAAAGATTGTCCATGGAGATTCTTACCGTTCTTCTCCACAGGAACCTACCACGCTTTGGAATGGGCAACTAGCTTCATATTTCTGACTGACTGACTCCTTGACAATTCAATAGTGCATGTAAATGGTTTAATTGAAATAAATGCTTTGAGTTTGAGTTTAATGGACACAAATGCGGAGCGTTTCGGCTACTGTTTGCATACTAGAGAATAATAAATTTAATTTCTGATTTTCGAAATTAAAGTTAATTGTAGTGTTTTTTTTTTAAAGCAGGTTGTTTTATTTTTTGTAAAAAAAAAAATCTTGATTAATTCAAAGCAGAAATATCATCACATCCTAGTAAAATAAATACATCAACTCACTGTCCAATATGTACTCAAATTGAATGAATTTCATCATGCACTATCTACAAGATGAATCTCAGCTTCTGGTCTTAAAGACACTGGCTACTGAGATAAGAGATTACAACATAAACACAAATCTAAGTACATCAATATGATAAGATAATTCAAATCTCAAACTTATCAGTTCCTACGCTGATAATGCGATGAATAGAAGTTATTCATTATTCGCAGAATATCAGAAGTTGTGATCACTGTTACCTAGAAATAATGGGCAAATGAATCATACTATTACCTACTATATGATAGATAAAGTACACGATCAAACAGAATCTAAGGTGCAGAACATACACAAGAGATGAGGGGCGCGGGTGAGGTGACGGTGCGGCGCGGGCTTTTAAAAAACCTCTTTAATTTAATCTGCAGTCAATTGTCATCAAAATACTAACCGCCTTATTCATAAACGCTGCATAAAGTTATGAATTAGCAACTGTTTAACCATACATTTTCGACGTTTATACGTCTCTTTAACTTTAAGAAACGTTTATGAATAAGAGGGTAAGATTTTACTTAAAGCAGAGAATTTATACAGAGCTCTAATTATGCTAACCTACGGAACGAGGGGTAGGTTATATCTAAGCGTCTAAATCTATTTATTTATTCAACTATTTATGCACACACATATAAATACAGACAAAAAGAAAGGAACAGAAAAATACTTACAAAGGCAATGCTTATTTCTAAAGAAATCTCTTCCAGCATACCTGCGATAGGAAAGTAGATAGAAGAGATGTAGACAACGTGTGTAAAAGTAGAAGAGAAACAAAATAAGAAACAATTCATTAATTTAAATATAAACATCCAATATCAGAATATACTTACATACATACTCCTAAAATAAATATCACAAAAAAATATATAATATATATATATAATTACAATGTACTTAATTTAAAATGACTATGCAACTATGACGAAATGGATAGGTAGTGTTCTTTCACTCTTCTTTTAAATACTGCAACAGTTTGGCAGTCTCTGATGTCAGGCGGAAGTGAATTCCACAACCGAACTACACTACTATATATTACTATATTTTTTTTTAAAGTGAAAACTTCTTTAGGCGCATCACTTTTTGGGTGAACAAAATTCATGGAACTCGCGTCATTGTCACCAATCGCTTGAAGAAATATGAATGAATGTTACTTAGTTTTCACTTCCATCGGCAGTCCCCAAAGACTGCCCCGCATGTTTTTTATCAGTTATTGCAACCCACTGTACTAACCTATCCACGAAATGTGAATACTGCATTTATCGTACACCAAAGAGTTATAATAAGGGAGTCGTACACTAACCCCTATCGATCGATAACGTCATAGATTCTAAAGGGGTGCGCTATTTCAGTTGCAGTTTACAAGACTTGTTAGTTCAGTGGTCAGAACGCCCGTACATGAAAAACTCATGAGGTGGTTGGAGGTTCGAATACTTCACGAGTTGTATCTTTTGTTTAGATTTCCTGCTGATATTTTGGTGTAATTTTGATAGTTTTCTGTCACTAAAAGAAACACTGAGATTCTCCAATATACAACACATCCTTTGAATATAGTAGATGTGTGAAACCTTCCCCAATCCCATCATTACACACCCCGGTTTAAAAAAGTCTCTTCAAATCAAGCTATTGTCAACTTTATTAACATAACTTTTGAATGGTTTTAATTTTAGTCACCGAATTCATCATAACAGCTGACACACCATTGAAAATATTTTTTGCCTTGATGAGGGTTTTAGAAAACAGGCGTAGGTTCCATGCCAGGGTTGCGGGAAATTCCGAAAGGGAAACCGGGACCTTGGCAATAGGCAACTGAAGGAACACCGGAACACGGGTGTGTTTTAGTCAGTAAAAGTCTGACACGCCCTCCCGCTCCGCCCAGAGCGGGAGAAGTCATTTAGTAAAATATGTGTAGGTTCCATTTAAAAATTAGATACTAAAAGCACTTTGTAACAATCATAAACTATATATAGATTTGCACACATATACACATATAAACTGCATTCTACCCTGATGCAACCCTTGCATGAAATATCGATTGGTGATGTCATATACTCGAAGGGCATGGCGAATTTCAGCTTCAGTTTACAAGACTCGTTAGTTCAGCGGTCAGAACGCCCTTATGACCGATGTCAAGAGGTGGTCGGAGGTTCGAATCCTCCACGAGTTGTATCTTTTGCCAAATTGTACAGTTTTTTATTTTCTGGAAATATTTTGGTATATTTTTTTCCTAGGATTTAGGAACTAAGATCTATTGTTGTATACTCCGTAATAAGGCTGTATTTTCATCATTAAGGCCTTTTAGAAGGTCAGCAAAAACGAAACAATTCTCATTATTTTTACAAACAATGTTTATATAGTTTATCTAATGGTAAATAAATAGTGGATTTCAGGAGGGTCTTAGAGCGACACTGTTGTATTTCGTGTTACTGCAAGGGATGCTGCGTTTGCAGGTAGTTTCGTTGCAATTATATAGATGGCCGTCCTAGCGTTTCCAGTCTTTCAACGTAGATGGCTACCGTGTTCTGTAGTTTACCTGCGTATTGTGTTAGAGTGCGTTTCATGAAATAGGTCCTTTGCTGTAATGTTGACTCCAATGTTAAATTTAAAAAAAACCGGCCAGTTGCGAGTCGGACTCGCGCACGAAGGGTTCCGTACCATTATCTATAAAAACGGCAAAAAATCACGTTTGTTATGGGAGCCCTCTTAAACATATTTATTTTATTCTGTTTTTCAGTATTTGTTGTCATAACGGCAACAGAAATACATCATCTGTGATTTTTTTTATGAAACGCATTCTAGTTAGGTTCTTTCGACATGACAGCTCTCTCGTCACGTGGTTTTTTGTTTACCTTTAGTTAATTACCAAAACCAACTGAGTATACCTATCATAATTTGCGAGGCACGAAAATGTAATAAAAATCGCTAAATCAATTACGAGACTTGCCTGGATATAGTTGTTAAATATTTATATTACAAGATGTTAATTAGATACTGAATATAAATGAAGTGTTATTGTCACCGTATAGTTGTTATAAACTTCATCAGTCTATAATCTATATATATATATATTATATATAGATTTCCGTTAGATTATAAGCAGACGAAAACTTGTGTGTCGAACACCCACAACACACCACAACTTTGTGTCAATTGGGTTTATACAGTATTTTAACTAACAATAGCGTCCATAAATGCAAAAAAAAAAAATTACACCAAAAAAAAAAAAACAATTAATATGATTATTGAAATATTCACAAAACTATTAAATTGATACGTAAAAGAAACATTCTGTACACGCACACTTGTCTCACTTTGTCTTTCAACGTGGAAATAAAAGTGTGCGAATGCGTATGAATTTAATATATTTTGATAATATTTTACCATAAAAAAATAAAAAACATTTTTTTTTTATGGCAATATTTTTTTTTATCTATAGACGATATACTATATTTATTTCGGGTGACCACTGAAAATCAGCGCTGTTCTGTGGGTCCCCATAGCACAGCATTATGCTGAGTGGAAGCCTTCTTGTCACAGTCATGACGTGCCAGCAGCTGCCACGACCATTTTCGTTCTGTACTCGGGATTATATTAAATCTATTGTGCTTTATTGTTCTACTGTTACTCGAGTTAAATATCTTTTTGTATGCACGTATTTCTGTGATAAATAAACGTATTTTTCTTTTTTTATTTATAAGTAAACCCATTTCTTTAGAAAAGAGTAGGTAACAAAATCTAGAAAATGGACTACACGTTTCACCCTTATCAAAACAAGACAATTTTGACAGCTCCATAATCCTTAAACTTGGAGATGTTGATTGTAATATCTTAAATCTTTTTTGCCAGCGGCTTCACCCACGTGCATGTCGGAAATTATCCCAAGGAGACGTAAAAAGTATCTCATGTCTTAATACAGGTTATGGACTACCGGTTTCAACCAAATCCCCCGTTTTCGCGTGAAAGCGTAACAAACAAACCAACAAACTCAGTTTCGTCTTTTTTTAGGGTTCCGTAGACAACAAGGAACCCTTATCGTTTCGCCATGTCCGTCTGTCCGTCTGTCCGCGGCTTAGCTCAGAGACCGTTGGTACTAGACAGCTGTAATTTGGTATGGATATACATATAAACGACGCCGACAAAGTGGTAAAAAAAATCAAATCGTAAAAAATATATTTTTTTAGGGTGGAGGTACCCTAAAAAAATACACGTAAAGCGGGGATGGTTTTTGTTTTTCCGTCAATCCCATGGTGTGGGGTATCGTTGGAAAGGTCGTTTAAAAATAATGTGAGTTTGGGGAAACCATTTTTGGATTCGGGGATCCGTTTGCGGAATATTAAGCTTTAAAATGCTAATTTTTGTTAGAGCCAAGTGTGTGTGTCCCCCTGCCAGCTAAATGGTTGGGTTTGGATACGTGAAAAAAATCACGGCAGTAGTATATATAACGAAATTAAAAGGAAAACTATCACCGCTACGTAGGCTCCACAAGTTACCGAGTAATAATCGACCAACTTAAATTTGCAGTTGTAAGAACATGTTCGCCTGTGGCGGTATCTACATCGCCACATGCGAACTACGCATCATAGACCTGACGTCAGAAAGACGTCACATAAATCCTGCATCGCGCAATTAAAGTTTACCGTGCAGTGGACATATATACGAGAACCCAACATCAATCGTTGGGCAGTTGCCCGCCAGACACAACACCCGTCTGGTTGGAGGATCCTCCCTTTTCTATGGAGTATGAGTGAACTTTACACCCTGTTCCTCATACCCCTAAACGCCCCATCCCAACTACGGAACCCTTCATTGTGCATGGTTCGACATGCACTTGGCCGGTTTATATTACTTAGGATTACGTTTCTTGGAAAATCACAAGTTTCTCATAGAAAACGTACGGAAAATAGTGTTTTATCTGTTGTGATGTAGGTATACATCACAACAGATAAAACACTATTTTCCAAGCTTTCAGAGCCAAAGTACGTTCTTGTAAGGCGACACAGTTTTTTCAAACTCGAATCTGACCTTTCCTTGTTCTTACACACATTTTTTACTAAACTCATTCATTCATTGTATTTTCCGGAAATGAAATCAACCTTTTTACAACTTTTTCCTAAAGACTCCATTTCCTTGGCTCAGCACCGTTTGTTGTGTTTCATGTTACTATGCCAGCACATCGTATCATTAATTCAAAGGTGTGACGCATCTAAGCATGGTGTAAGTACAAGGAATTACAGAATACATTTACATAATTATTATACATCCCTGAGACGACTGTTACAAAACAAGTTATGCTGAAAACAAGCAGATGACGACAGTACATTGGTTTTATTGTTGTCTTTCGAACAATAGGGAAGAAATTCCTAGCGGAGGCGACGACATTCCTAGTAGTGGGATTCACTAGAAATGTCTTCTGTACGTATTGTGGGACAAAGACCAATCTTTACGTACCCATAGTACCTATGCTAATTAAATAGCACTATATAACATTAAATCAGGCTTAAATCAGGGAACTAGAAATGAAAACTATGAAAAATATCATCAAAAAGACGAGTGACCCATTTACAAACTAAAACAAAGTTTCCCCTTTAGTGCTGTCCACTTTTACACTTGTATGGTTCATTTAAAATTCATCATGGCGGGTAGCTGTAAATTTTCCCGCGCAATTTGCGTGGCAAAATGTGCAATGAGTTATTAAAATATTTTAGGTGGGTTGCCATAAATTTTAGCACCACTGTATATGTTTAAAAGGTGCAAAACTCGGCTAGGTTTAAATCATAAGAAGGCATTATTTTTCCATATTTTTTTTTACTTTTCACCACTTTTCTTATATTATATTATCATTTATTTATTTATTATTTTACCTGCAACAGTAAACAGATGGCAAACGCTAATCTTTGAACTTAGATTATTCTTTAACCAAAACATCAGTTACCTATATTTATTTATTGTAACTCCCGAGACGGTACAGTCGACCGCACGTCTGTGGTAACTCTTTGACCTTGAGCTGACCTAGTGTATTACGAAATTGCAATTGAATTTGACGTCAGCTTACACGGGCTTTGTAACAACTGACGAGCGGCCTACGGTACATTTTTTTACTAGCATGCTCTGTCCCACTCGCTGGCAAATGCATCCTTCCCCTCTTTCCATCTTTCACGAGCCCTCGCGTCCTCCCACTGTACTTATTAAACGAATACGACTATAATAGTTTTCCGCAAACCGAATATTCGTAATTATTTGATCGAAAACAAAAATCTGAAAGCACAAAAAAGTTCAAACTTTTTCACTATGCGAGAAAAGTACCTATACTTCTGACCTCAGTCAGCTTTCATATTCCAAAAATAATCCACCGCCTTTTGACACCCACAAAAGAGGGCAGTTTCACCTATTGTTAGCCTTGTACCCACGTGTTTCATTCACGCCTACCCTCCAATAACACAATTTAATTTTAATGCTTCCTTTCCTCGTTTTTCCCAGATATTTGACCTTGACCTTGAAACAATCGATACTGTTAATTATTAACGTGTGATGTTCGGTCGGACAGTGTGAAGAAAACGCGTGACACTTTGGTTCTTTAGAGAAAGACGCTGAAATGTTTATACGGGAAATATAGATAGTTATGTAATAAATATACTTTTCTGATCACCTGCACCCTAGTTGCGTAACACACGATCAATCACAATCGGTTTCATTTTGGCAGTTCAACAACACTCATTGCATTATTTACGCCGTTGAGCAGATTTTTTTTTTGAAAATACGAATTAATGGATTAGCAATATCTTTCAAAATGATTCAGATAATGTTCATCGTGTATTACGCAATTAGTTTGCTGTAGGAACTTCAAGTTTTTTTTATGGTCTATCACCATAAATCTTCCAAATGCGACAACTTGACGGTCCAACGGTTATTAAGAATTCCCGAAAACGACCCAACGATCAATAGCAAATCGAGCGGTAGTAATATTGTCAATCGCTTCTATTGCATTTGGTAGTCGATCAATGTATGCATCAATGTAGCAATCACATAAAAATTGACAATTGCAATAGATCGTTACGGATCGGACGAGGTTGCGAGTTCACTACCTAAGCTTTGCACTATTGATGTGACATGACTTCTAGAAGAGAATATCACCCTGATGAATAATAACCTTACAGGGCAGCAATTTCCACTTTCTCCTGTTTATTTTGTATCAATATACTTACAATAAGGCGAAAGCATCAGTTAGTGATTAGTTACCTATTTTACTGTAAAATCTCAAACCTAGGTAGGTACTTATTACCTAAACTGTTGTGATGGGTAAACCACAATAGCAACAACCAACAATACACGTTTACATGAGAGATTTTGATGTTGTTGTTTGTTGTTGTCGATGTTGTTGTTTGTTGTTGTTGTTTGTTGTTGTTTGTTGTTGTTGTTTGTTGTTGTTGTTCGTTGTTGTTTTTGATGTTGATGTTGGATTCATGCAAGATTTGAATATGATCCTAGAAACGAAGGCTTACCTACTCTGAAAATACTTACTATATCTCTGCCTAACCTTTCGGGGAGAATCGGCGTGATGTTATGTTATACTTGTACGGTCAGCAACGGGAATTTGTTAACACTGTTTAAAGTTTGTTAACCTTAAATTTAAAGTTTGTTATTCTTCAGCATTTTCATGTCATAGCTTGTGTTATTTCAAGGAGAAAGTTACAATTTAAAAAAAAAAATGTTTTCCTCGCTGATCTAGTCGCAAACGCTAATGCGTGCCATAGACGTTCAAGTAATTCGATCAAACAGGCTGATTCAAAAAGTTTGATCAAATAGAAATACGAAAATTCATATTTCTTCATGCCATTTAACAACTCATTTTGATCAAATTTTCCCACATAATTCATGCCAATTTGACAAAAGTTTGAACCAGTCTGTTTGATCAAATTACTTGAGCACTATGGTCCGCATAATGCTGTGCATGAGCTCTTTGGTACAATTCCAAGGACGGGCTTTAATAGCAGCCCAGAGGCTGATTTGTGCCTGGTTGATGGCCATAGGCTCGCTCCCTATCATAAAGGACTTATACATAACTGGCGAGAGAGAGGAGAGCTTTTCGGGAGAGCAGATGAGATGTTATGTATGTTTTCTCTCCCTATTCCTTCGGGGAGAACGTAATGCCAGCTAGGTATGTTAAGTACCTACCTTGTACTTGTTGAAAGGCCTTTCCTCCCATACCTATTAACACTGTAATTCGAAAATATTATAAAAGCCAATTATTTTTATTAAAAGAGTATCCGTGGAGTTTCTTGCCGGGTCTTCTCCATAGGAAACGACCAATTGGAACCGTGCACCTAGCTTCTGACGTTTCATAAGAGCCCATGTAGGGTTATGTGAAATAAAATATATTGATTTTGATTTTGTGTTTTCCAACTTTCGCTACTGACTATACCTACCTGCACGTGACTAAAGAAAGGTCCATAGAGGAATAAAAACATGAAGATTACTCATTGAGTCGTAGAATTGTTATTACGGTGCCAAATTAGTAATCATTACTTTTATATCCTCTCAACGAAGTAAGTGCCCGTTAAAAACACAATAGTCACACTGTAATAGTACTTTGGTGTTGCCATTTTCTTTAAATATTGTCTGTTTTAGGAGGTAACGGGATACAAATTCATACTAAATGACTTTTTATAACGAGTACTATCAGATTTTTATCTTATTTAATTAGGTAGGTATTGAATACAAAGGTACTGCTGATTTCTTAAGAAATTGCAGCAGACCAGTGAAAGAAGAAATGAAAAAGAAATGTGAAAACAAGAAGAGAAGTTTGTGCTTTATTTTCGTTAACGATTTAATATAAAAAAATGTCCTTCGTTCTATAAATATCAAAGGAATTGGAAAGCAGGCGGTGCGCTGTGACTTTTATCAGAGAAAAATTGATTGATTGTGAAAATTGATTGATTTAAAATGTTGGGAATCTTAAAATTATTATTTTCATTTTAGAATATTAGGGTAGACAATTTGCTTATTAATTAATTTGTCACACTTTTCATTTTATGTTACACAGAAGATTTTTAGTTTTCTAATACATAACAGAATCCGATCCTAATCATTGGTAATCCTAATCCTAACTATATAATATTTTTTTTATATTTATGCGAAAGTGTTTGGTTACGCCTTCAGGCTAAAATGGCTGAATGGATTTAGATGAAATTTAACACATGGGTATTCCATGACCTGGGCATATATACATATAACTTTTTTTCTCGGTAGTAGGTACATTCCATAGGATAATTTCCGACCTCCATGCGGGCGAATCCACGGACAAAAGCTAGTAACAGACTACTAGAATTATAACTTTGTTTATGTATCACCTACTTCATATCATCCTGCTAATGCTGAGGAAAATAAATAAGTTGGTTAATTTTGTGTTTACATGTGTATATCTACCGCAGTTTTTATCCTCAGTTCAAAAGATACGATAGTTTGTTCATGGTTTTAGTAAAAAAAACTCATTTGCCTTTTTTTTTTGTCGTCTGTTTAGAATTACATCATTTATCAATATTATGAGTAAGTTTTTTTTTGGTATTTATTTCAGAAATAAATCATACGTAATGTAAATGTCAATTGACACGACAACATAATAACACTATTTGTACAAGTAAAAACAAGACTTTACATTATTATTGTCTGTCTGCAGTAGGTCAGGAAACTATAGGTATTCATCAATATTGATTATGCATTAAAGCGTCAACACTATTATACACGTCAATGTAATTAATTGTTCAACGGTACCTATTTTAAAGTATATATTTTCTGACTACGATAAAGAAAAAAAAAAGAAAAATAACTCGAACTTTCTTTCCCATTAATTACTGTCCCCCTTAATTCCCGTTCGAGATTCGAATTTCAAAAGAGATTAAGAAGTTTGTTGTAAGTTATTGTTAAGCTTACCCTCAATATTTTCTTCGTCCGTATCCGCCATTGCAATATTCATAACTCAACCAAAACTATTAAAACTGAACTAAAAACATTATAAACAACACAACACAGAACTAATTTCACGAATAACTGACAAGAAAAACACTTTTCGAACTCACGTAGTACCGTATGAAAATTCGGGAAAGCGCGCGACCTCCCCTCACGACGGACCGGTGCGAACTGACGACGATATGAATGAAAGAAAAACAAACAGTAGTGCGCGGGAAAACTGTTCTCCTGTAATTTTGTATTTCGAATGGTTACTGTTTATTGTAAAGCTTTGTTAATTTATAGAGCATCGTAAAGAGGTTCATTGTTTTTTTTTTTTTGCGGTAGGTACATAACTAACATTAGATACGAGAAAAATTGTGTGTTGTTTTTGTTTCGAGGTTTTACATCATATACCACTGTGACAAAATTGCATGTTCAACATGCTCGTACGTAAATAAACACAGTAGGTACGATAGAAAAAAATGTAAATATAGCTCAAGTAGATAATTATACTTATTTAATTTATTTGAATTAATTCATTTTATTTTAATTTAACTGAAGCTAATTCTTGAATACTTATGTTAATAATAGTAATATAATTCGATAGTTACAGCAGCAATAAACAATAATTATTTTATGTTATATATTATTGTAATGTAATTGATTTATTTTCATTTGTTTTTCTGTGCCATTACAGGGTACATGTTTTATTCATAAAATCTTCATTTCATTCCAAACTTTGTACCTACAACATGTTTGCAATAAACTGATTTTCTTTGTGATGTAATAATATTCTCTAAAAACTCGACAAATTGCAAATATATTGTTCTGGTATGGATTGCAGATGACATTATTATGAAGAAATAAGGAAAACAAAAATATTATGACCTAGACAATGCAGACCGTGGTAAACTCACGTAAAAAATATAAAATATTTTATGTTCAACAAAAAACTTCAAGGAAAACTGTCTTTGTGAGATAATTAATATTCCAAGAGCATTCTTTTAATGAACATTCAAACAAGTTGGGGGCGAGTGGGTACACTTAGGTAATTAGGGGCAAGATCCAAGGGGCGAGCGGGACCTACACCATTTAATCGCATCGCTCCTCATCGCTCGAACTTGCGACTACTTTTAACTGAAAGGCGTGGGTACAATTTATAGCCAACGCGTTTTTATTTCAGTAACACAGTTCAGACGCGAACATTTTTAAGAATGGACCAACAAAATTTATAGGGTTGCCGTTCATGATAATTATAATTCTCCATAAACAGGGTCAAAATAAATTAGTCAGCGAAACTCCGCTAATATGATGGTATCGATATCCAAACACGATAAAAACAATTTAAAAAAAAAGTTATTTTGGTGTCAATGAACACTGGTGGTTTAGTTAGGTACTAGATTTTTTTTCGTATTATCCTCTTTAGATATCTATATCCATCACGTATGTGAAGTTTAGGTACACACGGCTACCATATCAAGCTATCTCCAGTATAAGCTGACCTCTGATTGTATGGAAATCCTATACAATGCGAGATCAGCTTATACTGAAAATGTGTAGCTTGATATGTAGCTGTGTGTACAGAAAAAAAAATGATGAAACTTTTTTTTTTTATCATGGCCCCTTTTTAATTTTTAATCAACCACACGTCAGCAAGTAGTTATACCAGTTAAACTTGAACTACAAAAACCGCCCTTATTGCTTTAAAGAAAGACGCTCTCAATGTCAAATTGAGACTCAATGTTAAATTGGGTTTCGTGCGGTTGGTACCTACTTGTTTATTAATTGATTGGTTACAATTATTATTCCGAGAAACATAATAGGTATCTACTTATATTACTCATACTTCATAATCATCTGTTACGCAATAGGAAATACCTATTAATTTATTATATTCTTACTTCAGTGAAAATGTGGTTTATGAAAGTGCGTTATACAAAATTCTTAGAATTATTATTTATAAATGTTGCCATGTTGCTACCTATTAAAAATAATTCACTATGTAGACACTACTGATTAAGAAGCTGATTAATAAAATAATTAATTAATGTAAAACTTGAGCAGTTGGACAACATTTATGTTAAATAAGAAATAAATTTAAAAAAAAGATTTTAAATAAAGACCATAACCGTAGATGAATGAAGAAGACCACATAAAAATCGTAATTTGAACGTAATTATTTTTACCTTCGCAGCTACACTTATTAGCCACAAAACCTATAAAAAAATCCTTAACAATATGAAAATATTTTTGCAACCTACGAGGCGGAACAAAACATAAAAAGTTAGCCACGATGAGTGACAGCCCTGACTTGTTTGCAAACTGTGGTGGTGAATAGACTTTTCGTAGTTAGGTGGTAATTTCACAATTTTGAATCAATGGACGTGATTGTTAACTTGAGGAGCTCGTGGCTAAGTAATAACAGCCGCACGGGTCGATCCATTAGGTTAAGCTACGCTTGCCGGGGTTGGTCTGTGGATGAGTGACCATCTTTACATACCGAGACTCCTCCGTGCCTCGGAAAGAACGTTAAGCCGTGGGTCCCGGCTATCATTCGTGAATCTTTGGCAGTCGTTACGGGTCGTCAGAAGCCCGAAAGTCTAAAAACCAGTCTTACCAAGGGGTATCGTATTGCCCAGTTACGGGGTTGTAGAGATCAAATAGGCAGTCGCTCCATGTAAAATACTGGTATTCAGTTGCATCCGGTTAGACTGGAAGCCGACCCCAACATAGTTGGGAAAAGGCTAGGCAGATTGATTGGACGTGATTGTTGACTGTGGAGGTCAGATAGGCAGTCTCTCTATGTAAAATACTGGTATTTAGCTGCATTCGGTTAGACTGGTAGCTAGACTCCAATTTAGTTGTTAACCTATCCATTTTAAAATGGCCAAAAATCATACTTTTACTGATGACAATGTTGCATGTAATACCTACATACAGAGACTTTCCAAATATTGAGTGAAAATTGCTCGACCTGTTGCTTCATCCAAAGCTCTGGCAAAAAGCCAAGGAATTAATAAAGAAGAATACTAGAAACGATAACACACGCGACTTCGAACAGCAATTAAATTGTTTAGAATAGTTGTTTGAATTGTTTGTAAACTGAACAAGGATGTTTGTTTAAAGCCAACACTAATCTGCTGGTGTTTGACCGGATCTCTGAGACGCGAGTCGCTTCCAAGTAAACGGAGATTTAGAGTTTTAAAAATAATGTCTCATTTTCTATTTAAGTAACTACTCGTATCACGCCGGCGTACCAGCGGTATTAGAACCAAACGGCTTGGTATGTGACGATGAGAAGAGACCAGATGGTATGACGTTGTTGCCTTGGAAGGTGGGTAGGCCTCTGGTGTGGGACGCAACCTGTGTCGACACCCTTGCGCCATCCCATGTTCCTAGCACGGCGGGCTGTGCTGGCGCCGCTGCTGCGGCTGCTGAGACCCTCAAGCGGCGCAAATACTGTAACCTTATAGGCAACTACAGTTTTGAGCCGTTTGGGGTCAAAACACTTGGGTCATGGGGTCCGAGTGCGCGTCTTGTTTTTAACGAAATCTCCCACCGACTGGTCGACACTTCACGTGACCAGAGGGCTGGCTTGTTCTTTGGCCAAAGAATTAGCATTGTCATTCAACGTGGCATTGCTGCCAGTCTTCTAGGCACGTTTCCGGATGACAGCGATGCGGACGAATACTTCGACGCCTAAGGGTCCCTTTGTTTCTATATTTATTGGTATAGTTAGTTAGTCCTTTTACTTTTAGTTTTTATATAAATAGTTAGTTGTGTTATGTATATATTATTGTCTACAGTAATTTTAATTTTCAAATAATTTTGAATAAGTTACTATCTATACAATATAATATATGTAACAGGAAGCTGGGATAGCGCACGCTATTTAATTTGACCAATGAACGCGCGTGGTTCTAGAGTTGGCCGTCAGATAGTACCGACCCATTTTTCCGAGAGATTAGTACTGTATCCAATCAGATGTTACACAAGGCCAGTGCACAGCTCGTGTTGACTCGATCTTTGACGGCACAATCTATTTCCGTATCTAAATATACGACAGACGAAACTCATCTGTCTCCAAGCTATCAGAATCGATCAAGTCGCACCAGTTATAATAATAACCAGAGGCTAGCCGATAGGTAATAATAATAAATTAATAATAAGATAAACAGCTTGTGACCTTGAGGAAATTTTCCGGATTCCCGGTACGTCCTAATAATATGGAATTATGTTAATTTGAGTGACGTATAGGCATAAATTCTACATACCTAATTTCTCGTGGTATTTTTCGCGGGTCGATCGAAGGTTAAACTACGTTGCCTCAGTCGGTTCGTGGATGTGTGATCATCTATTACATATCGAGACCCCTCTGTGCCCTGCTCCCGGCTGTCATTCGTAGATCTTAGACAGTCGTTACGGGTAGTAGAAGCCCAAAAGCCTGCCTACCAGTGCTACCAAGGGGTATCGTGTTACCCTGTACTTAACTGGGTTGCGGAGGTCAGATAGGCAGTTGCTCCATGTAAAATACTGGTATTTAGCTACATCCGGGTAGACTGGTTGAGTTGGTAATATAGTTGAGTTGGGAAAAGGCTAGGCAGATTGATTTACGTTACTTCTTTTGGGAGTAAAAATAGAAATATGTGATTCAAACATTTTGATACGGGGTTCAACACAATGGCGACGATATTGCTGCTGTTGCTAGTAATCCACTTTCGACTGGCGATCTCGTCACGTAATAAGATTTTATGTAAAAGCATAATCCTAATCCTAACTAATATTATAAATGCGAAAGTGAGTTTGTTTGTTTGGTACGCTTTTACGCTAAAACGGCTGTACGGATTAAGATGAAATTTGGCACATGGGTAGGCCAGGTCATGGCCTACCCATGTGCCAAATTTCATCTTTTGCAATTAGAATAGGACAGGATTTTTATCCCGATGTTCCCAGGGGATTAAGACTTACGCGGGTGAAACCACGGGACGCAGCTAGTTTTATGTAAATGAGAAAAAGCTCTCAAACAAACTTTTAACTTTGCGTTCGCATTCTCAGAATACTAATATCGTAAGTACAACGTGCACTTTCTTTAACGTGAAAATATATTTCGTTCAACTCTTCTTTCTCAACACTAAGTTAAAAATAACATCAGCCTTTACACCCACGAGCTGTCTGCGAAATTAACCCCTCGGTCACGAATCTGCCATATTGGTTTAAATCTTAAAAAAATCTGATATTATCAACCCATTTTATTGCTTTTCCACTACTCAAACGCAAACTCAAAGAATTTACTTCAATTAAACCATTTACAGGCACTTTTGAATTGTCAAGGAATCGGTCAGTCAGAAATATGAAGCTAGTTGCCCATTCCAAAACGTAGTAGGTACCTATCTCCTCCTCTCCGTGAGAGGGGGTGGGCCGAAATCCATCTCGCGGGCCCAAATAGATGTCAAATATGTTCGAATTCTAAGTGGTTCTAAGACATGTTTCCTCACTATGTTTCCCTAGACCGTTTTGAGAGCAGAGATGATGAAACAATTTACACAAAGTAAAGTGCCTGCCTCACATGCTTCTAAAATTACCCACACTATGAAAATTTGCCTCGTCAAAAAATAATCGTCCCAAAAACTTTATTCTTTTGAACGAACTAAAATTACGAACACTTCGCAATTGAATGATTGATGTAAATTGGTTGATCGACAGTTCACGAAGATGATTACAGACATCAATCAGGGCTGTGATTCTGTAAGACCTCATTCTAAACTTCTAAAAACTCGAATAATACACTAGCACTACCCTTGCGAGCGTGTCAGCGAGTTGAACTAAATTGACCGTGAGAAAAAATTAAGTAATAAAAACAAATTAATAATCCGGAGTCACACGTAATCTGTTCGATTTATGCCCTAACACGTGTGACTCCGGATTTTTAATTTGTCTGTCTGTGGTGTCTTGTTTATACCTTTTTAGTCGTAGTTGGGTTTTAGTTTTTATTACTTTTTTTTTTTTAATTCTTTTGGGGTTATAATATATATATATATATTTGAAATGTCCTCATTAAGCCCTTTCATTTGATACCCAACATGGTACGAATAAACAATATATTTTTTTTAGTTCCTTACATTATGTCCTCTACAGTGCGCCATTTTTAATTTAATGTGACGTCACATAGCCTATAACCAGCGAACGATCAAGACGCTTTCAACGATACCTCACTTGTCAAATTGTGATGAGTGGTTTAGACGATATGAGGGAACAGATGAACATACATACATACATACATACATACATACCGGTCAAAATCATAACCCTCCTTTTTTCTTCGCCGTAGTCGGGTAATTATGACAGATAAAGTATGAGATGACTTAAAAAGTGGCATTCAGTAAAATAATTCTCCCGTCAGTTCGACGCTCACTTCGCACTCGAACCCGAACAAAAATTTTGAACCATATGCGAAGTGAGAGCGAATAGCGATGTGAGCTGCGAGTTGTCGTTTGAATTTTACAGAATCGACGTACAGCCTTTGTCTTGTCTTGTTCTCAAATGACGTTTATTGCCGAATATATATAATAAACTAACCTAAATAAAACTAAAATTAACCTAAATAAAACTACTTACTACAAAGTAAAACAATTTATCTAAATCTTTACTCTAAAGCTCAACTCAATTAGTTGTTCGGTCACTTGGTTAGCTAACGAAGCGCAATAAGTATTGTATAGTACTGGAGTAAGCAAGTAAGTTTGTGAAATTTTAGTTTGAAAATAAAATCAACCTTGAACCCGTTGAACTACAAGTTTATATTTAAAAACATTGTAGGAATATTAATATAATTAGCTTTCGTAAATAAATAGACACGGGCGATACGGCATCGGCATTGGAAACTTCGAATATACAATTATAGTGAATAATGAGGTTTCAGGATTTTTTGTAGATACTTAGGTGTATACTATTATTAAAGTTTTCAGAAACGAGAATGAATTTCATACCTTTCAAGCAAATTGCTCCTTTCTGAAAAACGGGCTGAAATTGAATTACCTACTTTATTGGGCATAATATGCAATCCTGAAAAATTAACATGAATAAAAGTTAGGTGGGCGTCGGGAATCCCAGGCGGATTCTCGGCCACCATAGGAGCGGGCTTGCGGACGGCGAGCAATGGGTAGCTCGCCGTCCGATAAGGGTCAGGCCCGGGTCGATGGCGCGTCGTGTTCCATGCGCGCCTCAAAGAGATTTGAGCACACCCGACGGGACCCGTTAGGACCGATGCCTGCCAGGGTTGCGGATTCGTCCGAAAGGGATACCGGGACCCTGGCAACAGGCAACTGCAGGAACACGGGTGGGTTTTAGTCAGTAAAAGTCTGACACGCCCTTCCGCTCCGCCCAGAGCGGGAGAAGTCATTTGATGATATCCCACCCATAAAAATAAAATAAAAAGGTGGAGTTCATTTCCATAATATCATTATTCATCACCATCATCTCCTTATCCCATTTTATTTGAGGTAGGTGCACATTTATTTTTCTTCCATACTTCTCTATTAGTCGTCATCTCAAATCAATCAATTTACCTAATTCAAATATAAAGTGATGGCCTGAAACACAGGTTTGAATTAACCTAGATCGGGTGGGTCGCTACTAGCTGCAGCTATGAATTAACCTAGATCGGATGGATCGCTACCAGCTGCAGCTCTATGAATTAACCTAGATCGTATGGGTCGCTACTAGCTGCAGCTATGAATTAACCTAGATTGGTTGGATTGCTACCAGCTGCAGCTATGAATTAACCTAGATCGGGTAGGTCACTACCAGCTGCAGCTTTGCAGTCGCTCCATGTAAAATACTGGTATTCAGCTGCATCCGGTTAGACTGGAAACCGAACCCAATATATGAAGTTGGGAAAAGGCTAGGAAGATTGATTTTGGGTGGGTTGCTATCAAAAATTTCTAATTCCAAACCATCATTATTTGCACCTGTAAACGAAATATTTTAGTTTAAGTTTATTTTTAGGTACTATAATTGTGTGGAATACTGTTGTCTAAATATATGCTTTTTAAACGTTTTATCTCGTTCTCGATAGTCACCCCACTTTCTAGCCATACCTATCATCTGTCTCACAGTCCATCCATCGCATACCTATTATATCGAAACATAACATACCCACAATTTGCAAACTTCAATTGCTACTCACATTTTTCCAAGAATAGAGTATAATTTCTCAGAAATAGTTACTTTTCAATCGCCAAAGGAGATGAAACTTGGTTTCAATCATATTATTAGGAAAAGTTTTGCGCGCTCATAGAATCTAATTTTGACTGAACTAGACTGAGGTTCAACTGTTATGAAAAACGCAGCAATGTGTAATATTCGTATGTAAGATATTAAGGTCCCCAACATATTTACTGTAAAATATGTTGTTACCCTTGGCAAATATAAAAGCATAGTAATCATTTTTTGTTACCTATGTCACGAAGACCTATAAAAGTAATTCATATAGGGATTTGTTTGTTTCAGATTCGAGATTGGTACAATCTACCATATAACTTTACATAGCATCACGCCTGTATACCTCGAGGGGGTAAGCAGAGATGTATGTACAGTAAACCCACATTTTGCCTGTTATATTTTAAGTCCTAAGTAGGGGTGTGCAAGCCTTTTTTATAATATTTTACTTTTCTAAATTTCCTTTTGACATTATTAGACTTTTGTTTCTACCCAAAAAAACCAGCGCCTTTTCCTTTCCTTTATATTTCCAACGCCAATAAGGTGATTGACAGATTACATTCTCTATTAAGACAGTTTGTTTACTAGTAATATTTTAATATAATCAATTGGCAACCTATTGCCAGTATACATTATAATAATGACGTAGATTTACGCACGCTATAAGGACACTATAGGCACCTATAGTGTATACTATCGAGTGAATGGACAATTTATGCCTACAAAGCAAGTTCACAGCTGTTTGTGCCTATGCATTGTTATTGCTAGATGCAAACTAGGTATTAACTTAACCGCGTATGTAATTATTTTGTCAACCAGACCGAGTGATAAGGATAACTGAGGCCCTAGACAAAGTGACATTCTATCAGCGATAACGATGATGGAAAAGGCAAAACTGTATAGGACTGACATAAGCTATTGAAAATCATAATTATGTCAATCCTGTTGAAAGTCGTTGTAGAAAAAACACGAAACGCTTTCGTAGCGATTGTCACTTGTCTAGGCCCTCAGGGCCGCTTTTACAAAGTTTGGCTACCTCAACGTGGTACTTTTTGCTATTACTATGTTGTTTTAAATAAATTCAAATTCAAAATCATTTATTTGCAAACATGGGTAAAGAAAAGTGCAGATGTTATACATAGTCATTGTAAGTATAACACAATTTAGGTAACACCATATTTTACCTTTCGGTATGCAAATTAACAAAAAAATTAAAACTACACAGAATATAAATTAAAATTAAGAATGAGATCAATCAAAATAAAGTATAAAAATAAATCCTATATTTTATCCTGCAAATATTCAGATACACTAATGTATTATTAAAACAAAAAACTGAAAAGTTTTTTTTTTAAATAATAGGCGTTGATGCTTCCATTCGGTATTTAGGTAGGTGATTATATACACGGGGAGAAAAGCAAAATATAATGTTATTTAAAAGAGCTGATTTATTATTAGGACAATAAATACACATAATTACAATAATAGACATTTAAATTCATTGCAGAAAAAAATATGATATATGTCATATCATATTTTTTTACACACTCGTATTTCCCGAAAGGTTCGGTAGAGGTGATAAGTGGGTACTCACAACATTCCACCAGGCATGTTTAAGTTCCATTGTAATTTGGCGGTATCTACATCGCCACATGTGAACTACGCATCAAAGACCTGACGTCATCCTGACGTTAGATAAAACCTGCATCGCGCAATTAAAGTTTGCCGTGCAGTGGACATATATACGAGAACCCAACATCAGTCGTTGGGCAGTTGCCCGCCAGACACAACACCCGTCTGGTTGGAGGATCCTCCCTTTTCTATGGAGTATGAGTGAACTTTACTCCCTGTTCCTCATACCCCTAAAGTAACAAAGGCGAGCCTATTAGCCATTTCCCGGGCACAAATGCAGAATCCGGGCTGCTACAAAAAAAACCTGATAACTGCCCAATCTGGGAACCGAACACGGGACAATGTAGATCAACGAAGCAATCATAAAAAAAAACAGTAATTGCATTGAGACAATAGGAACCATTTGGGGTAAACCAGGTTTTTAAATTATGGGACTTTCCCTTTAAAAAAAACATCAGGTTAGAATAACATCGCAAATGAACCACTTATAATTCATAGAGGATATAAACATTATTTCAGAACAGCAATCGTGTTTATTATATTATTTACCGCTCCCCTTATGGTAGGCCACAATAGAATTAGTCAGATTAAGTCGCTCAGTAAGGTGAGCCTCCTGTACTTAACGATATCATTTCCACACTTTATGTAACTCTTGGCTGGTTATGGAAGCGTTTATAGTGTGTTAGGCTCTATAATTGTTACTAATTACACTTACAAATTGTTGTTAAATTGGACAGGAAAATACGTATTTGGATTGATGCGGGCAATAGGCAGGAAGATTATATTTTTTTTACCAAGCCTTATTACCACAAAACCGTGTTTATCAATTGTTTAGCTTAAACACCTTTTTAACACGACATTAATTATGTATGGAGTTTGACGTAAGACTGGCATTAGGCACACGTTGAACAAGTATCTAAGTAGGTACATGTAGTAAGACCCCTATAAAAGCCCGGACTTTGGAGGCTGGATTAATGCACAAATTATGGCATCAATAGGCTCGCCCCCTGTTACATGGGACTTAAACATAACTGATGAAACGTGGAAGTAGTATAGGTACATCCTTGCTCGACCTTCCAGAAATTACAGGCCTGATGTAATGTTATTAGGTCATTTTAGGTACTTGACTTCTAAGACCAAGTTTCCAGTTTTGTGAATCCTCAAGTGTCAGTACCGGTGCAGGATTCCCCGCAATGTCAAAGTCGCATCGCGGGGAATCCTTCACCCTAAATATAACGTTACTCTCTGACTGACTATACAAGCATACGAAGCAATGGATATTGTAGAATTTTATCGCAGTTAAGGCGCAACCGCTAGCCTAAAAAGGTTTATACACATTACGCAAGCGTGGTTATAATTACCGAGACCGGTGTACTGCGTCTTAGGAATGCGCGGCGAGGCGGGGGGCAGCGTTGACGAATGAGCGACGGAAAGCCGTGAGCGTTGATGAATGAGCGGCCTGCACTGCCCTCCCGTCTCGCCACGCAACCACTTAAAGCCCGGAACACCAGTCTCGGTAAAACTATAGTGATCTATATTGGATCAGAAGACCTTAAATTAGAGTTGGGTAGGTAGGTACAAGTATTCAAGTAAAAGACCAGGCAAACTATATCTTTCCCACACACGTCAATACATTGACGTAATATCCATTGTTTATCAACTGCACAACAACAAAATTACACTAACAACGATACATCATAAACTCTTACTCATATATAGTAGCACAGCTGTTCCGTCACGTACATGCGCTTAGCACTACGCTGAATGGAAGAGACATGATCGAAATACAACAACAATGCGTTTTGATGGTATAAATATGAGGCATTTGCCCAGCTGTTATGGAGTAACTAGAATAAATAAAATTTTAATGAGGATTAGTTTATTTAATCAGATGGGTTAGTCTGGAATTGCCGACTCAAACCGAGACAACGTGGTTTTAACCCTCGAAAATCTCTTTTTGAGAGGAAACCATTTACCTGAATTGGGTCAGTTGCAGGCTTATTTAGTATTTGACAAATAAGTCGATCTTGGTGACGATACCAATGGAAACAATGGGTTGTGTGCGAGATTATAATGGGGCTAAGACTAAGGGGTGAATATAGTCCTCCAGACCGTATTTCGGCCAAGACATCCAACGGAGACTAGCCTTCGGCGCAGGAGATATTATAGTGCACAAGTGTGTGCGCAGACACAGGTGCACTCTCTCTTCCCTCAGCCTCATAGTCGGATGGGACGGCAATCCGACACGACCGGAGAGCGATCAGGCGCAGAACCAACGGCTTAACGTGTTTTCCGAGTATTATCACACCGCCAACTTCCAAACTCCGGGCTGTTACTAAGAAATTCTTAATGGACAAACCGAATAACACTTTGCCCGGAATCGAACCCAGGATCTCCAAATTAAATTGAACTTTCATTATCTAAGTAACTAAACTTTTACTAAACCTGGTTTACCCCAAATGGTTCCTATTGTCTCAATGCAATTACTGTTTTTTTTATGATTGCTTCGTTGATCTACATTGTCCCGTGTTCGGTTCCCAGATTGGGCAGTTAAGTAAGTAAGTCGTTTATTTTGCAAATATGGGTACAGTAAAAGGTGATAATTTTTAAACAGATAGGTTCAGCCATATCTTACCGACAGGCATGCAAAACTTAAATAAGAGTTTCACGCTAAAACAACAACAAAGGCAATCATATTATGATACATTGAAGAGAACCACTACAAAAATGAATTTAATTACAGTTTTAGTGAATATGATGATTACAGCCTTACAAGTCTTGTTATTGAGTACTTACATGTTTTGCCATTATGGCGTACAAAATTAGTCTCAGTAGACAAATAAATAATAAAAGTAAGAAATCACAATGTCAAAAATTTAAATTAATTTTAATCAAGGCACAATTTAAAACAAATGTCAATATTTAAAAGTAGAGTAGTAGAGTAAACAAATATAAAAATAAAATAAAGCAAATCAATTTGGAGAACAAACAAATTCTTTCTCCGTAAGGAATTCGCTGATATTAAAAATGCTTTATGCGTTAAAAAGCGTTTAAGCCTATTAACTGCAATTATGTTTTCCAGTAATTCTCAAATGAACCGGGTCAAAATCCCCGCTCAGCAGTCGCGCTTGCGACCACTGAGAATACTGAGATGTCAACTGATAGAATAGACTGATATTATTTATGAAAGAAGCGGAAATACTGCACCGACCACAAATAAATCCATTGTTCTACCATTCAATCCTTTAAGCCAATAGGACAGCGTGATGATGATGAATTTCTAGTTGGCAATATGAATCAATACGGTTCATATTTAGCCATATATATTCGTCCATCACATACAGATGGAGCCGATATAGCGCATAACAGTTTTGAACAATACGTTTTGTTGTTTTGCCATTTGTGTCACGTTAGTTCGGAATAGAATCCCAGTTAATTAGATATTTCGTAACATGTTATGAATAGAACCTGTAAAAGCTTCCCTTAAATCATAATCGGTTAGTTTAATCTCAATTATGTATAATCAGTCCATGGGGTGCATGAATCACCTACATACAGGGTGTAAGGGACAGCCCTCCGCAAATTAACTGGGGGCATTCAGCTCCTTATTTTGGATCATATTCCACCGGAAATTTTCTCAGGAAAGTTTTAATTTTTTTTATCGTTTTTCAGTTTTTTTTTTCATTTTTTTCCTTTTTCCAATTTAAAATTACATTCTCTGTATGCAGCACTCCATTTATCTCAAGCGCACCCCCGCCAACACGGGGAGTGCGGCTACATGAATTTTGCCATGGTAACGATACATTGCGCGTTAGGTAATAATACAAATCAGGTTTATTGGATTCCGGTCGTCTTAGTATGATAAGCTGAATTCATCCCATCAGTCTACGGGAGGGATGCCCCTTACACCCTGTATACGTCGGGCCCACCCTGTGCATTTCCCTAGCGACCTTTCAGGCTTATTTCAAAATTAACCACTGCAGAAACCAAAGATTAGGAAGATGTAGATAATCCACTTCAATATATGCATATATATGACAATATGACATTCATATATATATATATATATTTTTATATTATGGATATTTCATCGCTCTTTCTGGGAATCCCGAAGTTAATGATTATATAATAAACATACATACTGATGGTCCAGTGGTAACGGCTGACTAACGGTCGTGGTTTCGAACCCAGACAGGCGCTTTACTTTGTATAAATAGTTTCATCACCACTGCTCTCAAAACGATGAAGACAAACATCGTGAGGAAACCGGCATGTCCTACAACCAAAAATTCGAAGACATGTCACATCTACCAACCCGCACTGGGCCCACGTGGTGGATTACAGCAGCAGATTACAGATTTCAGATTACAGTGGAGGCCTGTGTCCTAGCAGTGGGATCATTTTAGGCTGATTATGCGACATATTATTTAGTCATTATCTCAAATCCTTCACCAAAAACTACGTATAGGTACTAAGGTACGTAGATAAATCCTATAGTTCTCGTATTTTTTCGACGGCCCCTTGCAGTACCGAATACTTTCGTTATGAGCACAAGAGTCTGGCTTCATTATCACTATAGCCTTATTTATTAGACAGCTCATAAGGGGTCAAGCTCTATATACTTTCTGATATTGTGCAGTGTTTGAACGTGAGTGTGATTACTAAAATAAATAATTGAGAAACAGACACGGGAAGCGTATTCTTTTTTGTGTATAGTACTTTCTGTCACGGTTTTCTCTGTTCTATTTTAGAAAAAAAAACAAAATAGAAATGACTCTAGAGTGCGTTTCATCAAATATACCCTCTGCCGTAATGTTGGACCCACTGTTAAATTTTAAAAACGGACCTGAGGGCCTAGACAAGTGACAATCGCTTCGAAAGCGTTTCGTATTTCTACAACGACTTTCAACCGAATTGACATAAGCTTTTCGATAGCTTATGTCAGTCCCTATTTTTGCCTTTTCCATCATCTCTATCGCTGATAGAATGTCACTTTGTCTAGGGCCTCTGTTTGGTAGCGTCGTCGTCGCGGCGTAGCGTATTCGTAATGGTCCTACAACAGTGGAGCCAACATTACGGCATACGAACTATTTGTTGAAACGCACTCTAGAGGTGCTTATACAAAGTGACATTCTAGCGATAACGATGATTGAAACGTCAAAAAGGTGGGGACTGACGTATGCTACCGAAAAGCGTAATGTCAATCCTGTTGAAAGTCGTTGTAGAAATACGAAACGCGTTGAAAGCGATTGTCACTTGTCTAAGCCCTCAGGATTGACCGCAACTCTTTAGCGTACGTAGACAGATGGGATCTGTCTGAGACACGAAGGGTCCTATATGTAATAGGGGCTGATCTGGACAGGTTCAATGGAAAGAAAGTAACAGTAGCCACATCTTCAAAGTATATCTCTACTGTCTCAAGCATACAGAGGATTGAAGACCTTATGACACTCCTATTTAAAATAAATAACTGGCAAGATCGAATGAAAAGACTGAACATTGGAACATGTTGATATCACTCATCACTTCTTGTTACTTAGCTGATTTATATATAAGACTTTTAAAGAAAGCGCCGAAAGTCCCATTTACATAATGCAAGTTTCTTGCCAGCGGCATAATTATAAATTAGAATTTTCACGCTTGGATGTGCATAGCATAGAAACGTATTATATTATGATATAGTTATTAAATATTAAGCACTGAGTTAGTTTCAGAATCAGATAATTCTACGAAATACATATTAGTCTACATGTCACAAAGAATTATTCTCACGCGGTTTAATATTATATTAGGTTTATGCACGCATGAATAAAATGTACCTATGTAATTTCATCACCCACTTTCTTAGCCTAGTACAAAAATTACGCCAAAAATTACGTAGGTAGCTACGTAATTTTTCGTGGAGTATATTATATTCAATCCTATGCATGTGTAAATATGAATTAATATCAGTGCTTTCATATTAAGTAGATAAATCTTAGAATAATAACGTTATATTAATAATTATACACCCACCAATATTCCTCATAAATCACTGCGTCCATTGGTGAAAACTGTATGACAATCCGTTCGGTAGCTTTTGAGTTTATCGCGTTTAGACAGACAGGCAGACGCGGCGAAAATATTTGTTTTATGGTAATATTGTAGTAATCACTAGGTACATACTTGTAGTGATTACTACAATAATACCATTTTTTTTTTTTGACAAATACGCCTCTGACCCACCGCCGTTCACTCTTTTTATCGATGAGATTTTCAACTCTAATTTCGTATTAATGTATTTTACAGGCAGTTTTCAAATTGATAAAATCAAAATCAATAAAAAAAAGTCATTTATTCAAACTAGGCTGAGAATCAGCACTTTTCGAACGTCAAAGTTACATAAGACAGTCCCTTAAAACGTCCCCTTCACCACTTCCTAGTGCTTTAGCTGGGAAGAAGAAGTGGCGCAACAAACTCCCCAGCAGCACAGCTGTCTGTTCAGTTAGAAAAAAAATATTCTATACAATAGTATGCAAAATCATTCACATTACGGAACACAAAAACATAAATCTAATTATTAGCCATATGTCAGCTAGCACACGCCATTATGCTAGTTATACAGTAACACCGTTTGTATACACACGTTTTCTTGCCGTGAAAATCTACGGTTTATTCGCCGTGTGTAGGCACGGTCGTCAGTGTTGAATGAATCACCAGGAAAGCCTGTTGACAGACACGTTTTTTTTACGGCGACGTTATATACGTAAACAAACCGCGTCAATAAAATTGTAGTATCTAAGAATGAAATGTGAAAAATAGTTCAGCTCCTCGTGTAGAAATATAACCCACAGTAATTATTTTACTAACATGCTACGTTGGGTGTTAGGGCGCGTTCCCACAATGTCGTGACGACAGATTATCGTATCGTTTAAGCGTCGTGCCTTGTATATTTAATTAGAGGTGTTCACATATAGGACGACACGATTAACTGTAAATAAAATAATACACCAACGATAAATTAATCGTCGTCGTCAGGAGCTCAACTATTTTTAACCCCCGACTGAAAAAGAGGGGTGTTATAAGTTTAACGTGTGTATCTGTGTATCTGTGTGTCTTCCTGTTCCATCGTAGCTGCCAAACTGCTGAACCGATTTTGTTTTTTTTTGTTTTGTTTGAAAGGTGACTTGATCGAGAGTGTTCTTAGCTATTATTCAAGAAAATCGGTTCAGCCATTTGAAGATTATCAGCTCTTTTCTAGTTGATGAATGGATGTGCGCATCTTTCACAGGTCTAATCGATTGGAAATTTAGAATTCTGTTACTTCAATGATATTAGAAGAATATAGTAACCTTGAACTGATGCTGCAGCATCACCTGGATGCAGGATACCCAACTCCCTCACCAACTTACAGCAGAGGTATCGTGTTTGGGCTCATTGGAAAGGTCTCAAAAATAGGTTACAGATGGATGGTGATCAGGGTCTGATGATGGAGTAGGAAAGAGTAATGAGACTAAATTAGAAACTAGCTTCACTGTGGCAAAAGTACGTACAGCTACGCAGATATCGGCGAGCCGCGGGTTGATCATAGCGTTTCTACTAGTAATATAATATGAAATTTAAAAAGCTGGAAATAAAAGTTAAATTTAAAATTTAAAAAACCCCCGACAAAAACAAAGCATTTAAAAAGTAAACAAATAATATGTATTGGCCCTTTAAGTTTAATATAAAAGTTGTAGGTAATATTTTGATCCAAGCGTCGTCGCGTCGGGGGACGGCTAATGAAAACGCCAACATACACTAGGAATAATGAATATATGCTATTGTAGAAAGGATAGTTGCTGTTAATTTCCTATTTTCATGAGCCGTCCCCCGACGCGACGACGCTTGGATCAAAATATTACCTACAACTTTTATATTAAACTTAAAGGGCCAATACATATAATATTATTTGTTTACTTTTTAAATGCTATGTTTTTTGTCGGGGGTTTTTTAAATTTTAAATTTAATTAACATTTCATTCTTAGATACTACAATTTTAATGACATGAGCAGATAATATGACAACATAAATAGTAGGGTACATTTATATATTACGTAATGTTGGTAAGTAGGTATATAGTGTCATTCATAACTATAGTCACGCGCTTTACTAATTAGAAAATTATTCCTACTAATTAAAACGTTAAATACTTGTATTAGTACTCAGCGTCTGTATTATTATTTCCATAGATACCGTAAATGTTTTTCCTTTATTTTTTCTGAAGATATAATGTTTATTGTTTTGGCAAAGTGAAAATAAATGCGCAATACCTCTTTAAAACAGACTTGACATCTCATGTCTGGCCTAAAGAAAGTACTTGAATAATTACTATGTTGTCAGTACTTTGCATTAACTGACCCCTCATTGAATAACAGGGTAAGATGGATCGGGTTAGGCAGACCACAGGGTACCTGACTTGTATAGTGGTCGCAAATGCATTGGATAGACGTAAGGGAATGGGTTCAATCCCATTGTATATGTTATTTTGAGTGGTATATTGTGTACCTTTTTTTTTTTTGAGATTGAGATATCATCGAATTACTTCTGACTAAAACCCACCCGTGTTCCTTCAGTTGCCTTTTGCCAAGGGTCCCGGTATCCCTATCGGACTTTCCCGCAACCTCTGGCAGGCATCGGTCCTAGCGGACCCCGCCAATTGTGCTGACATCTCTTTGAGGCGCGGGTGGAACACAACGCACACATTGGGTACCTAATAATTCATATCAGTCGTCTCATACTCGAATGCTTTGAAGAACATTGCTACACATAGGCTGGATGGAATTCAAGTATATAATGAATAATTCAACTCGTCCAGTCTCGTTGTGGAATTCAGACGCGGATATGATACTTCACATCAATTACAAGCAATATAAAATATTTACGCGTAACATCGAATACTCGATATAATATAGTGAAGTGATTTAACTCAAAACAGTCGATATAATTGATGTCGACAGCAGAACATTAGCAGAGATTTATTCATTGCAGGTGGTAACTTACGTGTATTTAGTATCGAGAAAATAATGTGTCGATAACAAATTGTTGTGTGGTCTTGCGTTCTATACAGCGTGTAACATAAACCCTGTTAGATCCGTAAGGGTGTTGCTAAGAATCATGCTGAGAGTATATTTATGTGAATTTTTTTGGCAAAAAGAAAATTGAAATTCGCCTCTTTTTTTTCATTGAGGAATTTTACCGGGTTATTACATGGGGCGCGGGCGGTCTTAGTTTAGCGGGCGTCTACAAGTCATAACTGCCTACCTCTGTAGAAAATTTGCTAATTTATAATGAAATTGGGGTAATTTTGATACTAAAAACGTGAATTTAAAATAGTAATAACTTCGTTATTTTCTACAAAAAAAAAATATTTTTTACTTTCTTTTTAGTAATGTTATTGCGGTACCTAATTAGCGCCCCCTTTCGGACAGGAAAGGGTTTTTGTTACAGGCTATATACATACTTTTTTCTTGCGTGCCAAGTGCCAAGACATGCACCTCTGACTTTTCGGATTCATGTGCGTATTGTATAATTATCACTTGCTTCTAGGGGAAACCTGCATGCCTGAGAAAGTCTAGCCCAGGAATATTTAAACCAGACAATATTAGTTTTTCCATGGTTTTTCAATGTCAAACGAATAGTTACGGTTATGAAAAAGTTGTTAATGTTTCTCAAATGAGCTATAATTCTGATTTTATGTTATTTTTTAATTAACGTAGCGTGGGTGTTGCCATAATGTATAATAAGTCTGGTAAAGTTTACGTGTTAGGATGACATAATCACAGCGACATTGTGGAAATGGCGTGATAAATTGGGATATAGTGGAGTATTTTGATACGATATTTTAGGTCAGGAACAAGGCTAATCCAATGTCAAATAGTACTTGTCATTGGCGGTATATGGAGCAAATGGAATTGAAGACGAGAGAAAAAATAATAACTTGAAAATACAGCAAAGCAAATTAGTAGTTTAAATATAAGCTGAAGTAGATAAACCTCCGGCGTTATCCTTATGTTTTTGTAAACAACGTATAACGAAACCTCAGTCACCCCAACTGATTTTTAATTCAATTGACCATTTCAGAGAGAAAAAGATCATTAAAAAAAAATGTTTATTTATTTGTTTATTTGAGGGCAACCAACAAAGCATACACCAAAAATACATGTATAAGAACTCATGTTGAATTTAACATTATATAGTGAAGCCTTAAGGCTGCCACGGCATGCATTAAACATTGCTGAAAGAAAATTCAGTTACAAAACAGATTTTACCTATTCAGATCTATCTAAATAAGTAAAAACCGCTTTGCGCTGCTTTATCTATCCGTTTCTGTGTCCATTACCTGCATTTATATACCAATCTAATGGTATACAAATACTGCCAATCGTTACAAAAATCTGACATACTAATATAAATGACAAAGAAAACTTTCATAACCAAATCAGAATTCTTCAGATTTTTATAAAATTTTTGATCGACGTAAAGGTTAAGGTTTTATGTGCTGTTTTAGTTTTGGAAGATTCGTATTTGCATTGAAATAAAAGCTATTATTATCCCGAGTATGAGAAAATTTAAATTGGTCGACTACAATTTGTGTTTGTTCACCTATTTTGGCGGGTTTGCGTATGTGATGGCTTGACTTAATAAATAGACACGGCAACGTTTTTTAATAAAGATTTTTTGAAAAATGTGTCCTGTATAAAAAGTGGTTTAATTGATTCTGCTCGCTATTCTGATCAAACTATTTTCAGGTTTTGCGCATTTAACGTTACACGTTGTGAAAGTACAACTCTTCGTTAAAAAACTCGTCAAGGGAAAGCAAGCACTCATGTGCCGATGTAATCATGGCACATGAAACATTACAGCCCCGATTTGTAATGGTAACGCACCTGGGAAGCCTCTGCTATAGCAGATGTTCACATACGTAGTGACCACCCAAGTGATAAATACCAACCTAATTCATGAAAAATCAACAATACATTAGGTAAAAATATAAAATCTCATAATTAAAGCTGTTTATATTGTAAAAACAACTATAGAGGCTTAAAATCACAGAGATGTTCGTTAAAATTCTTTATGATCATTTTTAGGGTTCCGTACCCAAAGGGTAACACGGGACCCTATTACTAAGACTCCGCTGTCCGTCCGTCTGTCTGTCTGTCTGTCCGTTTGTCACCAGGCTGTATCTCGTGAATCGTGATAGTTAGGCAGTTGAAATTTTCACAGATGATGTATTTCTGTTGCCGCTATAAAACATATACTAAAAAACAGAATAAAATAAATATTTCAGGGAGCTCCCATACAACAATCGTGATTATTTTGCCGTTTTTATAGATAATGGTACGGAACCCTTCGTGAGCGAATCCGACTCGCACTTGGCCGGTTTCTTTTTTTCAAGTTGTTTCATACTTCAGATTGAGTGCCAGCACTTTTAACGCATAATATAAACACATGAATGTTGTAAAAATGACGAATTTATTCCTTGAATATGTTACAGCATTCCATATGCTGTTAAAAATTGAGTGACGCAAAACTTTCTACTCATAATTAATAAACGGACAGCTAAATTACCGTGACAATATCCGACGGCCAAAATACATGTTTTATGAGTTGGAAAACTTCCCATTCCACTGGACTACCTATATTATTATATTACATCTGTGCCAAAATATTACATGTGATAGCTTGTTGTCTCGTTAGGTACAGTCTTAATTAATAAACTTTTTCAATGAATTAGGTTGATTTTTTCTTGATAAGATAATAATAATGTAGGTACCTCGGGCTTAGCCAAGTGTCAATCGCTTCGAAAGCGTTTCGTATTTCTACAACGACTTTCAACAGAATTGACAAAAGTTCGATAGCATATGTCAGTCCTATACATTTTTGGCTTTTCCATCATCGTTATCGCTGATAGAATGTCTCTTTGTCTAGGGCCTCTATTTGTTCTTCATTATTATTCTCGTGGCTAAGTTATAACAGCCGCACGGGTCTATAAGTCGAAGTAAAAGAATAAGTCTTCATCATCCTCCTCCCCTTGTCCCATGTTACTTGTGGTCGGCGCAACACGTTTTCTTTTTCCACTCTCCCCTGTCAACCGTCACGCTATCATTCAGTCCCTTCTCTTTCATATCCATCCATCTTTTCTTTGGCCAAAGCAAGCAAAAGAATAAGTAAGAACCATATTGTCAAACTTTTTTTTTATTGGTTGTTTAAGACTTTTGTATTTTATGTATTTTTTTAACCGACTTCTTCAAAAAGGAGGAGGTTTCTCAATTCGTCTGTATGTTTTGTTTGTGCAGAATAATCATTGTTTTTATTTGTTCAAAAATAAACGTAGCATCTTTTAAACAGTTAACACCTTTCGAACTTTAGACGATGATCATTTGTTGTTAAAATTTTATTGTAAGAAACTTGCATCGTGTAAATGGGCTTAGTTTTGAAGTCAGAGGCCCATGGGCTGCATAAAAACTCTGCCACCAGGTCAGTTCCAACAGCATCCTGGGAATGATTGCTGACAGGCTGGACTGCCGTGTTGTGAGTCGCTGCTCCAGTATTTCAGCTGGATTACTGAAGCAGTGATTCTTATGTTGTGTCTGTTTTGTGTAATTTTTTGTAACTGTATCACTAACATAGTTGTAAGTTTATTTTATTGTTGCTAACACTGTGAGTCTCATTGCTACTCTGAATAAAGAATGTATTATTTGTTTAGTCTCTAAACCACACGAAAAACAAAGAAAGAACTTTTGAACTCTCACTCTCACTCACTCAAGTGACCGTTCTCTACGTCTGAACTCACTTGTTAATAAAGTATATCATCGCGAATTTGCACCTCGACGCTACCCGCATATCAAAGATTTTTCAAAGTGACGGTTATGAAATACGTCAGTTTTTGAGAGTAGAACTTGTTTACTAAAGAAACAATTGAGGTTATTTTTTATAATAGCATAGTGATTGATAGAGTCGAGACTGTTTCAAAGTTTATTTTGATTCTCGAATACAATATGTTGTAAATCTTTCTCTCATCGTATTTAGTTTCTGAAGGCCGAGGTCGTTTGTTTCTACATCTTATAATGTTTTCTAAAGGTCATGATTGTGATTCATTTGGATTTTTTTAAAATAATCATTTTCTTGGTTTTTCTGCTTAACACACACATACTACAACGATTAATACAAATAATTACTTCACTGGAATTCCTCATGCCTCTTGGGTCTTTCCAAGGAAACACAAATAGCCACTATCTGAAAAACCAGGATGGTACTTTGATTGGTTTTATATTGGTAACAATCTTACCAAGTGCATTTTTGATTATTACATAATTGTATTCTTCTAATGAGGAGCTCGTGGCTAAGTAATAACAGCCGCACGGGTTGACCATCAGGTTAAGCAACGCTTGCCGGGGTTGGTCCGTGGATGGGTGAACATCTTTACGTATCAAGACTCCTCCGTGCCTCGGAAAGCACGTTAAGCCGTTGGTCCCGGCTTGTCATTCGTGGATATTTGACAGTCATTACGGGTCGTCAGAAGCCCGAAAGTCTGACAACCAGTCTTACCGAGGGGTATCGTATTACCCAGTTACTGAATTGTGAAGGTCAGATAGGCAGTTACTCCATGTAAAATACTGGTATTCAGCTGTATCCAGTTAGACTGGAAGCCGACCCCAACATAGTGATTTGACTTCTTATTCATTCATAGCTATCTGAAAAAAACTCATGCCGAGGCAAGATTATAACCCCTTTCAACAAGGGGTAAGCGGGGCTGACTGCTAAAGTAAGTATTAAAGATGCTGGGTAAGAAATTAGAAAAATTAACATTTTGAAACAACATAATTATCAAAATGTTACGAAGGTGTAATTATCATATGTATGGTTCTCCTCTTATGTACACATTTTTTATTATTATCTCCTCGAGCCACACCATGCACTGCGGGAATTCTTTTAATTAAACCGCCAACACTTTATATGTAATAAAATAACAATAATAATGTAAGACAAGATATAATTAATGAAGACACACGCTTAGTAATAAATATCTCACAGTCTATGAGACAGCTAATTAAAAAGATGGATACATTTCAATACAAAATTAAACTCAATCCGTCAGTAAAACCGAATTATTTACGAGGAGCAAAATTACTTTACATTGAAAACACAAGCTTAATTAAAATGAGCGCAACCGCACAGTTTTATCGGCTGCCTTTTGGAATTGGGTCTTGTCGAATATCGGTCTCTAGAGATTTGGGCCGTGCACATCGACAAACGAGAAGGGATGGGGAAATTGCATCGTGTTACAGCCGAAACTTGTTTTCTTAGTAATCAAATAGATTAGCGTTTCTCAGAAAGGGTACAACACCATTTACGTATGTAGTATGCTCGTAAAAAGTGGTGCAGTATCAAATTGTTTAACAAAACCCAAGATTTTCCATAAGTAACTTATAGGAATTTATAACATCATGTCAGTTTATTATTTATGCTTTTTGTAATTAGCTCATTCATCACATTTTTTTTAGTCATAATGGGTGTTGGTCACGCTTTAATTACAGGCATACTATGAGATATAAATTTCAGCTTACCTAGCGTACCTTGAATGGTAAAGCGAGTAGGTTTAATAAATCATATAATCCTAAATACAACATAAAACTAAAAATACCTAAAATTGAAGAAGTAACACAAACAAAATTTCTAGGCGTATTTATAGACCAAGATGTTGATTGGAAAACACATGTTGATAGTGTATCTAAAAGAATAAATAAGTTTGTATATGCCCTCAAACAGGTCAGAAACATCACTAACATCAAAACGGCAATAACATCATACCACGCATATGTCGAGTCGTTGTTACGATATGGCTTGATCATGTAGGGTAACAGCACCGATCATTACAGAGCATTCGTCGCTCAAAAAAAGTGCATTAGAGCAATTTACGGGCTCCAACCAGACGAATCATGTAGACCTATATTCAAAAAACTTGGTTTGTTACCGCTACCGTCTCTTTATATCTATGAGATATGTATGTTTGTAAGGAAAAATCAGGACTTATTTCTTAAAGCAGATGATATTAATGTCCGAAACCGACGAGACCCCAACAGGCTCGTACTAAGCGAGATTCCAAGACTCACTAAATATAATAAAAGTTGCCTTGCAATGTGTGTACGTTTATATAATAAGTTACCAAATGATCTCAAAAATTTAAATACTAGATTATTTAAAAATAAAATTTACGAATGGTTAAGTGTTAATAGTTTCTATAGTGTTAAAGATTTCATTGACAAAAAATGTTAATGTAAGATAATAACAGAAAAATTTGCATGCTGATTATTATATTGGCAAAACATGCTTTGTTCTAAATTGTACTATTTTACCACCTTTATATACCGTGTTTTTATGCAAATAAATATACTTATACTTATAGCGTTTAATATAGAAAAAACATTTAAAAAATACATTTAAAGAGCGGTACCGCTGCTACTTTTGTATATTAATACCTACACATATTAAATATTATATTCATATTATTTAGCACGTATGTAAAGCATTCAAGAAGGTAATAAATAAACATTATGCGTACACGGAATTTGTCATGAAATGTGCTAAATGTTTGCGGTAACATTTATGTTCGTTTAGCGCAATATCGTGTCGTGGCGACAGGAAATAGTTTTGTAAAAATAAATAGATATCGATACGCACAAGTTAATTGATTTCTGATAATCTGTATTATCAATTCTGATTACCTTGGGATCTAGCCCATCCTATCCTAGTCTAGGTCCCCCAATTTCCAAACTCGGTAAGGTCGCTCTTGCATTAATTCTCTTAGTAAAATCTACAAAAAAACAACGCAGTCAAAGGTTACTTTCCATTGCAATTATTACTTTTTTTTTTGAATCACTCTGCCTATAAAAGTGCATACTCATGTGGACAAACTATTTTTATACTAACACAAAACAATATTCCAAATCACTGCCAAATTGCAAAACCAATAAATTATCAAAACGTCAAAATTAATAGCCAACATTTTCCAACGTTTAAGAAAATAGAAACCGCAGCGCGCATGCCCGTGATGCCTGCCAGTGTATTTACAAGCGATTACTCAGCCAATTTGTGGGCGACTTGACATTCACATTCAATGCTACGAAGCTCGAATTATAAACAATTTCTCACTCAGCTAACAAGGAAGCGGATGCAAAGACCGGTGTTACAATTCTTCCATTCATTCAGTGAATGGGTGCAGCTCTTACATACATTACGATGTTAGAACAGGGGGCCTAAAACAGCCACTTTGGCAGAATCATAATAGGAAAATGTTATGACTCATCGTAAAATGTCACAAACTGACAATTCATAATAGGATCCACGTGCAATTCATATTCATAAATAATTCATCTATTTGAAAGTTTTCTATGAAGATTCGTAAAATGGTCCACAAATTATGAATTGCTTTTGTGTCAAAATTGAATTGCTAATGACAGGTGGGAATTTATGAAATGAATTGCTTTTAGAGGAATTGCTAATGTAGCCGGTTTGGCCCGCAGAACAACTGTATGTGAAATCTTCCATACCTAGCTACTACATTAGTATGGAAGTAAGTGCCTCCGCTGACGGCGCCGACTTTGGTTGTCAGTTTGGCGTATTGAGTAGATAGGCAGGGTAGGCATAATTAAAATAAACATGTAATAGAGCATTATTTTTTTCCATATTCCAGTAATAAAGTACTACCCGAAACCGAACTAGTAAGATTAGGTTTAATAATTTTAATCGCAAAAAAGGTTAGGTTAGGTTAGGTTAGAACTGGGACGCTCGATCGGCTCGTGCGTATGGGGCACGAACCGAGCGAACGTAGCGAGCGGTGCCGCGGCAGCGGCCGGGGAGCGGCAAAAACGAGGTGTTCTGAATACTGGAAGGATTTCTATAAACGCCGCGCCACCGGTGTCCATTATGGGAGCCGGTGGTGACATTACTGCCGGTTCCCAATGGCGTTATTTTTGGGAGCCGGCGCCGGTAGCGGAGGCACTCCCCATTAGTTTTGTTGGTGAAGGCCCTGCTCGCCCCTTGGATCTTGCCCCTAATTACCTAAGCGTACCCACCTTGTACCCACCAAGTAAAATCCCTTTGAATATTAGATATTCCGAGACGCCCCCGATTGTTCGTAAGTTAAAAGTACAGAAGAATCCATTCTGTGCATTTCAAAACAATGATAAGTAGGTAACTGAAGCAATGCAAAAAAAGGAACATAACATACCGCCACGCCTTGTTTCCTTGAATTGTTAGGCAGAGATGTACAGCTATTTATAGTACACCCACATTTCGCCAGTTATGTTTAAGTCCCATGTAATAGGTGGCGAGCCTATTGCCGTCGACCGGGCACAAAGCCGGAACCCAAGCTGCTAATGACACATTCCTGATGGTAAAACCCAATAACACTTTGCCCGACCGGGGAATCGAACCCAGCAGGACATGCTCGACAGTAGCGCTTGCGACCACTAGACCAACGAGGCAGTGAAGTTATAAGGAAATGGATAAAAACTTTTTACAAAAAATAATGGAACCACGTCTGAACAAAAAAAAGAATCATAAACATCAATTCATAATTGGCGGAGGGATCGCGTAAAAAAAACAAAAAAAAAGGATTGAGAACCTCCTCCTTTTTGAAGAAGTCGGTTAAAAATAGCTAATCTTATCAATACAGAACTAAATCGTGCTGCAGTTCAATAACCTCACATGTCATGTTAATGCAAACGTCACGAATATTCAGAACTTTTAGTATAACTCTCTCACAGCATATGATAATATTTTATTATCATTTTATAGTCAAGTGCAGAAAATGCAGTCTCAAAACGATAATAAAAAGACACTAAAATCTCAACTTCAACCGTAAAAGACATGCATTTATTTAAAACTTTAATAAATTCTGCTGATATCACAAATCCAAATGTTCAACTATTCACAAGACCAATAAAATGTGACATAACATTTCTAACAGAAGCATACCGAATCTCAAACTGCATAATGCATATAATATTATGAACGTAGCAATATGAAAAGTAATTGACCTCGACTGAAAGGGCTGTCCGCTGCTGTGTAAAGAAATCAAACAAGTCACTGCTTGTATTTTGCAAATAAATTATGAATGATAGTCACTCCACGTAGTAAACATAAAGGGCCTTTCCACAAAAACTTAGACACTTGTTCAGCGCGTGTAATGTCAAACTCCATACAAAAATGTCATGTTTTAAAGGTTAAACAACTGATAAACACGGTTTTGTGGTAATAAGGCTACGGTTTCAGGGGGAGTCTCTCTAAATCCGACAACAAAAATACGGGCCCAACTGAAAGTAGTTGATCCGTCAAAACAAGTGACAAACTGTACAAACTCAATGTTTCGGACGGACAAAAACATATCGGGATTAGGGACAACTGTCAAATCATGTTGTCATTTGATTCTTAGTTTGGGCCCCGAACTAATCCTACTTCCGTAAGTAAAACGTCGTAGGAAATGCCCGTAATTTCTACCGCAACTACGGATGTCGTGGTTAGGCTGTAGACCCGTGAAAAAATGCACTTTGAATGACGTTTGAAGGTCAGAGATTAAAGAAGACTGGATGGATATTGAAAACAAGAAACTGGGAGATCTCTGACCATTAGTTGAAAACGATAGGTTAACTTGCTTCAATATTTCTAAGCACCGATTCCATCCATCAGGCTACTAAAAAAGAGAATGGGCAGTACGTTACCCACCTAGACTTCCCCACCCAATAACTATAAGATACACAAGAATTAATGAATGATTGATTCTCTTTACGTCAGTTCCCATAATGTCAAGTCTATTGTGCTTGTGAAAAACGCTACAAGGAGAACCAATTCAATTCAATTTATTTCAAGTAACCATAATGACTCATTTGTTAGTAAACTTATCCTATGTTAGTAATTTAGATAATTATAACTACAACAATATACACAGCGGTGCCAGTTCAGTGCGGCGACGCTTCACCGCGGTTGCACCATTCCATGGGATATGGCGCTGCAGCGATTCACCTACGGACAATCCAGATTCCAGTCTGCTTGAAATTAGGGACAGGATCACGGATATCAGGATACTATTGTTGTTTCCCCACACCCCACACACAGAAACAGTCAGTGGCAAAGAAACAATCCACATGTGCGTCCGCGATCCCCGATGCGCTGCAGTAGAGGCATGAACCGTGTATCGTTTTTCATCGTTTTTATCGCTAGTATCGTGCACTTAGGATGATATTGCTCAAGTTGCAACGATCAAGATACAAGTTTATCAGTGTCTAGGGACTACTCTGACCTTATTATATACGATGCTCAAGGATCAGTCCAGAATGATGTATCTTAGACCTCCAGAGATATGAAGATTTTATATTTATTTATAAGGTCAATATCTTTTCCACGTTATGGATGTGAAAGAAGGCATGCGGGAATTGGATGAGATTTGTTGGTTTTGATCACAAGTCGAACTACACAAAAGTCCACGTACAGTGTATCTTCTACTAGAGGATTATTACAAGTATTTTGAACTAGCAGCGCCCCACAGTTTCACCTGCGTAAGTCTTGATCCCGTGGGAATATCGTGATAAAAAGTATCCTATGTCTTATTCCAGTTGTGCTATTCTGTAAAAATATGAACGTGAAAACTTAGGTGAAGTGAGCTTGGAGTGAACTGTCACTGCCTTAGCATCAGTAGGTATCGATGACAATGACAGCTCACTCCACCCTCACTTCACCTTTGTTTTCACGGTGAGATAGTTACAGAATAGCAATGCAGGTCATGGTCTACCCATGTGCCAAATTCATCTAAATCTCAGTGCAGCCGTTTTAGCGTGAAAGCGTAACAAGCAAACAAATTCATTTTCGCATTTATAATAATAGTTAGGATTGCAGGAACAGCTGGGCTTTTTAACTGACTTCTTCAAAAAGGAGGAGGTTTTCAATTGGTCTGTATGTTTTTTTTTTTGTATGTTTGTGTTATGTGGGTACATATATATATACAATTAATAATAAGTAGGGTAGACTAGAAAATAAGTTTAAAGCGTTGACGACTGCTGCGACAGTCGAATATATGAGCTTGTTCGTATCGGTTGCATTATTTCATCTCCAGCCCCCCCCCTTCGGTTATAACAGTTGGCGACGAGGTCAAAGTACAAGTTACGCGTACTTATATCGTATTTTAATATGGCAAAAGTATCTGCTACAGTTTCGGCCGGTACATTAACAGTGTTTAACCATGAACATCAAGAATGGCAATTGTACAAAGAACGACTCGAACAGTGGTTTCTTGCAAATGAAATTGGGGTAGATGTGGATAAAGCCGGTACTAAACGTCGAGCTATTCTGCTGAGCAACTGTTCGGAATCAAGCTATAGATTGATTCGCGATTTGGCTATACCGCGACAGGTCGGTACCTTGAGCTATGATGAAGTAGTTGCTTTATTGGATGGACATTTTAAGCAAAAGAAGTGCACGTTCGCGGAAAGATTCAAATTCCACAGTGCCACGCAATATGTCGGCGAAGGATTGCCAGAGTGGGCGGCGCGAGTACGTGGTTTGGCAATGCACTGCGGCTTCGTGGCGTCAATTCTTGATGAACAGCTTCGCGACCGATTTGTGCTGGGCATGGCACCAGGACCAGAGAGAGATAAATTATTTACCAAGGCTATGTCAGAGTTGACGCTCAGCAAGGCTTTGGAAATAGCTGAAGGCGTTCGCAGTGCGCGTATGGGGGCACAAGAAACAACTCGTCAAGCGGACATGGGTACAACACTTCAAGTGATGAAGATGGACACGGCAGCACAGCCGGGCACAGCACGCAGCAATAGTGCGCAGCGGCGCGGGCATGGGGCAGCAACACCTACAGCTAGCGGCGAGCGCGCTCGAGACGGCGCCGGCGGCTGCACAGCCTGCGGCTACGCAGGCCATCAGGCTTCAACGTGTCGTTTTGTGCGGTATAAGTGCAAAAAGTGCGGCGTTCAAGGACATCTTAAGCGAATGTGTAAACAAACTGTAAATAAACAGCATTATGTCGAGTGCTGTGGGGATGGAGACGATGATGGTAAGCATGTGTGCTATAATATTCGCACCATTCGCGGTGAACCGATGCGGGAATCTGTTTGTGTCAATGAAATCAAACTAACTTTTGAAATAGATACGGGTTCACCAGTTACCGTTATATCTGAGCAAATGTATCTTAAACACTTTGGAAACATAATGTTGGAAGCCAGTGATGTTATTTTGCATAGTTACAACGGCGATAAATTACATATTGTAGGAAAAATAAATCTCATGTTCACTTATAACAACAAGTCATTCACAATAGGAGTATATATTGTACGGAATGGAGGGCCACCCTTATTGGGTAGAGATTTCTTTTCTCGTTTTAACTTGCAAATATGTTCTGTGAATAACTGCAACGATTTTTTATCAGGTAATTCTTCTAAATACCCACAGTTGTTTGGAAGTAAATTAGGTTGTTTTAAGGATGTCAAGGTAGATTTACCATTAAAGCCAGACGCAAAGCCGATTTTTTTTAAGGCAAGACCGTTACCTTTTGCTCTTCGAGAAAGCGTTGAAAAAGAACTTAAGCGTCTTGTAGGTTTAGGTGTGTTAGTACCATTGAAATACGCGGAGTATGCAAGTCCAGTAGTGCCTGTCTTAAAGCGAGATGGTTCTATACGTCTCTGTGCCGACTACTCCGTAACTATCAATAAGCAGTTACTAGTCGATAAATATCCATTACCTAGGTATGACGAGCTGTTTACTAAATTACATGGCGGCAAGTATTTCAGTAAATTAGACCTCTCGCATGCATATAATCAATTATGTCTTAATGAAAAGTCACAAATGCTCACTTGCATAAACACACATAAAGGGTTATATAAGTTTACTCGATTAGTGTTTGGTCTGGCTAGTGCGCCAGCCATTTTTCAGCGTAACATGGAAGCGCTTCTATCTGGACTAGATGGTACTCTTTTATTTCTTGATGATATTTTAGTGTGCGGGGTGGACAAAGATCAGATGATGAGTAGGTTAAATGAGGTTTTCCATCGGTTACAGGAAGCGGGTCTAGTTTTAAACATAGACAAATGCACTTTCTTCCAAGAATCCGTTTCCTACTTGGGGTTTGTCATTGATCGTAATGGTATACATAAATCTCCGGAGAAAATTAAAGCTATTCTGCAAAGTCAAATACCTACCAATACATCGGAATTAAAATCATTTTTAGGTATGGTAAACTATTACCGAAATTTTATTAAAAATGCATCATCTATTTTAAGTCCACTGCATGATTTGCTAAAAAAAAATGAGCCTTGGTCATGGACCAAGAAACATGACGAAGCAGTTTCGTTCATTAAACGCGAATTAGTTTCTGAAACCACCTTAGCGCATTTTAATCCGGAGGCTTTGTTAATTGTAACGGTAGATGCGTCACCAAGCGGGTTAGGCGCCGTTTTATCACAGGTTGAAGGTGGTATAGAAAAACCTATCTCGTTTATGTCACGATCACTTAATGCAGCAGAAAAGCGCTACAGCCAAATCCAAAAAGAGGCTACTGCTATAATATTTGGAATAAGAAGATTCCATCAATACTTATATGGTCGAATCAAACCTTTTATTTTAAGAACTGACCATAAACCTTTAGTTTCAATTTTTAATCCGGAAAAGGGCATTCCTGAGATATCAGCGAATCGTTTACAGCGTTACGCTATTTTTCTGTCCGCATACAATTACAATATAGAATATGTAAGCAGTGTTCATAATTGTGCAGATTTCCTAAGTCGATCGGTAGCAGAACAATTAGAGACGACCGACGCAGACTCAGTACGTGATGAGTCATTAGTCGATAAATCTAGTTATGTGCGTTTTGTTTACGAAGGTGAAAGATTTTTATCGCTGATGGATATCAGGGATGCAGTTAAGCTAGATAAGGTTATAACAACCGTTATCGACTATTTGACAAATGGTTGGCCAAATAAAATCAAAGAACCATTAGTTAATGATTATTATAGTCATCGCTTGGAATTATCGTTAGAAAATGGTTGTCTAATGAGGGGTCACAGATTAGTGATTCCTAGAAGTCTGCGATACAAAGTGTTGAACGAGTTACACTCAGGTCACTTAGGAATCACTAAAGTGAAAGAAGAGGCACGCAATAGATTTTGGTGGCCGGGTATGTCTGTTGCCATTGAGCAGCACATCGGCGCGTGCGCCGTATGTACATCGCAGCGCGCCGCGCCCCCGCGCACCCCCCTCACACCATGGCCTTTCCCTGCGCAGCCGTGGTATCGCGTGCATATCGATTTTTTAGGCCCGATTAGCGGCAAAACATTTTTAATTATAGTGGACGCTTATTCAAAATGGGTAGAAGTATTTGATGTATCATCAGGTGGTACTTCGCGAGTAGTTATAGAAAAGCTATGCGAAGTAATGTCACGATTTGGCTTATTTCATACGATTTGCTCGGATAATGGCACTTCTTTTGTATCGCATGAATTTAATCAATTCTGTACTCGTAATAATATCACTCATTTAACTTCACCAACATATAATCCGGCTAGCAATGGGCAAGCGGAGAGCTATGTTAAGATTATTAAAAAAGCAATAAAATCATACTTGTTATCAGGTTCATGTATAAAAGATTTAAATATTAAAATATCAGAATTTTTGCTTAGTTATAGGAATTCCAAACATTCGACTACAAACAGATCACCCGCTGAAGTTTTGTTCGGTCATAAGTTGAGATGTCGATTGGATCTCCTGACACAGACCACCTCGACACCATCCAACACAGCACTCGACACAATGGTTAAAGTCAAACAGTGTTCGCAGATTGACAATTATCGTGGTAACCGTAACGTTTCGTTCAGTGTGGGTGACCAAGTCTTAGTGAAACTTTATAATCAACAAAAACATTATTGGTCACGTGGCATTATTATTAGAAATGTTGGTAAAACAGTGTATTTAGTACAACTGAGTGAATCGGATCAAATGATCAAAAGACACGCTAACCAGTTGCTCAAATACAAAGGGAGGGAAGATGGGCCGTGCGAAGAGATCATCCCCGCATTTGTAATGCCATCACGTCCGACGAGCTCCGAGCTACCATCCGAAGTCTCTGTAGAAGAACCACCAGATGAGTCAGAGACGCCTGCATCAGTGCATCCTCACGGTGACCATTCCGCTGAAAAGGAAGAGATTTCGGTAGCTCCCTCCATAGAACCGGAGCCAGATACTCGGTCGAAACGAAATAGAACTGTTGTAGATTATAAGAAGTTTTTCTGACTAAAGGTGGAGGGATGTTATGTGGGTACATATATATATACAATTAATAATAAGTAGGGTAGACTAGAAAATAAGTTTAAAGCGTTGACGACTGCTGCGACAGTCGAATATATGAGCTTGTTACCCGACAGTTTGTTACCCGATTTCTCCGCCAATTATGAATCGATTTCGATGACTCTTTTTTTGTATGGTAGGTCATGCTTCCGAGGTGGTCCCATATAAATTTGATTAACTTTGCTTGCGTAGTTTTTGAGTTAACTTCAATATTACGTATTTTACCCACATAGTTTATCTAGACGATGTATTCATTTACTCCTTCACTGTTATTTATATCAGCTAGTGGTATTCGAATTTGTGTAGGGTAGGTACCGCAACTAAAAAGTGAAAAATAAAAACTTTTTACAAAAAAAAACCGACTTCTAACTTAACTTTAATTTCGGAAGTCGGTGTCTTTGCTTTTCAATTTTCGTTTTTGCCACCGATTTCCGAAAATAAAGTAATTTTTCAGTTTTGAGTGTTTTTTTTTGGAAGTAGTTTTTTTTTTTTTTTGTAATCTGTTAAAACAGTCGAACCCACTTGTCTTCCACTGTGGGAATACGTCACGAGGATGCATTCCTGCATAACTTATGCATATTCCTCTTAAAATGTTAGGAACAGTTATTATAGTATAGTTTGCATCATCCATTCAACCATCATCAATAATCTGTTATCTAAATAAACGGATTTTATTACAAATCTGGTCGCTCACAATTTTCCGCGTTCATGACGTCATCGGCAACTTGTTTTTATTCAATGAAAATATACTTCACACTAACCACAGAGTACGGAGACGCCTCGGCGGCCACTAGAGGCGGTATTGTCAACACTATCCATAAAAACTGAGCGTGAGAAACCGATGGCTTGCAATTTCAGTTTGGACCACAGAACCTATAACGGGTGTAAAAAGACATTTAACGAAGCCGAAAGACACTTTTTATTAACGTTAATGTGATCATTTTTTTGTTCTGGACCATACATGGGAAACTTCTGGTTACAGAGATATTGAAGGTCAAAATTACAACTTCTTCAGACGTTTTTTGTATGAAGCAAGTTTTAAATGTTATAACTCAATTTTAAATAACCCTGAACTGTTGCTTGCACCCATAAATACAATGTTTTGCGTGCGTTACTTTGCGCACTACCGTAAACAGCGATTTTCACACCAAAAATAAGTCGTTTATTCCCAGCAATTATTTTTGTGATATGTTTAATTTGATATACAGAATGCGTTGTTGACGGCTATGTGATGTGATGGGTCTTTTTACACCCTGTATAATACCTACTTTGGACTTGTGTGCTCAATGCTGCTCTAATGTCACGAATTTTCTAAATAGGTAGGTACTGTCATCTCTAGACGATGCCGTGCTTGTGGCACTAACTAATCCTTGCCAAAAATAGCCTTTCAGTATCACCTCATATCAATTTTTACTAACCGTCATCGTCGCATAAAACTTTTACCACTTTCCAAAATTTTACGGTATATTAACTACCGTGAGGCTACCGACACGCGACTTGCGCTGGCGCAGCGCCAAATGTCACCGAGATTTGAACTTGGAACGCTGTTATTCTTGTAACATATACCGTGTTATTTGCACTGAAAAATGTCACGATAATCTGGATTTTATTAGCAGTCTGAAGGGCGAGATTAATTCTTGTGTCGCAAATACATAGCAGGTGGAATCTAATAACATGTGTAATATGTGTTAATTGAACTAATAAGTTTCTGACATAACATCGATACTTTTGTCTGGTATTACATGAATAACTCCTGTAATAGTCGTATATCAAAAGCATAGTATATTCAGCCTATAATGTTCCCACTGCTGGGACACAGGCGTGGGCCGGCCAGGCCCACTGCAGGTTGGTGGATGTCACATGCCTACGAATTTTTGATTATAGGAATAATAATCCATTCGAAAGTAACTCTCTCTGTCTGTCTGTGTACCTTTTCATGCTCAAACCACTGAACAGATTTCGAAAAAATCTGGCTTGGAGATAGTTGACATCCTGGGAAAGGACATAGGCTACTTTTTATCGACATACCGCGCAGGCGAAGCCACGGGCGGAAGCTAGTATGTGTTATATGTATATAACTTACTTATAACTTTTTTACAAAGCCTCGATAATATTATTTGGTAATCATAATAACTTCTATAATAGGTAGTAGTATATTTAATTATTGTTTATATTAAAACATATGAGAGACAGATTGAAGTTTATGTTTGTTTACGGCGTAACTCAGGCGCATGTTTTGGTTTCACCAGACCAGTTTCAGACTGAAATAGTGACCGGCAGACAGCTAAATAGTAGTTATATCATAATATGAGTTTAGTCATATTCATATTCTGAATATTCTGACCGTATTGCTTAGTCTGTTATACAATAATACAAAACGTCTGAAAAATACTTAAAATCTGATTTATAAACAAAAGTCAAGCCTTCAACTGGTATGTAGCCATTTCATTATTTTCGCATTTTCAGTCGTTATGCTATTCTTGATTGGCTAAAACGATTAAAGTTTTTTTTTTGCATTTGTTTAGTCGTTCAAAGAAAACAAGACCTAGTACAATAGTGTGTAACTGAGATTGATTCGGCCTTTCTTCTCAGAGTAGTCAGATAGGAAACAACCTCATCTAGTTTTAACAATGTGATTGACGTGTAAAAATGTTTGTATAAACCTACTTACAGAAATAAATCATTTATCATTTAATAACGAAGCTATAAATATATCTAGATAGACAGTGCTTAACCTAACTAATATTATAAATGTGAAAGTGAGTTTGTTTGTTACGCTTTCACGCTAAAACGGCACAGAGGTAGACCATGAGCTGGAATAAGACATAGGATACTTTTTATTCCGATATTCCCATAGAAACTTACGCGGGTGAAACAGCTAGCTATTGTAGTCTGTGCGTCCAACTGTTGGTCGCTAAATTCACACAAGATTGACAGGACAATGGCGTGGCGCGATTGTAAGCAGTAGCTGTCACGCACACCAGCAAAAAAATGTTGGCCTTTTTTTTTAGTTCTTTTGCAGTGCAACACTCTATCTAGACATTTACATAATCAAAGTACAATAAAATAAAGAGCAAAGAGGTATTATTCTCTTAGCACAGCCACGTTAGTACAATTTACTTTCCATGTATATGATTAAAATCATTTATTCAATTTGCAGTTGGAATGTATGGGAGAGCATGTTTTTCAACTACAACGTTAAAAGTTTGTTCTTGGGAGATAAATTTATATCTCAACTACGGAACCCTTCATTGTGCGTGATCCGTGGATCACGCACAATAAAGTTTAAAAGTTTAAAATTCAAAATTAAATAAAAACCGGCCAAGTGCGTGCACTTGGCCGGTTTTTATTTAATTTTGAATTTGACGTATCGATATCTGTTTTTTTTTTTTTGACAGGAAAAAATGTGTGTGTGAACAGCTGATTTTTTTTTCGCGATTTCAAGTTTGGTCCCATAGAAAAAATATAATTATAGATGACACCAAACCACTAATTTTCAAACGCTAAGCCACGAATTTGTATGATATGTAAACGAAAGACCGTGGTAAAACGAATTGAGTGAGCACACTGAATACGTTTTTCTCCGTCAAATAGGTAGTGTTCCGGTGATATCGCATTGAACGCACGAAAAATCCCAACAAGTTCGGATTGTTTGTGTACGTATTACTTAACCGCACCCTGTACACCCACATTTCGCCAGTTAGGTTTAAGTCCCATGTAATAAGGGGCTTGCCTATTGCTAACAACCGGGCAGAAAACCTAATAACACTTTGCCCGACCCGGGAATCGAACCCAGGATGTCATGTTCAGCAGTAGCGCTAGCGTCCACTAGACCAAAGAGGTAGAAATTAATAGCTGTATAGCTAAAATAGCTACCTACAAATCTCAAAAAGTCGTAACCAAAATTAAATAAATACTAAAATATAAACATTCTACCCATAAGCGTTCATTAGGTAGGTACTATCACACCAACCACATTTGCAGCCGCACATAATTTTCATATACTTAGAAACACATACCTACCGTAGATATTATAATACTTCAGATATCTTCAAGGTAAATGCATCCGCTGACTAGAATATTCTATAAACGATTTATCAATATAGAATTCTGAATTTAGTTAGTGACGCAGTAAAACGGAAGTGGTTTATGATGAGGAAATTCTGGAAATTTCTCGCATAGTAACATTATTAGCACTTCCGTCTGCTAACAAAATCGTAGGAAATAAGCCTTTAGCCCGACTCAAGAGTTGTAGGTCGTGGGTTCGAACCCAGCAAGGCGATTTACTTGTGTATAATTTCACCACTACTCACAAACGGTGAAGGAAAACATCGTGAGGAAACCGGCATGTCCTAGAACCAAAAGTTCCAAAATGTGACATCTACCAACCCGCACTGGGCCCGCGTCGTAGATTATAGCCCTCGAAGAGAGGAGGCCTGTGTCCCAGCAGTGGGAACATTATAGGCTGATTTTGCAAGACTATAGTATGTGGCAGGGTATGAAATACTAGCTTTCACTTCACCAATCCCCGCTTGTGTGGACGATTTTCAGTAAGTTTCCCAGAAGCGGTGACAAGCGGAGCGGGACAGTGTAGCAACCGACCAATCACAGGGGCTCGTGGAAAAGTAATAACAGCCTTCGTGATGCCGAGGTCGGCCCGTGGTTGGGTGACCATATATTATTTATATCGAGACCACTCCGTGTCTCTGATCCCGGCTGTCATTTATAGATCTTTGATAGTCGTTACGAGTACTCAGAAATCCGAAAGTCTGACAACCAGTTATACCAAAGCGTATCATTACCCAGTAACTGGGTTGTGGACGTCAGATAGACAGTCGCTCCGTGTTAAAAACTAGTATTCAGCTGCGTCCCGTGAGACTGAGTCCGACCCCAACACAGTTGGGAAAAGGCGAGGCAGATGATGACATTGGTTGAATGAAATTCACATCGCGTCTCCACTCTTTCCACTGGTAGGAATGATTCTTTTAACCCATACACTATCTCCTATTACATCAAGATAACCATTATCTGTAAAATAAAACAAAAACCACGTAAATCGGGTACTTGGAGAGCTAGGTTCTCCAAGTACCCGATTTACGTGATCTTTACCGTTGTAACGCACTAATGGAAAGATAACAGAGATTGCTTTTTTGGTTTGATAGTGGCTTAGGCACTATTTCTTTTTAGGTCACATAGGAATAAAAACCCGTTGATGGGAATCATTTTACTAGTACAAGGTGTGGCAAAATTAATCACCCTATTGGAAGACGGTGTAACTTTTGCAAATGGCGGCAAAAGTCAATTCTGTTTTGACATTTGTGAAGTAAGCAGATGCAGAATACACGTCAATAGAACGTTAATTGTTTCGTTTCACGATAATTGTTTCAAGAAGCATCTCTGCGTCGTCTAATCTCTCGCTTTGGCGATTTGCAATGGCCGGCCAAATCACCCGATTTGACCGCTCCAGACTTTTTTTGTGGGGTTACTTGAAGTCCCGGGTTTATGTAAACAAGCCTCAGACTCTTGAAGACCTTAAAGAGATTATCCAGCAGGAGTCCGAGATCGCCGGAAGTTCTGACACAAGTGATGGGAAATGCCAAATGGCCACTTGACCGATATCATTTTCTCAACTTGATGGAAAAAAATCTAATTCATTAAATAAACAAAATCCACATGTACAGTCACGGACTTTAATTGATGAGCCACCTTCAAACTTTTCAATTTTACAGTTTCATACATTCACGAGATTACACGATTAAACACGAACTCAAACCGTACGCTCGTAAACAAGATGACAAATAAATTACTTATAATTGGAAATAGTCTTATCCATAGAGGTTGACTAATAAGTTCTCAATGATAAAAATAAATAAAATGTTGCATTAAGGTTATCCAATCTATTTGATACTGACCTCCTTTGAATCAGAGCTCATTAACTCGGTTATTCTGAAAACATAACTGAAGACAGTGACAGTTGAAATGTCGATGTCAGAGACGTTAATTTCGAAATTGCCGAAATGACTATTAATATTTCTCCGTAAGCTAACGTTACTATCGCTACGCTTAAACAATCTTCGCTAGGTTACTGTTGCTAGACCTGCAATTGCTTGACTTTGGGTAATCACTGTGCTGTCAAGTTTGTAGTTCTGGCTCTCAGGTTAGCCAACCGGTAAAGTTATTAAATATAATTTTCTTCTACTAATTTAATACGAAGACATTATGACTTTCAGTGTCGGGAACCGAATAAACCCGATTTGCATTACACGGCTAAAATACGAACAGTGCCAGGTGGCTCATCAATTAAAGGCCGTGACTGTACTCGCAAAAAAAAAAATTGCAAAACAACATCGGGTAAAGGTCGGGCAGCTTTTGCCCCACCTGTTAATGGACTATTTTTGCCAACCTTAGGTACCTATTTATGAAGGCTATTATATATAGAGCGCTGCTAAAAATAACCTTATGCTAATCATAATCATAAAAGTACGAATAAATTAATTTGTTTACAAAACCTGTCCTAATCATAGAATTCATAGAGCACAAACTAACTGAAAAGGAATCTAAATTATTATAATAAAGAGGTAACATTGTTTTGTCGGACGAAGAAGTAATTCGATTACAAAAAAAATTGGCAGTGACAGACGGACAGACAGGCAAAGGCCATAGTGCCACCGAGTGCCATAGTGCGCTTTTATAATTCCTAACGTGAACATATCACCGTGGACGTCCACGTCCATGTCACGGCACCACGCTAACACGGGTAGGTAGGTAAAATGTATGGAAATTATGAAGACGCTTTTAAATTTTCGTCCACTATAATGTTATAACGTGCACGTATTTCCATACATTTTATGGACGTGGACGTCCACGTTAATATCATCATAACATAATCAGCCTATAATGTTCCCACTGCTGGGGCGCAGGCCTCCTCTCTGTGAGAGAGAGCGGGCCGTAATCCACCACGCGGGCCCAGTGCGGGTTGGTAGATGTCACATGTCTTCGAATTTTTGTTTCTAGGACATGCCGGTTTCCTCACGATGTTTTCCTTCACCGTTTTGAGAGCAGTGGTGATTGGCGAGTGGCGAAGAAGATAAAAATAATCTCAACCAAGAGAATAATTCGATTTTAAAATAGCGTCGAAGCTCTAAGTTCAGACTTGGCAATGTTGTCACGGAGTGAATATCGGAAAACTAATAGATATTAGCTTCCCTGTCGGTTTTACGTAGTATTATTGGAATTCTGAGTTACTGTATTAGGTTTTAATGTTTTTACTTATAGCGGGATATTTTTAGATTATAAAAAAATTGGTATTCGGGATTACTAATTAAAAATAATAGTCCTCCGGACCAATCTCAGCGGAGACTAGCCTTCGTCGCGGGAGATATGTAGATGTGTAGATGTGTAGATATGTAGATGTGATGATATGTGTATGTATATATAGTGCACAAATGTGTGCGCAAACACAGGTGCACTCTCTCTTCTTTCACTCTCATAGTCCGATCTCACGGCAATCCGACATGACCAGAGAGAGATCAGGCGCAGGGCTAACGGCCTTGCCTTGCCTCGAGGTGCCCGTGCCTTGGAGTGACTACTGAGATGACGACTAAAATTTCCGTTTTTTGCCACCCACTTCCGAAATTAAAGTTATTTTTTACTTTTTTGTGTAGTTTTTGGAAGTCGGTTGTTTTTTTTTTTTGTAAAAAGTTTTTATTTTACATTTTTTTGTTGTGGTACCTACCCCACACAAATCCGAATACCTCCATAACCGAAAACCTCGGAAGCATGACCTACCAAACAAAAAAAGAATCATCAAAATCGATTCATAATTGGCGGAGTAATCGCGTAACAAACATACAAAAAAAAAAAAAAAAAACATACAGACGAATTGAGAACCTCCTCCTTTTTGAAGAAGTCGGTTAAAAAGGCGTGACTTTGCGGAAATCCATTATAAAATATATAAAAAAATTACAATTTGCCACACCGAACGCTGGACGCAGAGAAACTCGAGACTCTGCGTCCAGCGCTCGGTGTGGCAACTCGTCGTGTTCTGGTTTGCAATTGGTCAATCGTCATCCTGAGGATGCCTCGTTGAGAGGTGAAACACGTGTCGATTTCTTACAGGGTTTTTTATGACTCTTGAAGAATAGCTAAGCGGAATAGGTTACTGAATATATATCTACGTCTATTGTATTTTATATAAAACGATGTTTTAGTTAAACCGTGTGGTGCTTACAACTCTTCCGTGTTGCGCAATGTAAATTATTTTACATACTATGTTTTAACGGATCAAGTTTTTCTAACTGGACAGACAGAGACTGTGCTGCCGAGGAGTTTGTTGCGCCACTTACTTCTTCTCAGCTAAAGCACTAGGAAGTGGTGAAGAGCGGCCGTTTTAGGAGACTGTCTTATGTAATTTTGACGTTCGAAAAGTGCTGATTCTCAGCCTAGTTTGAATAAATGACTTTTCATTTTGACTCAACTATTTAACGCTTACTTGAATTTTAATAAGACATTATTTAAATAATGATGCAATAATCTAAATGAATGAATGAAAAGTATAAAGAATCTCCTATTTAAGTCCCTGAACCTCGATAGACTGAACGTGCTCCAGTCACAGCGGCTATAATTTACGACATAAGACATCCCGGTAACATAAGTGCATCGCGGTCTGTATACAGCATTGTCTTTACAAAAGATTTATATTGGTAGCTAAGGTATCTTATTAAAAATTTATGGGTACAGGTGTTTGTGAGTGTGAGAATTGTGTCTGTAACTAACATGATGAGGAAAACCTTATGATTTAATAAAAATAATGGTTTTTATTTTGCGTCATAAAATAAAGACTTGTGTTAACTGGTACTAGTTATTAGTCCGTGGATGGGTGACCATCTTTACATACCGCGACCCCTCCCTCCGTGCCTCGGAAAGCACGTTAAGCCGTTGGTCCTGGCTGTTATTCGTAGATCCTTAACAGTCGTTACGGGTCGTCACAAGCCTGAAAGTCTGACAAGCAGACTTACCTTACGTATAATTGTATTACCCAGTAACTCGGTTGTAGAGGTCAGGGGGCCTACAACGGCCACATTAGCAATTCCTCTAAAAGCGATTCATTTCCTGAATTTCCAGCTGTCATTAACAATTCCTCTATTTTGACACAAAAGCAATTCATAATGTGTGAACCATTTTACGAATCTCCATAGAAAACTGTCAAACAGATGAATTATTTCGTAGTATGAATCGCACGCAGATCATATTATGAATTGTCAGTTTGTGACATTTTAGGATGATTCATAATATTTTCCTAACATGATTCTGCCAAAGTGATTGTTTTAAGCCCACAGATAGGCAGTCGGTCCATGTAAAATTAAAATTGGGAAAAGCCTAGGCAGATAATGATGATTTTGCTTGATGAAGTATTATTATTATTAATCATTTATATTTAATCATTTTAATACTGAATAATAATATATTTTTTATTATACTTAACTAATGGGTTTGACTATGGCAAATTATTCGTAGGTACCTATGCTTGCGTTCTGTGGGTGGTCTTCACATATTTTTATACCGACTTCGACACCGAATTTCGAAACTGGTTTCAGTCATTCACGTACCAATTTGCCAACGACGAAAGCCCACACGACAGCTGTCAACTGAAAAGTATCATTTATTTACGACTAGAATCATATTTATGTAATATTGTTCTACGGTTTATCTGTATAAAAGACCTCACGTTAAAAAATCTCTAGATAATAAAAAATTACAATGCATGACACACCTGTAATGTTTTTCTCAAATAATAAAGTTCTCATATTTTGCCAAAAATAATAAACCTATTCCCATGCACTACGCATAAATCCAGATTCTCGGGCTGCTCTCCATAAAATTATGTTCTAATACGATAAAAAATTAATGGGAATATTTATGCTATCAATACGTAATATTGCCAATAAAGCACTCAATTGACTGACGTCTGCTTTTCTTCACATCTAAAATTAGTCACCTAGCTTCGCAACAGCTGCACAATAAAGCAATTCATAATACTGGCTAATTTTCCACGGTTTCGGAATTTGAAGCTAAATATTCAAGCACGTATTCCATTAATTGCAATATTAATAGTTCAAAAAATTAAAATATCGTTGGGTGAAATAACAATAGATCATAGAGACAGTTGGGTTTGTGCCAAAATCATATTAATTTACGTAAAGTGCCGCGTAGCACCGAATTATATTGTGACACATCGTTGCAGAAACTGCTCTCCTGGAATCAGACCATCTAATGGGGCCGCCTTTATATAGGTACTGTCACAATAGTTTTAGACATCTCGCGCACTGGACGGCCACAACCACGACCAGTAGTCGCAGCGACCAGAGGGTCTAGACAAGTGACAATCGCTTCGAAAGCGTTTCGTATTTCTACAACGACTTTCAACAGGATTGACATAACCTTTCTGATAGCTTATGTCAGTTCTATACATTTCTGCCATTTCCATCATCGTTATCGCTGGTAGAATGTCACTTTGTCAGTTCTATACATTTTGCCTTTTCCATCATCGTTATCGCTCATAGAATGTCAGTTTGTCTAGGCCCTCACGTAAACTATAGAAACCGATACGAATCGCGCACTTTGTCGTAACGGCCATCTAGCCCTGCACGGGGCTACGGACTACGGACCATGACTGGCCGGTGGCCGTCTAGTGCGCTTGAAAGTCTTTTAAGGAGTCAGAGCTCGAAAGTCTGACAAATCAGTCTCACCAAAGGGTATCGTATTACCCAGTAACATAAATAATAGAATAGAATATATTTATTAGCTTTAAAACATGGTACATCTAAGGTCTTATTAATATAGTTGCGATCTTACATGTTTCGCCATGGATTGGCATACATATATTTAAACATGATATTTAGATTTATAAATTTTATACAATAATAATATAGTTTGTGGAGTTTAATAGGCAGTCGCGCCATGTTCAAAATACGGGTATTGTGCTGCATACAGTTAGACTGGAAAAAGGATAGACAGAAGATGATAATGGCAGATAATAATGGGTTTTAATGGATGATCGGACATAGATACTGCTGTAGTCTTGTAAGCTTTGAAAACGAATAAAATTCTTGCAACACTTATATCGTCTCAAAAGACCTATTTGCAAAGTTTTATATAGTTTATCTACGAATTGGTCTTTCGAGACAGTTTCAGAACTGCATTTATTTTTAACTAGTTAGTAAAACAATCGTTTTTGAATACGAAATAACAGAAATACTTTCAAATGTTATGTACGCAAGTACATAACATTTGAAAGTATTTTGACTGGTTGACTGAAATACCACAAACTAATCACACCAGATTGACTACTTACTTAAGAACAACTAACAACTTACTGAAACTTACTTATGTCAATGAAACTTAAATAAAATAACAAGAAAAAAAATCTTAAAAGCACTATTACTAGTCTAAGTAAAACAATTAATAAATGTTTGTGTTTAGAAACAAAAATTAAATTTCCAACAACAAATTAAAATAATTCACATATTTAATATTATAATTTTTGTTTTTAATCCCTTAGTCTAAATTGTAGTTCTGTAAACTAATTTCGATGAAAGTTGCAATTTAGGGGGTGTGATAAATCGATCTACCTACCTAGACCTCATAACTGGAAAAATTCGTTTTCAATATTTTCACCCGAGCAGAGATCGGACTTATTATTTAATTGAAAGAGCAAACACTAGATGGGCAGACGAATGAAGATCCTAAATCGTTGATAGAACAATATGACATGAAATTGTTGCGTAAGTTAGATTAGGTTACTAATACTTCTAAAGTCCTTTAATAAGAGTGCTTGTAAACATACGTCATACTCATCTTCCTACTTATTCAAATTACCACAAAATTATACGATTTTACGAGGCCAAAAGTTTCCATACTAATTGGGGTAAAAGAGTGCCAGATGTGCGAGATCTCACGTTCATAACATGTTTATAATTACACTTCGTTTTAAATAGCCCTATCGTTTAACATGGCTTTAATAAACACGCTATATAGGAACTTAATAAAAATTACAGAAAATATTTTCCGTAACTTTTAATTTATTTATTTATATAATCATACTTTAATGTACACCAGAAAATACATCGCGAAAATAAACAAATTTAACAGTACAAAACATACAATGGGCGGCCTTATCGCTTTCTACGATCTCTTCCAGGCAACCTTAGAAAGGACAGTGATTGCGTGGACATAAAAAATGGTTGTCATTGGTGCAAAATAATAAGTAGGTACTTAAACTTACCAATAGATACAATATACTATAATAATAATATAATATAATAGATACATAAATACAAACATACTGACTTTAAAAGAATATTTATGTAAGCAACGAAAAATAAATGACGACTACAGATTATTACAGCTATGAGAACAAGATCACATCAACAAGTAATGTTCCTTCACAAGTTTATACAGCGTGTAAAAAAACCCTATCCGATCCATGAGGGTGTTGTTAAGAATCATACTGAGATACATAAAAAAAAAAAAAAAAAAAACATCATCGCTTTTTTTTTTCAATGGGGCATTTTACCGGCTTATTAAATGGGGCGCGGGCGGCTGTCGTCTAGAGGGTATCTACAAGTCATAACATAATTTAACCTCTGTAGAATATTTTGACAGCATAAACAACAAAAAAGCGAGAAAGAAAACATTGAGTTCAGAACCTTCAGATACTAAATGCAATAGTATCTACAATCAACAACTAAATTAAATAATAAACAACTAATTATCCAGTCCAAATACAGGAAGGTACTAGGTATCCAAGGATCCAACGACGAAATGAAGTGACGTGAAAATAAACCAAACATACGCTGTAGTCACATCTTGTCATCGTTCCTTTGATCTTCGTTTTATTTACCTATCATATACTTCAAAGCGTTTAGCGTAGTATGTACTAGGAATGTAAGTAGGTATAAGCATGAATGTTATGGTAGAAGAATTTGTACATACTTGTTAGATAGGAGGACTTCTTTTTACCCGACTACGGCGAAGCAAAAAGGAGAATATATGTTCTTCTTGTATATGAGTATGTGTATGAATGTATGTTCATGTGTTCCCTCATAAGTCATAACTTCTAAACTACTCATCACAATTTGTTAAATGAGGTCTCGTCACTGGACATTAAATTGAAATAAAGTCAGGTCCCCAAAAAATAAAAATAAATGTTATAAAACTAACAAAAATCACGTAATCTGTTGGATTTATGCCTAACACGTGTGACTCCAGATTTTTTATTTGTCTGTCTGTGATGTCTTGTTTATAAATTTTTAGTTGAGTTTTTTGTCGTAGTTGGGTTTTAGTTCTAAGTATAACTTTTATTTTGGTGACATGTTTTTGGAAGAGCATTACCTTCCTATGTCTGGAAATGGAGGGGCTCGTGGCTAAATTATAACAGCCGCACGGGTCGGTGTAAGGTTAATCGACGCTTGCCTCGGTCGGTTCCTGGATGGAATGCTATTGGGCGCATTATTTATATTAATTAAAATTATACAATAAATTCCCTGGATTCAGCTTCCAATTAAAACAGATGTGGAATGTGCGTCAGAATAAAAAATAATTTCAACTAACAAAAATTGGCCCATGCAATTTATAACCTGGAAAAAACGATTTATTCACGATATATTTTAAGCTGTTGGGAGACTGAATAAATCACAAGAAATATCTGAAACAAAAATATTCACTGATCTTCAAATGAAACTATAAACGCTTCAAATATTTGGCGCCGTTTTCTCTAAATGTTCAATAAAAGTTTGTAACTATATGTCATCGGGCAGGACCGCAGGAATGTCATCTTGTTCTGTCACTTTAATTCGCCCACAATGAAGTGACAACATTTGAATGGGTAAACAAATGCAGTTCTGAAGTTCAATGCACAGAGAATTCCTGACTTTGAACAGGGTGACATGATTAGCAACGAAACAGCATTGCTATTCTATATCCATCTCACCGTGAAAACTTAGGTGACGTGAGCGTGGAGTGAGCTGTCATTGTCATCGGTACCTACTGTAGTGCTATTATGTAAAAATATCACCGTGAATACTTAGGTGAAGTGAGCTTGGAGTAAACTGTCACTGCCTTAGCAGTTAGCATCAGTAGGTATCGATGACAATGACAGCTCACTCCACGCTCACTTCACTTAAGTTTTCACGGTGAAATAGTTACAGAATAGCAATGCTGATGTGAGTGACAGTTCACTTCACCTAAGTTACCACGGTGAGATTTTTACAAAACAGCACAACAGGTCGGTGTGTGTTGGCCATACGGCTGGCCCGGGGATACCGCACGGTCTCCCGTGAGGCGGCGAGCCTCCTTGCCGGATTACCGCCAAGGGATCTGGAGGCGAAGGTCCTCGCGCACATTTGGGAGTGGTGCGAGGAGATGAAGCGACGGGGCGTACCTCCGCTGCCGCGAGAAATCGCGGCACAGCGGACAGAGCTCCGGCAGGATCTCATGGCGGCATGGAGGGTGCGATTGTCGCAACCCAGTGCTTGGCACGCCACAACTGCGGCGATAAGTCCCCTCTTTGAGGAGTGGCTGGAGAGGCGCCACGGCGTCCTCACCTTCCGCCTGACGCAGGTCCTCACCGGACATAGCAGCTTCGGGAGGTACCTGTGTAGGATTAGGTGGGAGGAAACGCCCGGGTGTCACCTCTGTGCGGATCGTCCGGAGGACACGGTGGAGCACTCGGTGGAGGTGGCTTGGGCGGAGCACCGCCGTGTCCTAGTGGAGGCGATTGGCGGCACTGACCTCTCGCGTCCGGCCCTGGTCCAGGCCATGGTACGGAGCGAGAGGGCATGGGAGGCGGTCACCTCCTTCTGCGAAGCAGTGATGTTCGCGTGAGGGAGAGGCAAAGCTTGCGCCCTCAAGCCCCTAACCGCCGCCGATGGAGACACCCTGGGCGTCGGGAATCCCAGGCGGATTCCCGGTCACCATAGGCGCGGGCTTGCGGACGGCGAGCAATGGGTAGCTCGCCGGTCGGTGTGTGTACTCAAAAATGAAGTCATCGAACAAATTGAAGCTTTCTGCGTAAAAGACGAACGGAAATAATTCAAGTTTTTTAATAGCTGGTTGTTTTCTGGCAATTTTATTATTTTTTCGATCCCGAAAAACATGTTTTTTATTTTGATCAGTAAGCATGCAATTTGTGTTTTGATAATAGCAACCGGCTATCTAAAGTTTATACTACCTAGGTACTTCTTTATGCAACTAAGGCCACCAAACCAAAAAATTACATAGGTAGGTACTGTAGAACTCCGAGGTGAGCCTACGGTACCGGAGCCTATAAAACACCATATTGTGGCTCCCGCCCTGACAGCTCGCAGGGCCCCAGTCGTCTGTATTTTCCTATTCTTAATACAAATCCTAACTAATATTATAAATGCGAAAGTGAGTTTGTTTGTTACGCTTTCACGCTAAAACGGCTAAACGGATTTGAATGAAATTTGGCACAGGGGTAGACCATGACCTGGAATAGGACATAGGATACTTTTATCCCGATATTCCCACGGGATCGAGACTTACGCGGGTGAAACCGCGGGGTGCAGCTAGTCTTGTATATAATTTGTCTGCTAAACATGCCATCAACTTGAAAGCACTAAGGTTTTATTCTAAAACCATGCAGAGTAAAGTCTCTACAGTACCAAGGTAAGTAAAACCAAGGAAAAGCAGCATTCTGTGAGCAACATGGATAAATATCATGCCCATCATTTCTACTGGGAATTGATAAATGACTTTTAGTTTTTCGATATCCTAGGTACCTAAACCTACCTCAAAAATTATATTTCAAAGTACAGTACTTCAATAAAGAATGAACTGTCCCATGAACTTGTAGGTGTCATTTATTAGATCAAGTTCAGAGTTTCAAGAGCGCATATATTTGACGAGGTCTCGATTACAGACTGCACAGGCACACAATACTTCAAAAGTGATCTCTACACTCGACTTTATATTAATCTTTTTAAAAATTTCAGGTGTTTTTTTTACAAACTAAGACTGAGTTGATGTTATCTAGTTTTTCTATTCAGTGCTATACTCGGCATTTCACTGAAAAATGGTAAGTAATTTATGATTTCCAATTTTTCATTTCCCAACTATGTTGGGGTCGACTTTCAGTCTAAACGGATGCAGCTGAATAGTTACCAGTATTTTACATGGAGCGACTGCCTATCTGACCTCCACAACCCAGTTACTAGGTTACACGATACCCCTTGATTTACGGATTTACCATTAATTACCATCGACATGGAAAGAAGAAACTAGCTATCTTAAAATACGTATAAGCTTTTGGTTCTATCCTGAACTTAACACTCCCGTTAATCTTACCATTAGCAAGGAGCAAAAGGTCATCGATCAGATATGAACTGTGCATGTTTTCATAGACAGTCAACGCCCGTGCTTCAAAACAACTTGTCTTCTTTGTAAACTCGACAAAGGTAGGTAGGTACCTACTCTAAACTCAACCTGCGTAGTTTCATATCTGTTCAAGTTTCCTGACCCTTAGGTCGTTTCTTTGATCGAAACCAGAACTGTACGATTTGTATTCTGATCGAAGCCAACTCATTTACCTACTCACGAATTAATATCCGGAAATAAATGGAAAATTATCCATATGCCGTGATTTCTCTATGAAATAAGTGCGTGTCTGGCGGGTACCCCAATTGCGAAACACCATTTCAATCACAATTCAAAAGATTTACTTAACAGGAATTTTCAAAACCATTGAAATTAAATACAATTGTTTATTCTGTAAGTAGGATATCGGAATCACTTTTACACGTCATATTGCTTCTTATGTTCGACAAATTCGTCTGCTCGACATCGTAAATAACGCAATGAATATTGTTAATTTACTTATATGAATGGCGTTACCTACTATTGTAAGTGTGTTACGTAACTACCCCGCTGCTGGTCGAAATTGGAGTCGCCATTGTCACATAGCCTTGCCGGGCAAAATTGAGCGAAATACATTGGTTTTCCTTTTAAATTACAGGACCAAGGAAAATACACAGATACTCCCAAGATACCAAAAAATGCCGGGTCAATTCAAGCAAAATTCAAGCATTTCCGGTTATAGATCTTCATTTTGTCTCCTATAATACAGGACTTTCCTAGCATAGGGGACATTATTCATTAAATGTAAAAAAGGACTCATAGATATAATATGTAACACATCATGTATCTTTTTTTTTTTTTTTTCTTTGGGCAATAAATTTATTATTATTATTTTAGTTTGATAACACGTAATAATTTGTCCTATGAATCTATAAATTCAATTATCCCGAACAATTGATTCATCGCCGCGTTGGTTAAATTCAAATTAAGAACCGTCGCCGCGTCGAAATGTTGCCATGTTTAAATATTCAAATAGGGCTATTCATAATCTGTTTTGTATGTAATTTGTGTTCGTTTGTTAAATAATTAAAATTAATGATATTCAAATAGATAGGTACCTTTAAGTAGGTACCTATACCAGTTTTATGTGAATTTATGGTTGTCTCAGGTAACAATATGAATCCGGATTTATCTCGAAGATTTTGCAAGGTTTCTGGTTCGGTATAAATTTAGAGCTATCTAATAACGCACTTTTAATAAACATTCATTATAAGACGTTTCTAGTTTCCGTAACCAACATCATTCATCTTTTTACCATGCTTACATGCATGTATCGCAGTCAATCAGCTTAGGTTTTTCCCAACTATGCTGGGGTCAGTCTCTAGTCTGACCGGATGCACCTGAATATCAGTATTTTACATGAAGCAACTGCCTATCTGACCTCCATGCACATCCCAGTTACTGGGTAAAAATAAGATACCCCTTGGTAAGTCTGATTGTCAGACTTTTGGGCTTCTGACTACCTGTAACGACTGTCAAAGATCTACGAATGACAGCTGAGACCGACGGTTTAACGTGCTTTCGGAGGCGCGGACGGGCCACTCATCCACGAACCGACTGCGGCAAGCGTAGCTTAACCGTATCATCATGTAGTGTATGCACTCCTTGTTTTCCGGATAGTTACCTAGCTGTCTTTATTTGTAACTCTCCATGTAAGGGAAACTGAACACCCTGCTGTAGTTACCGAAAGGTACATCGTAAAACAGCTATCTAATTGCGTAATTTATTTTCGTAATCGATTACCACTAATTTATTTCATTTTGACAGTTCAACAACATACATTGCGATAATTACGTTGTTGAGCAGATATTTTTTTCGAAATGATGAAGCAATGGATTAGACATTTGTTTCAAACCAATTCCAGTTCTGATTGATCGTGTATTAGGCAATTAGGGTGCAGCGTTTCATGAACTCGTATACAGGGTGTTAGGGTAGACACCGTTATCCTTGAAACTAGTGGTTTGGTGTCATCTATAATATACTTTTTCTATGGGACGAAGTTTGAAATCGCAAAAAAGAAATCCGCCATTCCATACATTTTGTCGATTTAAGCGAATACAAATGTATGGAACAGCTGATTTTGTTTTCGCGATTTCAGTGTTGGTCCCATATAAAAAGTATAATTATAGATGACACCAAACTACTAGTTCCAAGGATAACGGTGTTTACCCTAACACCCAGTATAAAAAAGGCTTTCTGCTACTGGAGATTCCAAAGTTTCTACATCATTGTGCCTAGAACTAGGTTTACCTACTTTAATTTTCATACTACAAAGTGCTGTAAACCTTTCATACTACAAAGTGCTGTAAACCTTTCATACTACAAAGTGCTGTAAACCTTAATAAATATTTAATTAATAAACACATTTAAATACCTATTTAGGTTATTCCTATAATTCATTTACTGATAAGTATTACTAAGTTCTAAGAAGAATATTTTTTGGAAAAAACAAACAAAGAAAATCTCAGAAACATTTTAAAAGTAATTTGAATAATAATTTATTGTTCTTTTGTGGTGATGGATACCAAACATATTGAGTGACTTACAAGTAATTATCTTAGTAACAAAGAAAAAAATATCATAAAGACTACTAATTACTTATTTGCTTTATCTATTCTACAAGATTTTCGAAATACTTTACCAATTTTTCCAAATTGCGCTGGAGTTGACTTTTTACCGACTAGGAGTCTGATTTTCATACGACTAAAAAATGTACATCATTATTATTATTTATAAACAGATTACTGTAATCTTGTACCTACCTAAAGATATCCCCCACAAACCCCTTTTTCACCAGTTTTTCACGGTTTGTCTGCCATGTGGGCACCGATCATAGTTCAAGATACTTTCCTCCTTAGGTATTAAGGACATCCGAGGTACTTATTAGTATTTTTTAACCCATGAAAGGGTTGTTCAACATTAGAACTATTAGGCAACAATAAAAAGTAAAGTTATTGTGGTTCTAATTTCTAATCAAAATTATCAAAAAACTATAGTAAACGCTCACCCTCTTCTCTGATAACCTCCTTCCCGCCGCCGGTATTTTCCACATCGGCCATAACTATTAACACAAATCACACAAAACCCAGAGCAACTTTAAAATAAACTTGTCACACGCAATAAATCGCCTATCGTCCTTCTCTCACATCACTTCACCCAACACACGATATTTTTACACATCAAAGGAGTATCCAATCACACTATAACATGAACGAAACTAATTCCTGAATAAATTAATCAAGTATTTAAAAAAAAACTCGCGCTGATAATTTTCGCGCCAATACACGAATTTTTTAGTCTTGGCCCAGACGTCTATATGCCACAAGAGATGATCACAAACTGTTCTATTTTGGTTGATGGAACAAATTGAAAGATTTATATGCAAGAGTAATTTGCGGGTAATACCTACTTTCGTATATTATTATTTGTTCGCCTATTAGTTTTTTCATTTGGTTCTGAAATAAGTACCTAAATACTATTATTTTGAAGGCTGTAAGAACGTCTGTAAGTAGTAACTGTAAGGTCTCTTTGGCAAGTTGTTTAAATGAGGAAGTACCCTAATAGGTCATTTTGCACATTTAGGTGAGTAACAAGAAGGAAGTACTTACCTATCGCATGAATAAGTTTCACATTGTCATTTTTTTGATCGAGTTCACAATATTCAATACGAAGAAAAATAATAAAATTAAGCGAAGAGGTACGCAGAGTCTGTGGTGTCGTAAACCCACACTTTGCCAATGTGATAAAAGTCTAATGTAATAGAGAAGGCCTATTGCCATTTACCGGGCTCAAATCTAGATTTCGGGCTTGTACAGAAATAATAATTAGCATGTAAATACCACCAATAAAAATACCTGTGCTGAGTGACTGTGTAAGTTTACCTAACTATACTCCATTTGAAATAAGATTAGACGTATAGATAAGCCTTTTTTACATTCCGTTCAACCGATTTTGAATTCTATTGCGTTGGTGGCATGACAAATGGCAGCCGCAGTAGATAGTTGGTATTGTGTAACTTTTTTTGCTTTTAATGCTATCCTTATGCCTACGGTATAGAAGTCAAAATCGGTTGAACGGACTGTAAAAGGGTTTGTTTTAATGTCTAATCTTATTTTAAATGGGGTATAGGTAGCTCCCTACTTAGAATTTCGGAAGAATTAATGTATTTTTGCACATCCAGGTTTCTCAGTTGTTCCTATTTAGGTATTATTCTAGGACGAGCAGTAGTAGTGAATCCAACTCTTTGTCTACCTAGGCTTTCTTTTGGTCATGTCATGATGATCATTGATTCAATACTGGCACTGGATTCAGAAGTACCTACCTAATGGTTAGTGTTGATGGCAGGTAACAAAATGAGAAATGTACATAATGCTTGTTCATGTTAAAAATTATAAGTTAAGGTGGATGCGCTAGGGTAACCCGCGAAATTCAAATTTTCTCACGTTTTTTGCAATTTGCAGGTCACGAGGTTGTATGTTGATCTAAATATTATTGGCGGCCGTAACAAATATGGATTTACAGAATTATAAACATTAGAATCAGTAATACAACTCTCTAAGTTCATGTAAGTGCATGGAATGACGATTTCATGAATTTTTCATTCAATGCACAAAAAACGTAAGAAAATTTGAATTTAGCGGGCTACCCTAGCGCATCCCCCTTAAGTCTTTGCCTGAATTCTGCTGTGTCATTATAGGTTATGGGCCCAGGACGCGTCTACATCTGAAGAATCCTGAAAGTCTTGCAGAGAGCTTGAACTTTCCTCTTCTGTGTTCGGTGCTACTACCTTCTGCTCCTGCTCCAGTTTTCTTGTGTTATTTATGTCTCCCACTTCTTGGGTAGTTTCTCCTATTTCTATGAAAACATCGCCTGTGGCTTCATTTGTATTCTTGTGTATTGCATCTTGCTTCTGCTCTGTAGTTAGTATCGTCTATAAACTCTTCATGTACATAAAACTGCTCATGGTGATCTGTTTTACGTGTTGCTAATTAAATTAAACAGACGCATAAAGGAAATGCATTTTTTTATGCATACGAGGGTACGATACAATGTTATTTAATTACCTACCTACGTTGATTTTTATTTCCTTCGCAATAAAACGTACAAAAGCTGTCTCGCCTCATTGAAAACAATGTTGAGCACTATTTCTCGCAACATCAACTGTACTGTAGCTGGCAACAATAATGCGTCTTGTGTATATATTATGGACCAAGTGATAAATACGGGCATTTTTCATAATGCCCGCGCATTACGAATAATGACAAGCTACTTAGGGCAAAATAATAAATTATAATTTGAACTTCCTTATTTATCACATTGCCTCGTCATTATAAATATTGCCCTGTGGTCTTTGGGCAATCTGATAATACACAGGTATTTTGCACGGGGTGCGGGTATCGCGCGGGGTGGGTCTCGCATTTCGGAGCCGCGTCCGCTCCAGTCCGATCAGTCAGTTTTAACAACAGTTTAACATTTAATTATGGTAAAGTCATCATAGGTCAGCAGAGTGTCTATGAATGGAAATATTTTATTTGATTTTAAATATTGATTCTGAAATGAAGAGATCCGTAGGAGAACCAAGGTAACCGACATGCCCGACATAGCCCGAAGTATTGCCAAACTTAAGTGGCAGAATGCCAACTTTCAAGTAGAGTTCAATTAAAATGAGGTTAGGTTACATCACATTAAAGATAAAGTAAAAAAACACTCACTCACTGAGCACTCTTCAATACACTCATATTGAAGAGTGCTCAGTGAGTGAGTGTTTTTTTACTTTATCTTTAATGTGATGTAACCTAACTTAACTGTTTCCTTTTACAAAAGCGATTCACTAGCGATTCAATACACTCATATTGAAGAGTGCTCAGTGAGTGAGTGTTTTTTTACTTTATCTTTAATGTGATGTAACCTAACTTAACTGTTTCCTTTTACAAAAGCGATTCGCTTCTGGCACATCGCCGTTCGCTGCCGCAGCACGCTCGCTTTGCTCACTCAGCTCGTGCGTTGTTAGCCATACTCTAACCTAACTAACCTAAGATTGAAATGTTTGACAAATGATAAATGTTGTCATACTCTAACCTAACCTAACATATCGTAACCTAAGATTGAAATGTAAAATCTGGTTTTAATTATACTGCCCCATAGGTGACTAGCATTATAAAAAATGCCCGGTCAATTTGATTATTTCAATAGTTGTTATCACATTGCCCTCTCATATTGGGCATTTTTCATAATGTCCTAATAATCACTTGGTCCATAACATATATATTTAACCGTGTGTTTGCACTGGCGAAACATTACAACAACACATGTTTAAATCTCTAGTTCCTGTCAAAAATTGTATGGAAGATTGACAGGAACTACAGATTTTAAACATGTTTTGTTGTAATGTTTTGCCAGTGCAAACACACGCACCAACAATACATACGAAACATTAGCATGTTGCCAGCAACACTTCAACATTCCAAGTTGTCAACATCATGTTTCTCGCAATACAGTTGCTTATGCAATGTTACGCAACTTTGTGTCCCAATGAATACGCGGCTTAACTTTACGCTAAAACAATCGCTGTTTGTATACGAACTATCTACAGGGAATTCACTCGCCTTGTCGACGCCACAAAGAAACTGTTTCAATATAAATCCTTCACTGAGTCGTATTCCTAGTGGTTGTGAAATATTTAATGACATGACGTGTTCGCTTGCAACTTGCCTTCCTTAATCTCGGAGAAGTGTACCTACCTACTCGTACTGGTACCTCGTGAATGGTACTTACCTCATGAATATTGTAGTTTACGGAGAGCCGAGTTGAAATAAATATTTGCACCTATGCATGCAGCATTGTTTTCTTGTATTGCATTGTGTATTTTTTCAGATTGTAGGTATTATGGACTAAAAAGATTTTTTTATAAAATATAGAAATGGTCCACACATCAAACGTGTAGACAGTAGACGTCAAGTTTGAAGTAAAAGCGCAAAAGTTGATGCTTATTTGTATTTTTAATTTAACAAAAAATCGTCGCAAACAATATTCGTTTGCGTTTATTGTAACTTGTTGGAGTTTTAAGGTGACAGATAATTACAAAATTAGTAGGTAAGTAGGTCTTAAAATTGAAAATGAAGGACCTGAGAAAATATTCTGTCGCTCCACTGTTAAACTTTAAAAACGTAGGTACCTATAACTTATGTAGTGCCGTCGGTAGCATAAGCTTGTTCGTCCTTCAACATTACGGCATAGGAACTATTTAAGAAACGCACTCTAGCTCCTGCTGACAATAAAAAACGTCTACGTCATAATATCTTCCATTAAAGGTAGTGCTTTTACGATTGCGTGCTTCACTCCCACCACAGCTGAATTAATGACACCATAGCTGAATTGCTTGTGCCGTTGGATAGTGGGACTCGTACAGACTTTGGTTTGTGCAACAGTTTGCACAGCATAAGTTTGTGTTTTGTGGGCCATAAGACTCCCTCTTGTCTAAGTTTGAAAAAGTCTTCTTAATCGAGTGCTTAATTATTTATATTAAATATAAGGTGCATCTATTCATACCTACTCGAAATCGGACGAGATAATTATGTGAATATAAATGTAGGGAAGAGCTGATTATTTTCGCGATTTCAGGTTTGGTGTCATAGGTAGTGAAAGTTGTTCCTAATGACGAGTACATTGGCCTCTTAAGAGATTTCGTGTATGAATAAATACACCATATACTTATTATTATAATCCAAATAGCTATTAGCCTCGTTTGTTTCTTATTTTCTTATAGCCAATCGTAAATATTTCTGTATTGCATTTCGTAATGTACAGGGCATCGGCGTTAAAAATAATGTCGATAAATCGCACCGAAGATCAAAGCACGGACAATTCGGTTGTGCGCGCCAGTGCAGAAAGAATTCAGATCTTGAAATAAGTTAAGATTTTGATATTAGATTTGATTAAAATGGAACGCAACAAAGTATTTTTTTGCCTGGCAACATTACTATGTGAATGTCATTGTCAATGTCTTTTGTCACCTGTTCAGTTCAGAGTTCTGTCATACTAATGTCAAAGCATTGTCGTCACGCGAGTGAGCGCAATGTTTTTGTAATTTATTTACTTGAAACAACCTGTTAGAAATATTCAAGTTACAAAAATCCGTAGTTTTACTTTAGTGATAAGTGTTAGTGAGTTCTTATTTTCTTCACAATGTCGGAAGAGGACGAAAACTTGCATCGTTTGGAGGGATCTTCTGGCGATGCTCCGGGTGGTCTCATCTTAAAGAAGAAGGATCCTCCAGGGGAGTTTCAGTTTGCTAAGCCTTCGTTGCTTGGTCTAGACAAGCTGGCCGCAGCCAAGCGCAAGCAGAACAGGCTTATATCGTTTCAAGACGAGAGTACCGAAGATGATGTTGACAACGATAAATCTGATGCCAGTAGTTCGAAAGAACGTAAATACAGGAAGCATAATGAAGAAACACCTACTTATACTGGAGGCATTTCAGAACAAGCTCGGGAACGGATGCTTGAGAGATTACAGAAGTAAGAAAGTTTGTTTGAACCTAGTTTTATTATTGTTTTCTTTGTTTTTATTGGAAAGTTTTCTAGTTTCAACCTTTTCATCCTTACATATTATAAAATAAAGCCCTCCACCGCGTCTGTCTGTACGCGTCTCGTCCTGTACGCGATAAACTCAAAAACTCCTACACCGATTTTCATGCAGTTTTCACCAATGGATAGAGTGGTTCTTGAGTAAGGTTTTAGTATATAATAACCGACATACACGCGGGCGAAGTCGCGGGCATCAGCTAGTATTTAATAAGACCAAAACCATAACTGTTACAACTACTATATAAAGATGAAATCAATTATCTGAGATATGAAATGCAAAATCAGAACTTATTTAAGCTTCACTCAATAAAAGAAAATGTGACGATGTAGCCAGATACCAAAAAGTTTAATTTGGTTATTTCCCTTCCTGCTAATAGTTCATATTTTGTAATAATTAAGTTATCCAGAAGTAAAGTTATTTTTTAAATAACTTCATCCATAATGTTACCACCTAAATAAGAAAAAAATCCCGATAGAAAATCCAGCAAAACAGTGAATAGTCCTCATGGAGTTGCAATAGCCTTTCCCCAACTGTTGGGGTTGGCTGTGAGTGTAACCGGATGCAGCTGAATAACCAGTATTTAATAGTAGTCGTTTTTTATTTTTAGAAATATGGTGATGTCAAAATATGGTGCAATCATTGGTAATTTCTTACCTATGTGTTGATAGCTGTAAGCAACCTAAAGACAATAAAATAAAGTAATTTGGTTCCATCATATAAAGAATCTAACATCATCAGCTGTTACCAACTAAAGAAAGATAAAATTACATGAATTAAAATTAAATAAAACTTCTATTTCCAGGAGAGAAAAAGATGCAAAAGAAAAAGGTGTACACTACTCAACGCAAGAAGAAAAGAAAACACGATCAAAAGATGACGAGGATGACCGCTACTACCGTTACCGTTATGACAGAAGGGACCGCGACCGCAGAAGAGATGACCGGAGGGATGACAGAAGGGATAGAGATAAGGATAGAAGACCCGGTGGAAGAGACTCAGAAAGGAGGGACAGGGATAGCGAGAGGAGGGGTGATAGTTCTAGAAGGAGTTATTATGAGCCAAGGTTTAAAGATGAGCCAAGGACTCCCAGGTATGTTACTGTATTAGTTTATACAAAACTAACTTGATACTTTCTATTTTTTTACAAACATTTCACTTGTGAAAACTATGAAAAATTTGTACAGTTCGTTTTTAGATTCCGATATCCTATTTACAGAATAACAATGTCATTTCATTCAATTTAGATTGTGGCTCAGTTTCTGGAAACAAAATCAACACAAAAATTAGCTATCAAAGAGTCAAGCGTGTGTTCTGTGATTGATTGACATGCTTGATCACTTAACAAGCATTTACACGTTATTGATTTTCGTTTCAGAACTGGGTGTGGGAGTTGTTTAAGTTTTCATACTGTAGTTGGAGTGAAACTATATTGTACAGAAAGCCGATTTTTTTTTACATCCAAATTAAATTGTTTACTTACTCCTTGCGCGCTTGATATTTTTCAGCATGAAAGTTCTAAAACCAACGGACAAGACAGCCTGGGACGATGATGATGATGACCTGAAGGCTCCACTACGTAAGTCCAGCTGGGACTTCCCAACACCACTGACTCGGGATGGAGGCGGGGACCGCTCACAAAGAAGTGATAGGAGTGGTAAGCCGATAAGGGATTATAAGGGAAGACCGTATGAAAATACACCGAGAGCTTCGCCGCACAAGTGAGTTTTAGATTTTTTTTCTATTATTTCATCTTTCCTGCTCAATGTTCTCTGTTCTTACTTATGGCAATTAGATAGTAAATCTTACTTATGTGGTAAAGGGTCCTTGTCAATACACTTTTAGCAGAGAAAACTGCGCTTGGCATGATTCTCATTTGTTTTTATTTTCCTTTTGAATTGATTACCCCTGAACTTGATGACCCCTGAAATTCTACAAATTTTACTGGTATAAAATTCATACAGTACTTTCAGTCTTGTCTTGAAAATTAAGTTATGGTCTTAAATATTTGTCACAGTTGATATAAAAATAAATGGTTATCTACAGATTCGCTAGTTCAAGGCGGGCAGTAGAGATTGACGACTCAGATTGGGAAGAAGCTGAAAAGAAACTGGACAGAGCTTGGTATAATATGGGAGAAGGTAAATAATTATTATATTATGCACAGTTTAATGTTATTTTAACCGAACACATCGAAAATGACAGACATATCGAAATTGTGTCTGAAGCGGAAACCAAAAAAAAGCGCAGGGTAAACGATTTTTCTTGGCATTGAATTATAAACTTTATAATTACTGTCTTAAAGCGCAAACGAGCAAAGAGCCCGATGAACCGTTTGATCGCCATGGATGTACATACAATTTTACAATTTATACTGCTGAAAATAAAGTCTATTTCTCTTTGATCTACACAGAACCAAAGAGCTTTAATTACTGTCTAATTCGTTGATTCTTCTTCACCTCATTAACTTCTGCCCTCCCCAGGTGAAGCCGACGAATCCGACCCATTCGCGGGCACATCATCAGAATACGTCGCTCGCAAAGAGGAACAGATAGAAAAGCGACGCAACCGCAAAGTATCGGCGCAAAGGCAGCAGATAGACAAGGACAACGAGCTGTGGGAGCGGAACAGAATGCTTACCAGCGGTGTTGTCCATGCTATTAATGTTAACAATGATTTGGATGAGGTATGTTGGAAAATAACTTCAACCGGATGATATACAATGTACCAAGTAATTTTGACTTGTAGAGAAATCGACTACTTCGCTATGAAACGCAGTCTCGATTTTGGTATACTAACGCAAAAATTTCATAAGACTGTCGGGTAGATATCGTTGTCCCATTGCGAGAAAGAGATCGAACTATACAGGACGAATAGCACCATGTATTTCCTCTGTAGGCCCCAGATAGTTGCTCCTATAATATTTGTATGTAAGATTTTTCCTTTAAATCGTGAAAAAAAATCACCTGTTCCATACATTTGTGTTCACTTAAATCGACAAAATGTATGGAATAGCTGTTTTTTTTTTGCGATTTCAAGGTTGGTCCCATAGAAAAAGTATATTATAGATGACACCAAACCACTAGTTTCAAGGATAACGGTGTCTACCCTAACACCCTGTATTGTGAATTTCTTTGCGTTCTTGCAGATAAGTTATACTTATAACATAACTGTTGGAATATAGGTGTATTCTATTCACGTACACCTTACTTTTCAGGGAATACTGACGTTATGTTATGTTATGTTCTGCAAAACTTTTAAATGAAGAATCAAATCGATTTTTATGATATTTTTTTTAAAAATATTTATAATATTTTTCCTGCTTCACACGGATTCAATGGCGTCATGTCATACCACTGAGATTTCCGTGCTGTGTTTAAGTTGCAAACTGCTGAAAAAAACATTCACTATTTAGAAGAAGAGTCACTTTGTTTTATACTATTTATACAGTTAATTCTTGGGAGATTCTTGAGAGGAGTTCGTGGCTAAGTAATAACAGCCGCACGGGTCGATCCATCAGATTAAGCTACGCTTGCCGGAGTTGGTCCGTGGATGTGTGACCAACTTTACACATCGAGACTCCTCCGTGCCTCGGAAAGCACGTTAAGCCGTTGGTCCCGGCTGTCATTTGTGGATCTGACAGTCGTTACGGGTCGTCCGAAGCCCGAAAGTCTGACAACCACTCTTGCCAAGGGGTATCGTATTACCCAGTTACTGGGTTGTGGAGGTCAGATAGGCAGTCGCTCCATGTAAAATACTGGTATTTAGCTGCATCCAGTTAGACTGGAAGCCGACCCTAAGATAGTTGAGAAAAGGCTCCACAGATGAGATGATGATACAGTTAATTCTTGATTTTTTCAACAGGAAAACGTCGACCGCGTCCACTTGCTTGTGCACAACATAGTGCCGCCATTCCTCGACGGCAGGATCGTATTCACGAAGCAACCCGAACCTGTCATACCAGTAAGTATTTTATTTCCTACTAGTTGTTTCTCCCGTAAAGGATTCTAGTTGCCCCTTCCAAAGGGTAGTTTCGTATGGAGAAGATTGGGCAAGGAACTCCATAGTTACTCTTTTAAAATATTTTGTATACATTAACGATATGTGAAGACAATGACGTCACCATTTAGGACATGGTACATAGGCCTCCCCAAGTACCGTAACTTTGACCAGTTCTGCGGATTCCCGCGGCCTTCACCAGGTCATTGGTCCATCTTGTGGGGGGGCTTCCAACGCTACGTCTTCCGGTACGCGTCCGCCACTCCAGAACCTTTCGGCCCCATCGGCCATCTGTTCTGCGAGCAATGTGCCCTGCCCACTGCCACTTAAGTTTGACAATATTGTTTAGGCTATGTCGGTTACCTTGGCTCTCCTACGGATCTCTTCATTTCTGATACGATCACGCAGGGAAACTCCAAGCATAGTCCTCTTCATTGCCTTTTGGGTGACTTGCAGCCTTCTAATGAGGCCCGTTGTGAGCGACCACGTTTCAGTGCCCAATGATGAAGACAATGTACACACGGCTACACATCAAGCTATACATTCCATTTCCAGTTTATGCTGATCTCGCATTGTATAGGATTTCCGTACAATGCGAGGTCAGCTTATACTGGAAATGTATAGCTTGATGTGACGACTGGAATTATATTACTATACTTGCTATACTAAACTATATTTTATTATGAGACCCTACCACACACACTATAATTTTCTTATTCTTTTTCTTATAGGTCAAAGACCCCACTTCTGACATGGCAATGAACGCTCGCAAAGGCTCCGCTCTCGTCAAAGCGTTCAGAGAGCAGAAGGAAAGAAGGAAAGCTCAGAAGAAACACTGGAAGTTGGAGGGAACCAAACTTGGTATGCATAATATAACAGAAGATTTTCTGAGGACATTGAAAAATAAACTTTGTTGTTGGGGTTATAAGGTGTAAATTTAAGCGAACATCAGACATGATACATGAGGTTTCGTTTGCACTTTAAGACATTGAAAATAAAGTTTATTTTTAAATGTTGACAAGGAATCCTCTGCGCACTTTATATTCAAAACTATTGAGGTTTCGTATTACTTTTATTAGTTCACTAGCTGCGCCCCGCGGTTTCACCCGCGTAAGTGTCGATCCCGTGGGAATATCGGGATAAAAAGTATCCTATGTCCTATTCCAGGTCATGGTGTACCCATGTGCCAAAAAATCAACGAAATCCGTTCAGCCGTTTTCGCGTGAATGTTTAACAAACTAAGTCACTTTCGCATATAATATTAGTTAGGATAGTTAGGATTAATTAATGGGACTGCTCTAGAGTTTAAGACCTCGATCTCGCCCGTTGAAAGCATTGGATTAGATATCGAAATATGGATATATAGAAAGAAATGCAGGAACATTCGGGTCTTTAAAATAATTTGAGAGGTTAACATTCATGATTATTATACAACTAAATATAGGTACTTATTGGTGATGTTCTTCAGGTGCGTTGTACTCGCAACCGGCGTGGGTGTATGACCAGAAGCACTAGACAAAGTGACATTCTATCAGCGATAACGATGATGGAAAAGACAAAAATGTATAGGACTGACATAAGCAATCGAAAAGCTTATGTCAATCCTGTTGAAAGTCGTTGTAGAAATACAAAACGCTTTGGAAGCCATTGTCACTTGTCTAGGCCCTCAGATGTATGAACGTAAACGAGGCAAAAGGAGATCATACCAAGTAGCGTTCTGTAGTTTCTGCCCACCCCCGTGGGACGAAGGCATGAGTTTATGTATGTATGTAAAATATACTTATTTATGTATTTCTCCGTGTTAATTTCAGGTAACATCATGGGTATTCAAAAGAAGGAAGAGGAAATGGAAGATGGCCCCACTAAAGACGCTTATAAATACGCTGAGCATATGGATAATCGTAAGTAAACTGTGTTCACAATTAATTAAGGATTAGAGGTACGAGGAACAGGGTGTAAAGTTAACTCATTCTCTATAGAAAAGGGAGGATCCTTCGACCAGACGGGTGTTGTGTCTGGCGGGTAACTGCCCAATGATCGATTTTGGAATCTTGTATATATCTCCATCGCGCGGTAAACTCGAATTGCGCGATGCAAGATTTTGTGTGACGTCAATTCTTTGATGCGTAGTTCGCATGTGGAGATGTAGATGTCGCCACAAAGGCTCCAATTTATGCTTTCGGGATTATTACTTAATGCCTACACATAAAGTTTGCTCGTGGGCTCATAGCTCATAAACACATCTTACCAAGTCGATCGAAGGTTAAGCTTCTCTTGCAGAGGTCGATCTGTGGATGGCCATTGGTGTTTATCGCTAGCTGCGCCCCGCAGTTTCATCCGTATAAGTGTCAATCCTGTGGGAATATCGGGATAAAAATAATCCTTTGTCTTAATCCAGGTCATGGTCTCCTCATAAGCCAATTTTTTTCCAAATCCGTTCAACCGTTTTACCGAGAAAGCGTAACAAACTAATAAACAAACTGACTTTAGAATTTATAATTAGGACAACGAAATAGAATTTATAAAAACCTTTTATTATGTCACCATATAAATTCATATTCACATTACTTCCTTCGCAGAGCCACAGGAAGTCGAATCGAAGTCAGACTTCGTGAAGAAGTTGACGATATCTGAACAGAGACGGTTCCTGCCGGTGTTCGCAGTCAGGGAAGAACTGCTCCAAGTCATCAGAGAGAACAGCGTCGTTATTATAGTTGGTAAGTTCTTTGTTTATTTTTTTCTTTCTTTGTTTTTTCAGCCGGGACAACGGCTTAACGTGCTTTCCGAAGCACGGAGGAGGTTCGGTATGTAAAGATGGTCCCCCATCCACGGATCAACCCCGTCAACCCCGACCAATTCATTTATTTTTTTTAGTTAAGCATAAACAGTCAGTGAAGTTTCACTAACTAATTATTGTTACAGTGCAAACGTGTCAGTTGAAACTATGTTTTTAATATTATGTTCCGTGATTTTGACAAGAGGTTCGTTAATTTTGTTTTTCTAAATGTTAAGGCAGATGCAGTTTAAGAGCGCTATTACAAAATCGAAGTGCACAGATTTAGGTAAATTTGACGGCGCGGATGCGCTAGTGTGCGTCTAGTGAAGTACGCTACGCAACATGCAAACCGATAGGCGGCAGACGCGACGAACACACAAACATGACCCTTTCCACTTTACTTTCGAAATAAATCAAATTACTGTTATTTATAGTTCGTGAAATATTATTTGTATCGATGAATGTCATTACCTAGAATGGCTTATCTCTATTGAGTTACGATAGGGTCATAAAAATTTACGTGAATTTTAATTTATATTTTATACCACTAAACCGGCAAACTTCTACTGGTAACATGTAACTGCAGTTACCGCGGCATAAAGACGCTTGTAATGCCAGAAGCATACGCAAGTGATGCTTCTGGCATCACCAAATGATGTGCAGGCAGGATTTGTGGAATGCACAATGAAATGCGATGTATTTAATTGACTTTGTAATCAGTTTTAGCACAGATTTTTTTTTTTGTAAAAAAAACACTTAGGTCCGTATTACAGAACGTTCCTCAAGTCCAGTTTGATCTGCAATCAGTTGATCACTGTTTGAGTATAGAATCAGTACTTGAGCATCGGTCTTATTCCAGAACGGTAATCAATCTATACTCAGCTGAATCGAGACTCAAATCGACCCTCAACCAGAGATGTGTATTGTCTATGCATCAGCCTGTTTTCGTTTACGATTTATTATAATAACCGACTTTGAACCGATCTTCACTGGATTAGAAATATTAAAATACACCATAGAAGCCCAGTTATTTAGGAAATCAGCGTTATTATTTCATTCCTGAATAGTAAAATGCAAAAAAAAATTTTTTTTTTAAGTATGCTGACTTAATGACCTTTGTTAGTAAATACTTTTTGTTTAAATTTGAAATGTATATTCATTGATTAAAAATATAATTTCGGACGAAAAATTATCAATATCTATCTGTTTTACGGATTTTTTTTTGTGCATTACTGAATGAAACATAAAAAAAATTACTTATGCGCTCCAAAGTTCAAGATATAGTTGTACCATGGAAATTTTTATAAATGATTAAATTACTATATCTTCGATCTAACAACGCGTCAAAAGACGCCGTAAAGTTAAATTTTATGAAACAGCCTTTGCAAAGACAAGGTTTTTACTGATTTATGTAGAGAAATTGTTTTTTTTTTTTAATGCTCTCCCAGGATAAATAATGAAACTTAAATCGAGTAAAACGCTCAAATTCAAGAAAATTTGTAATAGCCCTCTTAAGAAAAAATACGGCTATGTATTGCATCGGTTTCGGCTGTCATACTTAGGCTGTCATCAGACGGACTGCATCGCAGCAACCGCGTGCAGCCGATATGTTCAACTGCATGCAGTTGTAAGTTCGACTTCGTTCAGTCGTGACTTCAACTTCACGCTTCAATGCTGTCCATCGCTAACCGCATACAGTTAGTGTACAGTTATGCTCTGCACACTAACTGCATGCGGTTAGCGATGGATAGCGTTAGTCGACACTACACGACTGTAGCCGACCGCGTAAAGTTGAAGTCACGACTGTTTGAGGTTATTTTGTCCCTTCTTTAAGCGAGAGAGATCGTGGCTAAGTAATAACAGCTGCACGGGTCGATCCATCAGATTAAGCTACGCTTGCCGGGGTTGGTCTGTGGATGGGTGACCATTTTTACATATCGAGACTCCTCCGTGCCTCGGAAAGCACGTTAAGCTGTTGGTTCCGGCTGTCATTCGTGGATCATTGACAGTCATTACGGGTCGTCAGAAGCCCGAAAGTCTGACAACCAGTCTTACCAAGGGGTATCGTATTACCCAGTTACTGGGTTGTGGAGGTCAGACAGGCAGTCGCTCCATGTAAAATACTGGTATTCATCCGGTTCAACCGGAAGCTGAAAAATATAGTTGGGAAAAGGCTAGGCAGATTGATTAAGTAAGATAACTATGATTATTGTAACTCCAGGTGAGACGGGCAGCGGTAAGACGACGCAGCTGACGCAGTACCTGCACGAGGAGGGCTTCAGTCGCCTCGGCATGATCGGCTGCACGCAGCCGCGACGCGTGGCCGCCATGTCCGTCGCCAAGAGGGTGTCGGATGAAATGCATACCAAGCTGGGTGAGGGAACACCTAATGATCCTTGATGATCCTTTGATTAAGTTAACAAAACTTCTTAGACGCGCAATCTCATCTCAGCGACAATCAATGCCAAAGATGCAGTGATAGCTTAGTGGTGTAAGCGTCGGACTGGCAATGATCGGTCTCGAGTTCGAACCCAAGACAAGTACCTCTGACTTTTTAGATTCATGTGCGTATTGTATAATTATCACTTGCCTTTAAAAACGGTTAGGGAAAACATCGAGAACAAACCGACATGCCTGAGAGATTTTTCCCGACAGCAAATATCTCTTTGGCATGCAGAATCAGCAATACAACTCTCTAAGTTCATATAACTTTATTGAATAACTATTTCATGAAAGCATGACATTTGGCATTTGATTCTATGTTCTTGATTCAAGTATGTAAATCCATATTTGTTACGGTTGCGAATCATATTTTAACCAACATACCACCTGACACTGACCTGCAAATTGCAAAAATCGTAAGAAGATTTTAATTTCGCGGGGTACCTTATCGCATCCCCCTTAGAAATACTGGAATTGACATTAACACTATAGAGATAACCTAGAATGCCCCTATACGATGCCGAGACAAAATTGCTGTTCTTCACCAAAATATGTATAATTCCATACCAAGCCTTAACGAAACGCGTCAATCCTCCTTTTTGTATTCGATCAAAAATACTAACCAACATTTGCACGCGTGACAACCGTAGAAACCGGTTTTGTCGACGGAAAAATAGACAGAATGACTGATAAATAATCACAATCTGTCATTTTATCTACTCTTCCGACGAAGTAGGCTATGCCATCCGTTTCGAGGACTCTTCCTCACCCAACACGGTGATCAAATACTTCCTTTCCTCTATACTAACCTATATAATATAACGTATGTAGATTAGACAAGGATCACCTATTTTAATTTTACATTATATCTTATTTTTATGTACCTGTACTGTCTATGCAAATAAATTTTACTTGCAAAGCCTTTTTTGAAGTCACTTTCACCCACAACACAACACTTTCTCCCTCAGGTGACGAAGTAGGCTACGCCATCCGTTTCGAGGACTGCTCCTCACCCAACACGGTGATCAAATACATGACGGACGGTATTCTGCTCCGCGAGGGTCTGCGGGAGCCCGACCTGGACAACTACTGCGCCATCATCATGGACGAAGCTCACGAGAGGTCGCTGTCTACGGACATGCTGTTTGGACTGCTTAGAGAGGTACGTGGATAGATTAATAATTATAAGACTTATATTGGACCTTGTTCCTGATACCGGTTGGCTACAATTTATTTTTTTATTTTTTTATATATGGTTATATCTTTTATTCTAATATTTAAAAATATAATTTGTATGTATTTAAAATGAAATAAAGAACTCGTTAAGGCTTGTTTTTAAAGTTCAATAAGGGTCAGCTCAGTCTGCGAAGTGAAGCGACGCGACGCTGCGCGCACTTTTTAACAATTATTGAACTTATTTTCTTCACGAAAAGGTATAATTTCAGTGCGAGCGTTGACACGTGTCAAATACGCTGACGTGCGCGGTGCTGCGCATCGCGTGTACCTTATTGTGTAGTAAATAAATTCGATATTGTATTGCATCATAAAAAAGTGCGCTTCGCTTCGCGTCTCGGTGTGAACTGACCCTAATGATTAACTTCTGCTAAATCATAAATATATTTTGACGTTTAAACGTCTCTTAACTTTGAGCAACGTGTATTAATAATTACAATAATAATAATTAATTAATTTTTAATAATAAAAAATATTTTTTTAAATTTAATTATTAATAATAATAATGATAATATACAATAATAATATTTGTCGTAAATATTTGCATGCTGAATGGCAAAATATGGCTGATCTTTCTACTGTACAACACCTATTGATGTATCATCTGTTGATTTATCATCAATTATCTACGTCTATTGTATTTTATAATGGATTTCCGCAAAGTCACGCCTGAATCAATTAACTATCTTAAATTTAATTTATTGAAGCAATTGTAGAAACAAATTCAAAGAGTATGTACGTAAAATGCCGACGCCTGACGAGCCTGTCCGCCGGTATTCGCGTATCCCTGTCAGTCGCTAAAGAGCCATCCATCACTAGAGCAAGACCGTTTTATTTTTCGTTTTCTTTTATTAAAAAAAACCTGTTAACATACTTTGTTCGCAAGCGCCCATGGACTTCGGCAACGAAGAGGCGAATAAAAAAAATCTGATACTTATCATGTCAATTTGATCGTTTATTCTCTTACTTCAAATTTCTGTTAGTCAACAAAATTTTTGTGGAGGGTTCAGGAGACTATCTAGAACCTCCAAATAACCTCACATTCTTTCTACCGAGGCGGCACGTTTCTAAACCCAACCCGTTAGATTGGTTCTCAAATGTCATGATTTCATGAAAAAGATACATCAATAAGTACTTAATTCATTCAGAAGATGGTCTAAAAGAAGCACGATAAGCCGTTGGTCCCGGCTGTCATTCGAGGATTTTTGACAGTCGTTACGGGTCGTCAGAAGCCCGAAAGTCTGACAACCAGTCTTACCAAGGGGTATTACCAGTTACTGGGTTGTGGAGGTCAGATAGACAGTCACTCCATGTAAAAAACTGGTATTCAGCTGCATTCGGTTAGACTGGAAGCCAATCCCGACATAGTTGGGAAAAGGCTAGGCAGATTGATAGATGTCTAAAAGAATCAGCTCCCATATAAAATTTAAATGACATCTCGAGTTTGACACTGCTAATTACATCAGACAATCAGCTGCAAGGTTAATTAACGACAATATAATTAATGCTAAGTCTTGACTCAAATTGATGACAATGGTAATTATCACATCATTATTATTGCACGCCTCACACTCACAACGCTTCAGCGTATGAGAGCGCTCTCCTCTCGTATATATATAAAATTGTTACAGTACTCTGAATTTTACATGGAATTCATGTTACCCGGATTTTTTTAAACTAGATACTTGACATTATTTGATAAATGTGAACATGTAACAAAAAATGACACCTGTCAGTTCCATACTAACGAAATGTGTTTTGCGAATTTGATCTCTATTACTACTTGAAATTGTCCAACTGATAGGTGTCCGGAAGGCGCTCTCGACAACCAGACTATTATAGTAATTATAATTTTTACGTATGCATCATCAATGTGTATGTGATTTAACTCTATTTGCCTGTTAATGAATAAATGTAGGTTTAAATTGAAAGTTTGAGTGCAACTGCACAGAACTGGCCATTTTACTATAATAATATAATGATTTATATAAAGATGCCGCTAAAACTGCCCACGCTGTATATTTAAAATGCGCATAGCATGACGAATGATAAAGCATCAGTCTGTTGTATTTTTATATTGTCGTATTTTTAAGACTAAAGTCAATATCTATTTTAATCTCAATAAACATGATGCGAATTTTCTTGGCATCGTTAGGATTTTCTTATGACAAGTGTTGCTCAAATGTTCTCTTTTGGCATCCTCTTTACGTGCTAATTCGTGCGTTCAACAATAGATGGCGTTGTACTTAATTTTTATTTAATTTAAATTATCATTTAATTTTTGAGAATACACATACAATTATAAATAATAATTATCACGCCTGAATTCCTCGAAGGGTTAGGCAGATGTGTACCTATCGGGCACCCACATTTCGCTATTTAGTCCCATGTAATAGGGCGCGAGAATCCTTGTGTAATAGCCAAATGTGTCTCTAAAATGGAGAAAGGTCGCTAATGTTTTTAGCTTTTTGTCTAATTTTGGATACCAAGGAGTATCCAAAAAGCTAAAAACATTAGCGATAGACTATAGACAATCCCTTGAAGTCTTTGCCAAGTTTTAGTGTATATTGTCGCTATTTTAATTGCTAATTTTTACTGTAGATGTCGCTATTTTACGTATTTATTATGACCACAGTTTTGGTTTTGATATTTTATGAACTTTGTCTTTAAATTACTGTCGAATAATCGAATGGTTTTCGGGGTTTCAACAGACTTGTTAAATCTCATATTATGTAAGTTATTTAGACACCACAGAGTTTCAGTGAAATTAGACCAACTCAAAGCGAACAGATGTGTTGATCAATGCTGCTTTGTTATCTGCCCGTGTAGCCTACCTCTTGCATTTGAATAATTACAGATTAAGATTAAAGACTCTCTAAGAAAGAAGATCTACTTTTCATAGTTGGGTTGTGTATAAGTTGGGGTAGCTTGATTGATCAACTAAGGTCTGTTTTTTAATCTCGTAGACTAATTTGACATTTCAAGTGATTGTTGTTTGTTTCTACAATTTGGAGTTTGACATTTGCACCTGTCAAAGTAGTCTATGAGATTGAAAACAGACTATATAGCGCTTGAAGGGATGGGACGACAAGCCAAACGTCTCCCTGCTCTCCTTTCATTTCTCTGCCCCTAAATGTCTGTCTGTTTTCATCCTCATCCATCCTGCCAGTTCCTCTCATCTGGTTGGCGTGTCGCCTGTCATGTAGATAAGAGGGATGCATTAGGTCGTAGTATTATTGTAGGATTATATAAAAAACAAAACACATCACAATTATAAAGTAATCATTTATTCATAAAAATGCTTCATTATAAATAGAACGTTTAAACATACACGAGTATACAACTCTCACAACAGTCGACATCTGTCACAATAATTAACATAATTAATTAGCTCGCATAAACTATACAGTTTAAAAAATACTTTCAAGTGTCAGCCCTACTAGGGCTGACCAACGTAACAATACTTCTTTTGACTAATTCAATTCACATTGAGCGATTTTGAACAAAATCGTGTTCCAAATTGGAAAATAAAACAGTCTTTTTAAATCAGAAAGAGTGTTACAAATATACTCATAAGACTAGGGTCACCACTCTCAGATAGATATAAAGATTAAACATTAAATAGTTTAATATTAGCATATAGTTATTATATTAATATACGAGCCAAGGGGCGTCTTTTTCTTTAATAACAGGAATGTTTTATCATAATTTTGTTATTATAAATCCGAATTAAAGCTATAGAGGGCCACTTTCACAATTTTCCTCTTAAACAATTTATTTATTTAGGCGGTATATAACCAGATTTATTGGGAACTACATTCGCTATCTAATATGCTAATCTACTTTTATAATATCTTTAAAGTATAACACTATCTAAAATGTGTAAGCCGCAACTGGAATTTGGTCCATTGGTATCTAAAATGTGTGAAAGATGCCCCTAGAATTTAACAATATCCAAAGAGAGACAGCCTATAAATAGTAAGTTGTCAAAGTAAATACTGGCAGGAAAGACAACGAAACAAAAAGAATATACTTAATGAAATTCATAAGAAGGAACGTAACATTCAAGACACAAAAACAATTTAAAAAAAATATCCGATCTCTTCAGGAATAATTCCGAACTGAAAGTTTTTCCAATTCGGAAGTGTTGTTCCGGATTCAAACAATTCAATCCGGTGTCTAAATATTCTTAATTTAAATCAGAAATGCAATTTCAAATTCAAACGTAAACCGATGTAACAATTCTTTCGATATTGGAACTCTTTCAATTTTGGAACGTAACTCCAGAAGTTCCATAATCAAATTGATACTTAGACGTTGTCGATTTTCTTAGGGGTTGGCCAAAAGCAGGCATAGCAGGAGTATTTACCAGCGGAGTGGGAGCCGCTGGTCGGCGATACTCAGACGGACTTAGCCTTCTCTCTAGCGTAGCTCTGGCTGACAAGCATTACACCCATATTCATGCCGACGTTACCCCACTTGAACGACTCGCTTATCTGGAACAAATAGATTGGAACATTAGTCTAATGTACTTTTTTTTAATATCTCGGGTTTAGTAGAGACGTCACCGCGAATTAGTTTTTGAAAAAAAACTTCTAATAATTATTTCTATCAAGTATAAAATACTGAACATTTAGAAAAACAATTAAAGCGTTAATGGACTGTATAAACAATGGAACTGTTAGGGGACTTTTTGACTATCACAAATACACATAATTTGTTAAAATACTTTGCACATTTTCATATCAACATTGTCCAGAATTTTCCACGCTATATCACCAAAAACCAGTGACATTATTTTATCATTCATGTCCGATTCGTGACTTATAAATGGTCCATAAAATGTTATCTTTCTTTAATGATAGGTGCGAGAGGTCAGCCCGTGACTATCACGACTTTATAGTGTTATAGAAGACAAGTTTACTAGTGATACTAATCTACTATGCAATGCGTTACATAATTTGAGAGGTGTGGCGTTGCTATTAATATTCAGTGAGCGTAAAGTAGTACATATATCTACAGTTTTACACGATTCGAAACAAGATGTCATTATTGTTCTATGTATGACGTTGGCTTTGCGCCTACGCATACATTGAGGACACATGTGCAGAAGCAATCATAATTCTGTTCAACATTAATAATATATGTGGATTTATAAAAGAATTTTATCTTCATAACCGATAGTTTAATTATCATTTCTATGTAAATATTTTTATGTTCACAATATTATAATTTTTATGTAAATATGTTTTGTAACGATAATAAAACTTCAATGCCATTTGTTGTAAAACGGTCCTACGGTCCAGTCTTGAGTAATTCTAATTATCCATTGATACAAACCGGTTTGCACTGGTATATACCTGATCAATTGTTTAACATTACGATACTAGTTGAATGGCGCAGTTTAAAATTGACCGTTAGCTATTGATAAGGCGTCTATTTTTGTGTTATCTGTGATTTTTGTTTGTGGTAGACCACTTGTTATATTTAACCTACATTTATTTTCATTCACCTTTCAAAAGTTTATCTTTTTCCTGAACTTATAAAATGTTAAGTACCTACCTACCTAATTATATTGTTATTTAAATATCACAATTAATAGTAAACTATTGTTTATATTGTTTCCTCATTAATGTTTTTCCTCAAACATTTGGCTTGTATGAAAAATCAGACTAGTATGGTTTGTATATTCCTTACCATTGACGTACTTATAGTAGTACGTACGTCTTTATAACAATAGTTAATTATAGTTTTGTTTCATTGAATAATAACAAAATAAACAATTCATCAAGTGCAGGTATAAAACCAGGTATTTTGATGTTATTTCCTGTTCTGTGGATTTTACAACCATAAACTTTGGGAAAGACCAATCAATCAATCTGCCTAACCTTTTCCCAACTATGTTGGGGTCGGCATCCAGTCTAACCGGATGCAGCTGAATATTAGTATATTACATGGATCGACTGCCTATCTGACCTCCACAACCCAGTAACTGGATAATACGATACCCCTTGGTAAGACTGGTTGTCAGACTTTCGGGCTTCTGACGACCCGTAACGACTGTCACAGATCCACAAATGATAGAAAGACAGGGAAAGACCAATATTCAAAACTAAAATTGATCAAGTATTTATAAAATATTCAGGAAGAGTGAAATAGTGTTAAGTTCGGAAATCGGAAAGCTAACGAAAAAACATTTCAAAATCTTCTATTATTCCTAATTCCTATAAATCAGAATCATTTTAGTAAAATATTTCTACTATTGTAGTAATTTTATTAAATAATTTATAAGTAACAAATGTTTTAGTAGGTAACTGGTGTATTTTTTATACAAAAAAGCCAATTTGTATACTGTATTTGTTCTACCAAACTAATTCCATCGTATCTGTTTTATAAAGTTCAAATACCTCCTGCTTACTTTAGACAAAAATAGATTACACATGTACTTATGATAACATCATTAATTTGGATTATACCAATGATTTATGGCTGTTGAATTTATAGCACAATAATAACAAGCACTAACGAAAAAGCTAATTTAAAAGGAAACATTTACCAGAAATTATAGAGTAGTCACAGATTTTTATACTGTGGTTTATTAGTAAGGAAATTCCGCTAATCTATGGATTTTATTCAAATAAATGCGGATACTACTGAGAGCAATAACAGTTCAATTACTATTACATGAATAACTGCCATTTAAATAATGTTATATCATTTACTTTGAATAATTGAATTGTAATGTAAATTATGTTAGTCTTGCCACAATACGTAAAGGGGACTTTACCTGCCTATCTATCCGTCCATTGTTTTCTCAAATAGAGATATTTTTACATCTAATTTCACACATGTATCTCTTTTGAAGACCATGCTGAAAAAACATATCTCAACTGTTTTGCTAATCAAGAAAAATAAGTCACATTACGTTGTTAGTTCTGTCTATGGTATCAAATAGGTAAACAAACAAATTAATCGCTGTTTTATTAATTTAAACAAGCCATATTTACTAAATTGTACAATACTTTTTGATACTACTATACTTATTAATAATGACGTTAATGTATTGTCGAACAAAAGTAACCAATCGTAAAGTTTATAATGTCCATTGCATGGTAACAATTGTATGATATCATTGTTTATGCAATTGGTATCAATGTATTGCTTTAAAATCATTATTGTTTTATTACTTTCACCGTTCAACCGTCGTCAGGCAGAACGTACTGAATATGTATAACATATCGTATATTTCGTCTTTCAGTCCCTAATTTTAATTTAAAGCTGAATAAATAATCAAGAAAATTGCTATCTACGTATGTAAAATGTTGTCTAACGTAATTGAATGACGTACTTTCCCCCTATCAACATTCAACCATAATAAAAAATATTAATGCATTTGAGAAACGTTTGAAATACCATTCACGTTGCAAATCATTTTAATTACCTAATATATAAATTATCGACGTAGTCTGTATAAAAGTACGCACGACCGCACGGATGATCGGACAATGTTTTAAACAATTTTCACTGGTTAATCCTTTGATTTTCTACGAGCAATTCTAGCACACGATTTTGTACTTTTGTATTTTTTTTTCCTTAACTTGAAAGTCGACGTTAGAACTCGATTTTTTTATATTATATACAGTGGGGCATTTCTATTGAATCATCTTTGTTACTAGTACGTGACCACGCACAGGTCTAAGAGTTAGAACACATAAAGGCACACTGACTCCTAAACATCTTACAATCTGTTAAAATTCAAAACCTCACCGGTATTTGTTATTCTTGCCAGCTGTAAGTGTCCAAAGCGCCTCAACGATTACCATCAAAAGATGATAATCATAGGTGTTTTCGATGTCGTTAAGCTGATCTGTAACAAAATTTCTGCTTTGTGCGATCTCTTTTTTACTCTCGGACCCAGTTTTATGCCCCATGCATGATGGATGATCGCCAGTCTTGATGTGCCATTAACTCCGATGCCCCATTCAGTCCACAGTAAAAAACTCAATCAGCATAGACATACACATGAAGCTGAATATTAAAGAAGCATTTACGATGCTTGACTGAACGTGAAAATATACAGGGTGAAGTAATACAGCCTTTAGAACATGTTTCGAAACGTTGTAAGGGCGGGCTTACTTTCCGTTTGCCTCTATGCATTCGCATGCAATAAAAAAGAAAATCATTTTTAAAAACATTCTAGAACCAATCATTTGAATCTGAATATGGAACGTAATGAAGCCCGTAGTACAACATTCGCGGTATACGGTAACTTAACGCGGGAACTCGTTAAACGCGTCCATTGGTTTCTAGAATTGTATACGGTTTTTCATTTATAATCGTGTGCAATTTACCTGTCTCATGCGAGCCTCTTGCGGTGTCTCGCCGTATCTGCACCAGTGGACGAAGTGCAGGGTATTGTGCCAATTCCTCTCGAACCTTGATTTAGTTGCCATATCCAGCTGCAATCAGTAGAAGCTCCTTAGTAGCTGTTCCACTGTTCGAGTGTGCCCACAGTTTCCAATAAACGAAAGACCCCTTGAGGTTTTCGCTATCTGAAACGAGAGGTTTCCAATTCTGACGCAAGCCTACGGTATTGAAGGAAGAACGTCTAAGTTCGATCGAGTGAGTTGATAAACCTTTGAAGGTTGGAATATTATCATGCATTACTCTAATTCAAATGGGATTAGTCAAATAAGAGAAAGACGGATTAGATTGATACACATATGTGTTAAGATAACACAGATGTCGTATTGATGTGGGAACTACGGCCAAAGTGTTCGTGAATTTGCATAAATCGCGAGGCCAAACTCAAAGTCCGATCAAAGTTAACAAATCATGACTAGAAGTAGTTATCACACTATTACAATTGTTTTGACATTAAGACTAGTGTTCATAGTGGCATGTCGTAATCTTTTACAATATAGACTGTCTAGTTTTAGCAATGTTACGTTACAAAACTTGTATGAAACTTTAGCCTCGGTATTAAATATACCGTGGATCATTGAAGGCCGCGTTTCATTATGTCACTTGAACAACTATCAGGTTGAATGTGTTTTAATGATAAAACTACTTTGATTATTTTGTAATTACACGTAATTATGTGTAACAATCAAGTGATTTAACAGCTATCATGATTTGCAACTATAGTAGTCGAGTTAGATAGCGGGAATGTAGTTTGAAGCTAACGCAAACGTGTTTTTAGTAAATATTGGAATTGGAAACGTGGACTTCCGAAAGTTTCGTGGTGATAGTTACCTTAGCTCTGATATCCTTCTCGCTGTTCGGCGTCTCCTGCTTATCGTCCACATTGTTGATGCGTATCACGGAGTCCTTCTTCCAAAAGGCACCCAATGTTGTCTTCACGACACGTTTTCTCACACCTTTTTGTTGAACTGTGTACACGTCTATCTGTTCCGGGTTCTTTGTTTTTTCTGTCGGAAGAACACATTCTTTAATTAAAAACCGGATCGCTCAAGTCTCGCTTCGAAATTCCATCGGCGTCTCGGATATTTTTGTAAAAAAATTCCAAGGCCTTTGCCCTTTCGAAACGCAACTTCTCGTATTGCCGACGGTTATACGAGCTTTTAACGCATCAACAATCCATCGGTTGATCTCATTAAGCGAATCGCGCATGCACATGAATTATTTACAAACGCTATTGTGAATTCGTCTTGTTACGTGTGACCGTGGGTGAACTGTGCCAACTCTATTTAGTCTCGCTCCGAGGCTCACACGAAGTGAACGTTATCAACGCGCCCTCATTACGATGCATATCGTGTCCGAACACGACAACTTTAAATTCCTTTTAGTTCTACAATACCGATAAGAAATTAACGACTTTAATATTACACATATGGTACACACCTTTACCCTTCTTCCACATGGCGACTGCATACATGTGATAGTCTGGCGACAGTATAGAGTCCGGGGGCAGTGGGTCCTCGGCGCGCACCTCGAGAATGAATCCTGTCTCGAGGACGGCGCACAGTATGTTTTGTTCATCATGTTTGAACCACTTGGTTTCGCGGAGCTTGTGTATAGCGACTGACGACCCGAAGCGGGGTTTCTTGGGCGCGAACAAAGCCTGTGCCTGACTCCCGAATCGAGACAGGAGCCCCTTCACCGTCGGTGGGGACGGCGCGAGGCTCTTCTCAGGCGGCTTGATCTGCTGGAAACTCCGGCAGGTCACGAACCTCGCTTCCATTGAACCCCTCTCCAAGCTCAAATGCACGAGACAATTCCCCTTCCACTGATTATTACGTTGCGAAGGCGTCGCGTCTTCTTGGTTCTTAGGCGCGGCAATGTACTCTCACTCGAGAAATCACGTTTTATAAGCAACACTTTCACAATTTATTTAGCGCGTGGTATTGCGGTCGTTGGAGGACCGAGCTATACGGTGGCGCAGTAACGTTAGACGCGGCGCGCGTGTGGGGGAGCGGATTTATACGGCCGGCGGGGGGCTGCGGTGCGCGGGGAGGGCCCCTCCGGTCTTTCTGACCTCACTAGTGTTGGGTATTGTGCGATAACACGCATGTATTGTAGGTTCCATTGTTGTTTTAGTGCAGCTATTGTGTTAACTTCTTAACGGGCTTCGGTGCACCTTTCTGTTTTTTTTGTAATTCCTATAGCATTGTATTTTTAAACGAGTGAGAAGATTTGTCCTTTTTGCATCTAGTTTTAGTAGCGCGTAGTTTGCGGAAGTGGCTATTAAAACATTATAGTTTGCACTCCAGTTTCTCATTGAACAGGACGCAATAGTAGTTAACAGTTACTTTATATGTACACATGACATTTGTTTTCATGACATTATAAGGAAACGGTAGAACGGTAGAACTTATAAGGTAGAACACGTGCTAGCTCCCACAGTATCTTTAGTGTATTGTGTGATAGGAGGGACAGCCCCATGCTGGCTCACTGGATGCGGCTGCACACGTAGGTGTCAGTCGTTACAATTTTGTATATAGCGTGGTTTTTACTAACATTAGGTTGACCTTTACTAACAACTTAGGGATCATAATGATCTGAAATAAATAAATATATATATTACTAGCTGCTCGCCCCGGCTTCGCACGGGTTGCACTAAGTACTTATCTACGGCTATTTTAGGTATTTTTTTTACACTTTGGGTTACATTATTGGAGTTTTAGTAAATAGCCCTAATTTTTTGAAAATATAATGCCTATAGGCTGTGTCAGCCGGGGATAGTGTAGCTTCCCAACAGTGAAAGAATTTTTCAAATCGGTTCGGTAGTTTCGGAGCCTATTCAATGCAAAGAAACAAACAAACAATCAAATCTTTCCTCTTTATAATATTATATATATATATATATATATATTATACTCAATAAGCAGTGATAGCCTAGAGACACGAGTGTCTGGTCTCAAGTTCTAACCCAAGACACTGACGTTTCAGATTCATGTGCGTATTGTATAACTTGCTTCAAAAACGGCGCAGGAAAACACCGTGAGGAAATGCCTGAGAGATATTTCTCGACAGCATGTGAAGCCAAGTCAGAAGCCCATGGGTGGCATAAAAACTCTGGTTCACACCTAACCACACGAAGAAGAGAAGGATTATACTCAATTCCTGATAGTTGTCCCCGGCATGCTATCAAGTCCTCCAGATAGCCAGATATTCATCATCTCTGGTTAACTTCTAAGTTTCTATTGTTTTTATTCTAGCACAAGATGCTGATCTCTATGATCTGTATGTATACCTAGTTTAATTGACGTGACCTGCTGTTCTTGTCCCCCGAATAGAGTCCTGGATTTTGTATCGCTATCTTAATAGAGCAAATTGTCACAGTTGAACATGATCCTCCCAATATTTCTTTTCTATTTCTATTTCTTTGTTTTTTTTGACATTCAAAAGTGCCTATTTGAAATAAATTATTTGACTTTATTCAACTTTTTAAATTAGTTGTGCCCAGAATTGGCCACGTTAATAGCAACGTCTGTGGCATTCTTTAAATGCTCAAAAGTGTAGGTGTATGGACACTTGGAACATTCCAGCAAGTGGGTAATATCATGTCAATACCTAATGAAAATTCGCAAGGACACGCTTGCCAGACAAATCGTTCCATCCTTTTTTGCCGCGTCCATCTTATTAACAAAATTCCTCAGTCCTTTCATCACCGGAAACAACCCAAAACACACTAAACGTCCTCAAACGAAAAAAAAAACAATCGATAACAAAGTGTAGTCCCATCCCTCGTTGATGCACCGGCTTGACCTCACTCGCTGCTAGTTGTGACACCCCCCGCGCGCCTCGCCCCCCTCCCGCGCCCCTCCCCGCGACATGCCGGCGCCAACTGCCAGGTATGATTTTTTTCACTTTATTTTTACACTATCAGTTCAAAATAACAATTTAATTGAGTTGTTCGTTATCGTCGAATGGTATAAGGTGGGCTGGTTTGTTTTGGTAAACAGTGTAATTAGTTATCCTCTTAGGTGGGTTTCGTTGGTTTCGCTTTCCCGCCTGTCTCAGTATTAGTCAATTTATTTAACCCGTTCAACAGTACTTGTGAAGTTACCTCTAAAGTTTGTTTAACATTTTAGCATAATACATTTTTTTTTTTTTCAGAATAAGGCCCTTCATTATTTATTTCAGTGTTATAATACCAAACTTATAGGCAATTGTAGATAACCACTCTAGGAATACCGTCCTACGTGGTTTTCATGCCCCAATTATCCTGTCGAGTCACATTCGGTAGATACATGGAGCGCGACACGTACACACACATTATTGTAATATTTACAAACAAACTCGGAAAATGCTGCCAAAATGGCGAAAACAATGTCAAGGAAGCCATTTAAATTATAAATGCTTATCTTATAAGCAAATATAATTATCACGTGGTCTGTAGATGTAGGTGGATTAAGATAAAGCTTTTAACTGCTTTGAAGGACGAATGAAGAACTTTATGTCAGAGATAAAGATCTTAACATTCCTGAGCTCCCAGTATTTCAAGATACAGCAAAAGACGCTAACCTAGATGCAACGACGGTATAAGATGTAGTAGTAACATAGAATGTTTTAAATAACTTCTTTCATAAAGAAACAGGCTGTAATAACTTCTTTCATAAAGAAAGGATTGGGATAGGCTTGAAAACAACTTCAGATGAACTAAAAACGTGTAGGATATAAATAAGACTTCTGTGTAAGTGAAAATAAATAAATCTTAGTGAAACAAAGAATATAGCTTTTAACATAAAAAGAATTCTGAACCAAGACAACCAGCACAACTTTTAAATCCAAAACACTCTCACGTTAAAAGAACTAAGCAAACAAATAAACAACCTCCTCCTCCTCCTCTTCTTGTCCTTCAACTTCAAGATCAAGGCGACTAACATCGTAATAAACGTAACTTCTATTTAAGGAAAACTCAATTGAATCCAGAAATTTACTAAGCTCTATAAATATCTTTTACCCGAACTAACTCAGGACCGCGAAAAAGGCCAAATTATATTAAGGCCCTTTTTACGATTCTTGGGAGCTGAATGAGTAGGTTTTCTTTTGTTGATTTCAGGTTCTGGATCTGAAATGTTATGATCACGAAAATGTTTTACGACAGAAAGAAATGATAATGGATTCTACTGCTTGCTTATTTTTAATCATATCTTTCGTAACAGAGTGACTGCATTAAGGAACATCAATAAAATATTCTTTGATTACATATAGAATTTCCAATCTAATCATTTAAAAGACTCAAGAAGTCGGGAAGATGTTTTTTAACAAAATTATTTTAATATGTTTTAAAATTCTCTAATGTAACGCGATTGAACAAAAAACGATTCATTTTCAACGATGCTGCAGACTTGTTATCAAAAGAAGTGTCCTCCATCAGCACATCAAAATTGCACTAAGGATTGTCTTATAATACAGGAAGACTATACAATCTTCTAAACCAACAAACTCAATCCCCAGGAACCGGCAGTGAAATAAGCAACAGAGCCTTGCACAAACACCAATATCTCCAAGATTTCACAAAGAATATTTGCTCCAGTACTCCAAACAGAATGTACCTAATCAAATGCATTCGCTCTAATAAATATTAATTCTGCTAACGTCCTTTAAACGTGCGTGCGGAAGGTCCTTCGAAACACCCTTGACCTAGTCAAGACCGTATTGGAATAATTTAGAAACCTAAGCGAACTTTCTAGAATAATTATAGCTACTTCATTATTAGACGTGGTATTTATTACTATTTCTGGATCATATAGCTTTGTGTATATCATAACATGTTATTCGTTTTCTAAATCATTGGAACAGTTTGTAATTGCATCAACGCGATTAACTGTTTCTTTTATATCTGCATTTGTCACAGCCTTATCTTTAAATTCGGTCTACTTAAACACGATATCAGTCTGTCACAAAATTACAAGGATTAACATTACATGATGAATGATAAATTCACTTTGATAAGTGCAATCTCGATAGCTACATGTATCACTTTCGAAATTATTCAATCAGTTCCTTGAAAATTAAAGACTCGGTGTTTATTTAGCGTTAATTAAACGTCATGATTATTAATCCTTATGGCATTAAAAGAAAAACATTAATGTCAAAGTTGTGTCATCATTAATCACGATAGACATGAATCTGGTTTTAAAGTCGATAAATATTCTCTATGATGTTACAGATGGCCTACTCAATGAATGTATATTAATAAAACAGTGACTCTTTACTTCTATCGCCATCATTTCTGCAATCTGTTTATTTCACTCATAGGTCAGAAAGGACATATAAATGGTACAAAAAGAAAGAAAAATATAATAAGTCTCAAAAATCGTGCGAAAGAATACCAGTTTAAGATACTTGACTTACCGAAGGAAACGGAGCTTGCACCAAAACCTGTCCTAAAATGTAAAGTCCCTCAGTTACATTAAAATGTACCTATACCTGTGTCTTTTTGTAAATATTGTTGTAAATATTGGTCCAGCTCCAGAACATTCCATGATATGCAGCGCGACGAGTTTCCTTAATAACGATTATTATGATTTTGTAATGCGCATTTTGTTGGAGGTCAAGTGCATAAATATATACTCAGACATATATTAATATATTAACCCATTGATAGTAGAAGTACGCAGAAAGGACGATTTATCTGATCGAGAATAGGTCATATTAGTGATGTCCTTAAAAAACCGGCCAAGTGCGAGTCGGACTCGCGCACGAAGGGTTCCGTACCATTATCTATAAAAACGGCAAAAAAATCACGTTTGTTGTATGGGAGCCCCCTTAAATATTTATTTTATTCTGTTTTTTTTTATTATTTGTTGTTATAGCGGCCACAGAAATACATCATCTGTGAAAATTTCAACTGTCTAACTATCACGGTTCATGAGATACAGCCTGGTGACAGACGGACAGACAGACAGTGGAGTCTTAGTAATAGGGTCCCGTTTTACCCTTTGGGTACAGAACCCTAAAAATTATATACTTTTGTGACTTGAAGAGCAAGTAGCATAAATGTTTTAAACGGATGAAGCAATAGATATGGTAATCGAATCATTACTAGTTTAATTCCATTAATTGCTATCTACATTAACACTCGTCTACAGTGCTTAAATGTGCGTATTCATTTCATAAATCAAAAGTGTCTTCTTATTTCTCAACTTAATTGAATTTTCGAATACTTACAATTCAGACAGCAAGCTGCTTCAAGGCCAGAGATAATATGTATTTAAAGTTGCGTACATTTGTTCAGCCGTCTGGAAGCACGTGAATGAATAAACGTGTCTTGTATGTCTTTACTGGGATGATATTATTATAGCAAAACTCTTGCTTACTAAACAAAAAGATTATATCTTAATGTACATCAATCTTTCATCAATAATCATCATCGTCTAATTCATAAGGAAGTTTTTCAAACTTATTTAGTATTATCGCAATTCATTGCTTATTTAATTTTAGTGACATTTACATCATACTGAACAGAACCTCTTTTGAATTTATTAGTAATCGCTAAATCTATTTTACTAACAGCACTGTCTGAATCTTTAAGATATATTTTATCATCGTTCCAATAGATAGTGACAGGATCTTCATCCGACCGAACTCTGAACATATTCATTAAAAGCCTTTGACAGCGAAAGACGCACTTGGGTTGATCACCAGTTCAATGTCCTAATAATATCAATCAATATTCAATGCAAATTAGTATAAAAAAGCTTCGACCATTTAAGGGTCTTTAGGACCGAATTTAAGAATATTATAAATAATAATAAACATAAAAAAGCCTTTATTTGACCAAGCTACATTTTATCTTAGTTACTAAATTACTTACTTACTAATTGCTAGGTATACATACTTAAAATTCTCTTTCTAATTACTTACTGAATACTAAATGACTTTTCTAGTAACCTTATTGATGGGGATAGCTTGAGCGAAGATGAATAATAACACGCAGTAGGATAATGTTCTGGAGGTAACGACGGCGAGGAATGGGGAGCAGAGTTTCTTCTTAGTGTTCATTAGTCGAGCGCTGGGATCGGAGTGTGTCCGCTAAGCGAAATGGCCCGTCTTTTATACTCGCGGCTTACCCCCTCCACCGTCTCTTCCCTTTCCTCACCCCCGCTATTCTCATTTATTATTTATTCAATAAATTTACATTTCGTTATATTATTACTAGTGTTTTCTTATTACTATTTACTTATTCTGACTAGTTACATATGTATTTAGTCTCTACGACGTCTTGTTTGGCTGTGGCGTGAGGATTCACTTAATTTTACCCTGCCTCCCGCCTCACCACTATAAAAGCGCGCTGTAGCGCGTCTTATCATTTTATTCCTATTTCAGACGTCGCAAAGGTAAGGTAATGAAACACAAGGGTTTACGATGCTTTATTACAGGTTTCTACTATCTTAATTAACATAATTTACTAAAATCTAATAATTAATAACCACATGTCACCAAATGTCTGACAACTTAATGCTTAATTTTTATCACATTGCACATAGTTTTGTTTACTAAAATGCTCTAAATACTAATAGGAACATCACAACTCTTAATTACAGCTGTTTACACTAATGACAATCTAATTAGAACGATTATATAATGAGATAATCACAGGTACATTTTACATATTTTCATTCGCTTATATTTCCTAAACGGTTGGACCGATTTACAAATTTCCAACGCTCAAAATGGTTTTGAGAACATAGCTAAACATTACAATAAACAGAATTTAAATATCTCTATAAACAAAAAAGTAGTTTTTCAAGTTACGTAATATTTTTACACACAAATTTTTCTAAGTCTTTTTTATACTGAATATAACTTTACTTTAAGAGGTTAATCTTTACAAAACTAATAAGATTCGAATGAGATCTTTACATATTACATATATCCAATAATAATCTTGTATGACTTAAGTGAAAATACTCACAGTTTATGTTAATTCTTATTGGAATTTTACTGTAGCTCCTCCGCTACTTGTGCTATGATACACGGATAGGGTCCTTTTCACTACACTGAGTCTAGCACTGTTCACTGATTTTAAAGTTTTTACACTATTTCACTTTTCGTACGCCGCTACTTGTGCCCACGAGCGAGGTGACCTCAGGGCATCGTGCACATTCTCCCGCCGTCGCTAGGCAGCGACTCCGTTGGTAGCACGATGATCTTCTTTGTAGGTCGCCGCAGGACATGACCGCCGCTGATGGTGACGTCCACGACTCGAACCTCCCCGTCGGCGCCTGGATACAGCTGACTGATGCGACCTCGCGGCCAGGTGTTGCGAGGTAGGTTGCCGTCGCAGATGATCACGAGGTCACCGACCTTAGGCTGGACTCCGGTGCTCGTAGGCTCCCGCCGGTGTTGCAGCAGGGGCATGTACTCCTTGACCCATCTTCTCCAGAAGATGTCCGCCAGAGCTTGCGCTCTTTTCCATTGCTGGCGGGCTGTCACGTCGTTTTCTTCGAAGTGGCCTGGTACTGGTACATGCGAGTTGGGCCCGATGAGTATGTGGTTCGGAGTCAGCGCCTCGGGTTCATGCGGGTCGACAGAGACATGGGTGAGAGGCCGCGAGTTTATTGTGTTCTCGACCTCGGCTAGTAGTGTCACCAGTGTCTCGTCGCTGGGGTATCTCTCGTTCAATGTGATCTTCAGTGCTTCTTTTACGGAACGTACCATACGTTCCCACGTTCCCCCCATGAATGGAGCTGATGGGGGGATGTACTTCCATGTGATGCGTCGACACGTGGTTTCATGTTCCAGCGCCTCGAGTGCTGCTGCGGCGAGCTCCTTGTCAGCTGCTTTGAAGCACGTAGCGTTGTCGCTCCACAGCTCCTTCGGGTAGCCTCTTCTGGCCATAAATCTTCTTAGGGCCGACACTGCTGAGTCAGCACTTAATGAGTGTACGACTTCGATGTGAATTGCTCTCGAAGTCATACATGTGAAGAGGGCCCCGTACCTCTTCTCACGATGTCGTCCGACGGTCACTTCCATGGGGCCGAAGTAGTCAAGTCCCGTGAAAGTAAATGGACGTGCGTGGTGTGCGAGGCGTGCCGGCGGTAGATCCCCTGTTAGAGGGCTCGCTGGCTTCATTTTTCTTATGCGGCAAGGTAGGCAGCTCTTTATAACTCTTCTTACGGCGGGGCGTATTTTTGAAATCCACAGTCGCTGTCTTAATTCATTTACGACCATTTCCACGCCGCCGTGATGTAAGCTCTCATGTACATGAGCTATGTACAGCTGTGTGTAGATCTGTTTGCCGTCCAATATCGGAGGGTTGGACGTGTCTTCTTCTATTTCTTGTGCTGCGGTCACTCTTCCTCGTAGGCGCACGATGTCTGCAGAGTCAATGTAGGTACTGAGATGACTTAGGCGGTCGCTGCTGCTTGGCTCGCCGTTTTTCTTGATGCGTTCTATCTCGATCTTGTAGCTCTCTTGCTGACTGGCGCGGACCCATAGCTGTTCAGCTTTTGTTAGGTATTCAGTAGGTAGAGCGAGGTAGTTGCGGTTTTCGTTAGGCACTACCTTTTTCACCAACTTAGGCGGCGCCTTTCTTGAGTTACGCCAACCCGGATCACTTGCTTCGATTTTCTTTGTTCTTTTTCTTGTGGCTGCGACGGTGTTTTTCTTTACTTTACACAAGTTTATGAATTGCAAAACTCGTGCTGTTGACCTTATTAATCGAAGCCACTTTGAGAATCGCTCGATTTTAGGCAGGTGATCTTGATTATTTTCTTCTTGTTGACATGAATGACATTTTTCTCTTTCTTCTCCCGTGTCGTATTTCACCACGTTCTCTTCTTGCGGCCATTGTGACTCCGGCATCTTCAGGAATGAAGGTCCCTGGTACCATCTGTGGGTGGCGACGAAGTTGTCGGGCGTATCTCGCGTCGCGTCGTCGGCCACGTTGTCTCTGGATGGGAGCCACCGCCATTCATTTTTCTTCGTGGTTTCTTCGATCTCCGCCAGACGATGGGCTACGAATGACTTGTAGACGCGTGGTTCTGACCTTATCCACACTAGTGCTGTGCGTGAATCACTCCAGTAGGTTTTGCTCTCGGGTCTGTAGTCGTGTTCTTCTAGCACGGTCTGTGCGAGTCGCGCGCCTAGTAGCGCTGCTTGCAGCTCAAGCCTGGGCATGGATATCGGCTTGAGGGGCGTGACGCGACTCTTGGCAGCTGCTAATGTGACGTGCACACTGCCGTCCTCGCGCGTCGTTCTCCAGTATACTGCAGCGGCGTAGGCTTCTTCGCTCGCGTCGACAAACGTGTGCAGCTGAGTTGAGACGCTCTTCTTGTAGTCGTAGCATCGCGGTATTCTCAGCTGTCTGATAGTGATGAGCGACGTGATCCACTTCTGCCATCTCTCCTGTAGTTCAGCTGGTAGCGGGTCATCCCAGTCGGTCTTGTAGCGCCAGGTATCTTGAAATATTCTCTTCGCTGGCGTGGTGATTGGTGAGATTAATCCCAACGGATCGAAGAGTGCCATTATGATGCTCAAGGCTTCTCTTTTTGACGGAGAGCGCCTATTTTCTTCTACTTCTTGAGGTATTTTCATAGAGTTTGTGTTGAACCCTATGCAGTCTTCTTTCACGTGCCATAGCAAGCCAAGCGTCTTCTCTGTGTCTTTTCCTCCCAGACTCACTATAGCTGAGTTGTTTTCTTCTGGCAGACCAAACTCTTCTATTGTTCTCGTGTCGTTTGATGTCCACCCGGTCAACACGAAGCCCGCTTTCTTGTGAATAAAGTCGACTGCTTGCGTTATTTCTCGTGCCTCTTGAATGCTCGCGAAGCTCTGGACGTAGTCGTCCATGTAGTGATTTCTTCTTATCGCGGCGGCCGCTTCCGGGTAGTCGCTCGCGAACTCACTTGCGTTCTTATTCTTGATGAATAGCGCTGTACATGGAGATGAAGTCGCTCCAAAAATTACAGAAGTCATTCTGTACTCCGCCGGTCTGTCCTCCCGCCGTTTGCCTCTCCATAGAAATCGCAAGGCGTCTCTATCTTCTTCTCTTATTTTCACTTGCATGAACATTTCTTTGATGTCGCCGCTGACCGCGTATGCATGTTGACGGAACCTCATGACGACCCCCGGTAGAGATTGCAGTAGGTCGGGTCCCGAGTACAGCATGTCGTTGAGGCAGGTGCCGGCTGCTTGTGCTGATGCGTCGTGAACTAGTCTTGGAGGTTTGTGAGGCTTCGCTGGGTTGATGACCGGAAAGTGTGGTAGGTACCACGTTTTTCCTTCTGGAGCTGGAGTAGGCGCTGGCTCTGCATACCCCGACTGGAACAGATTTTCCATCCTCTCTTCATATTTTTCCTTGAGGTCTTCTTCTTTATCCAGTCTCTTTTCTAGGGAGTGCAGGCGCCGCTCAGCTGCCTTGTAGTTGTTTGGTATCTGGCGGTCTTTTTCTTTCCATAGCAGGCCGGTTTCGAATCTTCCATCTGGTAGTCTTCTGCTGGTTTCTTCTAATATCTGAAGAGCCTTTTGTTCAGGATCTTCTTTCGGTCTTCTTGGTTCGATGCATAATGACTCGAGCTTGAAGTGATTCTTGATCAGCTCTTCCATTGTTGGTTCCTCTTCTTTTTGTTGGAGTCTGCCACAGAACGCTACTTTGGCTGTGAGCGAGCTGTGACAGCCATGAAGAACCCAGCCCAGCTGTGTGAGTGAAGCTACTGGCTGATTACGACGACCGGTGCGGAGTTTTCTTGACACAATAAGATGCCAGTTGTCTTGACCAATCAACAACTTGGGTGATGCGTGTTGATAGCTGATCTTGTCCTTGATGTCGATCAGGTGCTCGCATTCTTCTATGTGTTCGGAGTACACCGTCTCTGGTGTGAAGCTCAGTCTGTTGACAGTGCGCGCGGCTTCGATGGGGTATTCTTCTTCGGCGTATTTTCCTTTTATGCTGAGACTGACGATCTTGCTGTTGTCGTGCTTCATCTCGTTGCCGATCCCCTGAATCCACATGGTATTTTCTGGCCCGTCAGCGCCGATGACCTCGGCTATCGATGCGTCGAGTAGGGTGACGGTGCTGCCTTCATCTAATAGTGCGTATGTTTCAACGCTGGAGTGCGGCCCCTTCAGGATAACGGGCGCTATCTTCAAATATGCACGTCGGTTGCCGCCTGGTTGCGCTGCTGATGTGACTTCTACGGTGGGTGCTGCTATTTCTTTCTTCTCTGGTTCACTCGCGCTGCTTTGTTCTTTGTCGTGGTGCAGCAGCTTGTGATGCTTCATGATGCACCCATGTCTTCCACACGGCGGCGCTTTACATTGAAGTCGGCGATGCTTGCTTCGGAGACAGCGGTAGCAGATGTGATTCTTCTTGGCGACTTCCCATCTTGCATTCACATCGAGGGCGGAGTACTGCTTGCAGTCTGGCAGCTTATGTTCTTGCTTGCAGAGAGGGCATTGATCTTCTGAAGAGGTCTTCTTCTCGGCGGCGAACGTCCGCTCTGGTCTTCTGTTCTTGCGTTCTTTCACTCCGACTTCATCGTTGGCTGCCTCTGGTAGAGCATAGGCGCCACACTTGTCAGCTTCTTCGTTCAAGAAGGTAGATATCTTCTTTAGTTCAGGAGTATCTTCTTTCTTCGTTGATGCGAAGTCGTACCACTTGCTCTTCAGTATAGGAGTAAGCTTCTCTGTTATGGTTCGCGCCATCTCAGGACTGTGCAGGTATTGCGGCTTCTTCAATGCTTCAATGGTGCCCACTATGTTTGCGATTCGCCCAGCGAAGATGCATAAGTCGCGAGGGTTGTCGGTGACCCGGTTGAGTGACTTGAGCTTCTCTAGTTCGCCGTGAATGAGTGCTTCTGGTCTTCCGAATCTTCTTTCGAGAGCTTCAACGACGACCCGTGGATCTGGTTGGCTTACTAGGAGGCAGCCAACAGCTTCTTTTGCAGTTCCACGCAGGCTCCGACGTATACGTGCGATGTTTTCATTCTGCGTGAAGTACTTGAGTGTTTCTTCATACGATGTCTTGAAAGCGAGCCAATCGGTGCTGCTTCCATTGAAGAGCGGCAGCTCTTGAATATACTTCGGTGGTTCCCTCGTGCTTCGTACCGCTTGGGAGAGTGCGGCGGCTAGGGTAGCCACGTCTATCAGCGGCTGGCTAGTCTTCGTGTCATCTTCTTGCATCTTCTTGCCCTCTTCTTGAAGTGATTCTTTATTCGCTGGCTGTGGTTGGTCCGGCCCAGTGTCTTTCAACCAGGTGCTGATGCGGACTGAGGCCAGATCATCTTCAAGATCTTCTTCTTCTTCATCTTCTGAGGTTTCTGCTTCTGCTTGAAGACGTTGTACACGTAGCTGCTGCTTTTCTGTTTCGGCCTGAACCTGTGCTTGCTTGAGTTTCAGGTCGGCTAATCGCTCCTTAGCCTCCAACTCCGCGAGGAGTTTCTTGCGGGAGACCAAGGAGCGGCGTGAACGTGCGTCTGCAGGCTTCAGCGTGCGCTGGGAGGACTGCTTCTTCTTCGACGCATCGCTGATTTCTTCGGTCTCCGAAGAGGTGCTTGCTTGAGTTTCAGTCGTCGTGGCGGTGCCGCTGCTTGTACTTGTTTTCTCAGCGACGGTGGTCTTCGACGAACCCTGCGCAGGCTGTTCCTCTTGCGGTGACGGTTGACTGTCTCCGGTCGCGCCGAGCTCTACCTGTCGACGTTGTTCTCCGTCCTTGCTTCTTGTTAGGACCATCTTCTATCTTCTAGTCACAAGTCTTCTATCCGGCTGCGAAGGACCAATTATGATGGTGATAGCTTGAGCGAAGATGAATAATAACACGCAGTAGGATAATGTTCTGGAGGTAACGACGGCGAGGAATGGGGAGCAGAGTTTCTTCTTAGTGTTCATTAGTCGAGCGCTGGGATCGGAGTGTGTCCGCTAAGCGAAATGGCCCGTCTTTTATACTCGCGGCTTACCCCCTCCACCGTCTCTTCCCTTTCCTCACCCCCGCTATTCTCATTTATTATTTATTCAATAAATTTACATTTCGTTATATTATTACTAGTGTTTTCTTATTACTATTTACTTATTCTGACTAGTTACATATGTATTTAGTCTCTACGACGTCTTGTTTGGCTGTGGCGTGAGGATTCACTTAATTTTACCCTGCCTCCCGCCTCACCACTATAAAAGCGCGCTGTAGCGCGTCTTATCATTTTATTCCTATTTCAGACGTCGCAAAGGTAAGGTAATGAAACACAAGGGTTTACGATGCTTTATTACAGGTTTCTACTATCTTAATTAACATAATTTACTAAAATCTAATAATTAATAACCACATGTCACCAAATGTCTGACAACTTAATGCTTAATTTTTATCACATTGCACATAGTTTTGTTTACTAAAATGCTCTAAATACTAATAGGAACATCACAACTCTTAATTACAGCTGTTTACACTAATGACAATCTAATTAGAACGATTATATAATGAGATAATCACAGGTACATTTTACATATTTTCATTCGCTTATATTTCCTAAACGGTTGGACCGATTTACAAATTTCCAACGCTCAAAATGGTTTTGAGAACATAGCTAAACATTACAATAAACAGAATTTAAATATCTCTATAAACAAAAAAGTAGTTTTTCAAGTTACGTAATATTTTTACACACAAATTTTTCTAAGTCTTTTTTATACTGAATATAACTTTACTTTAAGAGGTTAATCTTTACAAAACTAATAAGATTCGAATGAGATCTTTACATTTTACATATATCCAATAATAATCTTGTATGACTTAAGTGAAAATACTCACAGTTTATGTTAATTCTTATTGGAATTTTACTGTAGCTCCTCCGCTACTTGTGCTATGATACACGGATAGGGTCCTTTTCACTACACTGAGTCTAGCACTGTTCACTGATTTTAAAGTTTTTACACTATTTCACTTTTCGTACGCCGCTACTTGTGCCCACGAGCGAGGTGACCTCAGGGCATCGTGCACACTTATTAATAACGGATAAGATCACTATATCATCGGTGAAGCGTAAATGACTCAGAAATGTATCCCGTATGTAAATTCCACGTTTGCTCCAGTTCAGTTTATTCATGACATCTTCGAGTACAGCTATAAATATTAATGGAGACAAAGGGTCGCCCTGTCTCACACCTCTCTTTATGGGGAAGCTCGGGCCCAGTGTATCCATCTACCTATGTTGTTATTATATTATGTTCCTGATGACTTTTATATACACTTCACTTACTCCCTGGTCTTTCAAGCTTCGCCATACGCTGTCGTGAGATACCGTATCGAAGGCCTTTTGTAGTCAATGAATCTGATATATAGTGGTCTCTTGTTCGCGATACTTCTCTATAATCAACTCTAAGGTGTGTATATGGTCCACCGTGGAGAAACCCTTCCTTAATCCGGCTTGCTCTATGGGTTGTCTTACTTCGATTACGGGGCTGATCCTTGAGTTTATAATAGCGGAGAACAGCTTGTACATGGTTGGTAGCAGGCTTATAGGTATATAGTTACCGATATCTTTCGGGTCCCCCTTTTTATATATTAAAATAATATTAGATTCGGACCATTGTGTAGGTGTATCAGAGAAGAATATTAGGAATGCAATATTTTTTTGTTAACGTTCTTTACGATACTTTGGTCCCTATTTTTCGTTTGGCGCCAATAATTTTTGAAAGCTTGGTTGTTATTATTAGACCTCCGAAATATGAATAAGCTCACTAGATAGAGTCCCAAGTCAAAGCGTGTTTCAATTTTTGTTTGACTGTGACCAACTCTTCGCTGTTAAATAAAGACTGGAAGAAATGCATGAGGGTGTTAATGATCTTTTTCTACTAGCATGAATAACCAGTTGCAAAAGAACTGCGCAGCTGATTTAGAGAATCCACTCCAACCATGACGAATCTGACAGCTCATTGTGAAAACCATTCGGCCGTTGAATGACTTTTTCCATCATACATACATTTAAACAGGGTAATGGAAAGTCATACATATATTATAATAAATATGTACATTATACAGATGCCAAAAGTTAATGGCATAACCTTGACTACTTATTATGCTGTTTTATTCAGCCATATGATATTAAAAAGGTAACCTGAGTATTGATGAGGACGTTTATAGACGTAATTTTTTGACACAAATGAGTCATTACCGAAAAATTAAATGAAGTGACGCAACATCGCTCTGATGTAGACTTGATAAATACGTTGATAAAAAGAAGGATTCTAAAAGCAAAACTTAGCTTAACGATAGAATGTAGAACAGTCTACATTATAGTGGTGATAATTGAGGATCATACGCTAATGTGCTTGAAAAAAAAAAAAAACAATACGTATTAAATATTCTACACTATATTGAAGGATTTCTTGAAAAGCCACTTTAGCCTACGCATATAACAATCTAGCTTTCATAGTTTAGCTAAATTGATAAAACATATTGCGATGTAAGGAATCTCGCTTGCAAGAAATCCTCGTATAAAATAATATATTTCATTTTTATGTCGAGAATGTATCTTCACCTCCCATTTAAGGACTAGAAATATAATGAATCAAAATGATTCACCTCATTCAACCGTAGCATTGTTATCTACGTCAGTACTTCAGAATAGGGTATCCTACATGCGATCCATAGTAGGTACACCTACACTATATGAATCATATAAGTAGGTAGTCGATTATCGTTTGAAAAACTTAATCACTCTTTATAGGCTTGTATATGTTCACAACTATGGATCTAAAAATATTTCAGGAGATAGTTGGACTATCTCCTGTTTTTATTTTTTTTATTTAGTGACATTGTCTATAACACGAAAAATATGAGGTTTATTAACTTTTATTTTATTATTATTTGACGTAGGTAATTCTGTACTACACTCAAACACAAAGCATTTATTTCAATTAAACCATTAACAGGCACTTTTTAACTGTCAAGGAGTCGGTCAGTAAGAAATATGAAGCTGTACTCCATTTGAAATAAGATTAGACATTCAAACAAACCTTTATACAATCCGTTCAACCGATTTTGACTTCTATACCGTAGGCATAAGGGTGTAATTAAAAGCAAAAAAGTTTACACAATACCAACAGTCTACTGCAGCTGCCATTTGTCATGCTACCAACGCAATAGAAGTCAAAATCGGTTGAACGGACTGTAAAAAAGGTTTATTTAAATGTCTAATCTTATTTCAAATGGGATTATAGTTGGGTAAAAATGAGTATTCAAACTTAAACTTTACTGAGAACTTCTCGCGTTATTTCTTTTCAAAATATATTTTCTGGTTATAAAAGGCCACTCAAAGAAAACCTTTTAAATATTTACGTAACTTTCAAGGATAATGGCGGCAGTACAGTAATTTTATTGCGAAATCTCAGCAAGAAAACAATTATTTGAAAAAGTTCCTTCGCCAAGTTGTAAATAATAAATTCTTTGTTGAGGCGTCACTCGTGTTCATTCTCGAGATATATTCATAAAATGTATGTAGTCTTTGGATTTTCCTGCGGTATACGTTTCATCCTTACAAAGTCACGTACACCAATAAAAAAAAATTACAAAGCTACTGTACTACTAGGAATTCCTTAACTACACTAAGGTTCTTCTTTTAAACTGTGACATTTCTTTCAATTTAAGGAAAAGCTATCTAACGATAAAGCGTCTATTCTATTAACGTCATGAAATAGATGAAAGGCATATATACACCGCTGCTCCAATCACCATAGTTTGTCCCAAAATCAACGTACATTTTTGAGAAAAGGAAGTCGAATTACTGATACTGATTGATTTTCGGGTGAAAAAAAAACTTCATCATCATCACGTGTACTATTACTACTACAATGAACTTAAATCTTATATAATCCCATACCTAAACACTTTTTATTCATTCATCAGCTCAAAACTCAAACAAAAAACCTGTGGGTCTACATCGAAGAATGCTACAAAAAACCAAGGCTTGTCTCGTGACCACTACCCAAAAAAAAACTTGAGAAGGCCATATGAGACATAACAAATGATAGAAAGAACCTCCAGAAATAATAAGAGAACGATGAAACTATTTGTCGTGCAAATGATTTCGGTACATAAATTATTGAGCTATTTGAATATGAAATTCGAGTTTACATATATCGTCGTTCTTCTTTCAAGTGAGGGCGTTTACCCTAACTGGTTCATTAGCGGGCTCTCCCTGTACGTTGTATGTATCTAATTCGATTTTAAGATTTGCTTTATCAGTATCACTTCTAATATCGATGGTTTCAGATGCATTGCTTTAATTTATATAGTTCCTTACAGTGTTAGAGTTATAAATCCTTCTGGTGTGGTCACGGTCTTCAGGAAGCCCTATTGCTTGCTAGTCTTGTATTAGCGAATACATACAAATTCAAAGATAATCTTATAAACATAGACTCCAGTCTATAATCGAGTTTAATCTCATAATATAGGTAATATTATGAGATTAAATTCTTTTGCAACAGGTTATTCATGCATTTTTGGGTTCCGTAGTCAACAAGGAACCCTTATAGTTTCGCCATGTCCGTCTGTCCCTGTGTCCATCTGTCCATCTGTCCGCGGCTTAGCTCAGAGACCGTTGGTACTAGAAAGCTGTAATTTGGTATTGATATACATATAAACGACGCCGACAAAGTGGTAAAAAAAAATCGTAAAATTTTTTTTTTTTTGGGTACCTCCCCTACACGTAAAGTAGGGATGTTTTTTTTTTACTCGTCAATCCCATGGTGTGGGGTATCGTTAGAAAGCTCGTTTAAAAATAATGTGAATTTGTGAAAACCATTTTTGGATTCAGGGATCCGTTTGCGAAATATTAGGCTTTAAAGTGATAATTTTTGTTAGAGCCAAGTGTCCTCCCCCCCCTGCGAGCTAAATGGTTGGGTTTGGATAAGTGATTCACGGCAGTAGTATATATAACGAAATTAAAAGAAAAACTATCACCGCTACGTAGGCTCCACAAGTTACCGAGTAATAATCGACCAATTTAAATTTGCAGTTGTAAAAACATGTTCTCCCATACATTCTGTATCAGAGAACAAGTTTTTCAACTACAATGTTAAGTTTGTTTTATAAATTCATCCCAACTACGGAACCCTTCATTGTGCATGGTACGACATGCACTTGGCCGGTTTTTCATGCTAGTCTAGTAGAAAAAGATCATGCAACACCCTCATTTCTTCCAGTCTTTATTTGACAGCGGAGAGTTGGTCACAGTCAAACAAATATTGAACCACGCTTTAACTTGGGACTCTATCTAGTGAGCTTATACGTATTGCGGAGGTCTAATTATAACAACTAAGCTTCCACAAGTAAAGGCACCAATATAAATTAAAATGTAAAATTGAAAATATAATCGACTTTAATCTCATAATATAGATAATATTATGATTATGATTAAACTCGATTATAGATTGATTATAGAAGTTTTTGTACCGAGTTTCAGTTCCGAGTTCATGCGCTGAATAATCAACAACTGTAACAGTTTCTTGTTCTCACATAATGGGAACAATGATCATAATCCATTTTATGTCCCACGGCACCACACTAGCTTCCGACGTTGGTATCGGAAGTGTAGTTGGCGACCTCACAATGTTAAACTGACCTTCGCATAAATGCAGAGTAAACAGTACTTACTCATTGCTTACTCATCTGATCGCTGTATATGGTTAAGTGCATATTTCATCTTTATCGTGCTATTTATTGCCTTAAAATTTAATCAACATAGGTATTCTCTAAAATGTTTTGGGCATGTTAAGATTAAAAAGTGAATATAATCCAGATGTTTACAGCTTAGTTGATTCAAAGTTGTATATTATAAATAACAGCCAATAAAATTGCAGAACAAATAGCTTCATAAATCGTGATAGTTTATAATTCTCCCCTTCACCTAACAACTATCTTCCAATCAAAAAACAAACTAGTGCTAACATACCAGACACTTACTTACTACGTAACATAATTATCACACTCCCACGTACACCCACAGACAGACAAACGTGTATATGGACGTAAGATACATTCCATTTGGCACGTATTCGCATGCCTTCGTAAATTGACCGTGCTATGCGGACCAGCCCATGTCTGAAAAATTACCTACGTCACAACGGCACACAAGGGGTCTGTCAGAGTAATGGAGCAATGGACGTAATTCGTTGGCATTGAACGGCCATTGGCCAGTGTTGCTAGGGAAACTTTCTGACCAATGTTTGAGGCTGGCTTTATTATGTTAGCAAACTTTTAATTCTTTTTTAAACGTTTACCAATGATTGTACGTATTTCGGAGGCCAAAGTACGTCATTGTATAGAAAAAAAACGTTCAATTAGCAATTATAAAATTGCCAGCGTGAACGTTTTAAATTCTGAAAGTCAAGTTTTTGTCTAGTGAAAATAAAAATTGGTTGAAAAATGTTCGCGTAAAAGTTCAATAATAAGAATCGTGCGTGCCTATATGAAAACCTAAAAAGAAATGGTTCAATGTTCAGCGTTCTTTATAAATTAAATCAAACGGCGCTAACTATATCATTATGAATGTAAGTATTGTATTCTATGTTTCACCGAATAAAGATAATAGGAACACTATGCATTCAACATAGTGCCAGTTTTTAAGAGTTCTCTCGATCTGTATGACTTACACTAACTACAAATTATTCTAATTATATTAAAACAAGCGAAACACTGAATTGAACTTTGGAAAGAGATGACTTACTTGAAAATACCACAGAAAATAATATTTTTATGAGTGCCCCTAACATTGAAGGAGAAAATACACAAATTAATGATGTACAAACATAAACAAGTCACTCCAAATGAAAATATTCTATTCTTGGATATAATTAGTAGAAGTCAAGACAATAACGAAGTAGGTATCTGCTAACAAAAGAAAATAAAATAAAATGATACTCGCAATTCGAGAGACATGACAGAGAAGGGTCATACGGATGAAGTTTCAATATTAGTTCGAGTTGATATGACAAATACAATGCGAGTTTCTTTGGAGCAATTCTATCGTTTTTATCGTGTTATTAAGATACATTTGGAAAAAATAATCAATTTACATTGCTCCGAAGTGTATGCTCATTGTGCTGCATTAGTAGCTTTACACGTTATATTAGTGTCATTAAATCCTATACATCGAGTATTCAGTGTAAAGAAAGGAATGTTTCTTATGTCCTTAGTAATAAAGATGTTTATTATTAAGACAAAGAAAAAGACGAAGGACACTATCTGCAAGTCCACATTACCCAATGTTTATACAAGACGGCTCAGCAAAATACAGAGATGGTCAATATGCGAACTTGGCTCGAAATAATCAGCATAAATAAACATAAAGAGCTGTGGGAATGAAAGTTTTATTATCAGGACTAAGGAAATTAAAACAAACAAGTATAACGCAGATAATAATGAAAGCAATTAAATAAAGTGATCCTTTCTGTAAAACTTAATTTGAAAAGGGACATACATAGGCCGTTACTTTTTCAAAACGTTCACGCAAAGTGACAAAGCTGAAATATATTTTTTGCATTTTATCACGAAGTTGCCGGGGTGGAAAATTTATCTCTCCTCAAGGCTGAGATATACTTCATAAATAATCCTCTAAAGACAGAATCTTTGAACACTAGGAAAGTTACAGAAGTGAGTGTTGAAATTCTGACCATCAATCACGCGTGACAAACGTGAGAGATATGAACTAAAGTGACTTACAATTATCTTGTGATAATTTCTTTTGATATCGGTAATACGATTTGAAATCGTTATGCAGATAATTGTTAACTTTTTGGCCTTGATACAGAAATTGATTGAATTGCTGATAAAAAGGGCGTGTAAGAAGAACTCAATTTCAAAATTGTTGATCTTACATATAACATTGGCTGATTGAATTACTTATCTTAAAATCACTTTTGTTTTAATGTATTAAAATTTTCCTACAGTTTTCGCACCCTATCTGTTTCTTAAGCTGATGTGAAGAGGCAGAATGTTCTGGAAATCGTCGAACAGGCCCAGCAATAGGATGATGCAGTCAAAAAAAAAAGTAAATTATGGATAAGATGCTTGGTACGATATCAAAAATACGTCAAAATGAATAAGGCAGTAAAAATAACAATGAATTCATAAAATCACGTGTAATCCAATAAACGTGTCATTTCCATATTTTCTAGAATCACCGATCAATTGAGAATTGTTTTCCATTCAGATTGGAGTGACATCATTTTGATTACAAACGAATTTTGTATCGGACCTTATCAAGCCTTCTCTCGCATTGTTTCTATTCCGTAATATAATCTTATCGACTAGTATTTACGGCGCATTTTCCATTAAATCTGAGTCATATGTGCATCGTGTGTAGTACGGTTTCCATTACAATTCTTAGAAATTCAATAGGATTTCACGTCATAGGGTTCCATGCAAAAAAACCAGTTGCATCTTATCGGATATCGGCATTTGTAGTGTTGTTTATTTGTTATAGTATTGTAAGTACATCATTGATAGTTGAAGTGTACTTGTACATTACTATGTTATTGATAGATGTAGGCTCCTTGTCATCTTCGTGCTTCGGAGTCATACATATACATATTTTGTTAAATGAGTTGGGCCCAGTAGATGGTCACGCTAATCTCGGTTTCATGGCGTGTTCTAGGTCCTCAGAAGTTTAGACACTCCAACATATGGTACATGAATACATGTAGTATATTTATATGAATTTGTCATCAACTCGAAAACAATAAGAAGAGTCAATAATGAATTTGAGACGAAGTGGCGACTAACGATCTCCAACAATGAAAATATGAGTCAAGAGTAGACCATATATGTATGCCCGCAAGTACCTCCTTTTGTACGGGAAATAGTACAGTCAACCTCATGTCGGTGGTAATACTTTGACCTTGACCTGGCCTATCGTAGTATTTATTTGTTTATTTGAGGGCAACCAACAAAGCATACACCAAAAATACATGTATAAGAACTCATGTTGAATTTAACATTATATAGTGAAGCCTTAATTAAAGGCTGCCACGGCATGCATTAAACATTGCTGAAAGAAAATTCAGTTACAAAACAGATTTTACCTATTCAGATCTATCTAAATAAGTAAAAACCGCTTTGCGCTGCTTTATCTATCCGTTTCTGTGTCCATTACCTGCATTTATATACCAATCTAATGGTATACAAATACTGCCAATCGTTACAAAAATCTGACATACTAATATAAATGACAAAGAAAACTTTCATAACCAAATAAAATTCTTCAGATTTTTATAAAATTTTTGATCGACGTTGTGCCAACCAGAAAAAAGAAAAAATACAAACACTTTTCTCACAATTTTTTACAAACTATCATGACAATGCTGTACGTAGTACAGACTTGACTTTATGTAAAGAGTAAGCCATATCAATATCTACATTAGGTATGCGTGACAGGCGACCAAATTGAACTTGCATTCTGTTAATGGTGGAAAAATGACCCAGATTTGTATTAAAGCCCTTAGCGCGAAGCAACTGATATCTAGACTTACGAGCTAGTTTGTAAGGCACATTTATATTTATTAGACTCAATAACCGCGGACAATCAAAGTGAGTGTTTATTATTTTGTACAGGAACAAATGATCTAGGATCATGCGGCGATTTTCCAGACTCATAAGTTTGAAATGTTTCAAGCGTGAGCTGTAGCTAGTAAATTTTCTGACCATGTTGCAGTTGTATGACAAATGCCAAAGAAATCTTTTCTGCACTGATTCCAGACGACGTTTATGTATTTCGTAGAATGGAGTCCAAACTATACTGCAATATTCTAAGCCTGATGTGACAATTGAGTTAAAGATTGCAATTTTAGTTGTAGTACGGATTAACGATAGGATAACAGGCTGGCTTATGCTGGTTTTGTTACCACGCACGTGCGACTTACAGTACTATGTTCGCCAACTATGGATGCCCTAATTTGTGCGTGATCTAGTGAACTACTTTTGTCATATATCATTTCAATCTATTTGCATTGGTGACGTAGTTTCACACTAGATAACAAAATGGTACTTAAATCGTATAACGGGATTATCCATGACTGCATAATCTGACTTAATGAATTTGTAATATATGAATAATAATATTCATGAGTTATCACGTATCTACTAATGAGGTTGACATATTCTATCAATTTCCAGAAATAGTACTGAAATTGAATCTGCGGATCAGCGATAAACAATTTTTTTTTTGTTTTTGCCTTATTTGTGGCAAACCCGAATGTGCGAAATATTCCGAGTACTTACATAACGTAGATGCATATGTGTGCATTTCTCACAGATCTGTGAATAAAACAGTTATACAAAGCCATAGATTAGAAATAAATGCTTCGTAAACAGTAAGTCTCCTTGATACAGCCTCACTATTAAGAGCTTTATGCATAAGTACCTTAAACTGCGCAGTGAGACTATTTAGAATTTGCTGCACGTTGTTCCAATAAACGCCAAGTACTTCAATATCTGCTGAAACTCCTTACTATTCAGTTCAAGGTCATTGTGTCGTGACCTTGAGCTGACCTAGCGGTCGACTATACCTGACGTGATTCTTTGTACTTAGCGTATAATTCAAGGACATTTAAAAGATCTTAACTACGAAATCACTTAGTACCATCAAGGACGCTTCTCCTTCATTTAACAAGTCCCAAGACCGTTCTTTCTCTTTTTTTCAAAACTTGGTTTTTTCAGCCTTGCGATCAATTAAAGTAAAAACCGGCCAAGTGCATGTCGAACCATGCACAATTAAGGGTACCGTAGTTCGAATTTATAAAACAAACTTAACATTGTAGTTAAAAAACTTGTTCTCCGATACAGAATGTATGGGAGAACATGTTTTTACAACTGCAAATTTAAGTTGGTCGATTATTACTCGGTAACTTGTGGAGCCTTCGTAGCGGTGATAGTTTTCCTTTTATTTTCGTTATATATACTACTGCCGTGAATTTTACATATCCAAACCCAACCATTTAGCGGGCAGGGGGGGGGACACTTGACTCTAGCAAAAATTAGCACTTTAAAGCTTAATATTCCGCAAACGGATCCTTGAACCCAAAAATGGTTTCCACAAACTCACAATATTTTTAAACGACCTTTCCAACGATACCCCATGCCATGGGATTGACGAGAAAAAAAAAAACCCCACTTTACGAGTACGGGAGATACCCTAAAAAAAAAAAAATTGTACAATTTCTTTTTACCACTTTGTCGGCGTCGTTTATATGTATATTCATACCAAATTACAGCTTTCTAGTGCCAACGGTCTCTGAGCAAAGCCGCGGACAGACGGACAGACGGACATGGCGAAACTATAAGGGGTCCTTGTTGACTACGGAACCCTCAAAATAAGTAAAGCTCGACTTTAGCAATTTAAGTCCTCGAAACCTACGACCTTTTAAGACTGCAATTTATTCATTCAGGCACGTTTTAACCAGCAATTTGATATATGATTTGAGCGAAATGCAGACATTTTTCTGCTATTATAGGTTTTTTTTGTAAAATATCTGCATTTGGCTCAAATTGCCAATAACCTCCACAATTTGTGAATTTAATGTGAATTGGCAATTGGGAGCTCATTTGGCTTATTCGAATTTCCAATAAAACGTTATTTTCGTTCGGTCTGGTTCATTTTTAATTGTTCGCAATTACCCTGCAGCTTATGTAAATTAGGTATAGGTACGTAAATTAGTTTAGACTGTCAGAATACTTTGTAATTGTCAAGTCTTGGCATTAGTCTTGGTCGCTAATTTGGCATTCCATCTGCCTCATCATCATCTGCCTAGCCTTTTCCCAACTATGTTGGGGTCTGCTTCCAGTCTACCCGGATGCCATCCATTCGTCTGCCTATGAAACTAAAAATGAGAACGATAAAATAAAAAAGATAGCAGCTGTATCATTATGTAAAGTTTTCAAAACTAGACAATACTTCGAAGGAGAAGACACGACAGACGAAAAAAGACGCTATCTCCAAGAATCTTCAAGAACCTACTCCATCTTAAGAGAATGTAAACGATGCTACCACAACAGCATTCCTCTTGAACATAAACATAAGTGTAACCTCAGATGATCGAGTTCTATCTGGTTCGAGGCACTACGGAAGTGGAGCACCATCGACATCGTATTACTCATGACAATTCGTGTTGCATACTGGTGTCTATTCTACTTGTGAGTGGTTGTAATGTAATATTTTCTCATATTTATACAGCTTTTGTATATTCAAATTAATATTAAAATTTTAATATTTTCTTTTCAGACAACCAAGGCCTATAATGATAGTGTTAGTTACAAAAAAATAACTTAATAATAAAAACTAAAACCCAACTACGACTAAAAAGGTATAAACAAGACACCACAGACAGACAAATTAAAAATCCGGAGTCACACGTGTTAGGGCATAAATCGAACAGATTACGTGTGACTCCGGATTTTTCATTTGTTTTATTACTTTTTAGTTTAATTTTTTTTTAATTCTTTTGGTGTTATAATTTTTTTTTTTTTTAGATTTGCTCATTAAGCGCTTTCATTTGATACCCAACATGGTACGATTAAACAGTTTTTTTTTTAGTTCCTGACTTTATGTCCTCTAGAGGGCGCCATTTTTTAAATTCTTTTGGGGTTATAATATATATATTTCTGAAATATGCTCATTAAGCCCTTTCATTTGATACCCAACATGGTACGATTAAACAATATTTGTTTTTTAGTTCCTTACTTTATGTCCTCTAGAGGTCGCTATTTTTAATTAAATGAGACATCATATAGCCTTTAACCAGCGGACGATCAAGATGCTTCCAACGATACCTCATTTGTCAAATTGTGATGAGTCGTTTAGAAGATATGAGGGAACAGATGAACATACATACATACATACCGGTCAAAATCATAACCCTCCTTTTTTCTTCGCCGAAGTCGGGTAAAAAAGTATGTTAGTTGGTACAGAAATAAAAGTGGAAAACAATGTTGATTCATCAACCCGCACCTCTCACATGCCGATTGATGAATCGATTGAACATATTGGTAGAGTCTCTTTTGGTAAGTTTTTACGGCATAGGTACTTTGATATCTGGACAACCTGTCAGAGTAATTCGTTCCAGAAAGTTAAGAACAACAACGAAGGAATCAGAGCTAGTGTTGAATAAGTGCCGGTAAAATAATTAAGATCGATCGTAAAACACTTTACCACGTAGCCGTAGTTATAATAAAATAAAAAAATTGTAATAAAAACTAAAACCCAACTACGACTAAAAAGATATAAATAAGCCACCAAGACAAATTAAAAATCCGGAGTCACACGTGTTAGGGCATAAATCGAACAGATAACGTATGACTCCGGAATTTTAATTTGTCTGTCTGTGGTGTCTTGTTTATATCTTTTTAGTCGTAGTTGGGTTTTAGTTTTTATAACTTTAATTTTTATTTTTATTCCTTTGGGGTTATAATATATATATATTATTTGAAATGTGCTCCTTTCATTTAATATCCAACATGGTACGATTAAACAAAAAATTTTTTCTAGTTCCTGACTTTATGTCCTCTAAAGGGCGCCATTTTTAATTTAATTAAAAATTTGACGTCACATAGCCTATAACCAGCGGACGATCAAGACGCTTCCAACGATACCTCATTTGTCAAATTGTGACGAGTCGTTTAGAAGATATGAGGGAACAGATGAACATACATACATACATACCGGTCAAAATCATAACCCTCCTTTTTTCTTCGCCGTAGTCGGGTAACTAGGTCACCGTCTTGTTCATTACGAGTGTGCTAAAGCTATTCAGGGGTTATGTCTCCGCAAATCAAGATTGGAAGATGACGTCTAGTAGCTACGTCCTCCTTCCTCTCTGCTTCTAACTTTGATCGCCAATCTGTCTACCTGCCAATGTGATAGCACTATAGAGTGATTCGTCAATCTGTAACAACTGTCAACCCTCCCGTACCACGGGAACGGTCTCAGTTAAGCGGTTGGTTTATAGATATGACCATTGTAACCCGTGATCGTCATTCTCATTGCGTCAATGGCAATCACGTTCAACCGCAAGATCGTAGGGCACAATTCGACGACTAGCGCTGCGTACAAATTGTCCAAAATATCATTGAAATGCACATACGCGTAGCAATTTGTCCAAAGATTTCAAAATCGCCGCGAACTCGTGATGAGGAAAATGTTAAAGGAGCTTTGCAATTTGAGATCAGTCATCTATCTGCCAAAAGTTTGTGTTCAACTATTGACTTCGAAGAGGAATTGATCAGGCATGGAATTACTACCTATTCTGTTAAAATAAACGAAGCGTAGCGTTCTGGAATAAACGTAGAAAAACCAAGATTACAACACCATTACTTCATATGTTGCAATAACATATGAGGCAATATAGTAGTTATTATATCCCAATTTTTTACTGTATATTATTACGAGTATGTCTAGACTATAACACGATCAATCATGAAACAAACAATCCATCTCAATTGGAATAATTTTTGGAATAAAGACTTTGTGAAAACACACATTGATTTAGTTGACTCATGGTACCATTGCATCGTCATATGTGACTACAGTCTGCCCGTCGAGAGAATGCGTTCTTGACATCTGTCAGTTTTATACTCACGACTATATGTTGTGCGAATTTGATCCTTATTACCACTAGAAATTGTCTGTAGACTCACATGAACTAGTGTCTCCGAGAACATTAACTAACTTCCGTTAATCTGTTCCGTTGCCAAATAAAATATTTGAACCACTGCGTAGAGACTCCGTGCGTTTAGTCACGTAACCCAGTCTATTGAGCGAATCCCTTCTCGTTTTCTCTTGATCTCAATATGGTCTTTAATTCCTTTTAGCTACAGTTGGAATTCGTATGTATTATCGGTTGGAGTTAGGACACTTTGAAGGCTCCTAGGGAGGTCTGATTGACCTTTTTCAAAAGTCTATATAGATTTTCTTCGTATAGGTAAGTTTAGGTGTTTGTCTGTACTTTAAGTTTTCTATTGAATTCAGTGGTATTTGTATGCTTTTGTGTTACTTCCCAGTTTTGAAATGAAAGGAATAGGGTCTTTTTGTTAGAAGTTCTGTGTAATGCACGAATGTACCTTTTTGGTTTCTTATAATGGGCCATAGCTCTTTCAGGTTTCGTAGCATTTATTCATAAGAATTTTGAGGAGGTAAATAAATAGGTAAAGATTGGAAAGTCGAAGGAAAAAACTGTATCCTTTTTCAGCTGATTCATTTTTTTATGACAGTTGCAAACTCTTTAATGTCGCGATAACCTCCGGTTTTTACGACGTTGTTAGGACATATCCACACATTACGTCAAAGAAAACACACATTTTATTTTGACAGAACAGCTAAAAAATTCATAAAAATCAAATCACCCATTGTGCTTAGTAATAAAAAGTGAAATCTACGTAATAACGACACCTTTAAAGGTATAAGAACTCAATATAAACATAAAAGATTTTATCTTTACTACTTATTGTTTTAAACTTTGTAGATAGCATTACTATATGCATTTTAGTACTATTCCTTTTATTCGTAGTACAGTGAAACAAATCGTCCTAAATCAGAGAAAAACAAACCGAACGCATTTGTGATGTCCTTCAAAAAGGTCAGGGCCTACTGCGTAGTACGGTACAGTCACTACAAGTACTACAACTGACGTTACTGTAGGTAGCTATATCAAGGTGTATGAATGTGTACGAAACAAAAAGAGTATGTAAGGATTTATAGCAGATGGCATTCTATAGTATCAGTGTATTTTTTTAATTCACACATTTGTGTTAGGCCTGTATCTTTCGAAGAGCTAGACGGGTATATACTACCTACACGCACATTTCTTCAGTTCTATTAAATCTCCCGGGAGCGTTTCTATTAACATTAGCATAATCAGCCTATAATGTTTCTCCGAACGGGTTTTTTACTTCTATATGTTTGTGTATGTGTTTTTATTTTATCTTATTTTTTTTAGGAAATAGTGAAAAGAACTTCGTTCCAACCGGGCGTCCCACGACACCTCTCAACTTTTCTTTTATTGCTTTGACTTAGCAGCTTGATTTTTTTTAAAGCTCATCCGTATTTCATATACCTACTTAAATGTCAGTTTGATACCTCCACGCGTTCCTGAAAAAAATGGGCCTTGACAAAACGACGGACAGACGGACGGACGACGAAGTGACCCTATAAGGGTTTTGTTTTTCCTATGGAGGGCCGGAACCCTAAAAATAAACCTATGAGCAGCATTCGCGCTTCTAACCAACGGGTGAGTAGACTAACGAGACAATCAAGTGACTCCTCAGTCACAGGAACATCCGCCTAGGTAAGGAATCAGAGTATTCAAATATTAACCTATGTATGTTTTTAGTCATAAGGGTATTGTAGAAAAATCAGGGCTTTGGTGAAATAAAGAATTAGGTATACTCACATTTTAAACTTTTTTTCGTGAAGTAACTTTCCTTATACAATATGAATAATATAATATATGATAATATACACGTTCGTGTTCCTCTCGTGAGTGGTGACCCCGTGTGTCATCTTGTTACGAGCAGTTATGTTTGACTCAAAAACTAATCGGACATCCCGAAATCTCCATGTGAGTAAAACCGTAAACAAATGTTCAGGGCGCCTACCACCACCGCTAACAATAGTATTATTTTAATATTACTTCACTGTAGGAAAGAGATGAAGCTCTACAGGGCGTATAGCTCCATCTCTTTTTACCCGACTACGGCGAAGAAAAAAGGAGGGTTATGATTTTGACCGGTATGTATGTATGTATGTTGATCTGTTCCTTCCTATCTTCTACTCCACTCATCACAATTTAACAAATGAGGTATCGTTGGAAGCGTTTTGATCGTCCGCTGGTTATAGGCTATGTGACGTCACATTAAATAAAATGGCGCCCTCTAGAGGAAATAAAGTAGGGAACTAATTTGTTTTTTTTATCGTAGTCAAAGTTAAATCGTACCATGTTGGGTATTAAATAAAAGGGCTTAATGAGCACATTTCAAATATATATATATATTAACTCCAAAAGAATAAAAAAAAAAAAGTAATAAAAACTAAAACCCAACTACGACTAAAAAGATATAAACAAGACACCGCAGACAGACAAATAAAAAATCCGGAGTCACATGTAATCTGTTCGATTTATTATAATTTGTCTGTCTTCTTGGGTTTTAGTTTTTCACCAATGAAATAAGAAAGTTGTGGAAATATGCAGAAAAAAAAATTGTATTTGGTATAAAGATTAGTAAGAATGTGTCAATGGTCATCTAAGCTTTTTTGCTACGCTACAAGTAAGCTTTTAAGGGGTACATCTTAAGCGTCATTCTGCATCATTTAAACACTAGCAAATTTTTCTCTTCATCGCGGACATTAAAATATGGTTTATACTTGTTAATTGAATTAGCATATTTAACAAGAACTACACTTCCTTACTTATTTCTTTACTTCAGAAACTCCATTTACGTATGGCAAAACAACATGACAATCAAATTAGTCACCATAGACATTACGTGGTTTATTACTTCTTACTCTAGTATAAGGTAGTTTATAGATATTACTTACTATAAACAGTACAGCCTTGAGTGCAGTTTGTCACGGTCTATTTTTATCACAAACTTCTTGATGATAATTGCCCTCTTAAATGGCCTTTTAATTAATTATATCTGTTGTTGATTTATTGTCAATTGTGTCAATGTTTGCTCTTGGGAATTTAAAGCTGTTATAATACTATGACCTCTATTGTTAAATCTTCATCTATCTTTTTACTAGCTCTAAATTCCTCTGATGTTGTTTAACGTTCTGTAATTCGAAG